>OU612032.1:16059094-17259094 GCA_914767945.1 Eilema depressum
TTATATTTGCAGTTACAGCAAATTCGAGTCTAAGGTAACAATCATCATTATAGTTATGTTTCATTAAATACTAGGTTACATTTCAGCGAACGGATTTTACATGAATTGTAATTATGTGCAACAGGCATAGCACCGATTTCGTATCAGATTGCAGAAATCAATCACGTCTTTATTGGATATTGATAGTCTAACAATATATTCAATGATCATAATAAATCATCTGGCAACATAATAGTCTTAGTGAATGCTTGTATTGGTATATCATCGTCGTCTTAACGACTTCCTAGTAGAGGCTTTCATGGAAGTCCACTGGTTTTGAGTGCTTAAGACCTACGCCTGCATTCTACTGAAGCAAAACACGGTCATACCACGGACACTGTAAGAAAGACATTTTTTAAGACTAAAAAACGTGTCTAAAGTCTAAAATTAAATTGCATCTTGTAGAGTGAATGAGAAAATGAGCAGTAAAATCTTTTTCATTTTTTGAACTAGGTAAACCTTTTTAAAATAATTATAATATGAATAGCGAGATTGACTTCCATTGGCTCACCTATTCACCTGTACCTTACATAGTTGGTATGACATTCGATCGTTTAGTCGCATAATGCCCAATTCGCAAAATGCCTACCGTGTCTCAAAAGGACTAATTCGCGAAAGGACAAATTCTCAAAAGGACTAATTAGCAGAATGCCTAATTCTCAAAAGGACCAATTCGCAAAAGGACTAGTTACTCATTCGTTTTACGTGCCTAAATCACCTTAGCATACCCTTTACAAATCTCATTACAAAACTCTCTTTCCGCACCTTTCTCAAATCTCTATATTCCTCTACACTTGAAATTAAGTGCCAATAAAATTTAACGACATGTAGAATAAAGGTCCAACCCCACCAAACGGACGGCATTGGCCCGGATTTTACAATCTTTAAACAAAACGTGACGTGCTGAGCTTGACGTGCGTCATGCCGCCGCACGTTGCTGTCAAGCTGTTGTGCGTGACTTGGTAATATAAACTTTAAATGCTGTGATATAAGATTTATTTTGTTTAAAGATTGTAAAATCCGTTCCGATGCCGTCCGTTTGGTGGGGTTGGACCTTAAGTCTCTCAATATACGTTAAAGCAAGACGTACTAACACCCGTATTCACAAACAATACTTCGCTATGCGTACTACCAAAACTGTGCAAAGACCGACAAATTCTCAGTGCGTTCGTTTTGGCAAGCCTTTTTATTCATTGATAACACTTAAGCAATACTTCGTTGAGGGAACGCACTGCGTCAGATACCGCTCCGTGATGTTTGTGAATTAATTGTACCAGGTCTATGCGCTCGAGCACACTATGAGACCTCACAGTATTGTTTGTGAATACGGGTGTAAACGTATTGTTAACTGCACCGAAACGAGGGTAGAACGATAAAATACCAGTCGTCATTATCATATGATAAAATCGGTCACTTATGAAACGTAGCCAGCCAGCATTGGACGTCTGCCAGTGTACCTGAAACAAGAAAATATTTGTTCAATAAAGAGTTATTCAAGCCGAGTTCCATATTTAAACTGTATTTGAGCATCATTGAACCAATTGAACTCGCAATTTACTTTCTTGGACCAATTTTGTTTAGTTATTTATCTTTCCAGTTTTACAATTCCAACTTGGCCCTTATTTGGCTTGACCAACTGTAACGTAACTACACACGTGCGTGATATTACGGCGCTGTTGCAAGCACCATGTTAACAGAGAAAATGTAGTAATGGCGGTCAACTCCTAAAACTTTTTCACCGTTGACCGCAAATACTCCAGTTCCTCCGTGATCATCATCCATCTAAATATTAGAAACATGGTAAGTATTCCGATGGTTCTAATAGTAATTAGCCACTCAATTTGTACAAAAATTTTAGAAAATTATTAAGTTACGTAGTACGATGTGGCCTCAGTCTCGTTTCCGTAACACGCGACTGAAGTCTTGTAACTTTATAGTTTTCTTCTTTTACAGGGGGAACGCTCTGACCACTAAGCCACCGAGACACGTAAGAAATCGATCCAAATTCCCTTATACAACCGTCTTAAGGGCGACGGTGAAGTCATCTACCGACATTCATACGAACTTATCGGAATCAATGAATGATGTTACAATCATTTTTAAACATTGATTTTTGATGACTCCGCCCAAACAACTGAATGAAATTTTGAAGCATTTACTATGCTGTTTAAATCGATTAAGAAAGGGACGGTTGTATAAGGGAATTTGGATTGATTTCGTACGTGTCTCGGTGGCTTAGTGGTCAGAGCGTTCCCCCTGTAAGGGAAAGATCGCGGGTTCGAGTCCCGTCCGAGGTCGATTCTTTTTCCCTTTCTTAATCGATTTAAACAGTTAGCATAGTAAATGCTTCAAAATTTCATTCAGTTTATAGTTTTCTAATATAAGAATGGTCTCATTGTCAAGTAGAATAATACGCCAGTACTGTTTTCGCAGTATGAGTCAATACATTCGTTCCCCGACTGATTAATGTAAAATAACTTCCATTCAGCGATGAAAATTGCTGAACCATAATGAATTTGCAAACGATCTTTACATTGGAATACTCGTATATCAATAAACAATTGGGGCGTAAGTATGTAATCCCCACAGGGCGAGGTAATATTTTATGTTTTTTATAAGGTTTAATAGCTTAGGTTGTCGGTGAATTGGAATTTGTTAGGCTATTTTAGATATTTTAGAGTAAGATGTGAAACACCTAATTGGCATGCTTTGACCTTGAAATCGGCAACTTTCTTCGCCACGTGCTTATAGCTCTAAGATTCTCTTTCCGTTAGAAGTGGGCATATAACGGTGGTGTAATGGGCAGGATTTGAACACCGGACCTCCCTCTTGATCACAAGGCTGATGCACCAACTGAACACATCGCACCCCTATTCAAACAAAGAAATAACTCAAAATTCATGTGTTTGGAGATTTCATCATAAAGTGTAATAACTTTACTAGGAGAATGGTTTCACTCGAACAGCCATTGCAATACGATCAAAATGAGCAAGATAAAACGTCGTCCGTCTCTTTCTTACTAACGCGCGCGAAAAAGTTGGTACCGGTAAAGTGAACGATTCATTGATGCGCCAGCTCCGTATGAGGTCGGATCGTTGCTTGAAGGAATAAAAGTGAAATAAAACAAAATAATTCGGTGCATTGCTGGCAGTTAACTATAACATTGTTTATTATTTAATCTAAAAGTGCATTAATTAAAACTTATTTCGCTTTATTAGTAAAAATGTTATAAGTTGTACCTAAAATTTTCGATTTAATTCTGTTTCATATGAAACAATGTGAGTTTTTTTAAATCCGGTTCCAACTTATTGCAGTTTTCTTTTAAATTTTTTATAATGGACTGAATATTAATAAGACTTGTTTTACTTTTTTACTGTAAATCCACGGGAATCATCATAGATTTTTTAGTTGATTCTGCTTATTATTAATTTCGCGACGAACATTTTTTTATTTCTTTAATTTAATACATTATTCAACTAACATACAGCCATATTTTTTTAAACCACTTAGGTGGCAGACAAGCACACGGCCCACCTGTTGGAAAGTGGTTCGTGGCCTATGGAAGTATGCAACACCAGGGGCGTCACACTCGTGCTGCCGACCCTAAAGATACCTTCTAATGCCCTTCTTGAAGAACCCCATATTGTAGTCGCTTGGGAAAACCATCGCGGGGAGTTCATTCCACAGCTTGAGTGTGCGAGGGATGAAGTTCCTTTCATACCGCACAGTGCGCACCGTTTCCGGTCGCAATGTGTGAGGATGAATTCCCCGCCTATGGCGAAAGGTGCGAGAATAGAATGTAGCTGTGGGCATCATGTCAAAACCACCGCGGAACTCCCCTCTCCCGCGGCATTCCAAAGCTTTTTTTTTTTTTTATACCACTTAGGTGGCAGACAAGCACACGACCCACTTGATGGAAAGTGGTTACCGTGGCCTATGGACGTATGCAACACCAGGGGCGTCACACTCGTGCTGCCGACCCTGAAGAAACCTTCTAATGCCCTTCTTGAAGAACCCCATATTGTAGTCGCTTGGGAAAACCATCGCGGGGAGTTCATTCCACAGCTTGAGTGTGCGAGGGATGAAGTTCCTTTCATACCGCACAGTGCGCACCGTTTCCGGTCGCAATGTGTGAGGATGAATTCCCCGCCTATGGCGAAAGGTGCGAGAATAGAATGTAGCTGTGGGCATCATGTCAAACAGTTCATCTGAGCACAAACCATTGTAATATAGGCGGTAGAAAACACACAGTGAGGCAAAGTCTCTTCTGAGACTGAGAGGTTCTACATCGCCTGTAAGTATGGGATTGCCGACAAGCCTCAACGCCCCTCTTCGCACCAAGTCAAAAGGGTCAAGCTGGCACGCAGGCGCTCCGGCAAAAAGGTGTCAGTAGTACTCCATGTGGGGCCGAACCTTCGCCTTTTATAGGAGGAGCCGGTGCCCCACTGTGAAGTACTGCTTCGCTCTGTTGAGCAACCCAAGTCTCTTTGATGCCAACTTGACCTTGTCTGCCAGATGACTTCAGTATTGGACGTCGTTGGAGATGTCGACACGAAGTATCCCGATACTTGTGGTAATGATAAGCGCTGTGCCCAGGAATTGCGGCGCTACAACAAATGGAGCCTTCTTAGCGGTGAATACACATACTTGTGTCTTAGTAGGGTTGAATTGGACTAAGTGCAGTCGTCCCCAATCGGATACTCCAGAGAGAGTAGTCTCGATTTAGGACAAAGTTGTTTGCAACTCTCCTCCACTTCAGACCTAGGGATAATTTCACGGCCCATGTAATACGTGTCCCCGGTGCTATCATCTGCATAACAATGGATGGAGCCATCAGACAGCATGTCATTAATATGCAGCAGAAACAGGGTCGGAGACAACATGGAGCCTTGTAGAACTCTAGCGTTTATGTCCATGCAGTTCGAGCAACTGCCATCGACGACGGCTTGAATACTTCTGTTGGACAAAAAACTGGCAATCCATACGCATAGTCCTTTGGGGAGTCAATAGCGTGGCAACTTCGCAAGACCTCTGTGCCAGACCCAATCGAAGGCCTTCGCAATATCTAGGCTGACCGCTAGTGCCTCACCTCGATTTTCGATGGCTTGCGCCCATCGGTTAGTGAGATACAATAGGAGGTCACCGGTAGAGCGACGGTGACGAAAACCGTACTCGCGGTCGCTCAGGAGATCGTTACCCCTAAGGTATCTCAGGAGCTGTGTCTTAATCATACGCTCCACCACTCTCACCTTCGAGAGAAGTGAGATGATAGCGAAAGGCCTGTAATTGGACGGATCTGTTCTGTCGCCTTGCTTAGGCACAGGATGCACGAATGCAGTCTTCCTCGAAGCCGGGACCTGTCTCGTGGAATAGGAGAGCGCGAAAAGGCGTGGAGGCACTGGCCACAACTCAGGGGCACCGTGCTTAAGCACCATCGCCAGTATATCATCCAGCCCATTTGACTTCCGAACATCTCGGGATTTAAGTTTACGCCGGACCACCCGTTGCGTGACTTTTACTTCAGGTTTGGAAGCACCACAGCTGGGAATAATAGGGGGCTCGGAGTTCCCGTCGTTCATAGTCGAGTTTGACGCAAAGAGATGACCCAAGAGATCGGCTTTCTCCTTAGCGCCATGGGCCAGACTACCGTCGGGTTTTTGCGGAAGACAGGACTGGCAGAAGATTCCTTCGGCAGCTTTGGCGAGCGACCAAAAAGCACGACTACCTGATGGGTACCGCGCAAGACGCTCGCCAATTCCGCCGATGAATAAAAACTTAACCCTGGCGGTTGCTTTTTTACTGGACCTCGAGGTAGCTCAAAAAAAATTCAAAATTCATTTATTCGAATATTTACAATCTAGTGAACACATTACAATACGAGTTAGTACAGGTTAACGCCATAGTTTGATGAAGTCTGGCATCCGAGTTAAGATTAAACTTGTGTTTAGGGTGCCAGAGATCCTGCAACTTATTACAAGTATTTTACAAACGATAATAATCAATTAGGATACAAATAGTTAAGTGTTCATGAGTCTTTGTACATGCCAACAAGTACCTCGTCAAAGTAATCATTTCGATCAAGGAAACAAATCCTATTTATGTATCAATCAAAACAAAGTATACTTACATAATATTATTATTTTCTGAATGTCAAAAACAAATTGCAATTAAACAAACATGCTCCCTATGTGTGTGCGTGTGTGTGTGTGTGTGTGTGTGTGTGTGTGTGTGTGTGTTATAGCACTGAAAGTTTTAACATGTCCTCAGTTTCCAGATAGGACTTGTTCAATAGCCATTCCGTAACTACCCTTCTACAGTGTGATCTGAGGAGTGGATAAATGTAAAGCTATTGGTAAGAGCTGTTGGCCGCGATGGTTCAAGCCCCGCGAGAGTCACTTGCGCCGGGACAAAGCAGTGGTCCAAAGTACCGAGTGGTGCATCCACATTTACGGAGCACTCATCCGGGCGCGTAGTCAGCAGAAGGTCCAGTATAGCTTCAATGGGTGTCGATGTCGGTGGTATTCTAATGATAGAATGCACCAGTTGTGAGAGTTCATAGGTCAAGGCGAAGTTGTGTACAGCCCTTCCCGCAAAATCAGTTTCGGTGGACCTCAACCACTCCACGTGGTAAGCATTGAAGTCCCCCAAGAACACTAAGTCCGCGGTAGGATACTGCTCGATTAACCTGTCCGCCGACCGCTGCAGATGCTCATACAGTTGAGCCTTGCCCAGATCACCGCTATGAGACCTGTAGAGGCACGCATCGATACGGGTGACGGGTGTGGCCAACGTGATCTATACGCACCTTTTTGTTGTTTGTTAATTATAATTTGTTAATTATAATATAATATAATAATATAATATTACTTTATCTACTTTGGAAAAGTATTAAATTAATGTTAATTTAGATAAAAAACTGAAATAAAAGTAAACACATCAAAAACTTATAAATATTTTTATAATAAAACTGCATTATTTTGATTTACATGGTGCCATTTCGAATGTACTGAAAAAATATTTTATCATAAACTGCATTAAGTACGAACTTTTTTTTAATTAATATAAATAAATTACCTATTTTTATGAATAAGGATATTCTCTATAACAATTAATTGCTATCTTTATCAAATTATCCATTTCTATTTTTAAAACGTACTTATCTCATTTACTTTATTTTTAATTAAATATTGAAGTACACTGCGCGAAGGTGTCAAATTTTATTTGCGTTTTCCCACAAATACGTAATTTTGAGTTATTTCTTTGTTTGAATAGGGGTGCGACATGTGTGGTCAGTCGCTCGTGTCGAGTTGGTGAAAAACCCAAGTATTTTTCACCAACTCGACACGAGCGACTGACCACACATGTGTTCAGTTGGTGAAACTTTAAATTAGTGCAAATTATTCTTTCGTCATTTGGACACGCCAAGGTTTCTATGTATGTCCACATCGTGAAATTTAAAATAAATTATTTTTATGTTTTCGTCAACTGGGACACATCTATTTTTTACTTAACCACTGAACTACTATGCATTTTATTGTCAACTATGATATTTTTGGAGTATCTCATACCAAGTGTATTGACCTGGGAATCACCCTAGCAGAAAAAGATGGGACACCATAGTCCCACACCTGAGGGGGTCTTCAATAGCCCTGGATCAACCGGGGCGTGAGGGATACACCAGAGACAATCTCACCCTCGACAGCTGATGACCCAAAACGGCATGCGATTTTAGTCGGTTCGAAT
Source organism: Eilema depressum (assembly GCA_914767945.1). Lineage (NCBI taxonomy): Eukaryota > Metazoa > Arthropoda > Insecta > Lepidoptera > Erebidae > Eilema > Eilema depressum. Next base: position 16,066,877 of record OU612032.1, read on the forward strand.
CTGGCCCTGTGGGGATTTCTGCACTACCTTTTTATAGCACAGAAAGCCCTACAGACCCGGACTCAAATATATGAGTATGCTGAACACAATATGAAGATTAACTTAAGTTCGCCAAGTAGACGCACTCGTTCCAAGAAAGGCTTAGCACGTTCCCAACATCTGTTGCTACTAAATATTTCGTAAAAGATATAGTTTATAACTCAATATAAACTACTACTACTATATAACTATATACTACTATATAACTCTGCGCGAGTGTTACTTATAGCTACGAATAGGCACTTCGCAGTCCATTTCATGAAATATGAATGTCACATTAGATGGAAAACTGACCTCAACGCGTTAGGTCGTGTTTCCACGAGACGGTTTCTCGCCGGGAGTAGACCGGCCAACCGTATCCGGGCGTCCGTCATGCTCAAATAATACTCTCATCTTTTGAATGAAATTTTGAAGCATTTACTATTCAAATATATTAAGAAAGAGGAACGGGAATCGACCTCGGGCGGGACTCGAACCCGCCCTTTTCCGAACACAGTCATGGTCGGCTTTACAGTCTAACTATGATGCGGCTGTACTTCGATATTTTGACGTGAAGAGACTGCCATCTGACCAATTGGCAGTAACGAAGTTCCTTAGAGTCAGAATTCAAGGCTCCAACTACTCGTAAAGACTATCATAGATCGATTTAGAAAGGAAAAATAAAATCGGCTTTGAGCGGGACTCCCGCGATTTTTCCCTTAGTGCGGAGGCACACCCACACGATGCGTTGCGTCGCCGCACCGCAGAAATTTCGGCCAATCGGCGGCCATACGACCGGCCCCGCACCGCTTCTGTGGCCGCATCGTGTGCCCCTGCTGTTACAGGGGGAATGCTCTGACCACTAAGCCACCGAAGCCCGCACGAAACCAATCCAAATTCCTCTATACAACCGTCTTTGGGGCGTCGATTCTCTTTTTCCTTTATAAATCGATTTGAATAGTGTTAGCATAATAAATGCTTCAAAATTTCATTCAACTATCATAGATGTTCTTATGGCAACCGGGATAGACGAACAAGCCACGGGAACACGCAGACTAATGCAAATAGACATATTCATCCATACAAATATTTGCACTGATCGGGAATCCGGCCGAATTACAGGACTTCGCGTTCAAATTTCGAATCACTTGACAGATGAATGACGGACTGTCATCAACCGGATGAACCTTGATTGTAACTTATTGAACTGTAGTACCGGATGTGTCGAAATCAAATTAAAATATTTTTTTTCGTAGAAAGTGTACAAAGATATTCACAATATTTATTTCAGCACTTAAAACTCTGTTTCTTTTGCATTGTATCTGTGGCATAAGATATTTAGAAAACCTCTGCGTAGGAGAGGCTCGTATAATACTATAGATCCATTTTCATTCACACTGGTTCATTATGGTACACAGTGAAACCGGACCGGGTAGAAATAATCTCATGAAAAGGCAGCTTTAGGGAGCCGCGAGCTCAGTGCACTAATAAAGTTTCATATTTCAACTCTATTTTCGCGCCAGTCGGCCATGTAGGCATCATAAATTCCTTGGAATTCGCATTCGAATTTTAAATACTAGTTAGAATGATTGTTTATTAGATGGGCAGAGTTCCAAGTTATGCTGGATATAGTTCAATAACTTGCTGGGGCGTATGTCATTAATTTAGAAGGGTACATTTTAAGTTAACTTATATTTCTACGTTGAGGAAATAATTGTGCTAGTAAGATTGTGTTATGGCGGTTTTGTGTGCATGATACATCTTTTCAGTATGCTAACAGTTTACCTTTAAACTTTTGATTGATTTTATCTAGTTCGCAACTTATACCTAGATACTATTTCGGTATAAACTATAAGTTAGAGAGACAGAGTAGGTAGTCTGTCAGTTTGTTACCTTTATAGGCCGAGACTGCTGAATAAATTTTGTTAAAATTTGGTATAAATTATAGCTTACAATCCGAAGAACAACATAGAGTACGTCAGTGGCGAAGGATGGAAATTAAAAAAAAAACCAGTGAAAAGAAAATCTAACTTCGATCTAATTTGCAATTATTACTACTTTAGGGTAATAAAATTCAATGATCAGTTGACTGGTCTGCAAATATGATAAGTTTTAGATAATGCATTATGGATAGTTAATATCTCTGCCATTTCTGCAAAGGTAAGCCGACAGGAATCGAGTTATATGGACCCCTCGTCACTGGGGTACGTTTCTTTTTCAAATAATAGCAATTTCATCACGATAAAAGGTTTTAACGCTGAAGGATTTATGGGCTATAACTTGTAGTCAATATAAAACTTAGGGTCAAGGTAAAATTAGAAGGTGATAAAATCAAATTTTTAAATGTTGATCTAAAAAAACAACACATAAGTTTTACCCGGACATGTCTTTTACGCAAAATAGACCTTTTTACCTTTATTATTATAAATATCAACGAACGTATCTTAATTTGCCGCACCCCAGTGAGCGAAAGCAAGTGTAACGAACCCTTCCTGGAAGACATCAATCATGGCGTGAGAAAGTAGACGATAATCTAATGTAACTAAATGATTTCGTGCCACAATTCTATTCCTGTCACTTTCACGCATACAGGTGTACGGCAAGAAAGAAAAGGATAAATGACTTTTCCACAGTCTCTTTTCAAATTTTCTTTTTTGTCCCTAATCGAGGATGTCCAATGTCGTTATCGGTTTTTGTTTGAAGTATTAAAAAAATGTGGAGAGAGAAATATTAAATTGACGTGTGAAATTTGGATGTGTACTTTTTTATGAAAATTGAATTACAATCTAGGGATGACAGGGTAGGGAATTACAGGACTTCGCGTTCAAATTTCGAATCACTTGACAGATGAATGACGGACTGTCATCAACCAGATGAACATTGATTGTAATTTATTAAACTGTAGTACCGGAAGTATCGAATTCAAATTTAAATTATTTTTTTTGCAAAGAGCTACACAGATTATTCTCAATATTTATTACAGCACTTAAAACTCTGTTTCTTTTGCATTGTATCTGTGGTATAAGGTTTTTAGAAAACGGCCAAAATCTGAATTTGTGTCCTATTCGATTTGGATTAGAAAAAGTGAATGGAAACATAGGCTCACCTCTAATTACCCGAGACCGAATACAATGATTGGTGAAATGTGAATGTTAATTCGTCTGTGTCAAACCCTCCGGGTATAAAGGCGTGATTATTTGTATATTCAAATCGATTAAGGAAGAGAAAAGAGAATCGACCTCGGGCGGGACTCGAACCCGCGATCTTTTCCTTATTTGTGATCCTTGTATATTTGTATGTTTTAAGAATCTTCATTCCTTTTAAGGTGGATTAAGACCAAACGAACATAGAGCTAGAGCTAGAACAATAGCATTCTTTCTTAATATTTTAGTGTAAACGAAACCTTGTTTTCAACATTTACATAAGAAAAAAACAACGAACGAATATTCTGTCACTGTTTACACTAATGGAATTATAGATAGAAGGGATGGATTTACATCAAACGAGCGAATCTTTTGTTGTAAACCAACCTTTACGAATCCCAATTCTGCAAACTCATAATGAATAGTAGCAATACAACCTTACAGAAAACTGACTAGTAAGGTAGCATACTGCTCTGCACAGTAGGAGCTTATTAAATGCTATCAATAGAGCAGCAATGTGCAGACAGTATCATTAGGAGGCCTGCCAGGCCATCACTAACACTGAAGAGCTTTAGCAGTTGCATAGTTATGATTATTGCCTCTATCATAGTCAATGTTTTGATGAGCTCTTTGAATTAATACCATCCTCCAATAACCTATTCAGCAGCATATGAATATTGAAAATAATTGTACCCATGGAGATGACACACTGCCTTACAAACCAACTTAATGTCACTGACTGACTCGGGAATTGAATATTGAGTGTCACAATCAAGCATAGCGCAAACTAAAGATATTATTCCGTAGCCGACCGCATACGACAACTGCCGAAGCACGCAGCACATGCGCGTAGTTCATTGCGGCTTCTCAATGATCCCCTTTATCCGTATCGGAGTTAAACAAGTAATGGGTACGCTGTATCTGCTGCATGCGTGGCCAGTTGTCGTTTGCAGTCGGCTTCGGAATCATACCTTTATAAGTCTTGACTACAAGCAGAGAATCCATACTAATCCATATCGATACTATCAATACTAATATTATAAATGCGAACGTACCTCTGTTTGTTTGTTACACTTTCACGCCTAAACAACTGAACCGACTTTGATGCAATTTAGTACAGATATAGATTAGACCTTGGGGAAGAACATATACGCGATAACCGACATCCACGCGTGCGGAGCCGCGGGCAACAGCCAGTACATAATAAAAATAGTATGCATTTTGCATACCAAGGAAATGAATCCTGAATGGCTTGTTCGCCCTTCAAGCTTCACCTCTCTGGGGCTGATAATGAGGTGGATATGTCGAATTTGAACCGACTAAAACCTCAGTAATAAGTACAAGCAACTTCGAATTGGGAATATTCACAAAACATACAAAGTCCCATGAATACATTATAAATATAGGTCACTTCTTGGCTAGAACTTTACTATTTGGCACGTGACAATGGCTGTGTCTCTCAACGCGGAGACATACTCATATTTTACTTTGTAAATGTTCTTTTGTTTTATTTAGTGTTAGCTTTTTATGTAGTGCCGTCTGTGGAACGGGTTTTGTGGAATTTATCTTTTTGCTTCACGATTGAACAGCTAAAGCGATACAGGTGCTGTGCGAATCTTTTTTTAACCGACTTAAACATCCGAATTGAGAACCTCGTCCTTGTTTGGACGAGGTTCTCAATTCGGATGTTTACATTTTTTTATGTTTGTACGCTTATCTTCTAATATATAAAAATCAATGCCACTTTGCGTTGTTATTTTATGAGTCAAGAACCGCTGAACCGATTTGGCTTTTTAATCTTGAAATATTCGTGGGTGTCCAGGGAAGGTTTAAAAGATGAAAAAAAAAGGTGCAGCGGGAACAGGAAAAACATGGGGGTACGAAGTTCGCTGGGACAGCTAGTCTTCTAATATATAAAAATCAATGCCACTTTTCGTTGTTATTTTATAACTCAAGAACGGCTGAACCGATTTGGCTAATTTTAGTCTTGAAATATTCGTGGGTGTCCAGGGAAGGTTTAAAGGATGAGAAAATAGGTGCAGCCAGGGTTAAGTCGGCACTGAACGCTTGGAACGTCCAAGCGATACAACGATATAATTCACTAGTTTTTCCTTACTTTTTACATCTATTGGTATTTCCCAAAGAAGTCGCATTTTTTAATTTATGATGGTTGAAAAATCCAATTTACTAGTTGTGCTTGGGGGTCCACCTGCATCATATAGGTACATACTGATCCCATTACCGCTGAGGTTTAAACCCGACTCAATGTAGCACCGATGTGAACCTACTCCCAATATAAGAGAGCTTATGTAGCTGGAGGACTTAGTTGTAAAATATATTATTCTGCAACATTCCACACAACGCTATCTAGACTCGAAGTAAGCGTAGCTTAACTAGCTTGTGTTATGGAATCTGGAAAGCGGATAAACATACTTAGATACCTACCTTTTTGTAAGTACATAACATATTTATTATAGAATGCCTCAGAAATTACGACCAGGGAATATTATGTGGCCCATTTATGTAGTTACATTATACTTATACTTAAAACTAAAAAATTAAACCGACTTCAAAACCAAATAGGTAGGTACGAAAAAGTTAAAAATATCAGAATTTAAAGGGAGTGAACTTAGAGTTTTCTGTTCTGTTATTAAACTAATCTCAAAATAAGAGGCCCACTATGACATTTGTCTTTTGGACGTAACTAGTGATGTAACCACACCATTCGGTACCTACACGACTCAAGATAAATCGATTCAAGATTGTATGCGAATTTGATCGATTAGAATAAAATGTATTGTATTGTATTGTAAAGTTCATTAGATTAAAATTATAATTAGAAAATTTAATCTAAACTTTGATATTGTAGGTATTTTAAATAAAAATAAATAAAAATAAAAATGTTTATTTTCATATCACATATTCAGTAAACATATTATCAGTGGGAATTTCCATATAAGCTAATATAATGCTTGTGTTTGGGAATTCCGCTCTTCCAGAATAGTTTCTAGTTTTGGTTTTACAAAACAGAGTTTTTATTTTGAAACAATACAATACCGCGAAAAGTCAATTTTCTTTCATTTAACATTTTTATTACAATAACATTCACTCAATAACCAATAGAAAACGCGTGAAAGTGAATCTTTAGTACTTAAACCATTTTCTTGATATTGTCTGAAGTTTACGCGTATATCACTCATTGAAATGAAACCACTTTTTAACGGATTCTATCGCGATTTATTTGTCACTATTTATTTTTAACCCTACGTCTCGGCTACTTTCTAGCAGCCATGGCCATGGTCCCAGGGTGACTAAAGATGATATTGGAAGCCTAGGAATAAAAAAAACCTAGATAACAGCACACACAACAAAGTCACAAATTGGGATAATGTCATATTTGTCGATGAGACTTGGCTGAACTTGAATCATACTGTGCCGCAGTCATGGACGGATGATACCGTGCTCGCATTTGAGTCTAAAAGTACAAAAGAATATCACAAAGTGATTTACTAACCTGTTAGCAAACCCTGAACTCCCTGAACAGTGCATAAGCATAGTTATTATGTACAATGCACCGTATCACTCAGTTCAAATAGATAAAGCACCTACTCAAGCAAACAAAAAGGCCGATTTAGTAGCATGGCTACAAAGACCAGGCGTTGAAGCTGATACGAAATAGTAAAGAGCTGAATTGCTGGAACTGGTAAAAGAAATTACTTAAACTTGCAAAATTAAAATATAAAAAATATATTTTGATCGATTTATTTTTTCCTTAACCAATTATTCTCTTGTCTATGGACTGTATGAAAAAATCGTTATGGACAGCACTGAGCGGAGTGGGCGGTACCCATCAATGAAAAATGTTATTACGTTTGAAAAAATGTCATTGTTTTACGTTCTCAAAATTGAGAACTTCATGGACTTGAACTGTCCAAGCGGGCTTCTTATTTTGAGATTACTTTAGTCGGTGCAAAACTAACTTGGTGTGCCTGTGCTGCTATCTAATGCAACCAATTTAGGTATAATGTGGCATGAGTGAATTTAGCTGTAGAATAGTCAATATATTTTGCCTTGAGAAAAACTTGGAGAAAAACTTTTTATGGGGCATGAAAACAATAAAAGATTACATCTCAAAAAATAAGGAGTTAACACAATAATTAACCATCAAAAATTATTAGGTATTCATCCGACATCAAAAGGGAAAATATTGCGAAAAGTCTAGCGGGTGTAATTTGTACACTACCGCCGGGAAGTGCCAACGATACTAATTGGTCCATAATTAAAAGGGACATTGGCATATCTCGGGGGAGTTAACAATCGGGCATCAACGTTAATGCCTGTTAACCACTTCTTTATATATTTTATCTGACAATAGATATGTCACCGCCAATTAGCTTAATCAGTGGTTCAATTAACCACCTAGGCTGTTAACTTAACGTACAATATTTAACAAACTGACTGACTTTTGCTTAGGCCCTTAGGCCATTCGCACGATAGGGCACCACCCTGAAATAAGACACAACCCTGAAATAAGACACAAAGTTAGTGATAGGTTTTTTAAGCTATTGCATAGCTTCTATCGCGGGCCTTGAGCGTGGAGACCGAATCCAGAAATTCCGTAACGAAAAAAACCTAACACCCCGAAGCTCGCACAAATCGAGCCGAGCTGCTCCGAAGTAGCTCCGCTTAACGTAAGTAATTATAATTGCATAAGTTGATAAAAAATGCTATGCAATAGCTTTACCGCGGCAGTCCCCGAGTGCCACACGTCTTTTTTTTTAGCATTTTCAGTATATTTTATTCATGAACAATTTTTACATTGTGTTTGAACATTGTCACAATATACAAATAAAATAATAGAAGTAGATTTATTGAAAAAGCTGCGCAATCCGACTTGGATAGATTAGGTAAGAAGACTAATGCGGGAGCGAAGCGGAGCTCCCGCTTTAGCCTTCGTGGTTATTTTTTTTATAGTCATGCAGAAACAAGTCATTTGCCTAGCCAGTTTGTAAAATGTTGTACGTTTAGCTAATAGTCTTGGCAGTTAATTGAAAGGCTGGTTAAGCTTGATGGCTGCGACAGATATACAAAGTACGATAATTGTCTGAAAATCTCATCTAATTGATGTGAAAAAAACACAATAATTGTTTATTCTAAATCGTTCAGAGATCTATACAAATATCCACATGAAATTTCACTAAAAGCTCATCTAAAGGTTCAGCTCCACCTATGTGGAATTCTGGTCCTGTTCCCACAACCCATAGGAACCTATTTCAGAGATAAAAATAAACTATGTGTTATTCAAGGCTATAAGTTATCCATGTATCAAGTTTTAGCTAGATCCGGTTTCATCGTGAATTAATCACAAACATCCAAATATCTTCACAAACTTTAACATTTTTTTATACCACTCGGGTGGCACACGTTAAACCTGATGGAAAGTGGTGACTATTTCCTATGGATGTATACAACACCAGGGGTGTCACACACTCGTGCTGCCGAACCTAAAGAAACCTTCTAATGCCCTTCTTGAAGAACCCCATATTGTAGTCGCTTGGGAAAAACATTGAAATATGGGAAAGTATGTATCGACTTTAAAATATAGACTTCTGTACGATATTTCTGTATTAGTACTAGGTACTAACATAAAATAAATATTGTAGCCTATTTTATAATCTGAGCTGGCTATCCTAGCTAAAAACCGAAAGCTTTTTACAGACTTTGGCAAAAATGAAAAATACCCGTTTGCTATCGCAGAAAAACATGCACGCATCAAAATGATTAATGCGTGTAAACTTCCTTTGGTGGTAGAAAAATAAAAACGCTGATTGATACCTGCCCGCGTATCCTGTTGGTTTAGGCGGATCTTCGACACGTCGACGTTTAACGATTTATTTTCTGAGGTGAGAATAAATTGTAAACAAACACAACATCGGTAAGGTTAAAAATATGTATCAATACTTTTTGCCTTTGAAAAAAAAAGTTGAAGCGGGGATTTATCAGACGTCTTTGACTTGTTGAACAGCGGCGAGGGGTCCCTGTAACCTGATTTCCAAATTCGTAGGAACGACGGCCTTTAGGGTCCTGCGAGGTATACCTGGTGATTGATGGACGAAGCTCTGGTGGTCTTTACTTTCGGAGTAATGAGGTTTGGCACCGACTTAATAGAAAAGTCTACGAGCATGTTTTGTGTTTAGAATTAAACATGTAGGTAATTGAGTTATTTTATATTTTCCAGTGCATTTTTGTGGTATATTAAAATCGGATTCATTAATTTGACTGTTCCAATGATTTTATAAAATCGTTTATTTGCTCCGCGTCGTACCTGGGGCAGAGGTTGGCCGTTGCTCTCCAGCGGGGCAATGCCGCTAGCGTCATAGGCACTTTTGCCCCTGATGGGGTGAAGGGCGGGTTAATTGATTCATTTTGACAATTTATTTGCATTTAATATTTAAGGTGACGTGTAAAACCATATGGTTAACTAATTAACTAATTAATTTAATAATTAAATTAACTAATTTATTTATTCATTTAATTATTAATACACATTATTGTATTAATAATTAAATGAATAAATTAATTAGTTTCACTAGGTACGAGTATATTATTAGATCTATAAATAATATAAATAAGAGTTGGTTCAGCCAAAAATATTACAACCAATGCAGGCTTATTTTGAGCTACTAAAGTTTTTTTTTTTACAAATAAAATACAAATAAATGATTTGATTTGATTTGATTTACTAATTCGATTGAATGTAACCTTCAACGAAATTAATATAATAATAATCATTTATTTATCAGATAATAAAATCCATAGTTCGTTAGTAGTGTTAGTTACAAAATGATTCTTCTTATTCTAATGTTAGATGTGTTTAATTGTATAAATTACTAGCTTTTGCCCGCGGCTTCGCCCGCGTGGATGTCGGTTATCGCGACCAAACATAGCCTATGTCCTTTCTCGAGGTCTAATCTACCCCTATACCAAATTTCATCAAAATCGGTCCAGTGGTTTAGGCGTGAAAGCGTAACAGACAAACAGACAGACAGACAGAGTTACTTTGGCATTTATAATATCAGTATGGATATGGATATGAATACCAGTATTATCTTCGAAATAGAAATCATCCTTTTATACAGAGCAAGGTGTAAATTGTTAACATTTCTTACTGAACGAAATTAGAAACACTTGCAGCCAATTTAGGAACGAAACTTTCTAACGGAGAAAAGAGTTAACTATTGGAAAAGTTGTTTGTTACTAGCTCTAATGAGGGTTCGTTTATTGCCACATAACTTGGAAACTTATTGTTTTGCCACGTCTAGGGATTATAGAATATATTTCGTTCGTACGAACTCCAGAATTAGGTCAAGAGAGAAAATGTAACATGGAGTTTTCTATCGTGTTTGTTAATATAGGTTTACCATACATACATACATGTAATCACGCCTTTATCCCCGGAGGGTTAGGTAGAGGTGAATTCACACCCACATTTTACTAATCATCATCAGGTGGGCCGTGTGCTTGTCTGCCACCTAAGTGGTATAAAAAAAACATCATTATATTCGGTCCCACGTAATAGGGGGTGAGCCTATTGCCATATTCCGGGCACTATTGTTGACTCGAGCCATACATCTGAGGCAGAGTCTGGGCTGTATAATATCTGTCTGATGTTTAACAGTCCTATCCCTTAGTCGCTTGTACGATACCGCATGGGAAGAGATGGTGTGGCCCAAATTCTACTCTACCGGAAACAACCACAAAAAGCCAAAAAATGCAACGCAGTAGGTTTACCAATTTTAGTAAATTTCATCAAAATTCGTTTAGCCGGTTATTGAGTATACACAAATCAAAACATTTGGGGCAGACGAGTCCTAGGGTGGAGACCGCGAGAAGGCAAACGGAAGGTAGGACTCGCCCTAGCCAGAAATGACTGATGACCTGAAAAAGGAGGCTAGGACAGACGTAGTTACTTTAAAGTATCTATGCTCATCATCATCTTCGTGGAGATATATTTTCCTGATTGCATCCGAGGCCAAGGAGACTCAAGGTCAGCTCAGGATCCGCCTTCTGGCTCTTCCACCTGCACTTCGCACGATCTTGGATGTCCATGCTAGTAAGACCATTTGCACGCATTTTTTTATACTACTTAGGTCTCAGACAAGCACACGGCCCACCTGATGAAAGGTGGTTACCGTGGCCTATGAACGAGTGCAACACCAGGGGAGTCACAGTCGTGCTGCCGACCCTTCAAGAACAGAGATATTCTGTGCCGTCAGCGCAAAAGATAAGTAGGACAAGCCTTTGGTCTTCCCACTGACAGCACAAAACCTCTCCAATGAGTTCTGTCTACTCTACTTACCGCTGGGAACACAATACTTGAGTTATTTAGCCGCGGTATTCTGTAGGGCGGAGGTACTTCCCCAGTCGGACTGCTTCTTTTACTTGACCACTGATCTCGTTCCACTGGATAAGGTTCTCCAGGTGAATAACAGTAAAAAATGTACTCAAAAACTCTTAAGCTAAACCATTAAACAATCATGGATAAAACAATAAAATTTATGTAAATATCTACCCTTTGCCGGAGGCCTCAACACTTGCAAATAATTTGAGTAACAAAATTTATTAATTTACAGTTCCTTTCAACACCGTTGCCAGCTTCCAAACTAACAATTGCATTACGAACTGGAGTTGAAATGAGTTAACTTTTGAACTTCGGTATTTTCTCTATTGTGTTGAATACAAACTAGAGATATTGTATTGCTGGTATTTAATCGGCTCCTAATAATACTATACAAAGTTTTACTATACAGGCATTCAGCTGAAGTTTTGGTTTGACAAATTGGAATGTATAATTTATTGGGTTAATGTTAAAATTATTGGAAGCTGGAATTAATAATTTTATCTTAAGGCTGATTTACATCAGACGAGCGAATGCTCAATCTATCCCCTATATATAGTATATAGTATAGGGGATAGATTGAGCATTCGCTACTAGACTACACTAATAGACTAAACTACTAGCACTTTAACGTATAGGGCCTATACGTTAAATTCTATTAGCGTAAACAGTGACAGAACATTCGTTTCTTGTTTTTTTTCTTATGTGAACGCTAAAAACCAGGCTTCGTTTACATTAAAATATCAAGAAAGAATGTTCTAGCTCTAGCTCTATGTTCGTTTGTTCTAAATCTACCTTAAGAAAGTACAACAAATGAACGTTCTGTCACTGTTTACACTAATAGAATTTGAAGAAGAGGGCAGGGGCGTATTTAAAGATTTGGCGCCCCGGGCCACTTAGGTTTGCCGCCCCCTATGCAGGCGCGGTCCGAGGGGGGAGGGGTCACAGGGGACATGACACCCCCCCCCCCAAACCATGCACGTCATATTGAAAAGTCCCAGTACGAGGGGAGGGGGGGGGGGTTAAATTTCTTAAGGAATTTCCGAAGTGACCCCCCCCCTCCCCCCAAACTTCAAGCTGCGACCGCGCCTGCCCCTATATGACGTTCACGTTCACCGTTAGCCTGCGCCCAAGGGGCTGACACAAAATAGGGATCCGTCAGAAATTGCTGGAGATTTTCAAGCCTGATTCGTGAGATCTCTATCTTATGGTGCGAGGGAAGTGACTTCCATCGATCTCTCCACTAACCCAGGCTCCCAACCAGAATCCCTTCAAGGGGAAATATTTGGCTCAAAGGCAACAGCAAAAGCACCGCTTTGGGACCTGGCAGCACTCTAGGCTCTAAAGGTACTCGGATCCCGTTTTGAAGGGCTCTATAACATATGCCTCAAGTGGGGACGAATTCCGAAAATTTGAAAGACAGGAAAACTGGTCCTCTTCTGCAAAGTTACCGTCCGCCTATCGGCTCATTGTATTGATGGACAAGGTGTGCAGTCATGCACTGTGTTTTAAACGAATTATTCCTCGTGAAGTGCCACATCGAGCGCCTTACAGGAGTGAGGCCGAATTTGGTAGACAATAAATTTGATTGTAGTCGGGAGCACCGTGGATGCCAACACGCGCTTGAGGGCCCTGGTGGAAGAAGCAGTGGCACGGCGAGTTGATGCTGGCAGTATCTATTGTTGCCTACGTCTTTAACACCTTGCCATGGAGCTGCATCAGAGCTGCACTCTTTCAGCACGGGGTGCCTCTCTATCCTCGCGTCATTGTCGAGGCTTACTTATCGGTGAAAGCCAGTATCTACCCATGTAGGACAGGGCTTGGTAAGTGAGATATGTGGCGGGGTGTTCTGGCTGGCGCGGATCTGGGGCCGCTTCTGTGGAACATCGGCTAGGACTGGATGGTGACGGCACGAAATCAGAAGCAACCAAGTAAGCCACAGCTGGAGTTACCCAAGTCCTTGGACGCAAACCAAAATTAAAACCGCACACCGTCTCTGTCGGGTCTCAATTATCGGGTGTAAAGTTACCCAATTAGATATTTCCCTCGCAACCCGGCTGACCTTTTAAGATAGCTCCTTCGGGTGTGGGTAGTCGGTGTCCCCATTGAACCCCGGAAAGGTACGGGTTTCACCGCCGCGTTACCGGTCTGAATATATTGGAGTAACAGGCGACCGCACCTGTCGCCCCCAGGTCTCGGGGAACCAGCCGCCCCTTAGCTGCTCTTATCTGTGCTCTCTGCTAGTCATAAGGATACGTGGAAACCCTATGAGTGGCAATTTACAGCGCCGCTACCACCTCGGCCGGAATTAACCGTAGGCAGTAGCGTCTCCCTGCGAGAGTAAGGCGCTGCCGTCTTCGGCGCCCAAGTTGCTTGGCCCCAGTTACACCGTACTTGAACGCAAATGTTATTAAATGTTGTTTAAGGTTATTTGAATGCAATTAAAATAATGAGTGACATAGTCATATTGTAACTAAGTAAGCTCCGAAAAATTAAAAAAAAAAATATACGTAATATTTACTCTAATAGGCGCCTTTTAGAGTCAAGATTAAGGCGCCCAGAGACATAAACATTCGGGGCGGCAGGTTGCAATGGGCGGCGGAACCGCCCCGAACGTCTATCTCTGGACGCCTTTTAGAGCAAGATTAAGCCGCCCAGAGATAGACGTTCGGGGCGGCATTTTGCGAGGGGCGGCGGAACCGCCCCGAGCGTCTATCTCTGGGCGCCTTTTAGAGTCAAGATTAGGGCGCCCAGAGATAGACGTTCGGGGCGGCACGTTGCGAGGGGCGGCAGAGCCGCCCCGAGCGTCTATCTCCGGGCGCCTTTTAGAGCAAGATTAAGGCGCCCAGAGATAGATGTTCGGGGCGGCAGGTTGCGAGGGGCGGCGGAACTGCTCCGAGCGTCTATATCTGGGCGCCTTTTAGAGCATGGTTAAGGCGCCCAGAGATAGACGTTCGGGGTGGCAGGTTGCAAGGGGCGGCAGAGCCGCCCCGAGCGTCTATCTCCGGGTGCCTTTTAGAGCAAGATTAAGGCGCCCAGAGATAGACGTTCGGGGCGGCAGGTTGCGAGGGGCGGCAAAACCGCCCCGAGCGTCTATCTCTGGGCGCCTTTTAGAGTCAAGATTAAAGCGCCCAGATCAGATCTTCAGGGTCGGCAGCACGAGTGTGACGCCCATGGTGGTGCATACGTCCATAGGCCACGGTAACCACTTTCCACCAGGTGGGCCGCACCGTGTGCTTGTCTGCAACCTACTTAGGTTTTTACCACTTGGTATAAAAAAAAAATTAGACGCTCGGGGCGGCTCCGCCGCCCCTCGCAACCTGCCGCCCCGGGCCATGGCCCCCTTGGCCCTAGGGTAAATACGCCCCTGGAAGAGGGGATAGAATGAGCATTCACTCGTCTGATGTAAATCAGCCTTTAAAAGTATTTTTTGATAAGCGATCACTATGACATGTCTCGATTGGATCTGAGTTCTTCGCTTCCAAATACCATAATCCGAGAAGGTCATTCATCAATTCTCGAGTCTCAAATTCGCTAGCTCGCCTGATTAATGACCTTCAGAGATATATACCATAGGCCACGAAAACCGCTTTCCATCAAATCCAACACTAGTCTTACTACAGAACTTCAATATGGCAGTCAGATGGTAGTCGATTCACAGAAAATATCTAAGTTAGGGAAATAAACTGGTAAGCCGACCCCAATAGAGCCCAGAAAAAGCTCAGAGAATGATGAAAGTAGTAGAAAACTTATTTAATCCTTTTAACGTGTCTTCATTATGAAGAATAAACATGAGACGTCGCGGTGAAGTTACGAAAACTGAAACTTTTAAGTAAACGTGAAAATACACCTAGCGCCTCGGTTGTGTTTCAATGAAAACGTTAACTTAATTTAGATTAAAATTTTGACTCAGTAACTTTTGCATAATACAAAAACATTACCTTATTTCGTTTTCGCGTTTATTGTTTCACTACAGCTGAATTTTGTGCCATATTTCGGGATTATTTAATGCAGCTGAATATTCACAAGCATTTTGTAAAACATTAGGTACCTAGTGTTAAATATGACCTAAGAAAAATGTATTTACAAATATTTATCTGCATTCTACAACTAGATTAAAATTATGTTATATAATACATACTTTGAATCTAGACATACTTTGAATGTAGAATGTACTAGAATATTTTTATTTATTTAAATTTTACTAGGGGGTACATTTTTATTCCATTTGAATGTCTCACCACATAAGGCCGTGCGAAGTGGATGAAAAAAAGGTGAAAGGTGGATCACGGGCTCCGGATATAGGCGTTGGTATAAGATAAGATAAGATAAGATGAGATGAGATGAGATGAGATGAGATGAGATGAGATGAGATGAGATGAGATGAGATGAGATGAGATGAGATGAGATGAGATGAGATGAGATGAGATGAGATGAGATGAGATGAGATGAGATGAGATGAGATGAGATGAGATGAGATGAGATGAGATGAGATGAGATGAGATGAGATGAGATGAGATGAGATGAGATGAGATGAGATGAGATGAGATGAGATGAGATGAGATGAGATGAGATGAGATGAGATGAGATGAGATGAGATGAGATGAGATGAGATGAGATGAGATGAGATGAGATGAGATGAGATGAGATGAGATGAGATGAGATGAGATAAGATAAGATAAGATAAGATATTCTTTATTGTACAAATGTTGTACACCCTAAAAGTAGTACACGATATCGATTCATGTTCTCGGTCACAAACGTTCACAGATATTCTGTAGCTACTGTTTAAAACTCGTAATGTACAGAACGGTCACCCATCCTAAACCTGACCCAGCCAATATTGCTTAACCTCGTAATCTAAAGAACGGTCACCCATCCAAAACCTGAGCCAGTCAATGACCTATATGGTTGTGCAAAAGTAGACACAGTACAAATTTGGATTCGGAGCTTAGGCCACGGGGGCGTCGACCATCGGGGGCCTAAGCCACGAACTCCAATTTTCAGTACCTAGTTCATCTCACTGACCAGCGTGTAGTCAGATTACTCAACCACGCTGACCGCTTGAAGTCCGGTCCCTACAGCGTCAAAAGCCCTTTTAAAGGTCTACCCTATTTATTCTTAATTACCCTTCTAAACGTTGTCTGTACTTCGTTAACAGCGCCCTATTATAGAACCCTATTTCAAAGAGGGTTTCTGTATGAAAATTGAATTAGAGAGGAAGCTTCAACGTTAATTTAGTAACAAATATTGTAAATTGAACGTGCACCTTCCATATTGTGTCTAGTTTGAGTGCTTCCTGATATCCAGTGTTGTCGAACTATCGATAGTCAAACTATCGATAGTTGACCTCGAAAATCATCTTTAATATCGATAGGCCTATCGATAGTATCGATATTGTCAATACTATCGATACTATCGATAGTACATTGGGTATTGATAAACGATACTATCGATAGTATCGACAATATCGATAGTATCGATAATATCAATAGTCGACTATCGAGCGGCAACACTACTGATATCTATTCAATACTAGCTGACCCGGCAAACTTTGTACCGCCATATTTTTTTCTGCCCGTGTGGAATTCAGCTACTTTTTCTGTATTTTCTCACCGTTTAACCTTTCCCGGACATCCACGAATATTTCAAGACTAAAATTAGCCAAATCAGTTCAGCCGTTCTCGAGTTTTAGCGAGACTAACAGAATTGCAATTCATTTTTATTTATACATATTCATTATCGGTGGCGGTAGTTTAGTGGAATCGAGAGGTCTTGGGTTCAAATCCTGGTGAATGAACTACCAACGTGTAACCACTCCTGACACAAACTACTTAGCTCAGCTGGAGAGGTTATGTTGAATAATAATACTTTCGAGTTTCGGTTAAGATTCTTATTGAAATAGACTGAGACCAAGAGCTCGCGTGGAATTCTAATACCGTTCATTCTTGATAATCTTGATAGTAGCGTGATGATAATAGCCTATATTGGTAGCTACCTACCTGATAATGTAGCTTTCTAAAGGCGAAAGATTTTTTTTTTTAACATAGGACACGTCAATTTGACTTCGCCTCGCCTGATGGTAAGCTGAGGGCAAAGACTCGGAAAAGAGGGTCAGCATTATAGACACTTACTATGTCGTAATAGTTCAGTAGTTTTTGAGTGGATTCATTATATACCTACTAAGGTTGCTTGTAAGAAATCGCTTGTAGCGATAAGGCCGCCATTCGTAAATTTTTTAATGCTTACATGTACTGTTTTTTTTATTAATGTACAATGAAGTTTTAAAATAAATGAATAAATACAAAAATACAAATATTTCCTCTATAAAATATAATTACAAATTGTGCTTGAAATTTTTTAAAGTATTCCTAGCCTGTCCAAAAAGGTTTTTAACGAAGTTTACTTTCAGTACGCGCCTGTCAAAGGTGATAATATTCTTACACAGAAACTAAATTAAAAACATTTTGCTGTGAAATACTTAATTGGGTCAGAGTAGCTTGACACTCAATATTTTCATTTTACCGGTAAAGCCTGTCGCTGTCAACGCTATGTTAGCTGTAATGAAAAAATAGTCCACGTTTTGTACTTTTGTTTATTGCAAATATTTGCACTTTATTTACATGTGATGTGACACTTATTTACATTTTAGTGCTGTGCCGCTACTAGTGCTGTGCCCTAACAATTTCAATCGCTGAATGAAATTAAAACCCTTTTTAACGGATTCAATCGCGATTTATTGATATTATTTACATTTAACCCACTTAGGAGGTAGGACACGGTCCGTCCCAATCGAGCAGTCCGACTGGGGAAGTATCTCCGCCCTACGGAAAACAGCAGCTTAATAACCCCGTATTGTGTTTCCGACGTTAGGGTAGCCAGAGCTCACTGTAGAGGTTTAGTGCGGTCAGTGGGAAAACCAAAGGCTTGTCCTACATATCTTCTGCGCTGATGGCATAGAATCTCGTTGTTCTTACGGGGTCGGCAGTACGAGTGTGACTCCATAAGCCACGGTAACCACTTTCCATCAGGTGGGCCCGGGCCGTGTGCTTGTCTGCGACTTAAGTAGTATAAAAAATTGTGTTGAATAGCCCGTTTATCAAGGAAGGTTATATGCTAAATATCATCGCGCTACTACTCAAGAGAGCAGTAAGCAGTAACCATAAATGTCAAAAAATCCGGCAACATTTTTGGAAAATGAATAAATTGCGGGCGGGATGATACGGGATTTCGAAGTATGCCATGGACAAAACCTGGGTGGGTCAATCCATACTAATCAATCAATCAATTAGCCTACTGCAGTCCACTGCTGGACATAGGCCTCTCCCAATGTGCGCCACGTTTGTCGATCCTCCGCCTTCCGCATACAGTCCAGTCCTCCATACTAATATTAGGTATAAATGCGAAAGTAACTCTGTCTGTCTGTCTTTCTGTCTGTCTTTCTGTTTATCTGTCTGTTTGTCCGTCTGTCTGTCTGTCTGTCTGTCTGTCTGTCTGTTTGTCTGTCTGTCACGCTTTCACGTCCTAAACCACTGAACTGATTTTAATAAAATTTAGTACAGAGATAGATTAGAGATAACCAAAATCCATGCGATGGAACCACGGGCAACAGCTAGTTAGTTTGTATTATTAGTAAGATTAGTAGGAAGTAGGAACTCACAAATCCCGTAATTGTGGTATTCTGTTTACAATAACGAACAATCTCGCTGTACCCGGATCTCAGAAACCTCTTGATGTTGAAACAAGACAATCAAATACGTTACCCAGGCATGATTTTAATTAAACTTTGTGTATCGTCTATTTTCAAGTTGTTCAAACTTGAATCGCAATTCTGTTGATTCTATTGCGATTGTTGGAAATGGACTCTGATTATACAACTTTGAGATATTATTGATGGAAGTTCTTCTTAATCAGGATTAGAAATGGTGAAATCGGAAATCGCGGTATTTTATGTGTATTAGTTGCAGGCCGCAACCAGTAAATCATACTATTGTATAGTACAAGTATAAACAGTAGGTACCTCGGATTCTGGCTCAACCGTCAAAGTAACTTATCAAATTATATTTAATTCGATATCTTATATCAATATTTTATAAGTAGTATATCGTATATTGGGATGGCTCCGCAAAGTACTTACTAGATGCTCTCGACAGGTTGCAGCGACGTGCGGTCCGCATTATTGGGAATCCTGAGGTCACTAACACCCTTGAGCCTTTGCAGTTGCGTAGAGATGTGGCATCTTTGGCGGTTTTTTACCGTCTCTACCATGGTGAATGTTCTGATGAGCTCTTCCAAGTAATCCCACCCTCTCCTTTCCTATATAGGACAACACGTGCAGGACTTAGATGCCACCCGCATACGGTGCAGAATATTCCATCAAGAACCAAGCGATTCGGCGACTCCTTCTTCTGCCGCACTATTAAGACTTGGAATTCCTTGCCAGCTAACGTGTTTCCTTCCTCCTATAGTCCCGGGTCCTTTAAGCGGGGCGTGAAAAAGCATCTGATGAGGCCGTTAAGCTGAGTGCCACCATTGTAACATGGTACGTGTTGTAATGGTGGCCCTCTTTTCAGAGACTTTGCCTTCTGCTTACCATCAGGCGAGGCGAAGTCAAATTGACGTGTCCTATATAAAAAAAATAAAATATTTGTAGCATTTATTATTTTCGTAATAAATAAATAAATATAAATATTGTAGGACATTCCACACAAAGCTATCTAGACCCAAAGTAAGGCAAATAAAATGATGCCATTTTTGACTAGTAACTACAGAAGGATGCGGGGCGAAATTTATTCTCTGTAGTCTTTATTCTAGATATTTCCTTTCACCATCCCTAACGCTGTCCCTCCAAACGTCCCTAGATAACAGATGCAGGGATAATGTAGTTCGGTTGTCACGCGTCCAGTAAAATAAGGGAAAAGTCCCTACCAGAATAGTCCGAGAAACAAATGTTCCAGAAATGTAATGGCGCGTTCAATGTTTTAGGGAAGATCGGTGTCGTAGAATGTTTTATTAGAATTGTTACATGTTAAGTGTAATTGTTAGCGGTCTTGTTACTAAGAGGGTTAGTTGTTATGATTAGACTGAATGAGTCTTTCTTTTTATATAGGAGACGTCAATTTTACTTCGCCCCACCAGATGGCAAGCTGAAGGCAAAGTCTCTGAAAAGAAGGGTCACCATTACAGACACGTATCATGTTACAATAGTGGCACTCAGCTTGACGGCCTCATCAGATGCTTTTTAACGCCCCGCTTAAAGGACTCGGGACTGTAGGAAGAGGGAAACACGTGAATTGTAAGGAGTTCCAAGTCTTAATGGTGCGGCAGAAGAAGGAGTCACCGAACCGCTTGGTTGTCTTTCGCTTAAGTATATTTTTTTCACACGGCCCACCTGATGGAAAGTGATTACCGTGGCCGAGTGCAACATCAGAGGAGTCACAATCGTGCTGCTGACCCTCGAAGAACAAAGTATTTGATTGAGATAGCAAAAGCGAAATCAGTTTATGCGGGACTTTCTCTTACAGGGGGAATGATCTGACCACTGAACCGCCCCTCCTTAAGCTTATCCAAATTTACCGATACATCCGTCTTGGGGCGACGGACGGGTTTGAGTCCCGCCTGAGCTGTTTATACTTTTTAAGTAGCATACTAAATGCTTTCATTCAATAATATACGATGTCTGCATAATAACAACATTTATGGTTTGGAGGTAGAATGAAAGCTGCGTCCAAGGTCGTGGGTTCGATTTACGCTCGGTGCAAACATTTTGTAGTTACCATAGCAGTATGGATATTCGTAGAACCACTGTGCTATACAAATCGATTCAGAAAGAGGAAAGCGAATCTACTTCGGGCGGGACTCGAACCCGCGATCTTTCCCTTACAGGGGGAATGCTCTGACCGCTAAGCCACCGTAGCCCGCAAGAAGCCGATCCAAATTCCTCTATACTTTCGTCTTTAGGGCGACGACGGTGGAGCCATCTACCGATACTCATACGAGCTATCGGAACCAATAAATGATTTTACAATCATTTTTAAACATTGATATTTGATGACTCCGTCCAAACAATTGAATGAAATTTTGAAGCATTTATTATGCTGATCAGCATAATCTTCTTCCTCTTAGCGTTAATTCCCAGTCGCATCCGAAGCTTTCAGCTTGGAGTCTGGGGTCCGCTTTACCAGTCTTAACTACGGATTTGGCTAGAACTCGACATTTCCGTAGTTAAGACTGGTAAAGCGGACCCCATAATTGTCAGCATAATAAATGATTCAAAATTTCATTCCACTGTGCTGTAGCTATGAGCTATAATATGGCAGTGTGGCAGTGTTTGACGGCTACGAGGTTGGGGTTTGATCCCAGGCCGACCCCGGTTGAGATACTATACCTATGTCCGATTTATTTGCTAATTTATACAGTAAACTAACATTTGCCGGATCAGCTAGTCTATCAATGTTAGCAGATTCCATTAAAACGCAAAAGTAATCAATATTACCGCTGTATACAGTTTTAATTCGATTGATCGAATCGCCAGTTCGGCCTCACGTATCTGTTTGCACTAGACCCAATATTGGAGAGAGCTTGAACAAACATCGTTACAAAAATGAAGGAAACCAAAAAACACGTAGAGTCCGGTCAATCTACAAATAGACTGCTTAACTTAGACCTCCTCCCCTCTTTTGAGAGGAACAAATTTGTCTTAACCGAGGGTTTTTCTTGAAGAATTGGAGGTCTGTGTAAGGTGGTCGTGTGTCGAGGACAGAGTAGCCAAATTGATTACGTAAGACGGTTACGGATGACCAGATCTGTCACAGTAAACAAACAAATGTGAAAGCCTCACAGCTGTGACTAATTCCAATATTATCTATACCTATTTATTTTCGCAACGTTATCCACTGCATGAATGGCGATGTATGTAGTCGATGTTTTCATTACAATTTCCTTTCAGCGATCGATAAAACCTATTCGCTAATCGCCTTTGGATCGTCCTTCTACATGGACGATTTGCTGAAGCTTGGTTTTATCAGAATGAAAACGGAGATTAACTGTATGCGGGTGTACTATTCTCACTTGTTTGTGCAAAGTCAGAATACATTATTACAGTCTTTTATACATTTAGAGATAAACTGACTGTATTAAAAAATTGCCTAAAAATTGACTTTACCCGTGAACGTCGGTTAACGAGACCTTTGCTCATATAAAGATTCTGCTCAATCGATTGTGTACAAATGAACGATTTTAAGTCTGAACAAGCTCTTAAAAAAACTGCATAACAATTCTGCAAACAAACAACCAGAAAATAATTCCATAACAATTTTTTTTGTGTTCAGCGTCGTTAATTAATTCAAGTTCTTTTGACTATCGCCAATGTACTGTAATACACGATCACTTTACAATTTTATTAGTAGGTATAGAAAGATTTGGAAATGAGTTTGTCCAATCACATAAACAGCTGGATTGATTGGACTAAAATTTTGCACACACATAAAATTAATAAATGTATCAAAAATATGCCATGACATTTAATATCGCGCTATCTAGGTATCCATAGCTTGACTAATGGGATATAGTATACGGACAAACATACACTTATTCTATATGTACATACATTTTATACATAGAAACTCCAAGAAAAATCCAAATGTATGCATGCACATATTTACCCCAAACGGGAATCGAAACCACACCCCTTTCGTAGCGCTCAAACATCTAACTCCAGTATCAAGTGTCCAATCATGATTGGAAATGGAATATTGACATTGGGTTCGAAAAACAAACTTGAATTGACAATTAAGACTCCCTAAACAAAATTTAAATTGAATTTATTCTGATTATCTATCTATCTATATACCTATCTTTATTCTGATTAAAACTTTCAAATATACTTCCCTGGCGTTTTTGAAGATGATGGCAGATGGATTTAATCATAAAGATTGTCACGCCTGCTATTTTAATATCTTTAAACTGCGTGATTCTTACTGTCAGACTCATAAAAAAGTAAATATATTTTGCATACCAACAAGGTAGAAGAAGATATAATTACACAGTAACAGTTTTCACCTGTGGTTTTCACACTGTAATCTTTGAGTTCTTTGAGTTCAAACTGTAATATTTGAAGCGTCGGTAGCTTAGTGGTTATGGAGTCGGCCTAACGATCGAGAGGTCCCGGGTTCCGAAATTTCATTCAGTAAGTTTTCATCTTAGCCCGCCAGTTTTGAGTAGGTACTTTTGACCTAGGCCCTTACCATGAACTCTTAAAACAGGTCAATAATTGAACTGCTGTCATTCTACCAACTGCAAATGTCACTTTGTAATCCCTTTGTAATCCTATATATTTATTATGACATTACAAAGTGAAATTTGCAGTTGGTAGAATGACAGCAGTTCAATTATTGACCTGTTTTGAGGTTTATGGTAAGGCCGCTGTTCTTTTCAATCAACATTTAATCATTATAATGTTTATTAATCAACTTCAATTTGATCCTACATCGATAATTAAAACTAATTCACTTAAGAAATCTCCTCACATCTTATAGTACAGAGGCTACTCACAGCTACATACCATATACCCGCTACAATCCCGCAGAGGCTGTCGAGACGGCCGCAAACCACACCATTAACAGGCTTTTCCACTTCAACAACATTCCATGACGATATCGTGACGGTACCGTTTAGTTCACCACTGATCTCAATATCGGTTATATGTACCATTAGAGCCTTATTGCGACTATAGTATCCATTTAAAAACATACTGATATTAGAAAACTGAAGAGTTTGTTTGTTTGGACGCGCTAATCTCAGTAATTACTGGTTGAAATTAAAAAAATATTTTTATGTTGAATAGTTCCTTTATTGAGGAAGGTTATAGGCTGTATAATATTACGCTACTACTCAAAGGAGGGGAACATTAATCATAAAAAATGTCAACAAATCGGCATATTTCCATACGTACATTATTTGAAAAGTAAAAATCACAGGCATTATTATTATATGGGTTTTAAAGTGTGACACGGGCAAAGCCGGGGTCGGTTGGCTAGTATTTTATAAGTCGGGTAAACGCTGATAGAATGAATGAACTTGTTTAAAAATGTTAACCTTGAAATCAAGTAGGTACGCAGCAGTACCACTTTTACTTAAGAAGCCCTTGTGAAATCGAATTAAAATCCGTTTTAACAATAGAATGACGTACACTCAAATTTTATTTAGAAGCGACTCGGTGTATAACCCGCGCCACGTATCTTGGACCTAAATCGTAAGACATAAGAGGCTCTGGCGCCCGCGGATTGCTTTGTAATAGTCTATGCTTGGTGAATTTGAGTTCGTCTACGGCAGTAGCATCCCGTGCTATCCTCAAAAGACACCCAAGAAATGTGTACTGCGCGTATAGGGCACGTTTTGAGCACATTTTAGGTCCAAGATACGAGGCGCGGGCTATACAATGAACGCGTAGAATAAAACCCAACTCACACTGACTACTTTCGCTTGACACTTTCTAGTAACAAAAATTGTGGTGTCAAAGTGAGAATAAATTTAATTTTTCATTATACTAGCTAGACTACACACGCATACTCATATTTTAATACTCATTGTGCAGTTCGACTGGGGAAGTATCTCCGCTATAATAACTTGGTGAAGTGTTCCCGGTGGTAAATAGGGTAGCCAGAGCTCACTGGAGAGTTTTTGTGCTGTCAGTGGGAAGACCAAAGGCTTATTCTATTCATTTAATATTATATTATTACTTTTATTTCAAAGAAAGTGATACATGTGAGCCAGACCTATATTTAAATCGAATTATACGCAGACATGTGAATTTGTTTGCTTAGCATAAGATATTTACTCAATTTATGAGTGAATTATAATATAATTTATGTTTGATATTCGTTTGTACATTGCTTTCATTTGTATGTAATAAGATGTGTGGTTGAATCGCTTCGAATAAACTTCATAGATCACTTTAAATAAACTTACAATAAAGAGACAATACCTCTTTTCCACAGGTCGTTCAAAGCGCAAATCGCAACAATTTTTGCCAATTTTAAGAAAATGATAAATGACAAGACAAAGTTTTCACTCAAATGTATGTGCCAGTAGTACCCTCTGAGCCTAACTTTGCGTAATCCCTAATATAAACATACATATCTACACTATTATAAATTAGATGCTACATGTTATCAACGCTTCACCCGAGTAGAATTTGATTTCATTCCCACAACCTATAGGAATATGGGAATCTTTCCCGGAATAAAATGCTTATGTATTATTCTAGACTATAATCTATCTACCCCTGTAGCAAATTTCAGCTAGATCCGTGTAAGCATTATAGCGTGATACAATAACAAACATTTAAACGTCCTTACTAACTTTGTCATTTATAATATTAAGTAGGATCTGTCACTCAATAAACTATACTTATACACTTACTTATAATAACAGAGAAATCTCGTCGGGATCTGGCAACACAGCTTTTACGACAAGTCGTTGGTCGAAAATTTATTTTTTATGCACCATTAAGCTTTGTAATTTTATTATTTTCACGACTGGCAACATTTTAGCCGTTATAACGCATTAAAAGTAATAAACATAGCAACTTTTGAACGTGAACAAGGCTTATGGCGATGTTATTCAATGTTTTGTTTTTTTTTTATTGCCGGAGTTGAAGTTTTATTCCATGCTTTAGGAGTTGGGAAAATATCTTTATGGAGTCGTTATGGTACATTAAGATTTCGCGCCATTTATGTTATTATAATACTTATGTATTTTTATGGTGGCACCTGGTATAGACGAGCTTTTTCTAATACAAAAACATGGGTGAGCTTTTTGGTAGGCAGCGACAAAAAGTTGCTGAATGGTAACGATTTTTACATCGAAATACTCTTACATCGTTATTTATTTTGTAAATCTCAGAAGAAAATAGAAAAGCAATTACCATATCCCTATCTATATTTTTACTCGTAAGTTAAGATAAGATGTGATAAGATAAGATAACTCTTTAATGTACACAATAAACTACAGTAAATTAGGGACAACATAACAGATATGTACAAATGGCGGCCTTATCGCTGCAAGCGATCTCTTACATTTTAAGGTATGATTCCGAAACCGACCGCATACGACAGCGACAGACGCATGCAGCAGATACAGCGTACCCATTGCTTGTTAAACTCCGATACGAATAAAGGGGACCATTGAGAACCCGCAATGAATTACGCGCATGTGCTGCGTGCGTCGGCAGTTGTCGTATGCGGTCGGCTACGGAAACATACCTTTAAGGTGCGTACAAATTATATAGCATAACATGTTATAAAACAATGTTATATAACATGTTTCAGTAATGTAGACACTGAAACATACTAAAATACTAAAGTTATAAAACAATGTTAGATAATGTGGACGTGTTATAAAACACAAGTTATACAACATGTTACATAATCTGTACCTATGGTTATTAAGTTGTAATAACGTAATAATAACGAGTTAAATAAAACAATAACTTAGTTTACTAACAGAACTAAGTCCATCCTACATTGTATAATTATTATCATTGTGCTATGTTGGCAATTAATATTGCAAACATGAATATTTGTGGGGATGTACCTATGTGTATTTTGTGAATATGAATGTTTTCATATTAGTCTTCCACTCGAAAACGACGGAATAAATCTAGATGAAATTTTGGCACAGAGACAGATTAAAGACTGTTTATACTGGCAATAATTGTGGAAAAGTACAAGTGCTTTATTCAATACTAGTTTTGCCCGCGGCTCCGCCCGCGTGGATGTCGGTTATCGTGACCAAATATAGCCTATGTCCTTTCTCAAGGTCTAAATTACCCCTATACCAAATTTCATTAAAATCAGTGGTTTAGGCGTGAAAGCGTAACAGACAGACAGACAGAGTTACTTTTGCATTTATAATATTAGTATGGATGAATAAGACAAATTATAGTCCGGTTCCACACATAGGTTTTTTACTCAAGCATAGGTCCCCGTGAGTTACGTGAACGGGGTCAGATATCACGCGGGTGGAATCACAATCAAAAGCTAGAATTGACACAATGCGAGCCATAAACGGCCAAAAGCACAAGCCACCTTGTCTGTCATCTCCGTCTCTGTAATTTAGACTGTGGCTGTTCCAATTATGCTGTCGTTAGAGCTGTCGTGTTTGTAGCGTTAATTAAAACAGCAATGTATGTGTTGCTAATGGTTTTTAAACACTGTGTAGTGGAAGTTAAGGATATCTACGCCTAAGATTTACTTGTTTACTATCGTCGCTTATGTATTCACATTAAATCAGCCAAGTGCAAGTCAGAATTGTGCAAGTGTTCCGTACCATTACGTATACAACTTCAGTCCCCCTTATATATTTAGTTTATTCTGATTTTGATATAATGCGTTATAGAGGCAACAGAACTACAAACACATTTCTGAAAATTTCAACGGTTTAACTATTGCAGTTCATGAGATACATTTTAAAGTAGCAGACAAGCCCAGGGCCCACCTGCTGCAAAGTAATCACCGTGGCCTATTGACGTGTGGAATATGAGAGGCGTCACGCTCACGCCGTCGAACCTGTAGGAACCTCATAATGCCCTTCTTGAAGAACCCCATATTGTAGTCGCTTGGAAAAACCATAGCAGGAAGCTTGGGCGTGCGTGTATAACCTCAAGATTGCAAGTCCTCACTTGAATCCTTAATTTGCTATCCTCACTTTCTGTTATATATCATGACCTTAATTATATATAATTTGTTGTAAATTTGTTTCAATTACGCCATACTCAGCTCTGAAGCAGGCCAAAAGGTTTCGGTTAAGTGGTGAGTACCTACACAAGTTATAATTAGATCATCAAACAAACTTTTGACCGCGATTACGACCCACAGATGATGCGTGGGAATCTTTGGGTAAAATCCGATATATTTATTTAGGTTATAAATTAATACATATGAATATTAAGATCAACATGTCTATATTTTAGTTTAGCAAATAACGTGGGTACTGGGTACGTTACGTACGTAAGATACGTACGTTTGACGTTGTACGGGCGTACAACCTCAAATACTACTATATGAGCTATCGGGATATTTACCATGTACTGATTTGAGTATCAGATATTTCAGCGCTGTTGCAAGCACCATGACAGGAACTGGAGTGCTGGCGATGTACGGGGAAAAAGTTTTTAGGAGTAAATATATCGATCTACCCTCTTTCGAGTTTTACTACGCGTATGAGCACTATCACCGGTTTCACTTTCACTATAAACTCGAACTCAATACCACCCGTACAAACTCATTTTGAGACACATTTGTAGATAAAGTCCAAACTTTGAGTTCGTACGGGCACGCAACCAAAATGGTCACATGTTTAGCACCCCTCTCTTAGACTATAATAAATGAATACGACAAAAAATTCACGGACATAAAGCATTTTCTTCCTAAGGCGTCATTTAGACGGGGAGAGTTCGAAAAACTCTGCAAGATACGATTATAGAAAGGACAAAAGTTACTTTATCTAAAAATTTGCAGAAACAATTGCCGCTCACTCGTCCACGCCTGGCGACAATTGCCTCGCATTTGAAATTTACTAGTGTCTATACGAGTATAAACAGAATTTTCAAGCTATAAGCAGGGACCGAAACAGTAACCACTATAAAGTGTTTTAACACTGTTTTTTTAAACTGTTTTAGAAGAAAACCTTTTATAAGTGTAACCGAAACGAAAGTGTAACCGATTGAAAGTGTTAAGGGTTTATATCTGTTAATAACGGTTAATAAGTGTAACCGTTATAGATTTATAACGTTATAACGTAATGATTTAAGTATCTGCACGGAATGGCAACAACACGTCGCGTTCTTCTATGTAGGCTCACACCACAGAAAAAATACTCAAACCGAACTTTATGGCCGCTTTAAGTCCGTCACACGCCGTCACACGCGTAGCTATATTATAGGATACCTATATATCTACCTATAAATATCAATCATATAGCAAGGCACATTACTAGATACATATTGCTCAGGAAATTATATCTTGGGCCTAAAATGTGCTCAAAATGTGCTCTATACGCGAAGTAGGTACTCATTTTATGGGTGAATTTTGAGGATAGCACGGGGTGCTACTGCGGTGGAAGAGCTTCATCAAACATAGACTATTACAAAATAATCTGCGCTCGGCAGGACCTTATCCTTTCTTAAGGTCTAAACTACCCCTGTACTAAATTTCATCAAAATCGGTTCAGTGGTTTAGGCATGAAATCGTAACAGACAGAATGATAGACAGAGTTACTTTCACATTTATAATATTAGTATGGATATGGATATGGATTCATACGAAGTTATTACGCACACTTATTCACAAAATTTCGTATTTATGTATTCGTTTCGTATATCGTCGCCTACTACGCACCTACTAGGTATACCTAGATGTCTTAAAATGATGGCGAGAGGGTAACGCGCGTGAATTCTTTGATAGCTCGAAAGCTATTCTCTGATATTCTCGAAAGCTTTGATATATAGGGGTAATTCGCTCAAAAGGGATATCTTGGACCTAAGTCACGAGAAAAACGAAGCTTTGGCGCGCACGGATTGTTTTGTACTAATAATATCTATAATTGGTGAATTTGAGCTCGTCCACCGCAATAGCACCCCGTGCTATCCTCAAAAGACACCCAAGAAACGCGTATAGAGCACATTTTGAGCGTTCAAGATGTATGTAGATATGTCTCGCTGTATACTAATATGTTACAATCTACAGACACATGGACCTACTGCGTAAACCGCAGGGGTTAATGGCCTCTAGGGCCATCAGAGGGTACCGCGCTATATCCTTTGCAGCAGCGAGTCTTCTCGCTGGATCGCCAACGTGGATCCTGGAAGCGAGAACCCTTTCGGCACTATATCGGTTCCGAAAAGCGGCGCGGGAAAGGGGACACGATCCCGAGCCTGAAAAACTTCGGGCCGTGAGATCCCGGCTCTGTGAACTCCGGGCGATATCTGCATCGGATCGTCTAAAAAGAGCCAACGTCCGAGTGCCACCAATGCGACCCGAGCGAGGACTTGGTGCTACATACGCTCACCGAGTGTCAGGCATGGGAGAAGCCGAGACCGGAGTTGGTCGCGGCCCTGGGCGTGAGGGCCGAGTGGAGGAGAGACACAAACTGCGTGGCCCGTGACGAGCGGAGGCAACTCGGTCGTGGGAGGTCACAAAATTACCTACGTCCCCCATGAGCCTGGGTGTGACGGGTGAGGCCGCCCGTGACCCTAGCAGAAGCAGGCCACAGCGGCGGCGCGCATTGCGTGCCTCCCTATACTTGGGGGCGAGGTGGGGGACTCCGTGGCCCCACTCCGGGAGAGGGCCAGCTGGAGAGAGAAATGGTCCCAGGGTCGGCCGTGGTGCGAGGGATAGTTATGTTTACGATGACCTCACCTCCGGCAACCGACGGCCCAGAGACAGCGTGCGTTTTAGTCGGTTCAAGTCCGACATGATCTCCTTCACCGGCTCCGGCGGGGGGTATCGATGGGGACTTTTCACACGATGAAAAAATGCATACCAATTAGTTTGAACATATACAGGGTGGAAAAATAAGTCGGGCCCTGGATGGAAACTACCATAAATCCTTAAGTTGGCTCATTTTACTTAAAGAAGACATTCCTTTATTTTCAAAAAGAAATAAAACTGCATTCAAAGATTTTCTAAAACTAGCTTGGCTCACCCAGGCAGCACCCTGTATTTTTATAGCACCAATTGATAGTGTCAATCATAAGGATCAAATGTTGCCCAAGGTACGGTGCTGTGTACCACACGAAGGTTTCCGATCAAGTAACTACCTACCCCAAATTACTTGTAATTTGGGGTAGGTAGGTACTTGGTCGTAACTCATGCAGTTACCCAATAACGTCACATTGTAAACAGGAATCAAAGTTCAGTCATTTATTATTTATCTATTTTAAAAATTATTAGGTTTTATTTTATGTTGTATCACAATAGTAACGTTTTAAAAAGAGGTGGATACTTGGATACCTACTTATCCATATCCATACTTCCATATCCATACTAATACTATAAATGCGAAAGTAACTCTGTCTGTACGTCTGTCTGTTACGCTTTCACGCCTAAACCACTGAACAGATTTTGATGAACTTTAAAAGGACATAGGCTATGTTTGGTCGGATAACCGACATCGACGTGGGTGGAGCCGCGGGCAACAGCTAGTAATATTATAATAACGTGTCATCAAACTCTCAATTCAGCTAAACACCTCTCTTCATCGAATAACACGCGGCGAGGCCAAGCGAGGTGTACAACAAAATGCCATTATTTCAAAAAGTTAGCTAAATGATAGAATAGTAAAAGTGGCAACGTAGCTATTTCGGTGCACCCTTATAAACCGGTTAACAGTTTGATATCGGTTCGGGTTCTGTAACGGTTACACAATCGTCCGTGGTAATGGTTAACAGTTTCAAAAACACTTTTATAAGGGTTACACATTCAATGTGTAACCTTTTAAAAGTGTACCCCGTATATTTCTGTACCCTTTATGAATGTGTTTTTAAGTCCCTGGCTATAAGGCGCTAAGTCACTTGCGAATTTCATTATGACCTAACTAGCTTTTGCCCGCGGCTCCGCCCGCGTGGATGTCGGTTATCGCGACCAAACATAGCCTATGTCCTTTCTCAAGGTCTAATCTACCCCTATACCAAATTTCATCAAAATCGGTTCAGCGGTTTAGTCGTAAAAGCGAGACAGACAGACAGACAGACAGACAGACAGAAAGACAGACAGACAGAGTTACTTTCGCATTTATAATATTAGTAGGGATCATAGGCGAGAATTTAGTGTTTGCCTGTGTTAACACTTTGGTATGGCGATTATTGCTAGCGAAAGTAGCGTACGATTTATAGGACCGAAACATGCGAAAAACTCTACCCATCTAAATGACACCTAATTCATGTTTTAGTAAGGAAAGCACACTTCCTAACAACATTACAACATCATTGCTAACATTATTCCAACTTACACTAACACAGTTTGATTCTCTACTTCCAACAAAAGTCCTCTCTCTAAGACTCTCCGGACTCCGGAACCATTACCCGGGTAACTAACATGACCTCTAACAACATTTACCGGGTATCCAGGTAAATTAAATTCCTCTACTGAACGTGTATAAGTTGTGTGATATGAAAGTTTCGGGTAAGCCTGGCGTGAATGATTTAGTTAAGAGTTGGAGTATTAAATGGTAATGTAGGGTATTAAGAAGTTGAAGTATCTATTTTAGCATATTAATAACGTCACAAGCATATTGTTTGCGAAATGATAATATAAAATAAATATTCTACGACATTCTAATACAACGCTATCTAGACCCAAAGTAAGCACAGCTTAACTAGCTTGTGTTACGGGATCTAGAATGCGGATAAACATACTTTGTAATTTTTTTTTTGTAAATACTTTCAAATTTTTTTTATACCAGTTAGTTGGCAGGTAAGCACACGGCCCACCTGATGGGAAGCGGTCACCGTGGCCTATGGACGTATGCAACACCAGGGGCGTCGCACTCGCGCTGCCGACCCTGAAGAAACCTTCTAATGCCCTTCTTGAAGAACCCCATATTGTAGTCGCTTGGGAAAACCACCGCAGGGAGTTCATTCCACAGCTTGAGTGTGCGTGGGATGAATATTACGCAGAGAAACATCCAGATTAGTGCAAATATACTTCAAAACTAAGTAACTTTTGAATTGTATCGTCATGACGTGACGCCCAAGCGTTTGGTGACGATGACGCAAGTTTCGTGGTTTTTCTTCACCCAAAAAGTGATCAATGTGCCCAAAAAAGTTTTCACTACAAAAATGTAGGTATATCTGTGACTCAGTGTCTGATACGAATGAAGTATGAAGCTAAAGCTGACGTGAAGTGACGTATGCGTAACACGTCCAAAAACATACTTAAAGCCTTCCACACGTACGTAAATAATTAAATGTCCCACCTATGCACGCCAGTTTAATTTCGTCTACTCGTACCAGACTCGTACCATACCTACTCGTACCTTCTAATTATACCCTTGCTTTTAATTAAATCGTGGTAGATAAATTCGCGTCTCTCTTAACCTGCGCTATGCAGTAACGAACACTGTGGTTAGTGTGTTAGGCAGCGTTCACACTGAGCTGACAGTTTGTTGCGGAATTTAGAAAGTGTTGATAAATAAATATTTTTGAACTTGCACTTTCAGCGGTCGCTGAACAGAATATTATCTAATTACACAATATTGAAATCTATTTAACACTAGCTGACCCCGCGAACTTCGTAACGCCTAACCGTAAACTTTAACCGTAAACGTAACGTAACCTTTTTTATTTTTTCTCTCCGTAAGAACCATCCTCGTACTTTAAGAAATATAAAAAAAAAGAATTAGCGAAATCGGTTCAGCCGTTCTCGAGATTTGCGCTTAGCAACACATTTAGGGATTCATTTTTATATTGTAGATTCTGTAATCACTGCCTAGGGTGAATATGTTTGCATTGTAATAACAATCATTTGATTGCGATGAAATTTTGACAATCTTTGCACTGGCTTCGGAGGTAACTCAGACGTCGGAGGTCGCTCAACGACCTCTGTCCTCCATGAGCGCAAACCTGGGCAGTCGCCAGGCACCTGTCACTCTAGCAGAAGCAGTCGGGGCTAAAATGGGGACACTGTGGTTCCCATAGTTGAAGGAGCAATCTCAAAACCGGAAATGACCCTGGGTCGGTCGGGGTTCACCTTATCGATCGAAGTATTCTCTCAGTAAGAGACTGGTCACGAGTTTACAGTTCTATCTTCGATGTAAGTTCAAGTTAGCATACTGATTGCTTAAAAATTTCAAGCAAACCTTACTTTTTTTATATACTACTTAGATGGCAGACAAGCACACGGCCCACCTGATGGAAAGTGGTTACCGTGGCCTATGGACGTATGCAACACCAGGGGCGTCACACTCGTGCTGCCGACCCCGAAGAAACCTTCTAATACCCTTCTTGAAGAACCCCATATTGTAGTCGCTTACTGTTTGTAAACTCTGCACACGCCCTTACACAATAGTGAACACCGCGGTTACTGTGTACTTATGGTTTAATTTCATGTAGCGAATGACTTAGGTTGGTACGTAAGTATCTAGTTAGGTTATATTGAGCATTCTCCCTAAACGTATCTACACAAAGTTAAGCCCAAGTGCCGTACGTTGTAAATGTCGAAATAGAGTATATTGAGCAGTTTGTCACCTGTGTTCGGTGAGATATTGCGTTTTGTAATTCGTGTGACGTAATTGTATCGTGACACTAACACAACCAGTTTAATTAGAATGTTGAATTACGTGACTGACAAATTAATTTTGTTTGTTATATTGTAATTCGCACGGTTCACTATAGGCAGGGAATTCATCCTCACATATTGTGGCCGGAAACGGTGCGCACTGTGTGGTATGAAAGGAACTTCGCACATTCAAGCTGTGGAATTAACTCCCTGCGGTGGTTTTCTCAAGCACCTACAATATGAGGTTCTTCAAGAAGGGTATAAGAAGGTCTCTCCAGGGTCGGCAGCACTAGTGTTGCATACGTCCATAGGCAATGGTATCCACTTTCCATCAGGTGGGCCGTGTGCCATCTAAGTGGTATTCAAAAAAATGTTTCTCCGTCAACATACCTTTCCCTTTTCCTAGTTTCATTATTCTTATCAAACAAGGTTGTCCATTTCTTATTTTGTTGAGTGGTCTATATTCTAAACAATCAACAAATAAGGCCAGCATTAAAATAGACTTTATATTCAATTCCTATTCTAGTTTAATTCATTTACACGCCATGACCAAGATACGTCTTTTGAATTTTACCAGTAACATTTAAAATTAATAATTGAATAATTTCAACCAGACCACTCCCTAACTCAATTTGCAAGCATTCTCCAAATTAATTCAAATAGACAGCAACTGTATGTACCCAAAACGTAAACGCTTAGTTAGACTATATAACATAGACCCAGCAAGGGTCATTTCAACGTGGCACAAAAAATGGTCAGTACTTCAGTATTAAAATATACATACGTCCATTGACATGCACACACTCAGTCGCTATCATTCTGAAGTTTACGTGAATCTCACTCATTGAAATCGAACTATTTTTAACACCTAAAACTAAATAATAACAAATATATCGCGACAAAATTCTTTAAAAAGTAAATTTATTTCAAGGAACAATATTGACACTAGCTTACTCACACGAAACGCGTTTTTCACGCCGTTTTTTAATATGAATTCTATTAGCAAGCTGTGTATACAATAAATGATCCTAGCGTAAAAGTAAAAGCTAAAAATCATGTCCTTAAAAGTCATGTAAGGAAAAAAGGTAAGCCGCGTGGTTCCCGGCAGAGTAAAATTTGGGCCACCCCATCTCCTCTCATGCGGTGTCGTATGAGGCGACTAAGAGATACGGCTGTTTAACATCAGACAGATATATACAGCCCAGACTCAGCCTCAGATACATGGCTCGCACTCGAGTCAACAATACGGCAATAGGCTCAGCCCCTATTACGTGAGACCTAATACAATGATTGGTGAAATGTGGATGTAAAAGCGTGATTGTATGTATTTATGTATGTAAGGCAAACAGTTATGTAACACAGAACGTAATCAACATGCAAGCAAACTTGTAGATAAGCTCTAGCTAATTAAGTTGAGGCGGACCCTTTTAAAGCGCATTAAAATTAAATGTACGCTGGTAACACCGACTGACGATTGTTGGCAACACTGTTTTTAGTCTGTAGAGTGTTTTGTGTCTGTTTGGTTTGTGTACATTGAACATGTTTTAATATTTAGTTATGAATGGACAGAGGAGGTACGAAATACCAGTGAATGAAATGTTGTGCCCTAAAAATGTAGATACTACTTTGTACAAGATTGCCATGTACACATTGACAGTTTGAAGGCAATGTTTACATTAGCCTACTTTTTTTATACCACTTAGATAGCAGACAAGCACACAGCCCACCTGATGGAAAGTGGTTACCGTGGCCTATGGACGAGTGCAACACTGTCATGCCATTCAACACAGTCAAGTATGTCACTGGCCAGCTACTTTTTGAGTAACAAGTTTATCTCCCAAGAGTGCAACATATATCTTGACTGTCTTGCATTAATTGGCTGGTCAGGCGAAGGCTGCCAGAGATATTCTCAGAGGTATAAGGGTCACTTTCACGGTTGTAACTACGATGATATCTAGGCCACTACGGGTAATATGCCTTCACTCCATCTGACCATGTAGCTTCCCCCAGCAGACTTAAAATTACTGACGTTGTAAAGCATAGTATGCGTATCAAATAAATGTCACTACCAGGCTCACTGAAAATCATGTAAAGTGGAGACTGCAGAGTGGAAAAGAGTAGAAAGGTAGATCGCGGGCTCTAAATTGAAAATTTTGGAAGCAACCGGGTGTGTGCGCGAATATAACAATGATAATATCCCTGATAGTGTATGTACCTGCAACCACCTTTACGAGTATATCTCTTAGCAGCTCTAGCATTGCCGTAGTTACCTTCTTATACTCTACCTTAATAATCTTGTAGTAAATCTATAGGAGATTCGTCTAGTAAGATAGTCAGTCATCATTGCAAGAAATTTAAAAAATCATGTAATGATTGACGTCGATTTTCTTATCGATTTATGTACAATTGGTTCATTTAACGCTCAACATATAATCTGATTCTTATTAGCAATGACACAGAGTTTACAAATTGTCTAGCGCCAAGTGCAAGCCGTCCATATAGTGCAGTTATGGTGTCTCCAGTAGGTGTCCCATCCCACATTAAATTCAAATTTCTCTAAGGGCTTCTACGTATTGAACCCATGTCCTAATGTAAGCCTACTAAAGTACTGGTGAAAG
Organism: Eilema depressum; assembly: GCA_914767945.1. NCBI lineage: Eukaryota > Metazoa > Arthropoda > Insecta > Lepidoptera > Erebidae > Eilema > Eilema depressum. Next base: position 16,104,330 of record OU612032.1, read on the forward strand.
GAGAATAGACGTGACTACAGACATTAATAATAATAAAATATTCTCATAAGTCTCAAAGGCACTTAGAATAAATGCTCGACTTATGCTGTCTACAAATGGAAACTTTGCTGATTTTTATCAACAAAGCCGCTGTATTGTCTATTTTCGTTTCTCTATAAGTTATTTTGATATTTTTACAATCATTTTGAACATAATTTTCTAGTAAAGCTTGTCTAAGGGTGCTTACATAGACAAACAGGTTACCGGTGGGCCGGGTACGGGTAAACCGATCCGTGTTGCCATCACGTCAATTCGTCGTTCTTTTTAAATCGCAAATCGCCCCGAATCTCATAAGCTCATAATATACTCGTGAAGTCATAATAAAATTATTATTGTTTCCATTTGCATAGCCCAAATATTGCGGTTTTACATGATGTGTATTATCTCTGAGTATAACATAATGAGCAGTTTTCCAGTAGGTATAATAATCAGTTGGTTTTTATATCATCACGAGATGGCGCTAGCATAGCTTTTGGTAATTTTAATGTACTCTGTGGTTTGTTTGTAGTATTTTTTCATGACATTTGCGATCTTGCCAAAGTTTAATTTCATTTACCCATATTATAATAGTTAAAATATAATAAAACGCTTAATTCTTTTCGCGTCACTGTCTGTAATTTAAAATAATAATATTATATTTAAAATAATTGTATCAGAAATAATGACAAATTATTTATGTAAAGTAAATCATTACAAAACCGAAGAACATTTTTTCCATAAATTAGGGAATACTAGATGTGACACCACACTCTTCTTACCAAAAGTGCCGGCTGCGCCATCTAGCTCGTCTTTAGGAACCCTAAAAATACCTACTAGAAAACTGCTCATTTAGATAACAAACTCGTAGGTGAATCAAAGGACGTCTGAGTGTCTGAGATCAAACAATTATAATTGTACCTACTTTATATTACAAATGTGAAATTGCATTTGATTTATGAAAGTAATTTAGTAATGCCGTCAGAAAGTCTATGTACCAATCCAAGTCGGCGCGCGCTACCTTTCTCTGGCCAAAGATGGGGATGTCGTAGTCTTACCCGAGGGCCGGGAACCTTCTAAGGTCCTGGGTCAGTCGAGGTGCACGAGGGATATGCTACAGGGTACCTCACCCCTGGTAACTGATGGCTCGAGACGGCCGTGCGGTTTTGGACGGTTCAGGTCCGACATAAACACCCTACAATCGGATACTTCCCCATCGCGAGCCAGCTCGCGGTGGGGAAGTATCCGGTTCAAGAATTCGAATTTTTTTTCTCATTGAGCACATCAGTCGCTTTGAGGATAAATCTGAGATGAGGTTAGCTGTGAATAAATTGTAAGTAACAATTGCATTAAATTTAATAAAACAAACAGATAATAATCAGCCAAAACTAATTCCATATTACTGACTTAGCCAATTACGTTCATTGGCCCACCCCAACCGTTACTACGTCATAAACAGAACCACCAAGCATCAATTACATATATGTATTACATCAGACTAGCTGGCCCGCCCTTGCTTCGCCCGGGACAAACTTCAAAACCCCCTTTAAGTCATTCGTATTCTTTTATACCATTTGGGTGGCAGACAAGCAAAAGGCCTAGCTGATGGGAAGTGGTTACCGTGGCCTGTGGACGTTTGCAAGACCCGGGGTGTTGCACTCGCGCTCCCCAACCTGAAGAAACCTTCTAATGCTCTTCTTGAAGAACCCCATATTATAGTCGCTTGGGAAAACCACCGCAAGGAGCTCATTCCATAGATTGAGTGTGCGAGGGATGAAGTTCCTTTCATACCGTGCACCTGTTTCTCTATGTTGCTATTAATTTTCAAATAATATATAGGAGTTTGCCGGATTTGTTGACATTTATAGTCACTACTCTCTCTGTTCTCTTGTCTGGTCGTGGTCATGGATCATCCGGTAGTTTGGTCAGCTTTTACGAGACTTTGCCACTTCTCCCTATTCGTGGCCCAGCGTGTACACTCAGTAAGGCAACACTTTGTAGAGGACTTAATAAGGTTTGTCAAACTTGTGGGTGATTTATCGCGAGAACGCTGACCGTCCACTCTTCTCTGTACCACCAACCGTTCCAAAGAAACTTTGTTACGAGTGATATGACCAAACATTTTGAGTAGTATTGTGATGTTATTTAGCCTATAACCTTCTTTGATAAACGGGCTATTCGACACAAAAATATTTTTTCAATTTGGACTAGTGGTTCCTTAGCGCGTTCAACTAAACAAACAAACATTCAAACTCTTGAGCTTTATAATATAAGTATAGATATCTTAATACACTCCTCTTTGGCCTGTATCCAGGGGTCGTGAACGTATGCAAACGGCAAGCAGTAATTCCTCCCTGCGTATCTACCAGGTTATAATCATGAGGAACAGTTTTCTCTTTTATGAGAACATGAAAATCTTAAATTTAATCAAGTTTCATTCGTTTCGCTGGGAGGTTTTTCTTCATGAAAATTTTCGGCGCGAATAAGCGTGACTTTGTGAGATAGAATTTTATGCTCTTTTTGTGTTATATGTGAAAAATTGTGGTGAATGTGCTTTTGACTGACTGCGGTGATGTTAAAAAAGATAGTTAAGTGTATGAATGTATGCCTTTGTGTCTGTTCCTTTGTAAATAATAAAGAGCCGAACAGATTTAAAGGAATTATTATGTCGTTAGATTCATCTCTATTGTGGAAAGGTCACTGTATCTTAAAATAGTAAAAATGGATAAAAGGGATTTTTTGGCGATAAAATGAATATTAAAGATAGTAAATTAAAAAAAAAATATCTTCTTCTTTCTCTTAGCGTTAATTCTCAGTCGCATCCGAAGCTTTCAGCTGGGAGTCTGGGGTCCGCTTTACCAGTCTTAACTACGGATTTGGCTAGACCTCGATATTTTTCGTGAAGCGATTGTCATCTGACCTCCATAACCCAATGTTAACATTAGGCGATATCGAAGCTTAGCAGCTAGACCGTTGTTTTTTGGATTTTTTAGGGCTCCAACTACCCGTAACGACTGCCATAGATGTTCTTATGGCAACCGGGACCGACGGCTTACTTGCTCTCCGAGGCACGACCAGACCAATGCAAATACTCATATTTCATGCACACAAATATTTGCACTGAGCGGGGATCGAACCCGCGCCTCCTGCGTAGCGGCCGCGTTCACTACCGCTACGCCACAGAGGCAGTCAAATGACTGGGACTGGTTTAATAAATAGTTGCTACATTACAGTATTATGAATTCCTCAAAAGTTATAAGCAGTCATCAAAACAGCCGACGCTAACCACTGTAAAATCAATTAACTACGTTTATCATTTGATTCATCATACTTATCTCCCGACCGGAATAACCCTATAAATAAAGATTAAAACCCGATAAAAACCTGATTTTAAATTCCGAATGATCAAAAACCGTTATTTAGATAACGGAGCGAACCAAGCTTCGGAACTGTCACGCTCAAATACAGAGGCAAAGAAATAAATACAAAGGTAATCTGCCTGTAAAACGTTTTCAATGAGTAAATTTGTATTTTAATCTGGGCCGAGAAGGGGAAGCAGGAAAGGCTTTATTTAGGCTTCACCTCCGTTGTTCATGGGGACGATCCTCTATCTCTATCTGTCAAAAGTGAGAGATTGGAGATAGACAAGGATAGGGAGAATAATTCCGGGATTAAGAGTTGAATTTGCGTTATGTATGCAGTAAATATGTTTTGAAGTTGCATTGATGAGGTTGTCGGTAGATACGTCTGACCATTTGAGGGTTAATGTAGCTCTTGTTATTCGAAATTCATGAGTATAAACTTTATCAATTGCAAATACATATTTTTTTATGTCGGACTTGGCAAATTGACTTCACTTTGCCTGATTGTAAGCAGAAGGCAAAATCTTTAAATTTTTGTTGTTAAATTCTTGATATTACTCGTACATGATTTGATGATAAGTAATTCTTCTCTATCATCTTAGCTATAATCTCAGCTGCGTCAAAATTTTGCTCTTTTGTCCCTTCATCTGACCTCCCAATACCGAGAGTAAATCATCCGTTTCCCAATAGTTTAATTGGAGGGATTAAGAGATTGACCGGACTTAAATATAATGGGTTACTATCAGAGTACATGGAGTATTTAAAGTAGAGGAAGTAAAGTTAAAATTGTCGGTAGCTTAGTGGTTAAGAAGTCAACGTTACGATCAAAAGGTTCCGGGTTTGAATCCTGGCCATTAACCTACCGACGTGAACCCACTCCTAACACAAGAAAATTAGTTTACGTGTCTATAATGGTGACCATCTTTTCAGAGACTTTGCCTTCAGCTTACCATCAAGCGAGGGGAAGACAAATTGACGTGTCCTATATAAAAATAAACAAAAATTGGCTGCTAATATTCTTTAAAAAAGGCAAATCAAATTAAGAAAAGTGTATTGCTATTGTAATTAAATCAAAACTATATCATAGATGGGTACACTAAACCTGAATAACTACTCAAACTTACATATAGAGAAGAGAGAGAGAGAAGAGAGATACATGAATGTTTAAGTAGCCAATGCATGAAAATCTATGTTTTGACATCTTAGCCATGCTAACTTAGATCTAACTTAGATCTTAGGTGATTAAAATTCCAATACATCAAAATTTGATCAAACACATATCTTAGACGGAGATCTGTATATCGTACTTTGACTGCTATAACTTGGCTTGATTAAAACTTAACAGAATCATACTATATTCTGTTAAGTTTTAATCAAGCCAAGTTATAGCAGTCAAAGTACGATATACAGATCTCCGTCTAAGATATAATATGTTTGCTCAAATTTTAATATTAAATATTGGTATGACTTCCAATACCGTTGCAATATCAAATCATGCAGAACTCGATATAAATATTTGAATCGAATAGTATTGAATTTTATCCTATAATGTTTATACTGTAGGAATACTATTGTTTAATCGAAGTTTGCAGCCTCTGGAATTCGTTTAACCTCATAGATTTTTGTTCAAAAAATATTTGTAACTAGCTTTTGCCCGCGGCTCCGCCCGCGTGGATGTCGGTTATCGCGACCAAACATAGCCTATGTCCTTTCCCAAGGTCTAATCTACCTCTATACCAAATTTCATCAAAATCGGTTCAGCGGTTTAGTCGTAAAAGTGAGACCGACAGACAGACAGACAGACAGAGTTACTTTCGCATTTATAATATTAAGTAGGGATAACTGAAATTATAAATAGGCAACATTTTTAACTCCTTCTAACTATATTAACTCCTCCGAACTAAACAAACTCCTTCTAACTAAACTAACTTCTCTTAACTAAACCCTTATTATAACCCCACATCATTATAATCCCGGCTATCAAAATTAAATAACTTGTGTTGAGTATAATGTAGATTCACATCGGTTGTATAACGGCCAGTATTCCAAACCTATCGATCATAAAGCCAACTCGCTAAGGTAATGAATTTTTTGCCCGACCCCGTAATCGAACTCTGAACCTCACGCATTATAGCACATAATCCCACAGCACCACCAAGGCGAAACCGATAAAAAAGGCAAAGATACACACAGGGGTCATAAAAACAAATGTAAACTCCCTCACGTCACGTGTCACTAGGCATATAACCCGGCCAGTTTTCCTGGCGACCGCCGGCTTAAACCCTTTTGAATATTTAATTTAACCTCTCTAAAAGGCGTCATATTTCGTACAGAGGCATCCTTAATTATATCTGAATATATTCATATGTTAAATGGATTTGTACTGTCGATTTAATATACGTTTAAACTATATTAAATCGACAGTAAGTAAGGATTATAAAATCTACAGAATAGTTTTAGGTTGCATCCAAACCGCCGCGTGGTTCCCGGCAGAGCCATCACTTCCCATGTGGTGTCGTACAAGGCGACTAAGGGCTGTTTAACATCAGACAGATATGTACAGTCCAGACTCAACCTCAGATCAGATGCATGCATCGAGTCAACAATAGTGCCCGGAATACGGCAATAGGCTCACTCCCTATTACATAACATACATAACATAAACTCACGCCTATATTCCCCGAAGGGGTAGGCAGAGGTGCTAGCACTCCCTATTACGTGGGACCGAATACAATTATCGGTGTAATGTGGGTGTTAAAGTTCACTCAACTCTGCTTAACCCTCTGGGGATAAAGGCGTGATTATATGTATGTACTTACTTCTCTGCCCCTTTTGATTTGCACAGGCACAAGGCACCACTTTAGGATAACGAAGACTTTTAAATAACATTTGAATGAAATTTTGAAGAATTTGTATGCTAACTGTTCAAATCGATTAAGAAGGAGAAAAGAGAATCGACCTCAGGCGGGACTCGAACCCGCGATCTTTCCCTGGGAATGCTCTGACCACTAAGACACTGACCTTAAGACGGTTGTATAGAGGAATTTGGATCGACTTCGTACGGGTCTCGGTGGCTTAGTAGTCAGAGCATTCCCCCTGTAAGGGAAAGATCGCGGGTTCGAGTCCCACCCGAGGTCGATTCTCTTTATTAATTCAAATAAAATATTGACACACATTTGTAGATGACATATTTTAAAAGTTTCGTGAAGTTATACCTACTTTATTATTACAAAAAACAAAATTTACATTACGTGCAAATCGATTTCAATCAATAACTCAACAACAACAAGGAACAATATTAAATTCGTTCCTTAATAGGTTGAAAAGTTACTTTCAATAGGTTGAAAAGTTACTTTCAAAGTCTGATAAGTACGATTGCCCCAATAAAATTAAACATCTTCACGAAAATTCACGATATCGATTCACAGCTCATCAATAGACACGTATTGCTATGTTAGATATTCATAAATTTTAATATCTTACTCGACAATAGGGAAAATTCGGGAAGTTTCATACAAAGGGCTGCTTTGAAATTTACACGTTCTTTTGATTCGTGCTTAAAGTCTGTTGAAGTTTTGTGTTTAAACATTTTAACACCTTTTGCAAAGATCTGAGAGTCATTTACTTCCGCTCGATTGTACGAAACGTGGTTCATTATTTTAACGCCTTTTGAGCTGCTTCTTTGTGATGGTTCTTCGTAATTATTATAACGAGCTTCAATAATAAACATTGTATACTAATTTTATTTATATTTTTTATTTAGATGTCATGATAAAGTGCCCGCAAGTCGGCAAAAGGCTCGCCCCTTTTAAGTGGGATCGAAAATCATAGTTGGCTAAATATGGGTGTTGAATCACCTCTGCCTACCCCTTCGGGGATTTACAGGTGAGTATATGTATGTATGTTTTATTGAGGTATGTTCATTTTAAGTGACGGAAAAATAATACAAGTATTATCACCTCATCTCATGCGAAGGGTGTCGTAAGAGGTAACGAAGAACTACGAAGACAGATAAAAAGATACAGAAGACCCCACTGCGACCTTAGCTGCTGAAAAGTGGCCATAACGTTGGGCTAAAAATTAATAATCCATATCCATACTTCCATACTTAATATTATAAATGCGAAAGTAACTCTGTCTGTCTGTTACGCTTTCACGCCTAAACTACTGAACTGATTTCGATGATATTTGGTATAGGGGTAGATTAGACCTTGAGAAAGGACATAGGCTATGTTTGGTCGCGATAACCGACATCCACGCGGGCGGATCCGCGGACAAAAGCTAGTAACAAATAAATCGCGATTGGATCCGTTAAAAGTGGTTTTATTTCAAAGAGAAAAAAAACTAGAAATAAAACCCTGTGCCTACCCGTCTGGCCATCGTGGAAATAGTAGGCCAGGGCCTCCCAACATTGGAATAGGCCTATGTCCAGCAGTGGACTGCGATAGGTTAATTGATTGATTGACATGGCTCTCATAGTAAATCAGACAAGTGTATGGGTTTCCGGCAAGACTCTCAGGTCAATGTCACCTGCAAGCCTATAACGTGCTGATTAACTGCAATTTCAAGAGCCACTATCAGTGTTGTGAGGCTTGCAGCCGCTTCAAAGTAGTAGGAGGTAGAACACGACGGTATATCCGTCCTACTCGAGCAGTCCGACTAGGGAAGTACCTCCACTCTACAGAATACTGCGGCTAAATAACCTCGTGTTGTGTTCTCAGCGGTGAGTAGGGTAGCCAGAGCTCTTTTTGCGCTGTCAGTGGAAACACTAAAGGCTTGTCCTGCTTTATCTTCTTCACTTCTTTCTCCTAGCGTTAATTCCCAGTCGCATCCGAAGCTTTTTTTTCAGCTCGGTGTCTGGGGTCCGCTTTACCAGTGTTAACTACAGATTTGGCTAGACCTCGATATTTTCCGTGAAGCGATTGCCATCTGACCTCCACAACCGGTAACATTAGGTATATCGAAGCTTTGCAGCTATACCGTTGTTTTTGGAATTTTTAGGGCTCCAACTACCCGTAACGACTGCCATAGATGTTTTTATGGAAACTGGGACCGACGGCTTAACGTGCTCTCCGAGGCACGACCAGAGCAATGCAAATACCCATATTTTATGAACACAAATATTTGCACTGAGCGGGGATTGAACCCGCGCCTCCTGCGTAGCGGCCGCGTTCACTACCGCTACGCCACGGAGGCTGTCTTCTTCTTCTTTTTCACTGATGTCACAGAAACCCTCTGTTCTTTCAGGGTCGGCAGTACGAGTGTGGCTCCCCTGGTGTTGCACACATCCACAGGTGCGACCTTAAGTGGTATAAAAAATCAATTTAAAAAAAGTAATGGTGTCTACTTCTGCCCTATTTCGTCAGTAATTGATATATTTGTATAACATAATGACGACGAAAAACGTAACTGAACACCAAACCTACAAAATTCACTCAATTTCAATAACGTAAGTGACAAGTATCACCTTACATTTGAACAACCGTCAATTCACAATTTCAACAAAATGTATTTCTATTGTAATTGCGTTACGATGAAAATATGACACAATAATAATAAATGTCCCAAACGACTTGGCGTAAAAGTTCGTTACGAGATGAGAGTAAGGCTGTTTTTCCAGTATAGATGATGCGTATGATTCTCAAAGAGAGTGATTTCGGAACGCAACAGATTCAATTAAGCGTTGAAACGCGTGATAAGGTAGTCTTAACTAAAAAACGGAGAAGCCAATTTTTATATCATTTTACCCGTGTGGATCATAGCCGAGTAAAGCCGCCTTTCCACCGAAGATTTGCTATGATTCGTTGCAATGGATGCGTTTGATATTCACCAGTGATATTCATTGGTCCATATAGCATATCACTGGTGGAAGGGGTTCAGCTAAGCTACGTTTTTTATATAGAAAGATTAAGATACGTGTTATGGATGGAGAATACCGTGGTTTTTACGACTGCAGTATGGGGTTCTTCAAAATGGGCATTAGAAGGTTCTTACGGAGTCAGCAGCGGGATGCATACGTCCATAGGCCACGGTAACCACTTTCCATTAGGTGGGCTGTGTGTTTGTCTGCCTCCTAAGTTGTAGAAAAAAAATACTTGCATTCATTTACTTAATCATTATTTTCCCTCTTTATTAGTAGTGCTTTTCTCTCTCTCTCTCTCTCTCTCTCTCTCTCTCTCTCTCTCTCTCTTTCTTTTGTATTAGTACACCTTGTATCTAGTTTATACAATAACTACACCATATCTTTTGTGCTGTCTCATCACTGTCCATCCCAAGGTTGCCTGGAAGAAATCACTTCCAGCGATAAGGCCGCCCATTGTACATTAAACTGTATACATGATACCTACTTGTCTATACTGTAAATCTATTGGTGTACAATAAAGTATTATCTATCTATATATCAAGTTTCATAGCACATTATACTCGCTATGTTACCTAACATAGTACAGTGGAAACGGTCTTATAGTTTCATAGCTTAGCTTTTAAATCCTTGTAGCATAGTTACATAGCACATCTCCGGTGGAAAGGCAGCCTTATTCTTGGTTGTAATTGGACAATTAGCTGAATTACTGAACTGTAATGACGTCATTTTGTCATGTTAAGGCTTGAACTAATCGTGTTTGTTTTTAATTGGTTGTAAAGATGATGGATAATGGTCTACAAGAGTTGATAGTCTACATGGTTTTGATAGTCAGGCGTGCCACACGGCTTTCGTTTATGCTGAAAAGCAAGCCAAAGCAAGCCAGTCTGCATTCTGCAAACGAATTGGTGATGTAGGAAAATTGATGAAGTGAAGAAGAAGGGGGTTAGAAGGTCATACTGCAGTCGCTCCCGTAAAAGTTGTGTAAACCAAACCAAAACAAATTCATTGGCATTATCACTAATACATACAGACATTATAAATGTATAAAAATATTTGATAATATACCTACCTGCTTAGTCTTTCAGTGGTATTCCGGCCTATACCCACGGCTCCGCCCGCGTGGATATCGGTTATCGCGACCAAACATAGCATAAGTCCTTTCCCAAGATCCAATCTATCAATGTACCAAATTTCATCAAAATCGGTTCAGTAGTTTAGGCGTGAAGCGGGTCAGACAGACAGAGTTTCTTTTGCATCTATAATATTAATATGTATGTAACACTATGATAACACAATCAATTTACAATACGACACAAAACGAAATAACAGGTAGGTATTTTTCATACTAGGTTACAATACTTTCACCTATTCCAATTTCATTTCCCTCAGGCTTGATACATACATAACTCAATTCGTACATCATGTACGTTAATTATTATAAGCAATCACACTCATCGCAATGTACTGCCCCCTTGCGGGTTGTTACTCGTACCTACAGTCAGATATACTCGTAGGTATGGTAGGGAATATCTATTACGCCGTACATTTTATATGAAACACCCCTAACCCCACGTTTACATACTGCCGCTCGCATTGCTCATCGTGTTGCCAGAAATATTCGCGCGATTAATGCCCTAGCGTTCACACACGTGCATCATCGTGTTGATCCGCATTCCGCATTACAGTATTCGCCCTGCAAGGAGGCGGACGTAAACGTATGGAGGACAACGCTGTAGCAGTTTACAGCATAGCGAATTAATTAAATAGATTATTAATAAAAACTATCACTTTCAACTACTATACACTTTCCGTAGATCGATATAAATATTTTTAAAAGTAAATATTGCTCCTCGACAATAACGAAAGCCGTGTTTACTGATTAGCGCCATCTAGCGGTCTCGTTTAGTTCATCGCGCTAGTATTGCCGCTCCTTTGACTCGCGCCGCCAAGCCGACATTCGCAGCAACATACGCGGCAGTACTCGCGGCATGACGAATATACCATTCACACCACGTCTCTGCCCACTTCTCTCGCCACTTCCCTAGCTCTGCCGCGAGTATGTAAACGCAGCTTTAACAAGAATACAGAGTAGAGTCTAACGACATTCTTTTTGGACTACAATGTGGAATTCCCAAAATGTTGAATTTAGGCAGGCAATGTTAGGCAGGGGTGAATTAACACCCACATTTCACCAATTGCCAAATTTAAAATTAATATGGCTCGTAATAAAAGGAATCACAATGAGGGTAGGGCGCCGCCGCAAAACGGCGCGCATGAGGGTCGCCCGCCTCGTGTCGCAAGTGGGCAAGGGCTACCGTGCCTGAGCCGGGCACGGCTAAAGATGTTAGGCCAACACTGTGATTCACGAAAACTCCGCTTCGCAACGTGGAACATCGGCACGTTGACCGGTCGCACGAGGGAGTTGGCTGACGTACTCTGCAGGCGGAGAGTGGCCGTGGCGTTCCTGCAGGAGACTCGGTGGGGTGGCGATAGCACCATGCACATTGGGGAGGGCTACCAGCTGATGTACACAGGTGCACCTGACGGGCAGGCCGGGGTGGGCGTGGTGCTCTCCCGGGCGTTGCAGGATGACATCTTGGAGGTGAAGAGCTATAGCGCCCGACTTATGGTTGTGAGGGTGCTTATCGATGGGATTATAACCCACCTGATAAGTGCTTACGCTCCACAGGCTGGGCGTGGCGAAGCCGAAAAGATCTTGTTCTGGGACCAACTCGGGGGAGTGCTTCGTGACGTCCCGCTGTCGCAGGAGATTGTCCTGGGCGGTGACCTGAACGGTCACGTGGATGACGGATGTGAGGAGTTTGGGCGTGTCCACGGCGGTTTTGGATACGGTAGTCGCAACCCAGAGGGTGAGCACATCCTTAGAACGTGTGCGACTGCCGACCTGGCCATCGTGAACACGTACTTCAAAAAGAAATCCGAACATCTTGTCACCTACAAGAGCGGGGGGCGCTTAACCCAGGTTGATTTCCTGCTCACTAGGAGGCACAGCATCAGCAGGGTGGCCAACTGCAAGGTTATACCCGGGGAGAGTCTCACTAGCCAACACCGTCTCCTTGTCATGGACCTCCGCGTGAAACCCAAAGACAAACGTGCCGAGCGTGCCCAACGCAAAATCAGGTGGTGGCTGCTTGATGAAGCTAAGTCCCAAAGTTTCGTCTCAGCCATCGGTGACAAGTGCGCCGATGCTGTAGACGAACCAGTACAGGTTTCTTGGGACAGGATTCGGGCAGCTATTCTTGAGGCGGGGAGGGTGGTGCTCGGCATGTCTAAGGGTGGACGCAAGTGTGACAAGGACACCTGGTGGTGGAACGACACAGTCCAGAGAGAGATCAGGGTGAAGAAAGCCCTCTTTAAAAAGTGGCAAGCGTCCAAATCTTCCGATGACCGCGATGCGTACAAAGATGCAAAACGCGCCACCAGGAGAGCCGTAGCCAGGGCCAAACGAGACCACTTGCAACCTCTATATACCAAGTTGGAATCGTCTGAGGGGCAAAAGCTCATATATAAGTTGGCGCGTTCCAGGGCCAAAGCGGCGCAGGGTCTATCCAAGTGCCGCTGCATTAAAGACCCTGGGGGCAATTTGTTGTACGAGAAAGTCGCGGTGAAGGAGAGATGGCGCTCATACTTCCACGAGCTGCTGAATAAGCAGCATAAAGAGGTGCAGCCACCAGACCTCCCTCCGAATCAAGGACTAGTGCCACCGATAACGCCTGCGGAAGTCCAGACTGCCATTCGCCGCATGAAGAACCGGAAAGCTGTCGGACCCGACGAAGTCCCCATCGAGGCTTGGAAGGCAATGGGCGCCCGTGGTGTGGGCATTCTAGCAAATCTTTATAACCGCGTACTCCTCACCGGCGAGATCCCGAACCAGTGGAGGCTGAGCATCATCACGCCAGTCTTCAAAGGCAAGGGATCGGTGCAGGAGTGTGGTAGTTACCGCGGTATAAAGATAATGTCCCACACCATGAAGCTCTATGAGCGGATAATCGACTCCCGGATCCGACAGGAAAGTACACTCTCGGAGTGCCAGTACGGGTTCCGTCCCGGGCACGGGATCATGGACCCAGTGTTCGCCCTAAGGGTTGTGGCGGGGAAATACAGGGCGAAGAACACGCCCCTGCACTGCCTATTCTTAGACATGCAGAAGGCCTTCGACTGTGTTCCTCGCGAGGTGATCTGGTGGGCACTGCGGGCCAAGGGTGTCCCAGAGACTTACATTGACACCATCCGAGACATGTACTACGATTCCGGTTCCGTGGTTCGGACTGCTGTTGGCGACTCGAAAGCCTTCCCCATCACCGTCGGGGTACACCAAGGATCCGTCCTTAGTCCTTACCTGTTCAGCGTGGTATTAGATGTTTTGTCGGACAGCATTAGAAACTCACATGAGCAGCCTCCGTGGTTGCTCATGTATGCTGATGATATTGCGCTCATGGACGCGGACAGGAGCAGATTGGTGCGACGCGTGAAAGGATGGAAAGAAGCGCTTGAGAACGGCGGTCTGAAGCTAAATGTAGCGAAGACAGAATACTTAGCGTTAAACTCCACAGATCCCACACCCGTCCGCATAGGCGATGATTTGGTCGAGCGCACGGACCAGGTTAAGTACCTAGGATCTGTACTTCATGTGACCGGTGAGATCGACCACGACGTCAAGGCACGCATTGCTGCCGCGTGGGCCAAGTGGCGAGAAATGACTGGCGTGACCTGTGATCCTAAAATGCCAGTCAGGTTGAAGGGGCAGGTCTATAAGACGATCATTAGGCCTGTTCTCTTGTATGGTTGTGAGGCGTGGCCGCTGCTCGAGCGACACAAGCAAGAGCTGCGTGTCACGGAGATGAAAATGTTGCGGTGGATGTGCGGCGTTACGCGTAAAGATCGCGTACGGAACTCTCGCATCCGCGGCAGCCTCCATGTCCGTGACATCGCGGATAAAATGCAAGAGAGCCGCCTTCGCTGGTGCGGCCACGTCTTGCGGCAACCGCCAGGCTACGTGGGGAACAAATGCCTGGCAATGGTACCCCCGCCGGGTCCAGGTAAAAGGGGTAGGCCAAAGAAGTCCTGGCTTGACGTCGTGGAGGGTGATATGCGTGCAAATGGTCTCACTACCATGGACGCCCAAGATCGTGCGAAGTGGAGAAGGAGGAGCCGGAAGGCGGACCCTGAGCTCCGGGGTCATCTTGGCCACGGATGCAATCGGGAGAATACGTCTATATGCAGATGATGATGATTCACCAATCATGTAATAGGGTGTGAGACTATTGTCGTATTTCGGGCACTATTTTTGACTCGAGCCATGTATCTGAGGCTTTGTGGGGGCTGTATATATCTGTCTGATGTTAAACAACCCCGCATGCAAAGAGATGGGGTGTCCCAAATTCTCTGGCGGGAACCACGCGCCACGCCGTTGAATTACACATACACACATAGGTGGCAGACAAGCACACGGCCCACCTGATGGGAAGTGGTCACCGTGGCCTAAGGACGTATGCAACACCAGGGGCGTCACACTCGCGGTGCCGACCCTGAAGAAACCTTCTAATGCCCTTCTTGAAGAACCCCATATTGTAGTCGCTTGGGAAAACCACAGCAGGGAGTTAATTCTACAGCTTGAGTGTGCGTCTCAGGATGGGTGACAATTCTTAATTTCAATCAGGCAGGGTGGGCTGCCTTGAAGAACACGTTATGCCGTCGGTCCAATTGACATACCGATGACTTCGCACGCGTGGCAATCTGATCCCGGTTTTGCAACCACTGGAAGCCTATTTTAGGGATAAAAACTAGTCTACTATGTATTATCCAGATATATCCCTGTACCATATTTAGCCAGATCCATTCAGTTGTCTGAGCGTGATCGAATAACAAAATATTCAGTCATCTTCACAAACTTTCATATTTACAAATGTGAAACCTATTCGTGAATAACAAAATACACTACATGACAATAGAACCCGTGACCCTCACATTTTAAGAGGAACCATTAAAGCTTATCAACGCCCTCGGAAAGCCCTTCACAATAACGATCGAGATATCACATTTTTATTTTACAATAAAAAATCCAGAATAAGAACGTTCCTCAATCAACAGTAAAAAACCAAATGAAACGGGGTTCAATAAACTTTATTACATGAAACAAATTAAAGGCTTCAAAGCTAAGGGTTCTGAATAGTGATGAAAGAGACTAAGTTGTTTAAGTCCTTTAAAATATGACTTATAAAACTTTTTCAGACTAAAAAGACTATCTTTAGACTAATAAGACTAGCTTGAAGGCTTAAAAAGCTTAAAAGACTGATACAACTAAAACGACTTAGTCCTTTAAGAAAATGCTTACACCTTAGTCGGTTAATCGTATCTTATACAGCTAGACTTTTAAGTCAGTGTCCCCATGATAATTATCCAGCACTAAATAATGAAAGATATGGTACATAAATTACATGAAAGTTGTTTTAGAATGAAATAAGGTACATATTTCACTTATAAGTTCTTCGGGCGATGTCCATAATTATATTATATAGACTAGGTGCAGTCTGTTAAAAAAAAGACACAGATCTTTTGTCTTGGTGGTCAAATCTAAAGTATCACTTACCTCGTCTGACACAAATGGCATAATATGATATATTTTGTGTGCCAGCATCAAGTGTTCCAAGCGAACAAGCTTTTTCCAAATCTGGTAATTTAATTACAAAAAAACGAAATTGCTTAGAAACGCAAAGCATAAGGCTGGGACTCCACCAAAGCGATAACGAGAGGAGCGGAGAGATGTTTTTTAAACAACTAATAGAAATGCGTTATTGATACATCTCCTCTCCGCTTTTCTTCAGTGGAGATCGCTATGCGGAGATGTAGAATATTTGTATGGCGCGATGGAAGTGGAGATGTGAGCTGCGCGCAAACGCCGCGCAGCACAAATAGACGCGCAGCGCGGACGAGACGAGAGATGCGCGCGGGTATAAAGCTATCAATTATGCTTCTTCAGACAGTAGTTCTTCTTCTTCTTCTTTTTCTTCTTCTTCAAGTAAAAGAAGACACTTTTTTTGTAATAACAGCGACATTGTCTACCTTTCCTGTCAGAATGCGCACTGAGCACTCAACACACCGCACGAGATGTGCGATAGCACACAGCACACGTCTCCGCTTCCATCGCGCTATATGTACAAATATTTCAAATCTCCGCATAGCGATCTCCACTGAAGCTAAGCGGAGAGGAGATGTATCAATAACGCATTTCTATTGGTTGTCTAAAAAACAATCTCCTCTCCGCTCGTCTCGTCTCCGCTTTGGTGGAGTCCCGGCCTTAATGTGTCTATCATCATGGATGAAAATCCTCTAACTTTCTACGTTCGATGTAACACCTACAACTAGCGACTACAATATGGGGTTCTTCAAGAAGGGCATTAGAAGGTTTCTTCAGGGTCGGCAGCGCGAGTGTGATGCCCCTGGTGTTGCATGCGTCCATAGGCCACAGTAACCACTTTCCATCAGGTGGGCCGTGTGCTTGTCTGCCACCTAAGTGGTATAAAAAAATAAAAAAACTATATTGTACAAATAAATAAATGATGATTTACAGCTTATATGGCTATTTTTATTTACCTCTGATTAGACTTCTAAATTAAATAGAATGATACAGAAGATTTTAGTTAAAAGTGTTTAGCTAGTGCACAGTTTAGTACTTACTGCAATGGGGATTAGTCTTTTTGTTATTTCTTAAAAGATGGAGTAATTCTAAGACTTTTTTATAACTTATCATTATCACTTATACACGACTCCGTAGATGAGTCTTTTTAGCTCAAACTTAAAAGCCTTAAAAGGCTTACAAGCCTTATAAGACTAACAAGACTTATAAGCCTCAAAGCACTAGACACTATGTTTAATCTATGCAAGCCTTAGTCGAGAACTAAAAAGACTTACGAGACTAAAAACTAAGGGTTTAAAGGACTAAGTCAGTCTTTAGCTGTCAAAATGTAGTCTAGTCGCTTCTTAGAAGACTAAAACGACTGAGTCTCTTTCATCACTAGTTCTGAACGTTCCCTAAGGCCTACGTCACGATGTCAGCGGGGGGCGACACGGAAAGCGGCCCGGTAACACGTATCGAAGTGAGCACGCAGACTGCATGGCGCTAGAGCAGTGTAGTGTAATGTTAAGGTATGATTCCGAAGCCGACCGCATACGACAACTGCCGACGCATGCAGCACATACAGCGTATCCATTACTTGTCAAATTCCGATACGGATAAAGGAGACCATTGAGAAACCGCAATGAATTACGCGCATGTTCTACGTGCGTTGGCAGTTGTCGTATGCGGTCGGCTACGGAATCATATCTTTAAAAGAAAATAGTATCTTTTTTCACAAACGAATATCTAAATAGTGACGACAATATCTTTTTCACACTAATTCCTTCCTAAAGTTAGATTTATTATGGGGTGTCAATGCAGACACCCGGGCACCACTAAATTGGTATTAAACTCTCGTACGTCACTTACCGCCTCCTCTCTAGATCACTGCCTTCGAAGCCAATATACCTAGGTATATTATGCAATGAAACGCTCCGCTCTCCGCACCGCCACCGCTAACATCGTGACCGAAGCCTTAGGGTCCCACTTATCTTGATTACTCAGCATTTTGCGAACCCCAAAACATGTATCGGCAGTCAAACGGCGTTTGACTTCTTTTGAAATGGCTGAAAGGCAATTATTGCAAACCGTAAAGCTATATCGATAAACTGATTTATAGGAAACTAGCTTTTGCCCGCGGCTCCGCCCGCGTGGATGTCGGTTATCGCGACCAAACATAGCCTATGTCCTTTCTCAAGGTCTAATCTACCCCTATACCAAATTTCATCAAAATCGGTTCAGCGGTTTAGTCGTAAAAGCGAGACAGACAGACAGACAGACAGACAGACAGACAGGCAGACAGACAGACAGACAGAGTTACTTTCGCATTTATAATATTAGTAGGGACTAAATGTTGCCCGCGGCTCTGCTGGAATCAAATACTGATCGCGTTCAGCCCATAGGAAACCTGAGATCAAATTTTACCATAAATTAACCCCTTTACCTTTAATGCTTTCTTCTTCATCATCCTAGCGCTAATCCTGGTCGCATCCGAAGCTTTCACCCCGGAGACCGTGGTCTGCTTTTTCCAGTCTAACTGCGAAATTGGCTAAACTTCGACATTCTCCGTGCAACTGCCATCGGACCTACACAATTGAGCGTTATTGAAATGTTGCAGTTAAACCAGTTCTTGGAATCGATTATGATAGAAAAAAGCAAATCCAGCTCAGGTGGGACTCGAACCCGCGATCTTTCCTTTACAGGGGGAATGTTCTGACCCGTACATTTTTGTTTCGTCAGATTTTTGTTTCGACAATAAAATACAATCGTCAAGAAACATGTTAAGAAGAGATGGGTAAATTTTTTATGCTATGTAAACTTGGATCTCGATATTTAAACTGAAAATAAATCTGAAAGAAAAAAAAAGAAAACTAAGAAATGCTAATTAGGTACCACAATTTATCCAAAAAAGAGATAAATTTGTTGTTGCAAAAGACATGAAGATTGAAAACATAATATAATCCATGACTTAAATGAAAATTTAATTATACTATAAAATGCTTGAACATGCTAGATAATGTATTTCGTCAGAAGATTGCCCATAACAGGTGTCATAAATCAATATAATTTTTTAATATTTTTATGTATTTTATTTTGCACTTAACTGTACGTTTGACATAACAAAGTGACACGCTGTCAGAACAAAAATCTGGCAACACGAAGATCCGACGAAAACCAAATCTGGCGAAATTAAAATCTGTATCTGGCGAAACGAAAAAAATTGAAAAAAAACGGTTCACTCCAGGTTTATCAAAAAAAAAAATGTCCTTATACATAAACATAAGATCTAAGTAATCAGTAACACTTCGGCGAACTTGTACTTAAGCTAAATTAGTTCAAAAGTGTACCACCTCCAGACGTACTTGTCAAGTATGTTATTTCAAAGCATTTTATTATTCAAAATTATATAATAATATCATCTCAAACGAGGCTTGATAATCTTGGCAAGTCATGTTAGATTCTAAGAAATGATTATTACCTATACTTAATAATATAAAGGTTAAGAACTTGATTGCTTTTTTGGTTTTGATTGCTATTCAGCTCCTTGACACCACGGACATTGTAAGGAGACTGAAAAGGACTAACACCTGTATTCACAAACAATACTTCGCTATGCGTGCAACCAAAACTGTGCAAAGAAGGACAAATTCTCAGTGCGTTCATTTTGGCAAGCCTTTTTATTCATTGATAACACTTAAGTAATACATCGTTGAGGGAACGCACTGCGTTAGATACTGCTCCGTGATGTTTGTAAATTAATTTTACCAACCCTATGCACTCGAGCACACTATGAGACCTCACAGTATCGTTTGTGAATACGGGTGTAAGCCTTTTGAATTAGTTTAGTAATTGTTAGGGAGTGCAGTGAGTGCTACCTTTTAAGAACACAAGAATTAAGTGTCTTTCCGTCATAATAGAGACAATAAGAAAAGTACCAATGGACACATTCTTTACTATAAAATTTACTAGCAAATTAAGTTAAATTTAAATTTCTTATTAGCCTCAAGGCTAAATTGTAATTGTTATGAGGTAACCTTTCGGTTGCAACATAATGAAAAAAAAAAAAAACTTAGTTGGCAGACAAGCACACGGCTCACCTGATGGAAAGTGGTTACCGTGGCCTATGGCCGTATGCAACACCACACTTACTGGCTGGGATTTAAAAAATATTTTTGTGTCGAATAGTCCGTTTATTGAAGTAGTTAGGCTTTATATCACCACGCTAATGAAGGGTTCCGTAGCAGCAAAGGCGAAAATTGCGGTTTATGACGTATTAAAAAAAAACTACTTACTGGATCTCGTTCAAACCAACTTTTGGTGGCAGTTTGCATGGCAATGTACATCATATATTCTTTTTAGATTTGTCATTCTCTTATTTTAGAAGTTAGAGGGAGGGGGGGGGGGACACATTTTTCCACTTTGGAAGTGTCTCTCGCGCAAGCTATTCAGTTTATATAGTTTCAGTTCTTAGTATGGGGACCTCCACACCCGGGGGCGAGTTGGGACTCTGTGGTCCCTACACCGGAAGAGGGCCAGATCGAAAGATATGGCCCTGGGTCGGCCGGGGTGCGAGGGATATGGCTACGACAATCTCACCTCCGGCAACTGACGACCCACAGATGGCGTGCGTTTTAGTCGGTTCGAGTCCGACATAACCTCCTCCCCCGGTTCAGGTGGGGGAGGTATCCGTGGGGATTTTTCGCACGATAAAAAAAAAAAAAGTATGGGGACCTCCAAAAAATGTTTTTTTTTTCTATTTTTATATGAAATTCTTAATGCGGTTCACAGAATACATCTACTTACCAAGTTTCAACAGCATAGGTCTTATAGTTTCGAAGAAAAGTGGCTGTGACATACAGACGGACGGACAGACATGACGAATCTATAAGGGTTCCGTTTTTTGCCATTTGGCTTCGGAACCCTAAAAATGCTATTTCCCTTGGTCACGCCATCACGCCTGAACGGCTGGACCGATTTCGCTAATTCTTTTTTTAGAACATTCCTTAAAGTACGGGGATGCTCTTACGCAGAGAAAATTGAAAAAAAAAAAGAATTGACTGTTAGGCGGTACGAAGTTCGCGAGGTCAGCTAGTAGCAAATAGGTCAGCAAGTAGCTTAGAGCACGTTGTCAAATGACGTAAGTCATTTTAGAGTTCCGTACTTTAAAAGGAAAAAGCGGAAACCTTATAGGGTCACTTTGTTGTCCGTCTTTCAGTCAAGACCTTTTCCTCGTTGTTTTTACCAAATACTCAAATCTTGTAAGCCGCTATGCTCCTGTATGCCGTGTCTATGCAATAATACGCCATTGCAGCCAACCGAGTAACTTTACAAGTTTATAAACAAAGTTCTCCATATCATGCAACGGTTAGAAACTATCCTCACTTCGTAATATTAGAACTTGAAGCACTCCAACTTTTAAAAGTAAATTTACTTTGAAACTTTACTATAATATCACTTTACATGAAATTTATCATACAACTTAGCTGAAAAATGATGAAACTTTTGTACCAAGTCTTTCAATATTAGATTCAAACTGATGGAAGACTCGACGCCTTAGAGTTAAACAATTACAACGTTTAAAAACTTAGCTACATACTACTAAGAATATTTGAACTAATTTATAAATAGATTGGTAATACAGTGCTGTCGGCCGGTGTGCGAGGGATATGTCTACGATACGATCTCACCTCCGGCAACCGACGGCCCTTTTTTTTTTTTTTACAGTGCGAAAAATCCCCACGGATACCTCCCCCGCCGGGGCCGGAGGAGGACGTTATGTCGGACTCGAACCGACTAAAACGCACGCCTTCTGTGGGCCGTCAGTTGCCGGAGGTGAGATTGTCATAGCCATATCCCTCGCACCCCGGCCGACCTAGGGCCATATCCACGTAGTCCCCAACTCGCCCCCGGGTATGGGGGGGCACGCAATGCGCGCCACCGCCGTGGCCTGCTTCTGCTAGGGTGGGCAACCGACGGCCCATAGACGGCGTGTGTTTCAGTCAGTCCGAGTCCGAAATAATCTCCTCCACAGGCTCCGGTGGGGGAGGTATCCGTGGGGATTTTTCGCAAGATAAAAAAAGAAGGTAGTACAGTGCAGTAACAATATAAATCAATGACTGGTGCTGTGTGAAATAGCCAATCGTGAGTGCCCAAGTCCACCTTATCTTGCATTAAACCTACTGATTGACAAGCGTGGCTTTGGAGTAGGTTTTCTTCTTGGAATTAGACGGCCTTCGCTCCCGTAAAAGTCAAGACAAACTAATCTATATACAAAGGAAAGTAGGAGTGCAAATCAAGCTTCAAAGTGCTATTTTTAAATGCAACTTGAATTGGCGTTCAGATGATGATGATAATTTTATTATTATAATTGACCTAAATAAGATAAGATCAGAGATTCAAGAGATTAGTTGGTAAATCAATTCGATTAGTTGAGGAGCTCCCGTGCAGTTTATGTCGCACTTGATTTCGTGTCCCTTAAGCCCTGTCTCCTGCACTAAAGACGATCTAAACCGCAAAGCCACTAACAGCGTGGTCAAGATGGCAAAATTATTCTCGAATAATTTAAGATACCAAGCGAAAAAGTGGCTCATTGACACAAAAGAAAAACTCGATTAGTAACTACTTACCATGGAAAAACCTCTAAATGGACAAGGAAAATAAAACAAAACATCCCACACACAACTAAGTATTTCTCCCAACATTTTCCCTTTAATTCTTGAGCTACAATTTCATAAAAAAATATAAACTGTCAGTGACACAGTTATGGTAAATAAATTGAATTCCCCATAACAGGGCCCATCTATATGCGAGGTGAAATTCTAGTGGCGGCTTCAAGCGTTGTTTGAATAACATTATGCATATAAGATACAATATAAACATAAATTCTTTGCTCTTAGATTTTGTTCGCCATTTTCTGTATTGGTTTTGGTAAGAATAGAATGACTTTTGGGGAATCTATTGTGGGCAATAATGAATGGGAAGGGTTTTTGTATGTTGCTAGGATGATAAACAAACATAAGGACCGCTTAATAGTATGACTTATGGTTGCAATACCAATACAAATATATAATCAATAAAGTAAGAGGACGCGGAAGAAGAGAAAAATAAATTATGTGGGCTATAACTGTGAACTTTGATAATATAGGTACGAGTATCACTACATATTATAAAACAAAGTCGCTGTCGCTGTCTGTCTGTCCCTATGTATGCTTAAATATTCAAAAGTACGCAACGGATTTAGAAGCGGTTTTTTTTTTAATAGATAGAGTGATTCAAGAGGAAGGTTTATATGTATAATACATGCATAATATTGTAGAGAAACACTGATAAATTTAGAGATAAGCAGCGGGAACGGGATCAGAAAATATGGCGGTACAAAGTTCGCCGGGTCAGCTAGTATCCTATAAACTAAGATAAGATTTTGGATGGGAAGAAAAATATGCCGAGTGGTTCTCGGTTGCCGCTTGGTTCCTGGCAGAGTATAATTTGAGCCAGCCCATCTCTTCGCATGCAGAGTCGTACAAGATGACTAAGGGATAGGGCTGTTTAACATCAGACAGATATATAAAGCCCAGACTTAAGCTCAGATGCATGGCTCGAGTCAACAATAGTGCCGGGAATACGGCAGTAGGCTCACCGCTATTACGTGGGACCTAATACAATGATTGTTGAAATGTAGGTGTTAATTCACCTCTGCCTAACCTTCCGGAGATAAAGGCGTGATTATATAATATATGTATGTATGTACAAAAATTGCATCTACCAAGTAAAGCAAGCCTTCCATTTTCCGGTTCCGATAGGTCACTCGATACATTATATAAACAGAAATTACAAATTTATTTACTAAATTGAATTGAAACCGTACAATAATTCTAATTAAGCCTTGAAGCTTCAAGAACATTTTAGCCACGAAAGAAACAAAGCCTGCCCCGGTGTCACAACTAGACAGTACCACACAATTTATTATCCTCATAGGTATATGAAGTATTTCATAATTTATCACTGGCTTAAGTAAATGTGTCGTACAAAAGTATAAAATGTTACCTAAAATATTGTGTGTTTGTATGTTGTAGCATTTCAGCGTGTGAATTGGCTCCGCAATGACTCTTTGGGGTGTAAGAAACCTTCTTAGATAGTGCACCAGCTGAATAACCATCGAGACTTTGACGAAGGTGCCTTCGAGGTTGAGAGGTCAGATGGTGGACCAAATTAGCCAATCCTTGAGGTCTCAGGGTCCGAAGTGAAAGCCTCGTAGTAAAGCTTAGATTATGATGGTATGCATAAAGTCTTTTAGAGATAAAAGCAATTTTTATCTACTATGGTGACTCTCATACTTTAGACTTCTTCTTTAGTTTACCATTGGACGAGGAGAAATCATAGGTATATCCTGCAATTTTTTTTTTCACATTTTGACATGTTAAAATGTCAATACGGCGTTACTCACTCACAACAAGTGTTGTATGAATCTTTGTGAAATTTAGCACTAAAACAGATTTTAATATATTATGAAATTTGCACAAAGTCTCCTTGAATATTTTTAATCCTGGGAATAAGCTCTCATGGGTTGAAGGAACATCATCATCACTACATATAATAAAACAAAGTTGCTGTCGTTGTCTGTCCGTCCCTATGTATGCTTAAATCTTCAAAACTACGCAACGGATTTTGAAGTGTTTTTTCTTATTAGATAGAGTGATTCAAGAGGAAGGTTTATATGTATAATACATGCATAATATTGTAGAGAAATACTGATAAATTTAGAGATAATACCACGCGGGCGGAAAATATGGCGGTACGAAGTTCGCCGGGTCAGCTAGTTATTAATATTTCACTCAGACGGAGCCGCGAGCGGAAACTAGTACGGTATGAAGTAACTACTACTCACTGAACTACATGGTTCTCTGGTAATTTGAGTACTCGTTTACATTAAGTCTCAGGGTCCTTGTACTCTTTGAGTAAGGTCATTCCCCTTGGGAGAGAACCCAAAAATAACAAGAGCGTGCCAGTGTTCTTACTCCTTTACCTGCCTTGCATGTCTCACGCACATACAGGTAATTAATGTTAATATAATTATATTAACAAAATCCCACTACCTGGAAATAATAGTTCACGTAATATTTTAGATATTAGTTTCAAGAATTAATTACCTGAAATTCATATCCGTTTTATAGATTATCGTTTGTTTAAAAATACATAATAATTAAACCTTTATACATAATCGAATAGTAAGACAGAGGTGAATTTAACACCCACATTTCACCAATCATTGTATTCGGTCCTACGTAATAGGGGGTGAGCCTATTGTAGTATTACAGAAATAGAATTCCTGTAAAGCCATCCGCAAATATAGACCAAGATCCATTTATTTCACGCAACGTGGAACAGCAAGTATTCTATAAAATAGCATACATTGCCTAGGCATTGTATAGAATGAAATTTTGAAGCATTTATTATGCTAACTATTCAAATCGATTTAGAAAGAGAAAAGAGAATAGACTTTGGGCGGGACTCGAACCCGCAATCTTTCCCTTACAGGGCTTCGGTGACTTAGTGGTCAGGGCATTCCCCCTGTAAGGGAATCACTGGCTTAAGGATCGCGAGTTCAAGTCCTGCCCGAAGTCGATTCACTTTTCTCTTTCAAAATCGATTGTATAGAATGCCTGCATTATGCAGATTGCTGGTAAAATATACACAAAGTAGAGCAGTAGCAGTAGCAGCAGTAGAGGGCTATGCCCTACAAGTCTACTAGTGTACTGTTTCCTGAATAATTTTCAGAAATAATAAGATAAGATAAGATAAATACTCTTTATTGCACACCAAACATAGGATACATACATAAGATACGTACATGACAGAGAGTTGTACAATGGGCGGTCTTATCGCAAGTCTGCGATCTCTTCCAGACAACCAGTATCCAATCCAATGTCTTAGAAAGAGGTAGTTAAGAATATCACAGTAAGTAAGAATTGTAAGAAACGCATTTGAACGCAAATTTTTCAAACAAATGTAATCTTTGACACCGCTTTTCAACCTTTATTTAACATTTCTATGGGAAAATTCATGCCTCACAATCCCCTAATATACGGAGCGAGAAGGCTTTTACAGAAAATTAACTCTAACAGAGTGGATGTGAACTGTGATACGATTTAAGTTAAGGATTTATTGGAATACATTGTTGGGTGGAAAATCTTTAGGTATGTAATTATAATCTTTCTTTATATAGGACACGCCAATTTAACTTCGCCTCGCCTGATGGTAAGCTGAAGGCAAAATCTCTGAAAAGAGGGTCACCATTACAAACACGTACCATGTTACAATGGTGGCACTCAGCTTGACGGCCTCATCAGATGCTTTTTCGCGCCCCGCTTATGGACCCGGGATTGTAGGAAGAGAGAAACACGTGAACTGATAAGGATATCTAAGTCTTGGTGCGGCAGAAGAAGGATTATCTAGAGGAAAATGAGATAATTTACGATATCACGACCTATGTGGCTAGCGTAGCGAGTACTTAGACCTTTTCTCCTACGGAAACCCCTTAAGATACCACCCCAAACTTCGACCTACTAAAACCACACGCCTTTAGGCATCTGGATTTTCAATTCTCGTGGTGTAGGTAACCCAATAAGGCATTTTCCACGGACCCCGGCAGACCATGGGCCATTCAAGGTTTCATAATGGTCCCGTCATGTCTGGGATGTCGCTATCGAACCCCGGAAAAGAGGAGAGTGAGCATCGCGCTGCCTCGCTGTGTTACCTGTTCTCCAACGTGCCCTCTGCTATTCAGAGATAACTATGTGCACAGTCTCCGAGTAACCGTCTACAGGATCACCTTGGCCGGAATTTGTCGTAGGCAGCAGCGTTTCCCCTGCAGGAGAGAGGCGCCACTGTTGTCTCCATTACCCAGGGACAAACAGAAGCGTCGGTAGCTTAGTGGTTAAGGAGTCGACCTTACGATCGAGAGGTCCCGGGTTCGAATCCTGGCCATTACACTACTGACGTGAACCCACTCCTAGCACAAGCAATTTAGTTTAGTTGGAGGGGTTAACGGGAATACTAATAATTTCGGTTGCTAATATTCTTAAAAAATAAAAAAAAACTGCGTGGAAGTGCCCGACCAAGCACCATAGCGATGGAGTAGACTTATAACACCGGACGTATCTTGGACCTAATATGTACTCAAAATGTGCCCTATACGCGCAGTACACATTTCTTGGGTGTCTTTTGAGGATAGCACGCGGTGCTACTGCGGTGGACGAACTCAAATTCACCAAGCATAGATTATTACAAAGCAATCCGCGGGTCCCAGAGTCTCGTTTGTCTTGCGATTTAGGTCCAAGACACGTGTTCGGAGTTATACTTCGTGTAGTATTTTTTGTTTCTTATCTATTAACACTGAAAATTCAATTCTATTAAGAGACAATAGAAATTGAATTTTCGTTATTATCGGATGAAATAGTACGTAACTTTATATGTCACTGTTTCAACATGAGCTAAGCTGAAGTTGCTTTGAAACTATAAACTTGTATCCTGTATGCCGCGGGGATGCTCATTAAGAGGGGGTATAAAGCTAAATTGCCGATCGTAGATTTGATGTTTATACCCGAAATTAAGCCACAAATGAGCTGGGTTTTTTTTAATAGAAAATACGTTATATTTGTAAGGGACTGGTCATAGTGAAAACATAAAATAATAATATTTTTTCGATAGAATAAAATCACAAAGTTATGCCTTATTTACTACTAAAATCAATTTATTTCCAATATTATGCACACAACTGAGTCAATATTTGAATACAAAGTGTAAAATTATGTAACCCAGTGACTCTATTTTCACTTTGAAAAAATTGTGTGGATTTTACGAGTAATTAAAAAAAAATGAATTTGGCGCTTACGACGGTCTTATTCCGCGCATAACGCTCTCTTTCTATCGCACCTGACCCGAGGTGTCGGCCATCTGTTGTTTCATCATTTAGTCGGGCAGCCCTCGGAAACTTCACTACATAGTACTTTAATATTATGTTATCTGTGGTAGTAGTTTAAAAGGGACATCTAGAGAATTTCTTCCTATACTAAACGGATAAAACAGACCAGCTGTCATTATAAATTGTGGCTCTGGTTCCAAAGATCGATAGATGGCGCCGCATGTTGAGTCGATAAAACAGACCTGCTGTCATTTACACAAAATGTCAGTTAGTATGTCATAATTCATAACTTAAAACCGGCGCGGCCTTTACGTTGAATTTTAATGAATTCAACGTAAAGGAACAGGCCTAACGGTTTTGGGTTATATATCCATATATCCAATGCATGTAGTATGTATGTAGGTATGCACAATATAGGTATGTATGGTATAATAACAGCAGTTGTCGGAATATGATTAATAGATGGCGGTAGATTCTGTTCTGATAGAAGTTGGGTGGGTGACATAAAAAACTCACGAGAGGGCCCTCTATTTCCGATGTATTACTTTACTCTATGTAGTCGGGCTCGCCCCGTTGAGACGGGAGGACTGTATTTCTGTTTTCCGTGTCAAGAAAGTTCGTTAAAAATGAGCCAATTAAAAAAATATAAAAGAAACACTCTAAAAGAGAATATAAGAAACTAAGAATTCAACTCATGGCTAATTTTCGAAGGTAATGTATCTATATTATTTTACTTTCTTTAGTTTGTTACCAAATATCCACCGTTGCTAGGTAACTCTGGAGTAACGTCGGCTCGGGGATAGTATATGCAAATCAAATAGATGTTATTGACTACTCGCGTGTTTATTGTATATATTATTTATATAGCACTAATATAATTATTAAATATATTGCGAAAGTATTTATACATTGTATTATCAATTTTAATGCATTTCAGAGTTGCTTCAGCTCGTAATATCACACAAGCTGATGAATCCGATCCGGTCGAATCGCTTAGTAAAAAGCTTTCGTCAACTTTGTAAGCTTATTGCAATTGTTTTTTCTCACATTCAGAAAACATTTCAGTAAAATATGCAAATTAATATGAACATGAACAAGTAGAATGATATGATTTGAGATTAACATGGTCATTCATATTAGTACCGAATGTTCACACATTCAAACGGCATGGTAAATACGAGGATCCCGGTGATTTTAATGAAAAAAATTGACCACACGGAAAGCGGATGACTGCCCGTGGAAGGATAGCTCAGAGTAAGAGCGCTGGAACGCCAAGGTTCGCGACCCTGGCATTCAAGTCCTATTGTGGGTTTGATTTTTCCATTATGTACTTATTTAGCATTTATATCAAATTATCTACAAGTAGATTAAAATAGCAATGCAATGCTTATGTGATTGATTTGTCATTAATTTGCAATTATTTTTACAGATCTCCCATTAAACATTTAGAGAAAGTTGAAGTTTTGAGAGAACTAAATCCAAATTGTGATGGAAATTTTGCACCAGAGTGGAATGAGCGGTATATTTTAGCCAGCCTTGATTCAATATGCCAGGGCCCTAGCTTCTTATACGTAATGATAAAATAGGGCAACCATATTATACACAATGTTCATCAGTAATATTGAACCACTATTTGGACTATTTGGATGACCCGACTCAGGATTAGTATTAAATTAATTGAATTCGCAAAAAAAAAATATTTGGGTAATTCATCACATTATAGATAGACGAACATCGCTAGATGTTAAATTAAAGTAAAAGCATTGTTTTTCCCAAATCGTCAAATCGTCGGTGCACCTGCCAAAGTCGTTATGTGCATTTTTTCTATTTTTTTTTATTCGCTAGATGGCCTTAAAAAATGCGCATCAACTGAAAAAACAACCAAGTGTTAATTCCTTCTAGAAATAGATTTGACAAAATATACATGTGCAATTCTGACACTGCAAAATTGGTTATGTGTTCACATCAAGAGTTTTTCATCCTCATGTTGCACATGTCAGAATTGGTTTGCACATAGACAATTTGACAGCTTGTTTTTCTTCGGTTTGTTGGTTGTAAAATTGGTGTTCTACCTTTGTAACAACGTAAATAATCTTATAATAGTAAACAAAACGAGACAGATGATTAAATCAAAACAGCCTCACGTAAGGTCGAAGTCCTGAATAAAGTGAGACGTTTTTACACCATTTGTGTGAGAGTGAATTCACTGTCTATGGCAAGCGGAGCGGCGATATAAAGTAAAAATATTCTAGGCATTATATCAAACAATTCTTCTGAATACAAACCATCATACAGGCGGTAAAACAACCACAGCAAGTACCTTCTGAGGTTGAGAGGGACTACTACCCCGCCTGTGAGTATGGGATGGTCGACGATCCTCAGCGCCCGTCTTTGCACCAAGTCGAAGAGGTCTAGCTAGCCCAGGCAAAACTGTGACAGCAGTACTCCATGTGGGGCAGAACGGGAGCGTTTTAAAGAAGGAGTATTTGCCCCGCAGTGATGTACTACCTTGTTTCTTTGATACCAGCTTGACTTAGTCTTCCAAGTGACTACGGCGGTGATCGTCGCTGACGATAGCGATAGCTCCCTATACTCGAAAAGATGTTAAACGGTGTGTCTAGAAACTTGCAGCGCTATGCTATGCAGACGATAGCACCTTACATGGAGGCTATCACGGACATCCTGCGGCCAAGCAGTCTGATATCGCGGAAAAAAGAAGACCGGACCCTGAGCCACGTTTCTCAATGGGGCTCGGAAAACCTGGTCGAGTTCAACGCCAGGAAGACGCAGGCATGCGCGTTCACAGCAAAGGTATCTTCTTTCCTTCCCCTTCCAACTCTTCAGAGCACGCCACTGCCACTACAGGACAATCTCAATATCCTAGGTATGGATGTTCGCTGCAAACTGAACAACAAAAACTACATTGAGAGTATCATCAAAACAGCCTCGCGTAAACTCGGTGTCCTGAACAGAGTAAGACGTTTTTTCACGCCGGAGCAGCGGTGCCTTCTCTATAAGACACAAATTCGCTCTTGCGTGGAATACTGCTCTCATCTCTGGGATGGCTCCGCAAAGTACTTACTAGATGCTCTCGACAGGCTGCAGCGACGTGCGGTCCATATTATTGGGAATCCTGAGGTCACCAAAACCCTCGAGCCTTTGCAGTTGCGTAGAGATATGGCATCTTTGGCGGTATTTTACCGTCTCTACCATGGTGAATGTTCTGATGAGCTCTTCCAACTAATCCCACCCTCTCCTTTCCTATATAGGACAACACGTGCAGGACTTAGACGCCTCCCGCATACGGTGCAGAATATTCCATCAAGAACCAAGCGGTTCGGCGACTCCTTCTTCTGCCGCACTATTAAGTCTTGGAATTCCTTACCAGTTCACGTGTTTCCCTCTTCCTACAGTCACGGGTCCTTCAAGCGGGGCGTGAAAAAGCATATTCTGATGAGGCCGTCAAGCTGAGTGCCATCATTGTAACATGGTACATGTCTGTAATGGTGACCCTCTTTGCAGAGACTTTGCTTACCATCAGGCGAGGCGAAGTCAATTTGACGTGTCCTATATTTAAAAAAAGACTGGAAAAGCGCACCCCCGACCCCGAGGGGAAGGGCTCAGATGCAACTAAAGTTTATAACTAATTGGCAGCATAATGTGCACCTCGGAACTCGGAGATTTGCTCTTCTTTTCTGATTATCGTATTATCGGCTATTCCAGGAACGATCAGCAATTAGTTCCCAACTCCGAGAGGAAAATCGGCACCAGAACCTCGTCCGTTGTTTAACATGTGCACCGACTAGCAAGTGAGGTTGGCTTGAGTCTCAAAGGTGTTAGTAGGACCCTGTACACGGAACAGTTGTACTACTTTTATTTTTTTTACTTGTATGCCTTAATAAAGTTTATAGTGGGTATTTATTTACTTCGTATGTTATGTACCTTGCCATCTGTCAGTATTTATCCCTTAATAAATCCTATTGAGGTCCATAACAAATCTGATATGTATATATTTTTCACTTGTAAGAAATGGCGCTAGGAAGATAATTCTGATATGTGTATCAAAATGGAAAAAAAAATTATTGTGGATGGATAGTACCGTTTATAATTTTCACTTATATCTCAGTTCATGCAAAATATTTTTCGGCATCATACTACATTTTTAGTTTTTTGATACGCTCATCAATTATGTAATAAAACAGTTTAATGTCTCTCCTGAAAACTTGACCAAAAACACATAAAGGTTTTGGCAAGCGCAACGACGACATATTCCTTTACTTACTTACTTACCTTTTCATTTTATCAGAAATATTTTTTTTACCAAAAAGAAATTTATTGTGTTTCCAAAGTAGATAGTTAATGATGCAACTCGTATTTTGACAATTTTATCTGAGTATTTTGGGTATACTGTGCGCCTTCAAACTATACATGGCGGGTCGCTGCCACACAAAATAGGTGGCGGACTTGCCGGAGCGACGACAGGCGAGAGCGGGACGTGCGAGGGGTGCGGGTGAAATCTGATTTTTTTCTAGCTTTATGCGCACTCTTAAACTTGTGTGATTTCCAATATATTGGTGTCAGTGCTGTACTTCCTCGATAAATAGAGCAGGGAGTAGCAGGAGTTTGTGTATTATA
Organism: Eilema depressum; assembly: GCA_914767945.1. Classification (NCBI taxonomy): domain Eukaryota; kingdom Metazoa; phylum Arthropoda; class Insecta; order Lepidoptera; family Erebidae; genus Eilema; species Eilema depressum. The sequence continues at coordinate 16,136,762 of OU612032.1, forward strand.
AAATAATAAATTAATTTATATAAAACAAACTAGCAAGTGAGGTTGGCTTGTACTCTAGGTGTTGATAGAAAATAAAGGACCTCATGTTAACTAAAATTATTTTAATATACTCGTACATAGGAGCTCTAATGTATATTAAAGTATACATAAGCTACTTACTTATTTTAAAATATAACGTAGGTCCTTTGTTTCCATATCTACCCGAGGGCGAGTTGGGGACTCTGTGGTCCCCACATCGGATGAGGGCCAGTTCGAGAGATTTGGCCCTGGGTCGGCCGGGGTGCGAGGGATATGGCTACGACAACCTCACCTCCGGCAACCGACGGCCGACAGACGGCGTGCGTTTTAGTTGGTTAGAGTCCGACATAACCTCCTCCTCCGGTTCCGGCGGGGGAGGTATCCGTGGGGATTTTTCGCACGTTAAAAAAAAAAGTATAAATATCTACTTATTTTTTTTACATGTCAATTTGACTTTGCCTTTAGTTTACCATCAAGCTAGGTGAAGCTTGATGGTAAGCTAAAGGCAAAGTCTCGGAAAAGAGAATCACCATTATAGACACGTACCATGTTACAATGGTGGCACTCAGCTTGATTTAATAAATAAAAAATCAAAAGACAAGACAACATACACCCATACTTGTAACAAAATTCACTGTCTACCTTCACACACACACACACACAAACCAATCACCATACACACCGATAGATAAGGGACCGCGAACGTTCGACGGTGTTACGTCATTAGGCATCTAATCTTGTGTGTAAGAAATGGGTATCAGCCTAATTCCTTTCTCTCCTAAATTGTTTCCTTTTACTGCTAAGCTTTTCTTTGAATGATTATTTTCACTTAACGTGTAAACGATTGGTTAATTTAATGTATTGTCTTTTTGTGCAAAGTATATTGGTCATTATTATTGATTAGGTGATTGGTGCTAGGTGCTTCGTGCCTTGGAGAGCACGTTAAGCCGTCGGTCCCGGTTGTTGGGAGGAACATAATAATATAAACATCAATGGCAGACGTCACGTTGGAGCTCCCAAAAGTTCAACTAGTCTAACTACAGAATACTACTAAAAATAACGTTAGACTGACTACAGAATTTCGATATCGAATTGTTTGTGGAGGTTAGATGGCAGTCGCTTTACAGTAATAATAATAATAATAAATAAATAAATAAATATTCTACAACATTCTACACAACGCTATCTAGACCCATGGTAAGCTTTATTATATGAATTTAGAATGCGGATATACATACTTAGATACTTTTTTTTTTGTAAATACATACATATTATACATAGAAACACCCAGACCAATGCAAATATTTATATTCATGCATACAAATATTTGCATCGAACCCGCGCCTCCTGCGTAGCAGCCGCGTTCACTACCGCTACGCCACAGAGACAGTAATATCAAAATTCAACCGTGTCATAGTTGGATTGGAAAGTTGATCCCAACTGAGTTGAGAAAAGGCTCATACAGCTCATGATAAAGCACCCGGTTGACAGCTATAGGTTCGCAAATCATAGCGTGCGAAATGCAGGTGTTAATAATAATATATCTTTGCCAACCCTTCGAGGATTTACAGGTAAGAATAGGTATACGAAAGCATATTTTACTAACTAACATTCTTTAAAATCCAATTCTTTGAAATATGAGTATTTGCATTGGTCTGGTCGTGCCTCGGAGAGCACGTTAAGCCGTCGGTCCCGGTTGCCATGAGAACATCTATGGCAGTCGTTACGGGTAGTTGGAGCCCTCAAAAATCCAAAAACAACGGTCTAACTGCAAAACTTCGATATCGCCTAATGTTAACATTGGGTTGTGGAGGTCAGATGACAATCGCTTCACGGAAAATATCGAGGTCCAGCCAAATTCGTGGTTAAGACTGGTAAAAAGCGGACCCCAGACTCCGAGCTGAAAGCTTCGGATGCGACTGGGAATTAACGCTAACGGAAGAAGATTCTTTAAAATCCAATTTAATTATTTAGCGAACAGACAGACAGGCAGGCGGTAAACGAAGTGATCAAAAAGAGGTTCCATTTTCTTTTCGTTCCTAATAAATTACATAAATATGTTTATTTGCATTCTAGCACAGTTAGGCTGCCTTTCCACCAGAGATGAGCTATGCTAAATTGCTATGGATGCGCTTTATTATAGCATAGCACTGATAGAAAGGGGTTTAGCTAAGCTATGTTTTTTATATAGAAAGATGCGTGATATAGATGCGTACTGTGAATGCGAAAAGGTAGATTCGAATTTTGAATATTTTTGTAGGAAGTTTTCATTCTGAACAGTTATGCGATTGATACATAGCATAGAACAGGGGAAGCGGTCACATACTTGTACAGCTTAACTTTTCCATTAGCTTGTATAGCTTAACTTAGCTCATCGTCGTAGTATAGTTGCCTAGCACAACTGTAGTGGAAAGGCAGCCTAAGTTTAGATCCAGATACCGCCTGTAAAATGGCCTAGAATACGCATCCGTTATTTATCTGTATCGGATCTACCCCTCTGTTCTACTTAGTGACGATACGACTGGGATAAATGAAATAAGAGCAGCTTCACACTAGCGAACCCCGGACACCAAGGCCTCGGTTGCGACTGGGAGAACGCAAAGATGAAAATGATGATAACACGCTATTATATGAAAGTTTATTATTTTTGAAGATACCTCCTTATAGTCTGAGGCTGTGCAGCTTTGCTACGAAGATGTGGAAGCTAAGCTATTTAACTATATGACCGTTTTCACTGTACGTAGCGTAGCGACTAAGATGTGCTATGGAACTTCCTACAAATATTCAAAATATTCAAAATTTGAATCTATTATCCATCCACAGTACACATCCATAGCACGCATCTTTCTATTTAATAAACATAGCTTAGCTCTCCACCAGTGCTATGCTATGTAGACTATTGAATTTGATTGGTGGATATCAAACGCATTCATAGCAACGTAGCCTTATCTCCGGTGGAAATGCAGCCTTACTCAGCTATGATCCACACGGGTAAAATAATATAAAAATTGGCTCCTCCCTACTTAACCTCCGTAAGTAATGTCAGTTTAGGCTCCCTTATCACCCGTGCCGACGCTTAATTGAATCTGTTCCGTACTGAAATCACTAGCTTTAAGAATTCCGTTCCGTTCGATACCCGCTTTATTAGATGTCGGATGTTGGATGCGCGCATTTATTGAGCCGGGCGTTGAATTTCATTTGACATTTAATGGTTATGTGCCAATATATTCTAAGTATATGAATACTTACTGTTGGAAGTTTATGCGAATGTGCTTTTAAAGAAAACTTTTTTTAAAAGATTCTGTTGTGATTTATTTGATACTAGCCATTGCCTGCGGCACCCGCGTGTAAGTTAGTTATCGCGATTAAACATAGCCTATGTTCTTTCACAAGGTTTAATCTATCTCTGTATTTCATCCAAATGAGTTCAGTGGTTTAGGCGTGACAGCGTAATAGATGTACAGACAGACAGATCGATAGTTCGAGTTACTTTCGCATTTATAATATTAGCATGGATTCTTCACTACATTGAGACTGTCGTTTGCTTATTAGCAACCATGTTCATCTTACTTCAAACTATAGGATAACCACCATTTTTATTCACCCCGTCAAAATAGCTGCTGATACCGAAACATCGCGCAAACTTGCCATTTACTACGACGTCTCGTTTCTTCAACTTTTATGTTGTCACTAGCAGTTACCCGCGGCTCCGCCCGCGTGGATATCGGTTATCGCAACCAAACATAGCCTATGTCTTTACCCAGGGTCTAATCTATATCTGTACCAAATTTTATCAAAATCGGTTCAGTGGTTTAGGCGTGAAAGCGTAACAGATAGACAGAGTAAGGGCTCGGTCAAACCAACGCGATCAGCTTGCGTCCGCGGTGGCATGCACGGTGGCTATCAGCTGCTGGCCTTTACTTTCACATTACTCGCCAGTTGTGCGTATCTACTCTTAACCCGTCCGTCCTTTCATAAAAATGTCTCCGATCTGAATGACGTACGACTGGTCTGAATACATTTATATATAGTAGTAAAGCCTTGAAAGCAGCACATCTATACAATTGAAGCCATAAAGTAATGGGCGAACATTAAAAAGAATGGCTTCGTAAAATACGTATAAAAATCTTCTCTCTGTATTGCGGCATAATGTGTGGTGTGGTGTTAGAATATTCGACAACTATATAGAAGGTTTTGGGTTCAATTTGGGGTTGGGGTTTGGGGTTGGGGTTGGGGTTGGGGTTGGGGTTGGGGTTTGGGGTTGGGGTTTGGGGTTTGGGGTTTGGGCTTGGGGTTTGGGGTTTATAGGGCCTCACTTCCTTCCTTAAAGTCGAGCTGACCGTTGTTTCTAGGTTTTTCCATTCACGTGTGACGCCCCTGGTGTTGCACGCGTCCATAGGCCACGGTAACCACTTTCCATCAGGTGGGCCGTGTGCTTGTCTGCCACCTAACTGGTATTTAAAAAAAAACCTCTGGTTGCGGCCATCGCAGCATTCACTCCCTTCCTAGCCATATCATCTTTAATTTTTTTGGAATTTGTGTCTGTTTGTTTGTTCGCGATGGACGCAAAAACTACTGAACGGATTTTGATACGGTTTTTTGTTTGAAAGATCTTGATCACACTTATGTTTGTTTGCTCGCGATCGGTTCTGTACGATACTTGTACTCATACTATAATTTTCAGTCCCACGTAATAGAGGGCGAGCCTATTGCCGCTAAGCGGGCACAGGGTGCAAAATACAAGTAAGGACCAAATAAAATGGAGCGAGCTATGCTCGGAGTCTCTTTGAAGGATAGAATTCGCAACGAGGTTATCCGACATAGAACCAAAGTTACCGACATAGCTCGCAGAATAAGCAAGCTGAAGTGGCAATGGGCTGGCCACATCTGCCGAAGGACTGATGGCCGTTGGAGTAGACGAGTCCTAGAGTGGAGACTGCGCGAAGGTAAACGGAAGGTGGGACACGCCCTAGCTAGGTGGACTGACGACCTGCGAAAGGTGGCTGGGACGGACTGGATACGGAAGGCGGAGGATCGGCAAACGTGGCGGCAGTGGACTGCAGTAGGCTAATTGATTGATTGACCAAATAAAAACTAAGAATTTTGCTTTCAATTGCTTGATCATTCTTTGAAAAATAAACTACGTTTGAAACATTTTTTTTTTTTTTTTTTTTTTTTTTTTTTTTTTTTATATATCCAGAACTTTGCATCTGTCATCAATCTTTCATACTGTGAAACGATCCCGCTTGTCAATAATAGGAAACCTTTTGCGATAATCGAAAAAGCACTTAAGCTTGTAGAGACAAGTCATCAATTCGCTTGAAGAGATGTGTGACGTCATTTTGTGTCTGAGTAAGTAATATATGGAGAGGTAAGCACTTATGTATGTGTCGAGTCGTGGGGAGACTATTTGTTTGTCTCTTTAAAGGTACGAATACATATTTGACCGCATACAGTAGCAGCATAGAGCATACCGTGAAATAGACTTGAATCCTACTTCCTACTAATATTATAAATGTGAAAGTTTGTGAGAATGGATGTGTGGATCTGTCGATGTTTGTTACTCTTTCACGCATAAACGGCTGGACCGATTTGGTTGAAATTTGGTATGTATATAGGTTATACCTTGGATTAACATATAGGCTATATATAAGCGATGAACGGGATCAGAATCCCACGCGGGCGGAGCCGTGGGCAACAGCTAGTGTAATAATACTATTACCCTCCCCCCTCCTCCACTCGCACAATGGTCTAAAACGAGGCTAAGTGCGGACAAAGAGTCCTCTTTCAGTTTCCATTCCCCCTCCCCACCGCTGACCAGTGGGGGATAGAATCCGTGGGAATTCCCACACGAAAAAAAGTACAATCAATTTAGGTCTGTAAACCCACTCCTAGCACAAGCAATTTAGCTTAGTTGGAGGGGTTAACGGGAATATTAGTAATTACGGGATTTACGGGGAAAAACGGGAAAATAAGTAAAAAAAAGGGAATAGTAATAATTTCGGTTGCTTTTCTTCTTTAAAAAAAAAAAAAAAGGGGCCCCGCATCTGAGCGCCAATGCCGGCTGTGTTCAAGCTTGCCATTTAGCACCAATTTCTTTGTGACTTTCACAGGTGCGATAGCCATCTGACCTCCGACTCTACTTCTCTCCTCTCTCTCTCTTTGCAGAAGAGACTCTCATATCAATCTGCAGATGAGATCAGCTTGGGCCCTTTTTCTATACCTATCAGATCTTTTTATTAAAAATGCGCAGTCCAAAAATAGCTCTCTTCAAACACTGCGCGTATAAATGAGAACGAACATTACAATAAGTCTCGAGACAAGAGTATGAGTGTTCTGATGACGTCATTTGTCACTTTGATACATGTGTAGCGGTATTATTAGGTTCATGACGTAATGTCGCTTATAACAATGAACCTGACAAGCCTTTTGGTGTCATAATAATATTGTATTTATATACATATTATATACACGCTTGTTGATCCCCAAAGGAGTAGGTGGAGGGAGGTGTATTAATATCTACATATCACCTACAAAGATTTTCACTCCCACGTAATAGGGTGTGTGTGAGCCTATTGCCGTCAAGCGGACACCTAGTCATGGGCTGTTATATTTTGTTCACTGTGAATTTTTGTGGGTGGTAAAATAATTACGGCGGTATTGTGAAGGTGAAAGCAGAGGTACATTAGCCATTTTGTGAACGGTACTTGTCAGTTCTTTGATACGAAATGGACTAATAATAATTGAAGGGTAGTTAATTTTAAAGGGTCTAAGTGCCAAAAAACGAAAATCGATTTTATTACAAAAATACAATCTATGTGCCAAGCCTAATAATATCCAAATGGATCCAAGTGCCTGTGTCTTTGAATTTTTCACTCACACACAGATGAAGTTGTGGTGCGGTCTAAGTGCCACCGCACTTACGCTCGAAAGGGACTGCACTGTAATTGTGTGCATGAGAGAGGTTGCGGGATATGTCGGCTGTTAGCGTAATATTATTGTTCTATTATATAATTATTACTAATTAATCTTTAAAAAAAAGTTTAATTAATTGAAGTTTGGATGTCCTAGAACAGATACTTGTCGAAAGTGTGATCTGTTGCAGTAAAATACTTGGAAGAAATGGATAAAATGACAAATATTGTAGAGCTAGAATCTCTGTCTCAATAGAATCTCAGTCTTCAGCTTCATAGCCAAATGTTTTTGTATTAGGCAACTATCAAGTTATAACATCTTCGTTCGTGTTGCTGATAATCAACAAGGTGCATCATGTGTCTCTGGAACGAGTCGTATGCAGGCAGAACTGGTAATGAAGTAGGTTCTTGCATTTTCAAAGTACTGATCCTGAGTACATGATCGTCAACTAAAACTTAAAAAAACATGTTATTTGAAGTGATAACTGTATTGGACAGAACAAAAACTGAATGGTTCTGTTTGTCTTAATCTGTTTGGTAGCTAATGGTATTTACAATGAACTACTTACCTATTGCTTGCGATCAAGATTTTGCGAACAAGTTTAAAAAACAAAAAATTTAAATGTTTTGAACCAAGGGATGTCGCAAAAATGATTCGAGAGTCGCGTCACAATAATCCGTTTGCCGTGGTTAATTAAGACTAAAAGGATTTCAAGAATTTCAACCAGGCATCGACTACCTTGTTAAATACAGCTTAGTTAAAAATCGCAACCATTCCTTGGATCCGCATGGATCAAGTAAAGTTACTTTATATTGCTTTAATGGAATCGCACAGTGATTCAGTACCGTGGGACACTATAAACATTTTTTAAAAAGGCAAGTCTACAACTTAACTTTCATACATTTTATTAATACTAATACTACTAGAAATTTGAAATAATATTTCAATAGAAGAACTTATGGATTTCAAGGAAATGCTACCATATACATACCCCCCGAAAAGAAACCTTTTTACTAACATTTGCTTAATCAAATCGAAGCCTAAGAACTTATTTAATATCTTTTTTAAAGGCACTTAGCCCATTTTCAATATTATTTCCTGAGGCACTTAAGACATTCTAATTTACTAAATGTTCATGATATGTTCCTTTCCTTATTGCCGATTTTTAAAAGACACTGAAACATTTTGTAACTTTAAGATGTGTGTTTAATTGATATAAGTAAAAATTTTTGAATATTTCATGAATTTGTCTATTTCACAACTTTTTTTTGTTATATCTCTAAAACATAAAATTGGCACTTAGACCCTTTAGAATTACAACCCTTCAATTATTCTTCTTATTCTTCTTATTATACTTCATCCGAGTGCCTAGCTGTATGCTTAATAAGTAACTTAGCAACATACATGCTCTAGTTAACTTTATAGCTACGTTCAAGCATTATGAAGAGATCCAATAGCTACGACGTAGCACAGAAATAGTTACGACGTAGCACAGGGACAGCTACGGCGTAGCCCAGGATTATAGCACATCCACTAGCAGACGAGCTTAGTTTGGGCCTCAAAACACTTAAACCTATTATTATAAATACTTTAAAACTTTATAACATTTCTCGTCCTTTGAGCAAGAATTGTTTGTATAATACTCGTAGTATTGCATTAAATGTATTGAAACGCTATCCTTGTAAATGTGATGCATACAGCATCTCATCTCTGACTGTGAGATAAATTGAATGCCTGAGCTAGGTATGGGCTCGCCACAAGTGTTCAACGAGATGGAATTTCCTGCTGAAGTATTGTGGAGTGGTATAAGCAATTCTAAATATGAAAATATTATATTGTGCATTTTGATATACAAAGTGTAGTGTGACTGTACAATGTACATACATTGTACAGTCAGCAACAAAAGTAGGTTAACACGTGAGCTTCAATTACGATTGCTCCGTTCTAAAAACTGAAATGAAATAATTGAAAAAGTATAAAATTGTACTTTAAGTATAATAAAAATTAGAATATCTTTATTTATATAACAGTAACCAAGTTGCGTTTGTACCATTATTCTACAAGCTGTAAGTTCCAAATTGTAAAATAAAAAATACCTATTTAATTACCTATGTATTTTAAGATGAGCTTTATTTGTAAGTTTTTTAGTTTTAAAAGTTTTTTTTTGGTTTAGTAATTTATATTTTGGTTATGTATTATTACCAATTTGATAAGATACATGCAGTGGACTTCCTATGGCTGAAATGATGATGATGATGATAAGATACAATAATCAGGGGCATTATTACCCCGGGTACGATATGGGAAGGATTTATTTGACATTACCTTATCGTGGGTTGAATTCCACATGCAGATTTTTATTTTGTCGAAATGAAAAAACAATAGTATAGATTTTTTTTAAATATATTTTATTCATTGAACTTTATGCACAATAACATAGGCGGACTTAATGCCGTAAGCATTCTCTACTAGATAATATTATTAATTAGGTAATATTGTACATATTTAAATTGTATTATAGTAGGATTAACCAGAATAAATACCCATTATCGAAGTAAAAAAAAAAAAAAAAATTAGGTAATCTTAATAATATTAAACACGTATAATGTCACTTATTATTCTAATTCACTTAATTTTGCTACAATTCCATAAACCACCATAAATACAACATAATACAATTATATAAAATTGACACTTCAACCCTAAAAATCAAACTTCAAAATCGCGTAAATGCAACATTCATACCGAAGTTCCAGTAATAAATACAATAATATGAGTCATACATACGGCAGAGTGAAACAAGTTGAGTAATCACCCTGTATTGCTTTTCCACTCCACTTATACTTTCTGTGAGCAACATGGCAATCATTAATCTTAGTCGCTCCTCTAGTGTAGGTGTCGTATATATGTGTGTGACTGCGTATGTGTGTGTGAAACTGCGTATGTGTGAGATCTTCGTTTGTTTTGATAGCTGTTGATATTTTTAGGTACAGCGTGTTTTTATTTCATTTAAATTATGTATTACTAGCTTTTGCCCACGGCTCCGCCCGCGTGGATGTCGGTTATCGCGACCAAACATAGCCTATGTCCTTTCCCAAGGTCTAATCTACCTCTATACCAAATTTCATCAAAATCGGTTCAGCGGTTTAGTCGTAAAAGTGAGACAGACAGACAGACAGACAGACAGACAGAGTTACTTTCGCATTTATAATATTAGTAGGGATTAAGGCCGCGGGAATGCGCCGGATGCAAGCCGCTTCCAACCAGTCTTATTGGAGATCTATAGGGGAGGCCTATGTCCAGCAGTGGACTTCCTATGGCTGAAAAATGATGATGATGATGATGATGGTCGCGTTTCCCGGTGGAGTAGAATGGGCCACCCCATCTCTTCCTGTGGGTGTCGTAGAAGGCGACTAAGGTATAGGGCTGTTCTCCATCCTACAGTAAACATACAGCCCATGAATGAGTGCCCGCTTGACGGTAATAGGCTTGCCCCGTATTACATAGGACTGAAAATTATAGTTGGCTAAATATGGGTGATAGAATGAAATAAAGCATTTATTTTATTATGCTAACTATTCAAATCCATTTAAATATAGAAAAGTTTTGTTGGTTAAGTTGTCTCATTGAATAATTATTATTAACCTCGAACCTCGAATAATTATTATTAACCTAGTCACACACTTACTTGTTGCAATTAATTAATACCTTGACATTTGTATATTATATAATGGAACAATAGTATGTTATTTTATGTAACACTCATTATGTAACTCAAAGAGTATATAAATGTAACTTTTAAGTGGTTAAAAGTAGATTGGTTGAGCGGACAGGCAGGGAGAACGAGTAAGCCACAGACTAACTATGTGGACCATAGATGTACTTTATGCCACAGACTATGACTGATTCATAGATCACTGCATGTATTAATTTTATTCGATTATTATCTAATTACTCTATGGATCACTGCAGTGAGCGAGCATCTGTGATCTGTGACTGTGACTCGTAGTGATGATCATGTGCAGGCGGGGCGACAGTGCTAACTAGCGGCTCCATCTGAAAACCAGCGCTGCGTATACTAATGATGTACGCAGCATTCATGCTGAGATGGGGCCCTATTTGGGTCTGCGCGATGATTGAATGTTGCTGTATTATTGGTAAAATTATTGTATTGCTGTATTATTTCACATTGTGCAGATAACTCAAATAAAACTTTTTTCTTTCTTTCTTTAAAAGAGAATCGAGTTCGTATAAATATCGGTAGATGGCACCATGGTCAAGACGGACGTATAGAAGAATTTGGATCGGCTTCGGGCAAGCCTCAGTGGCTTGTGGTCAGAGCATTCCCCCTGTAACGGAAAGATCGCGGGTTCGAGCCCCGCCCGAGACCGATTCTCTTTTCTATGTATTAATCGATGTGGGCGATATACCTCTGCCTACCCTTTCAGGGATTTACAGGCGTGAGTATATGTATGTATGTAATTTATGTATTACTAACTCTTTCCACTTTGTCCAAGTTACCGAGAACTATAGAAATGTATTTCCGAGAAAAATAACAAAATTACAATTTTATTCCAACATATAATTTATATGGATTCGTTCAGTAGTTCTAAAATAAACATGAAAACATCACAATACGAATAACTCAATAATAACTGGAATTTCATTTATTATCTAATAAATTCCTAGACTAGGAAATTCATTTCTGCAGTGCTAGGAGCACAGCGCAGTGCTCAAACCACTCCTTATAATTAAAAGGATTGAACTGAATCAAGATTTCAACTTAATTACCTCTCGGAGACTTTGCATATGGATGCAGGCGAGCTGCAGCTGTCCACTGGCTTTCGCAACTAATATTTACTTGGTAGAAATTTCATTATTAATTATAAAGTTGCGATGGTGAGCCAATTTTGGTAATTTGGTTAATTATAAGGCTACGTTTTATATAGTATGCCATTCTAGGATATCCTACACAGTGCAGTTGCTGAAATGTGCATAACTTATGTATGCTAGGTTTGAATAAAAATATTTTCTTTCTTTCTTTCTTTCTTTTTTTTACTGTTTAGATCCAAAATATGCACAATTCATGGTATAGGCTCTAGAACATGTATGAACATTATACTTTTTTCGTTTAGTTAGGTACTTACTTACTTACTTAGCTAAAGATAAACAATATTGATGTATTGATGCCAATTCTGTTGTTACCATCTCTAAACTTAAATTTCTCTAAAATTTTCTTATTTTAGATAAGCGATTGACATTTCTAACCGTTTTCTGTTGTTATGTCAAACTAAATTTAGTGTTCGCTAAGCTAAAGACAGCACTAAATTTGAATATGACGTCGCTAAAACGAGTGTTACAGCTGTTAAAAATTAAGAATGAACGGTAAAGGGTCTTTTCATAAAATCTGTAAAAACTTATCTTTATAAGTCTTTATAATGCCGACAAATGATAATTAGTACATATTATTGATTAAATAGTAAACAAACTGTGATATTTCTCAGTCGTACCTAAGCAAATACAGATTTTCCCGGTCCACGTACCTGGCAAGTTCGCGGGGCCAGTTAGTTATTTATAAAATTCAAATCAATCGACGATTTATAGAGCTTTAAACGTTTATAGAAAATTGTTCAAATTTATTGGGCAGTATTTTATATGACGTCTAATTTTTGTTTTAAATTTCTAATTTTAGTGCATATTTGACATTTAAAACGTACAACAGAATACCGTTTAACCAAAATGACAGTTGAGTACTTTCTCTAATTTTGGTTGTGTCATGCTAATTTTAAGTTAGTTGTGTGTTCTCAGAATACGAAATGACATTTTGACAGGACTAAACTAACTTTTAGAGATTTTTAGCTCATTTTAGTTAGTTTGTGTCACGACAGAATTAGCACCATTGTGTCGTTAAACATGTTTTATTTAAAAACTAAGTTAGTTAAAGAATATTTATTGTAAAAACTAAGTTTGAAAATAAAACGCCATTAATAACCAAAATCGAGCGACTAACACTATAAGCAATAGTTTATTTCTTTGCAACCCATTAGTCGCCTTGTATAATACCACATGAGAGAAGATGAAGTGGCCCAAATTCTACTCTGTCGGGCACCACGCGTTCTTTCTTTGTTTTTGCTTAATTTTGTTTTTAAGCTATTGCATAGCTTCTATCGCGGGCCTTGAGCGTGGAGACCGAATCCAGAAATTCCGTAACGAAAAATGGTAACACCCCCAACTCCGAGCTCGCACGAAACGAGCCGAGCTGCTCCGAATTAGCTTCGCTTAACGTAATTATAATTGCATTAGTTGTTAGTTTTCAAATTCAAATTCAAATTCAAATTCAAATTCAAATTCAAATTCAAATTCAAATTCAAATTCAAATTCAAATTCAAATTCAAATTCAAATTCAAATTCAAATTCAAATTCAAATTCAAATTCAAATTCAAATTCAAATTCAAATTCAAATTCAAATTCAAATTCAAATTCAAATTCAAATTCAAATTCAAATTCAAATTCAAATTCAAATTCAAATTCAAATTCAAATTCAAATTCAAATTCAAATTCAAATTCAAATTCAAATTCAAATTCAAATTCAAATTCAAATTCAAATTCAAATTCAAATTCAAATTCAAATTCAAATTCAAATTCAAATTCAAATTCAAATTCAAATTCAAATTCAAATTCAAATTCAAATTCAAATTCAAATTCAAATTCAAATTCAAATTCAAATTCAAATTCAAATTCAAATTCAAATTCAAATTCAAATTCAAATTCAAATTCAAATTCAAATTCAAATTCAAATTCAAATTCAAATTCAAATTCAAATTCAAATTCAAATTCAAATTCAAATTCAAATTCAAATTCAAATTCAAATTCAAATTCAAATTCAAATTCAAATTCAAATTCAAATTCAAATTCAAATTCAAATTCAAATTCAAATTCAAATTCAAATTCAAATTCAAATTCAAATTCAAATTCAAATTATTATTTATTATAATGGCATAAGTTCATAAAAATGCTATGCAATAGCTTTACCGCGGCAGTCCCCGAGTGCCACACGTCTTTTTTTTTGCTTAATATGTGTTTATGTTAAAAGACACTTCAAAATTACGGAGTATAGTAACTTACCTTTTATGTTTTTTTGCATATGAATATTATACATAGAAACAGTCAGACCAATATAAAAAACGTTTTTAAAACCCCTTTTCCTTCCTCTAGCCCTTTTACAAACCTTCATAGGTCATTACTAATAGAACTATCGGGATATTTACCATGTATTGTTTGGATTTCTATCCTGGCAGTTCTAATAGTAATGTGAACGACCATTAAACGACGTTTAAATACCTTCTAAGGTCAACTGTTTTACTTAGAATTCTAAAAAATCCATCTTCTAAAAACAGAAATATCTTTCTATAAAGTAATCCCCTCTAACATGGATTATATTTTTAATATCTCAACACATCTATAACCAAAAAGAATGGAGGCGAAAAAGAAAAGACACGAAAATAGCTTCTGTTTACGACAAAGACCACTTGTGAAAAGCTTACCTTGATCTAAGTACACGGCATTAACATTTTTTTTTTTCAGCAAAACAGGCTTTTTTCCACTCGCGTCATGAAAGTAATGTTCTAAGCAATGAACATTAAAATGTTTCAGCTAAATTATACTGTTAGGCTTAACAAAATGTGACGAAACTTGTCCTTTGATATAATATTGTGGTGATTAAACCTGACTTTTGTTCTTGGCAGCTTTTGTTGCGAACTTTTGGTTATTTTTGGACTTAACTTTGCTTTTTTTAAATTTAGATCTGTAATGACACTGGAACAGGCAGTGCGTTTTTAAGTTCAACCAAGCTGGCTCTACCATAAAGATATTAACTTAGTAAAATTTTCCACGGCAGCGTAGAATTTGGGCCACCCTATATCTTGCCATGCGGTATCGAATAAGGCGACTAAGGGATATGGCTGTTTAACATCAGACAGATATATACAGCCCAGACTCAGATGCATGGCTCGAGTCAACAATAAGCCAGGAATACGGCAATAGGTTCACCCCCTATTACGCGGGACCGAATACAAGGGTTGGTGAAATGTGGGTGTTAATTCACCTCTGCCTAGCCTTCCAAACATAAAATAAACTAAGATAAAAGCAACTCTAGCGACATCTTACCTCCACACCAGAATAATGATAATAGAAAATACTTATTAGAACACGTAATATATACAGGAAACAGGAATACAGGATATAACTTGGACCATTCACGCGTACAAAGCATCATGAAAAAGGAAATGCGTTCCCATCAACCTCCAATGGGTAATTTTAGGGAGTTCTTGTAATTGAAAATAGACATGAATAGCACGTTTATATATGGAATCTAATTAACTGTACATATTATCCATACCTACTAATGTTACATGTTGTATATTTAAAATTTGAAACCTTCTAATAATCTTCCTTGAAAGTTAAAGAACCCCATATTGTAGTCTCTTTGAAAAATCACAGCAGGTAGTCCATTCCATAACTTTATATTTAGGACACTTAATCCAATTAATCCCACCCTCTCCTTTCCTATATAATATAGGACAGCACGTACAGGACTTAGATGCCACCCGCATACGCTGCAGAATATTCCATCAAGAACCAAGCGGTTCAGCGACTCCTTCTTCTGCCGCACTATTAAGTCTTGGAATTCCTTAACAGTTCACCTGTTTCCCTCGTCCTACATTCCCGGGTCCTCTAAGCGGGGCGTGAAAAAGCATCTGATGAGGCATTGTGGCATGGTGCGTGTCTGTAATGGTGACCCTCTTTTCAGAGACTTTGTCTTCAGCTTAGCATCAGGCGAGGTGAAGTCAAATTGACGTGTCCTATTTTTAAAAAAAACACGTCAATTTGACTTCACCTCACCTGATAACAAGCTGAAAGCAAAGTCTCGAAAAGAGGGTCACTACGAGTATTATAGACACGTACCATGTTACAATGTGCCACCATTGTAACATGTTGCATCAACAGCTTGAGCGTCCGCGGGATGAGATAAATAAATAAATAAATCTTGTAGGACATTCTACACAACGCTATCTAGACCCAAAGTAAGCATAGCTTAACTAGCTTGTGTTATGGGTTCTAGAATGCGGATAAACATACTTAGATACATTTTTTTTTTGTAAATACATACATATTATACATAGAAACACCCAGACCAATGCAAATATTCATATTTCATGCACACAAATATTTGCACTGAGCAGGGATCGAACCCGCGCCTCCTGCGTAGCGGCCGCGTTCATTAAAACTCCAAATAAAGATGTTATTGAAATAATCACGTTCCAAAAAATCATCACCGATACATTTTCTCGTTCAACAACAGTATTATCCCGAGATTTCAACAAAACTCATTTGGATGCAAAAACTTCGGGTCCTAATTTCAGAATCATGTCATCAACAGATTATCTTGGATTCCCACTCTTTAGGGCGTCGGAGTCTGTGTTTATAAGAGGCTTACAGCCATGATACTTGTACATTGAGATTTGCTCTCAAATTGTTGGGATTCGGTCCAGAGTATGCGGATGAGTGGCAAAGCAAGCTAATGCAGCGAAATTTGGAATGTGATACATTTATATTTGAGAAGAATTTAAAAAAAGAAAATAGAATGTGACACTCTGGAATTTCCGGAAAAACTTTCAATATAATATAACGTAATAAGTCAAATCCAGCTCTCTATCATGGAGGACTGGCTAGAGCCACAGGGCAGCCTCTCGTACCAGCTGACGCAGGTGATCATATAAATAGCATCTCCCATGAACACGGGCCGAAGGGTGACTTGTTGTCATACTGACGATATTACGGAAAAGCGCTCTATGCTAAAAGTAGACCGATGGGGAAAGTAGACCGATGAGGAAAGTAGACCGATGGGGAAAGTTGACCAATGGGGAAAGTAGACCTATAGGGAAGTGGACGGATCGGGAAAGTAGACGGATGGTACCGGAGGGGCAATACATGCGAGTGAAAATCTAGTAACTCGCTATCTAACCTTTTCCTGACAAAAACGAACTGAAAATTAAAAAATAATCCATTTGGTGTAGTCTGCAGTGCACGTATGCTCCCGTTTCAAATTCAAAATGTATTCCCACCAATTTTTTTTGTTTCTAAACAGCTTCTTGTACAAAATAAGTCTGTGAAATCTATAATTATTGGAAAAAAGAAATAGGTCTTTAGTATTTTTAACTTGAGAACATTTTAAAAGTATTCGCATTTCAAATTCATAATTACTTGTTTGTGGTATTCGATAGTACTCAAATTGAAATCGATGTATTTGCTCTTTATGCGAGAATCGATTTGAATGCTCGTTATGATTTTGTGTTGTTTCTCATTTCACATTGATGCGGTTTTAGTGGTTGGAAGCTAATGTGTTTAAGTTGTATATTTGCTATAATTTGGTGTTGTGATGAGAGGATTACTTCGATTGAACAAACTGAATCAGAAATTGATATTCACTTGAATCCTTAATTATATTATTGCAAAAACTAAACATTAGTTTAGAATAGTAAGTACTTACTGTGTAATATTTCTTAGAATGTACATAACAAATAATATTTACCAAACATCCAAAAAAATATCCAAATATTTTTTCAATTTCAAATGTAACTACGGAACCCCAAGAATTGAACGTGGAGTGAATATCGAAAATCCAATTTCATCCGAATGTCCACAAACAAAGGTTATTTATTATAATTTCTAAAGTGTTCTGTGCCCGCGCGTTATACAAAACTTAAAAAATAAATCATTCGAATTGGAATTCGATTTCAACTCCAAATTCAAAATACATCTTTGTATTGGTGACCTCTAAATCGAACGATGAAAAAATATTTGTCTCTTTCTAACACAGGGATAAAAATATTTTGCGAAAGAGATGGCGATTGATGTTGACTTGAGTATTGTATCAGAAAGACGCGGGAAAACATATTACTGGCACGATCTGGGTAGCATTTATTTATTGCTATTGCTAAATAAATGTAACTTGTCACTGTCCAAAGACATATTTCGCGCTGTAAGCCAGAAAACACTTATGTTTAGTATTTTTCCGCAGTTTATTTGTGCTTTTGACACTGTATCAGGACTCTAACCTTCAGAACGAGGTACTATTTTATATACTTAGATACTATAAAGATAATAAAGAAGCCACCAATTTGAGATTTATTAATGTATTTGTGGTTAATCCTAATATAATACAATTTAAATATGTACAATATTAACAATAAAACTAAAAATATATATATAAAAGTACAAATTAAAAACTAAAACCGAACGCGTCGTGGAATTACTCCGCATCGCATGCCTCTTGTGGTAACGTTCCCAGAAGACTGGCAGCATTGCCACGTTGTATGGCAATGCTTATTCTTATTTGTATTTTGAATTTGAATAAAATTCACGACGAGTGTAAAACAACACTTTTCAATAACATTTTAAAGTCCATTACACGCTTATGCAAGCGTCATGCATCATGGCGTCAATCATGAATGTTATTGGTCAATAGGTTATTAGACGTTATGTTATTGGTCAATCACGGCGTGATTGATGGTTAAACCATGGAAAAACCTACCGTGTAATGGACCCCTATAATACTGCGGCCATATTAACCTCGTATTGTGTTCCCGGCGGTGAGTAGGGTAGCCAGAACTCACTGGAGAGTTTTTGTGCTGTCAGTGGGAAGACCAAAGGCTTGTCCTGCTTTATCTTCTGCGCTGACGGCATAGAAACTTTCTGTTCTTACAGGGTCGACAGCACGAGTGTGACTCGCCTGGTGTTTTGCACATCCATAGGCCCCGGTAACCATTATCCATCAGATAGACCGTGTGCTTGTCTGCCACTAAAGTGCCACAGTTTTAGATGCAATTTTGTAGATAATTTTCATTCCTTTGCTTTTAGGGTACCGTGCAAGATAAACCATCGCTTGCAGCTCCCATACATAATGATAACGTATAAAAATACTGGCAAGTTCGCTGTGAAAGCCACTATCAAAATAATGGAGTAAGGCGTTCACTAATGGCCGCTCTATTTTAATTATACGGAACCGGTGGTCCCGATTGCACTTCGCTCCTTTTAATAACCCATCGTTTGGTTTTAAATGCGCTTCTGAAAGTGGTTATCTTGGCCACAAATAATAAAAAACTAAAGATATTTTTATTTAGCTCTATGGCTATTATTGTAGTTAAAAAAATTAAAACATTTTGGAAGTGTTTTTTTATACTACTTAGGTCGCAGACAAGCACACAGCCCTTCTGATGGTAAGTGGTTACCATCAGGAGGGCCGTGTACCTATATCCAAAGTTTGCACTTAATGATTTACCTGGACTTTTATGGGAGCTGACAGCACAGAAACTCTCTGTTCTTACAGGGTCGGCAGCACAAGTGTGATCTTACACACGTCCATAGACCACGGTAACACTTTCCATCAGGTGTGCCGTGTGCTAATCTGCCACCTAACTGTTAAAAAAACATACCTAATCCTGACAGATGATGAACCCACTGGCCTCCTAAAATTTATATCCCGTATAAAAGTTGTACATACAAAATTTCAATATTTACATTTATTTTCTGTATACCTAAATGATACCTAATGCCAACATAATTACATGAAAAAGGTTAAATTAAGGATAGAAAGTGTTCCAGGAACGAGATCAAAGGTCTAGAATACCGTTCAGAAATAATTAATTCCTGGAACGCGATATGAACTTTTACATCATTCTGTTTTCTAGTTAAAAGATTCAATGTGGTTTTGATAAATTCAATGTAATTAATGTTGTTTTTAAAAGCTAAAACAACATACTCGTGTGGGTAAATAATAATCTTTCGAATAATATTGCTTTGGTAAATTATAATCCGCGTTAATATCAGACACATATCTACAGCCCAGACTTAGCCTCAGATGCATGGCTCGAGTCAACAATAGTGCCTGGAATACGGCAATAGGCTCACCTCTAAATTACGTGGGACTTAATACAATGATTGGTGAAATGTGGATGTTAATTCACCTCTGCCTAACCCTCCGGGGATAAGGTCATGATTGTATGTATGTATGTTAATAATAACAATTTCATGTAGAAGGGTGCTGTCTACATAATGTACGTCTCACTTTAAGAAATGTTTTTTTTTAAACTATTTCATAGCTTCTATCGCGGGCCTTGAGTGTGGAGACCGAATCCAGAAATTCCGTAACGAAAAATGGTAACACCCGTAACTCCGAGCTCGCACGAATCGAGCCGAACTGCTCCGAAGTAGCTCCGCTTAACGTAAGTAATTATAATTGCATAAGTTGTTAGTTTTCAAATTCAAATTCAAATTCAAATTCATTCAAGACTCAGACTCAGACTCAGACTCAGACTCAGACTCAGACTCAGACTCAGACTCAGACTCAGACTCAGACTCAGACTCAGACTCAAATTCAAATTATATTATTATTTATTATAATTGCATAAGTTCATAAAAATGCTATGCAATAGCTTTACCGCGGCAGTCCCCGAGTGCCACACGTTTTTTTAATTCTTGTACACAGAGGTTGAAGGTTAGACGGTAATCAAGAAGGGCATTAAAAGGTTCTTGCATGGTATGCAGCATAACTGTGACAGTCCTAGGTTAGCACATGTCCATCTGCCACACTAACCACCTTCTATTTTTTTAATTCTTCTTACGTCGAAGACACGTGTGCTTGTCTGCCCTCCTGATGATAAGTGATTACTGTGGAATATGGGCGAGTGCAACACCAGGGGAGTCACACGCGTGCTGCCGACCCTGTAAGAACAGAGAGATTCGGTGCCGTCAGCGCAAAAGATAAGTGGAACAAAGCCTTTGGTTTTCCCACTGACAGCACAAAACCTCTCCAGTGAGCTCTGGCTGCCCTACTTACCGACGGAAACATAACACGAGGTTATTAAGCCGTGGTCTCCTGTAGAGTGAAGGTACTTTCTCAGTCGGACTGCTCGATTGGGACGTATATACCTTCGTGTCCTACCTCCTCCTTCTTCTTCTTCCTCCTAGCGTTAATTCCCAGTCGCATCCGAAGCTTTCAGCTCGGAGTCTGGGGTCCGCTTTTACTAGTCATAGCTACAGATTTGGCTAGACCTCGATATTTTCCGTGAAGCGATTGCCATCTGACCTCCAGGACCCAATGTTAACATCAGGCGATATCGAAGCTTTGCAGCTAGACCGCAGTTTTTTTTTTTTGGACTTTTTAGGGCACCAACTACCCGTAACGACTGCCATAGATGTTCTTACGGCAACCGGGACCGACGGCTTAACGTGCTCTCCGAGGCACGACCAGACCAATGCAATTACCCATATTTAATGCACACAAATATTTGCACTGAGCGGGGATCGAACCCGCGCCTCCTGCGTAGCGGCTGCGTTCACTACCGCTACGCGACGGAGGCTGTCTACCTCCTCCATCCACTATAAAACATCAAAGTTCAGCTGCGTCGCAGGTGGATTGAAAAAAGCGGACCACGTCCTCCAATGTGAACTGAATTGAACTGAGGGTGAACGTAAGGATGATGATAATGATCCCTAAGGGAACACAAGACGTCTAAATACCTTTCGCTATCTATAAACAAGACGAACTGAGATAGAACTTGTACAAGTTTAGCAGTAGACTGGGCCGACATCGAGAGGCACTAAATTAAGTTAGGAGTCGTGAAATTTATGGGATGTGCCATAGCTAACGAGTTAGGGTCAATACACACTTTATCGACAGCTTTTCGGATTTAGCTACTTGTCTATCGCTTTTCTTACCATAACATGACTTCACCTTGTATCGAGCTTAAGGCAATCTCAGAAAAGGGGGTCACTATTGGAGGCACCTACAATGTTACAGTTGTGACCCACAGTAAAGCTCATCAGGTGCTTTTCCACTTAAAGGACCAGGGACTGCAGGAAGAAGGAAACATGTGTGCTGGTAAAGAATTCCAAGACTTTATGATGGGGCGAAGAAAATAGTCACCGAACGGCTTGGTTCTTCTATACTATTATATAATTGTAAAGTGGTCGTGTCTGTACATTGAAGATATTTAAAAAAAAATACTTGGCTTATGTTAGGTTAACGATACTGAACACGAAAATATTTTTTTTGAATTTCCTGTCTGTTTGTCTGTTTGTCTGTTTGTCTGTTTGTCTGTTTGTCTGTTTGTCTGTTTGTCTGTTTGTCTGTTTGTCAGTTTGTCTGTTTGTCTGTTTGTCTGTTTGTCTGTTTGTCTGTTTGTCTGTTTGTCTGTTTGTCCGCGATGGACGCAAAAACTACTGGACGGATTTTGATACGGTTTGTTTTGTTAGAAAGGGCTTGCTCAGACTTAAAATCTTACGTTTGTTTGATCGCAATCGGTTGAGTAGAACCGAAGATATGAGCAAAGGTTACGTTAACCGAGATGCACGCGGGCGGAGCCGCGGGCGGAAGGCTAGTAAGGTAATAAAATTGTTTCCTCCACATGAAGGTGTGAGTGGCGCCGTGATTAGAGCTGTTTGCTGTGTATCTCGCTATGAAAACCAATTAAAATGTCCGTTTCCATCTGTCAAAATCAAAAGAAATGTCAAATGGATTTTTTTATGTTATTACGAGAATTGGCCCTCTTTTCATTGAGATCCTAATCGTTTTTTAAATTTGGGAGATTAGATCGAGACTGGATAGAGAAACAGCTAAATGCGAAAGGCCGTCGATAAAATGTGTCTTGGCCCTTAGACGAACGTGCGTACTACTCTCAAAGTTGCCTCCAAGGATTATTTACTTATCCACCGCCGTTTAAAACTTACGTGTAGTTCTAAAACGGAGTTTAAAGTATCTTAAACGGGTTAAGATATGATACTTTCACTTTACCATAATTTTACAAGACGTTTTTACCTCAAAGTTGGTATAGTTTTATGTAAGGGCAACACACTAAAGCAGCAAGCACACAGCAAATTACGTATGTTAATTGACATCTCTTGTCAGTTGGCAGACAATTTTCTTTGGTGCTCCGCATCACGCAGAGTAATATCTCTTTTTGTATTGAAAACAAGCGCAGTGTAACACACACAAAATAATTTCAAGGTAATATGAAGAGACCTCTAAATGTTCTATGTTCACCTAGGTGAACATTGCTGATTAAACCAATATGGTTTCAAACCTGCTGACTGTAACAAATTGGTATGTTTCAACAACGTATAAAGTTACCTCAGTAAACAGGAAAGCGTTGACGCTAAGTACCTGAAAACGAACAAAACAACAATATTAATCTCTTTAAATAACTACCATTTACCATTAACTACTAATAGTTCGGGTTGCCATATTAATCTTTTTAAAAAACTACAATAACACGCTTTTAGGCAACTGCTTTACTAAAGTCAACTTAAGTAAATTATGTAAATTAAAATTATATTTAGCGTATACTATTGCGATATATTTCACTAGCTGTTGTTCGCGGCTCCTCCCGTGTGGATGTCGGTTATCGCGACTAGACATAGCCTATGTCCTTTCTCACTGTCTAATCTACCTCTATGCCAAATTTCATCAAAATCGGTTCAGTGGTTTATGCGTGAAAGCCTAACAGACAGACAGACGGACAGAGTTACTTTTGCATAATATTAGTATGGATTTGGATTATGAACTCTTTTTTATTTACACTATGCCCGACGTACCATACCAAATTGTAAGTAGCTCTTATGAAAGTCAAGATAATCTAAATCACATGCAGGCTGAACGACGGGCTTCAGCTAATGCATTTATAAACAATAATATCCATACTAATATCATTAATGCAAAAGTAACTCTGCTGTCTGTTACGCTTTTATGCAAAGGGGCTGTCCATTAGTCACGTGATGTTTTTTTTGGCAATTTTTTAACCCCCCCTCCCCCATGGTGATACGTGGAGAGGTTATAGTCTACCCCCCCCACTAGCCAAAATCAAGTGTATTTTCTTATTCATTATTTAATGCTAAACAACTAAGACAGCCCCAAAAACCACTGAACCGATTTTGATTAAATTTGGTACAGAGATAGACTAGAGTTTGGGCGATGACATAGGTTATGTTTGTTCGTGATAACTGATATTCAAGCGGGCGGAGGAGCCACACCGTTAATAACAAAAACAAACATTATAACTTAAAAAAATAATTTGAAATTTTGCTGAAATAAAACGTTTAGTAGCGGTTATGTTTATTCAAAAACACAATACCCACTTATGACCCTTTCCAGTCTTCCCATCGTACAGCTGTTATTAACCCGCAAATATTCATACTACCCTCATCAAGTAAATAAGATCAGTGCTTGCAAATTCCTACGTACGTATGGTTCGTGAATAATCGTGAATGATCGGAATTCCGAAGCTTGGCCAAAGAGGGATTGAAATTCCGAGGAGATCGTGGGATTCAAATTTAGAATTTGTAATTTTTCAGTGTTACCAACCAGTAGTTAGAAAATAAGTTTGGTAAAAAGTAGTTTAGTGTGGTGTGGTGGTAGAGTGTTCAATAATAACGTATGGGGTAGCGGGTTCAACCCCTGATTCAGTACGCGTGAATATACATATTACTCGTATATTGTCTGCTATCTGCATTGTTTCTGTATATAATATTAAAGTATTTATAATAAAAAAAATACTGAAGAATGTTTTTGAATCAGTAATATGAGTTAATAAAAATTTAGTTTCCGTCTAGACAGCGCTGTCTGATTAGTTTTGAATTTCATAAAATATGAAAATATGAAAACTACCATAGATGTTTCGGGGATTGATTTCCATCATCAAAGCATAATTTAGAAATGCAAGGCCTTATTAGAAAACGCTGGGCAATGGGCAAACATTCTTATAACTATTGAACTGGGAACCGAGTTTTCGTTAGAGAAATCTAAAGTTTTTCAAGATGAAATTTACTATATACTATATTCAGGCATGATTAGCTAGTCTAGCTGCAATGCTTCGATATCGCCTACTTATTGTGGAGGTCAGATGGCAGTCGCATCACGGTAAAAATCGAGGATCAGCCAAAACCTACAGTTAGACTAGAAAAAGCGGACTCCAGACTCCAAGATGAAAGCTTCGGATGCGACTGGGATTGACGCTAGGATGAAGAATATTACACTAAGGCATCACAGTCAGGATTATAAAAATCTTATTTAGGTAGGTACATATCTCAAAAACTCAAACCTCTTGTTGAAAAATCTAGTTCATGAACATAGACTGCCTCTGTGGCGTAGCGGTAGTGAACGCGGCTGCTACGCAGGAGGCGCGGGTTCGATCCCCGCTCAGTGCCAATATTTGTACATATGAATATAAATATTTGCATTGGTCTGGGTGTTTCTATGTATAATATGTATGTATTTACAAAAAAAAAAAGGAATCTAAGTATGTATATCCGCATTCTAGATTCCATAACACAAGCTAATTAAGCTTACCATGGGTCCAGAAAGCGTTGTGTAGAATGTTGTGGAATATTTATTTATTATTTATACAAAACTAAGTCCATAAATAAAATTGCTAGCTCCTAAAATATATATTTTACTTAAAGCATAGCCGTAAAATTCTTACCGCAGCGAACGAAAATGTGATTGCTCACTTATTTTTCCAATTTCGTATTTTATCGTGTGACGATTAAACATTATTTGCTTATGTTGAAACTTTCTTAAGGAAAGTAGTTATATGTTTAATAGCTTTAGTATTATTATAGGTAAATAACAAACTACCCCACTAGACTTTGTACTGACTTCGAATGAGATGGAGTAAGTACTAGTGTTCTTTCTCCGTCACCACACTGATGACGGATGTACCGAGACGAATGAGCTAGTAATATTTAAATTACTATAAATTACTGACCCTGCGAACTTCGTACCGTCGAACAGGAAGAATCGCTCAACCGATTTTGTGCAAACTTAACATAAACCATCTATTATATAGTCCGAACGAAGCCTAAACATTTGGTTGGGATAGGTGAGCCAGTTCTTGAGTTATAAAATTATAACGAAAAGTGGCATTGATTTTTATATATTAGACTAGCTGTCCCGGCGAACTTCGTACCGCCATATTTTTCCCGTTCCCGCTGCACCTATTTTCTCATTCTTTAAACGTTTCCTGGACACCCTCGAATATTCAAGACTAAAATTAGCCAAATCGGTTCCGCCATTCTTGAGTTATAAAATAACAACGAAAAGTGGCATTGATTTTTATATATTAGATATAGATATAGATTGATGATACAAATCTTCAAGATTTGTCCTACTTCTTAGGTCACTCAATAAGATGGAGACGTAAAAACTATTTTATATCCCTATATGGAGTTATACCACTGAAAATTTTACTAGCACTCATGGCACAATGGCAGCCAGAGTAATATGGGGTTTAGTTACTTTTGGTTTAACGCACATAAAGTAAATGGACACGATTTAGGTACCTACTTATACTGGCTTCTGAAAAAGCATAAACATAATAATATACCGACCGTTTTTATAGCCGTTTTGGAGATTACTATTTTAAACTTAAAATCAATTACAGATTCTGAAAATAAATTATTAAAAACTGAAAAAAATAAACCCGATTGCTGTTCAAAATATCGAAACAAGTTTAATAGCAAGCGGTACCCATTTGCAAATCATAAACCGAAAGAAAATACCATAATGACACTCGGGATTGAATGAAAAAAAAAAAAAACATTTTCAAAAACTTTCAATTTATATTATCCCCGGAACCTTCCTATCAAGCGTTAATTCACAAAACACCATGAAACTGCACGAATCATGAACCTTATGTTCATTATTAGTGCGATTGCGATTGCTTTACGCATCCTCACAATCCCACAACACATTTCCCTCCATAATTCTGTTTTATTTCTCGTGCGTGACTTAAGATTGAATTCGCGAATGGTTATTCCTTAAGTCTGTCGCTATCTCCTTCCCTGTCGTCTAATCCCCACAGTCGGCTTCGGGAATTAACCATCACCCGACATGTTGCCCGAAAGGGATTAGTTCTGCGAGGTTTCTTCATCCCGTTCGTCTCTTTTATTGCGGATGCTGACTTGTACAAAATGTAGTACAGGAATTTTGTAATATAGGCGTGACACAGAAGTTCTGTTTTGTGTTTATTGTGACTGTAAAAGAGAAAAACTAATATAACCTTATTTTGTAATTTTACGGCATAAAAGTTTTTAAATGAGTATAATTTTTGTGCAGACTAATTTTTTTATTGACTATGTCGTAGTCACAGGCTTAATTTACTCCCTGCGTTTTCGACAAACGAGTCGAACTTATAATTTATGTAGTCGTATGAAGCTTGAATTTAATCTTGATTTCACTCATACACACATACCTAACTTATGCCTTTCTCCGTTCAGGGTAGGCACGAACACAAGCAAGCACAAGTCCTTCTTCAAGGACAGGATTTTAAACAATTTTTTTTTTTGTGTTTCAGCATAAACTATTTCATGTAAAGTATTAGAGCCAAGATGCTAACCTTGGAACGTGTCAAGCTAATACAGTCGCCATAATTGTACTTCTGTTTCTTTTCCACAGTGGCAATGACCCCAAACTTGTGAGTTACAGACCCGCAGCTACGAATTTCGGACCTCAGTATAAGCGGACATAAATCTTAGTTACGTGACCCTCTGAGGTACAGGCCAATTACACGCGCCCTCCCCAAGGACTTGAGTCCTTATGACACTGATATGAGTGTTTACGTCACGGATTATGTGTGTGCGGTATTGTTATAATTACGTTACTATAGTGATGTGGGGTAAACTATTAACAATTCTGACATGGTGATATTGTTTGAATGCTACAACGGAATTTACGGCTATGAATTGTAGCTTATGTTAGGAACCCCTAAAAATTGCACATTTCATAAACTTCAAGGTCCGGTAGAGCCCTCAAGATGACAGATATCTAATAAAATTTAATGATAATTGTAATGTACGCGTCAAAACGCAACTTTTGATACCTCTTGCGTAGCCGTAGCTCGAAAAAAATTTTTCTCCATACATCGACGGGACACCCTAGTGCCCGTACGACCCCTTTTTAACCGACTGCGCGACGCAAAGGAGTGGTAATGTGTTTATCAGCCTATGTATGTATGTATGTATGTAATGTTCCTTTGAAGCTCCATAAAGACATACATTTTGACCTATTTATTTGAGATTTCCGCTTACAGCCCGCATTTTTAACCCACGAACATTTTTTTTTTCGAATTTAACCCATACATTATTATTATTATCCGCGATATTCAATTTAATTCTCTTTTCAGTATTCTTCTCTAATAAAACATCGCTTAATTCCTTTTCCCTATGTTTTAACCAAAATTATCTGCTTGATAATAAATTAATTGATCAACGATTGCCCAAATGAAATATGGATATCTGATATTAACGCTGAATCCGATAAACTATGAAAGATATAAATTATATTGCCGCGTTTTCGTATAATCGTATCGACGCGACGGTGAATGATTTAAAATTCGTTAATTTGTTTTACGCAAATAGGTTTTATTACTATCCAGCTTTTGTATAATTTTGTGGCCATTTGTTTAAATAAATCAGTTAATTCTACGTTGAGGATACTGCAAGAACAAATGGAGTGAGTTAGACACGGATAGGTTAGGTTAGAAGGGTATGGCGGAGGTCTCAAATTCAAGTTACTTTATATAATATACGAAGGTTCTTCAGTATATTATATTTTTTGATTGTAAGCCATTGTT
Organism: Eilema depressum; assembly: GCA_914767945.1. Taxonomy (NCBI): domain Eukaryota; kingdom Metazoa; phylum Arthropoda; class Insecta; order Lepidoptera; family Erebidae; genus Eilema; species Eilema depressum. The sequence goes on from OU612032.1 coordinate 16,165,381, forward strand.
TGAACGACCTAGGCATCTAATTAGCTATAATAATTATTTGATTCTTTAAAGCATCGGTAGCTAAGTGGTTAAGAAGTTGGCCTTACAATCGAGAGGTTCCGGATTCGAATCCTGGCCATTACACTGCCGTCGTGAACCCACTGCTAGCACAAGCAATTTAACTTAGTTGGTGGGGTTAAAGGGACTATTAGTAATTTTGATTACACTTTTATGAAATTAAAAAAAAACTGATTTAATGACTATATTTATTTGGACGTATGTGTGAGGAGCGATGCACCCTATCCTGATTATGTTACCGATAAGAATTCCACGCGGACGGAAGATTTTTACAGGCCTGCCTCTGCTTGTAAAGTGGCGTAGCGTGAGTATATAAGAAAATATTGCAAGAGTAATTTTCACTCAATTCTCGACAATGGATCATAGCAGATTATTCTTTCCCTCGATACGCATGAGTTGCCTGGCATCGATTGTTACATGCGTTCTACGTGCCAAGAATTTTTAACACAATACATGTACTCACGGCTTCCCCATGGCAACTTGGAGCTAATAATAACAGGATATTGATATTCATATCGAAAGATGGTGTTGAATACAAATACCGTAATACATATTATATTTTAATGGGATTGCTAAGTGCTAAACACGTGAGAAAAGTTTTGACGGAGTGATTTTTTTACGAAGATTGCTTATATGGTACATTGGCAGTGGTATAAGTGTTGTGGATAGAATTCTGAGTTTGATTTTCCGATCTGAAAAAACCACTACTTTTAAATATAATTCATAATACACTTAATACAGTGGCACAGGGTAACAGCGCTTGTATGACTCTCCTGGTGTTGCACTCGTCCATTGGCCACGGTAACCTATTTCCATCAGGTGGGCCGTGTACTTGCACGGTACAAGGTATAAATAAAAACAGTTTACCTCAGCCGTCTAAAGTGCAAACCTTGGACGCTACTCAAAATGGTAGTTAATGAAGTCTAATAAAGTTAACGATTATTATCACAAATCTGGCTTTTATTGTACAAAGAGAACAATATAACACTACTTATTATGCTATAAAACCCAATCCATCATAGCCTTGCTGAGTGTCGCCGCAATTGAGGACATATTAAATCATCAATGCAATAAATTAAGCCAGGCACACACAATGAAACTCAGAATACTATCCCAACCCATCTGAAATAAAATTTCGACTGTCATCCCTTGGGTTTTGAGCGAATACAAAATGCACTAACTAGGATGAAAGTTTGGAAATATACAATCCTGTATAATTCCCGGTAAATCATTTGACGGTCGTCAATTTGAGGGCCTCACTTGCTTGTAGAACTCACAGTACCGTGGAAAACTAATATACCTAAAGACCACGATATAAAAACAAACAAATACTTGGACTTGACTAACGAGTTAACGACACGAAAAACGGCTACGTGGTTAAACTCTATGCCGTAGAAGTAGGAGCAAGGGGAATTCCAGCTAAATCCCTGTACAACTTTCGTAAATCGAATATCAAAAGCAGCATTGATAGGATCTTTCCAAATTTGGATAGATAGGGGGGGGGGGGAACACTAATAACGGTGGAGGTGAGCGCTGATGCATCACAAGGGGGCCACCCTAAACCTACATTTGGGTGCTGAGAATCGGATCGCATATTCTTGGTTTCTGTGACCCTCTATCCTAAGATTTTGTATTTCCCTCTTCTTACAATCTTGGGTACTTCAAGTGGAGCGTGAAAAAGCATAGGTCAAGGTTTAAGGTTAGGGCCACCATTTTAAGGTTCTCAATATCTTGAATGGTGGTTATTTCGATTTCACCCTGGCGGCTTCTTACCACTTAGCAGGGTATACCTAGTAAATTGACAGGCTGAATATTAAAAAAAAATAACTTTAGCGATGAGACCCGCGATCAGTTTATTGTTTTTGTTTTTTTTTTTGTTTTTAAATGTTCTTTTTTGCACAATAAATAGATTGCATGTACTTACAGTGTAAACAATTACTATCTAAGAGCAGTCAAATACAAATCTTGTAAAACAATAATTACTTTAAACGCCTATAAAAGTTTACAACAAAATGACAATTCAACGTACAGGGTTAAAACAAAAAATTATAGTCACTATTATTTATCTATAACTTAATTATAAGTTTTATGAACTTATTAAGAGTTCTAAATTCTTTTTTTTTTTTTCAAATGTAAGTTAGTTGATAAAAATACCGATCAGTTTATTAAAATTAGGTGAATAGAACGGGAGTTATGATCAAAAGTCGCGATAATCGATATCTACGCGGGCTAAGCCACAGGCAACAGCTACTCGTAGGAATAATATAAATTCAAATACATTCTGTCTGTAGAACTCGTTCCTTCTTACCGCGTTTACGCGGATGATCTCCAAATTTATACACAAGCGTCCTTAAATATGTTATCTGAAGCTTTTCCTACGATAAACACGGATTCGGAGCGGATCTGGGAATAAAGCCAGAGTTATGAACTCTTGTGAATCTTAACAAAATTCAATCTTTCGTGGGATTCTGGATAGATTCAAGAATTATTTGGTAATACTTGGTTGTAATGGCAAAGGTAGGTCCGCGTGGATGTCGGTTATCGCGACCAAACATAGCCTATGTCCTTTCTCAAGGTCTAATCTGCCTCTATACCAAATTTCATCAAAATCGGTTCAGTGGTTTAGGCGTGACAGCGTAACAGACAGACAGACAGACAGAGTACATTTCCGAAGTCTGGTCCCCAAATTGGTGCTAACAGCTAACGCTCTGAAGCGTCTGCTGCCCAATTTGAGGGGCCCGGAGGACTCCTGCAGGAGACTCTACGCGGGTGTCGTGCGGTCCATGGCTCTATATGGGAGCCCCGTATGGGCAGACAACCTGCGAGCCAGGCACGTGGACCTGCTGCGTAGACCGCAGCGGATTGTGGCCATCAGGGCCATCAGGGGGTACCGCACGATATCCTTTGAAGCAGCGAGTCTCCTCGCCGGATCGCTACCGTGGATCCTGGAAGCGAGATCCCTTTCGGCGCTATACCGCTTCCGAAAGGCGGCGCGGGAGCGGGGACACGATCCTGAGCCTGAAGAAATTCGGGCCGTGAGATCCCGGCTCCACAGGAACATGGTGGCGGAGTGGGAGCTACAACTTGGGCAACCACGCGCAGGGCGCGCCGTAGTAGCGGCGGTAAGACCCATCATGGGGGAGTGGCTAGAGAGGCCACACGGCGGCCTCTCGTTCTGGCTGACGCAGATCATCACCGATCATGGATGCTTCGGACGGTATCTGCATCGGACCGCGAAGAAAGAGCCAACGTCCGAGTGCCATCACTGCGACGCGGGCGAGGACTCGGCGCTGCACACGCTCACTGAGTGTCCGGCGTGGGAGACGCCGAGACGGGAGCTGGTGGCGACCCTGGGAGTGAGAGCTCTCACGCTCGCCACCTTGCTCGCAGCGATGGTTCGCTGCGCGGATGCGTGGGCCGCCGGCGCCTCCTTCTGCGAGCAAGTGATGCTCGTGAAGTGGGCGGCGGAGCGCGAGCGAAGGAGAATCGCAGCCCTTGCGGCCCGCGAGGAGCGAAGGAGAATCGCAGACCGCGCGGCCCGCGACGAGCGGCGGCAACTCGGGCGTCGGAGGTCGCAGAATGACCTCCGCCCCCCATGAGCGCGGGCCTGGGGGTGACGGGTGGGGTCGCCTGTCACCCTAGCAGAAGCAGGCCACGGCGGTGGCACGCATTGCGTGCCCCCCCATACCCGGGGGCGAGTTGGGGACTCCGTGGTCCCCACACCGGAAGAGGGCCATATCGAGAGATATGGCCCTGGGTCGGCCGGGGTGCGAGGGATATGGCTATGACAATCTCACCTCCGGCAACTGACGGCCCACAGAAGGCGTGCGTTTTAGTCGGTTCGAGTCCGACATAACCTCCTCCTCCGACTCCGGCGGGGGAGGTATCCGTGGGGATTTTTCGCACGATAAAAAAAAAAAAAAAAAAAAAAGACAGACAGACAGAGTTACTTTCGCATTTATAATACAAGTAGGGAAGTAGGGATGAACCTGGGTATCTTCTATCTCCGAGCCCGCATACCTCTAAGTACCGATTTGCAGAAAGGCCCCGTAAACATGACAATTGGTCGTCCTTAACAATCTATATTAATCTAAAGTTTATGTACAGCAGACGAGCGACTGCTCTATGTATCCCTCTAGTTTAAATTATATTAGCGTTAACAGTGACAGAACATTCGTTCGTTGTTCTTATGTAAACGCTCAAAATAAGGTTGCATCACTATCACTACATATTATAAAACAAAGTCGCTGTCTGTCCGTCCCTATGTATGCTTAAATCTTCAAAACTACGCAACGGATTTTGAAGCGGTTTCTTTTAATAGATAGCCATCAAGAGGAAGGTTTATATGTATAATACATGCATAATATTGTAGAGAAACACTGATAAATCGGGATACCACGCGGGCGGAAAATATGGCGGTACGAAGTTCGCCGGGTCAGTTAGTTTACAATAAAATATTAAGACGTTCTTTTTCTAGCTCAAGCTATGTTCGTTTGGCCTAAATCCACTTTCAAACGTCTATATTATTTGCCATAAAATATAAAATTATAGTATTCATCTTCTTAGAATCATTCATTCCGATGAAAAGCTATTAAAAAAAATACAGTATTGATGAAAGAACTTGTCACAGCAATCAACTATGATTGCTGAAGACATTTTTCAAGTAAATTGAAATCGATTAATTCGACATCAAATTCAATTTAAGATGTCTTGGATACTCTTATTTATTTACGAAACAGCTTAAAAACATTGAAACCGGATATTTTGAAAACCGAAAATAAATTAGTTTTACGATGTTTTGGATATTTGACACTTAAAAGTAACGATGTCAAAGAGTTGAAATATTGACGTTTTAAAAGGTTTTAAAATATATTTAAATAACCTTTCTATAGGAACGAAAACAGCATACGAACGACAAACTGCTTATAGGCCGTTCAGACTTTCGAAAATAGATTTTTTATGATTGAATTATATTAAAAATACACTACTAGGCTAAATAGGCAACCGTAATTTGCGAGAGCTCTGTACAGACTCAAAGAATAAAGGAGACGGGGCCTTCTGGGCCAAAATTGTAATGAGTTGAGATATGACTTAAAAAAGCGGTATTTTTTTCTATTTCAAAATATTAAAAAATCAGCGCAATTGAAAATCTTGAAGACGAGAAATCTTAAAACTAAATTTATTTCACTAGCAAAATAAAATATCGATTACTAAAAATTATTTAAACAATATTGCGTATTATAACACTTGCATCATAATTTGATATTAAATCAATCAGAGTGAACAAAACTTAATCATAATAATAATAATAACCATTTAAAATACCAAATAATAGTGTAATAAAAATAAATTCTGAATCGATTTCCGTTAATCGATTAATTATTTCTTGTGTTTATCAACTGTATTTTTAAGCTGTGACAGCTGACAGCTCCATTTTCTGTCAATCAGGCCCAGGAATGTATGGAAGAGTATCCACCTCCTTTCATTTACTCAGTTTAAGCACATAAAGAGCACACAACATGAACGTCAAATTAATGCAATTATGTCAAGAAGTAAAAAAAAATAATTAAATAAATTAAAGTAAATTGTTTGGAAATAATTCTTTCGCTGGTTCGGTAAGTTGGTTCTACTGAGAAGATACCAGCAAGAATCTCAGAGAACTCGATTATTCTTTTTTTTATTTGGATTTTCATACAATTTATAATGTGCGAGCAAGTAATTAATTAGGATGCCTAGGCTTCACCAGGTCGAGCCATACTAAATAATGCTGGTCAGTGTACTAAAACAGGGTTAAAGACATTACGTCATCATTTCAAGGTTCAGTATCAGCACAGGTTTCAGTGTCATCATAAAGATAGAATGAAACGGTACCTTGATATTGTTTCAAAACTTTAAACTTTTGATTTTTGAACCTACAAAGCTCAATGAGTCTTCTACCTGAGAAATCTGAACAAAAAACCGATAAAAAGTTAATACATATTTTATATCAAGTCACCTCTAAGCACATACTTATTACACACACAAACACATACCTTTGACAAATCTGTAACTGTTAAAGAAGCCGCTTACACACACATACAAACATTCTTAGAGCTGAACACGGCTGTGTGTGTGCGTCGTAACTCTTTTTCTCATCGACACTGTGACACACACTACGATACCTCCTGTCACATACACACACATTTATAAGGTGTTACACTCACACAAGTATAGTTGAAGAGGCTTCAGGAATAAGCGCATTGAGAATAAGAATTCTTATCATGAATTAAACATAGATGTTGGTAGGTACTTATTGTAAGTATTGAATACGCATAATAATCACAGCTTCGCCGATCGCTCGGTTTAATGAAGATGGAAAATTTTCGACGCGTAATTCGTACGTGAAAGGGTATTGAGTCAGAAATGTATGTTCCCTTTGAAATAAAATGTTATTGTGTAAATAAATACTAGCAAGCATATACTATTAAGTGATTGTAGGCAAAGTAATCATTGAAAAAGTATTCTGAAGATGATTTTGTATTAGTTTGGGAACTGAGGGTTACTCCCATCTCTAGCGGCGTTTGAATCGAACCGCCAGCGTCTGTCAGGATACTCAGGTAGTGTTAAAGAGACAGTAAGAAGTTAATAATATATTCTAAAATACAAGTACAGTGAGGCACATAAATTCTAGACGCAATATAGGCTCCATCGGGGTACGCTACTGGAAAAGTGTCACTTTAAATTTTGGAACACTTCACATTTGCGTGGAACAAAGTCATAGAAAGACTTTTACGGCCTTACGCCTCTCAAGTTTACGGCCCATAAAAGAAACGTCACGAGATCCGCGTGCAACCGTAAAGTGTTGCCTTCGAAGATTAGAATATGCATCTTACAACGACACAAAGATTACCTTACCTAGGGTATCTTAGATTTTATAACGACATCAATAAACTTTAAAAACTTACAATGTTGTTTGTTCTGGCTGGATGGTTAGGATTGGGCGCGCAAGTATACACAAAAAGCAAATAAAATTTTGTGGCATTTAGATGAAAGGTACAGCTTTAAATTTAAAAAAATTAGTAAAATAAAATAAAAATAAGTGAAAAAGAATTGAATTACGTGGGACCGAATAAAATGGTGAAATGTAGGTGTTAATTCACTTCTACCTAATCCTCCGGGGATGAAGGCGTGATTTATACGTATGTTTGTATGTATTAAATATATGCGTGCAGTGCTTGTAGAACTCATAGTACCGTGGGAAACTAATATACCTAAAGACCACGCTATAAAGACAAACAAATACTTTGACTTGACTAACGAGTTAACCAAAAGCGGCTACGTGGTTAAACTCTACGCCGTAGAAGTAGGAGCAAGGGGAATTCCAGCTAAATCCCTGTACAACTTACTTAAAGACCTCGGATTGCCAAGAGCTTCAGTAAGCTCTTTACTAAATCGAATATCAAAAGCGGCATTGCTAGGATCTTACCAAATTTGGATAGGTAGGGGGGGGAACACTACTGACGGTGGAGGTGAGCGCTGATGCATCACAAGGTGGCCACCCTAAACCTACATCTGGGTCGCAAGTCCCAGTCGCCGTCACGGTGTTCCTCTCTGTATCACGCTACGGACCCGGCGACCGCACGGTGAATCCATGGAGTGCTGAGAATCGGGTCTCATCTATCAAGAAAAAAATTAATATTTCCAAATTCCAAATTTAACGGATCCAAATCTAAAACTTCAAGTCTGTAGTTGCAGCGTTTTGGGCTCATTTTTGATGAATTGATGTACCTATGTAGCCATTGCAGGTACGACATAACTATGTGTTATGTAAAATTATTTATTAGAATCAAGAAAACTCACTTAGTTTATTATAATTACCAAATAGTATCAATAACTAAGTCTATGCTTAATAATTACTAGGGACCCGAATACAATTGGTGAAATGCGGGTCTATAATACACCGCTGCTTATCTCTAAAGGGATAAAAAACCGTGAAGATAAAAGTTATGACTACGATGAATAACATAAAAAATATAAAAATACGGAATGTAACTTACGAGAATATGTTTACAAGGGTTCTCCCTTGTTTGGTATAACAACGTTTGGTCGAATGTTACTAATTCGAACAACGTTTGAGAAAATAATTGCTTTGCATAATATCGATTGACATAATTTTCATTTCATCGAATATTTATTTGCGATAACAACCTTTGCGCTATTGATCAAAAAGTATAATGCTCATTTCATGTAATGTTCAGTTGATATTATTATGTATTTCATCGAATATTCAATTGGTATAATGTTAATGTAGTGTAGAAATTTATTTATCTGGCCCTCGGCGGCCGCTGCCGCGGCACGCTCGCTTCGCTCGCTCGCCTCGTGCTTGTTGTGGTCACAGTTCTAACCTAACCTAACCCTGCCGATTTCCGTGATGTAAGAAAATCACTAAGAGTATGTTTCATGAAAAACAATACAAGTAAAATTGAAAAACTCTCAGTGCAATCGGCAGGGTTAGGTTAGGTTAGAACTGTGACCACAACAAGCACGAGGCGAGCGAGCGAAGCGAGCTTGCCGCGGCAGCGGCCGCCGAGTGATTCGGTATGATCTCTCGACTAAATCATTATTAGTCTAATGAAGCATTAGTTTAAATAAAATTAGTGCAACTGAAAATTCGGTGAAATGATATCATTCCAACTAAATAATTATGCTAAATAAAATTCTACCAATTAAATATTCGGTCAAATGAATAATTATGTGAAATGACTTTATTGTAACTGAAATTAGTTCAAGTGATATTCGACCAAAGGTTGTTATACCAAACAAGGGAGAACCGTTTACAAGACCTCTTATTTTTTGCTCACTATTTTTACAGCACAAACATATACGGAATAAGACCTTTTTACTCAAATAAACCATGTTCACGTACGAGCCTCGAAGCGCATACAAAAACTAGCCCTTACAGAAATTACATTTTCGCTTGCGTCCTTGCCAAAATGGATCAAAAGGGTGCTCGAAATATCGGGCCCAATTCAATTATACATATTATTTATTTAGTTGCTTTAAGTATAGTCGGCCATGTTTTTCATGTTTTATTTAAGTTTTTTTTTTCGTTAACCGATGAGAAAATGTTTCTATTTGTATGTCTAGTCGCGAATACAAGGTTCTAAAAGGTTGAGGAGTATTATAGGTTTCCCAAAGTACAATAGCTAGGATTTGCTGTAAGCTACCTAGATTTGAATCCTATTCAATACCGCATCGCTAACATAAATATAAAGTATAACATTTTAGAATGTTATTTATTGAATATACTTATATCCAAAATTATCCAGATCTGTAATTTTACTTTATCTGAAGATTAAGCTACAAGATGGTTTTTTTTCTTTTCGGTAGATGGGCTTTGCATGCGGGCAACGCAGAGCCGCTAGTTTAATCTATACTATTATGCATTTAATCATTGTAAAGTTGTGTCTGTACATCGTAGAATTGTAAAAATACTTGGTTATGCTATATTAACGATGCCTACTGAACCCAAAAATGTGAAAATGAATGCAAAAACTAGTGGATGGATTTTGATGCTGTTTTTTCATTAGAAAAATCTTGATAAAACTTAAATTCGTATATTGTTTGATCGCAATCGGTTGAGAAGAACATGCGAGTGGAGTCACGGCATCAGATAATATTAGTATAATTATAGTTATAGTTAACCCTACTTCAACATTTATATTTAATATTATTACTAGACAATTATTACAACTAGTATTAGACTAAAGTTTGCAACTGTTGACGAAAATTAATTTATTTCTGTTATCTTAGCGGCGCTGTTGTCCGACCACGCTTAACTGCCAGGCTCTTATCAAAATAATAACAAATAGCTAGACTTAATAGGGATAGCTACAATTATAGTCCAACAATAAACGTGGTAAAATGGTATCTTCGCAGAAATGTAGCCTGACAGCGCAAAGCAAAAATTGCAATAAATATTGTATTATTTTGCATTTTTAAAGACGGCATTTAAAGGTTGTCTGTTTTCGACTTGGAGGTGCAAAATCCTTTTCGTTCCTTCTACTCATTTATTGATACATGAGGTTGTTAGTATCTTTGGATGTATTTTTTTTATATAGGACACGTCAATTTGACTTCACCTCGCCTGGTGGTAAGCTGAAGGCAAAGTCTCAGAAAAGAGTGTCACCATTACAAATACGTACCATGTTACAATGGTGGCACTCAGCTCGACGGCCTCATCAGATGCTCTTTTACACCCGCTTTAAGAATCTGGGATTGTAGGAAAAAGGAAAAGTGAGCTGGTTAGGAATTCAAGGTTTTAATGGTGACGTAAAGGAACGAGTCGCTGAACCCCAAGTGGTTCAGCGACCTTGGTATCTTGACAGAATATTCTGCACTGTGTACGGGTGATATCTCGGAAAAAAGAGCGTGGGACTACATGAAAGAGCTCATCAAAACATTCACCATGGTGGAGACGGTAAAATACTGCCAAGGACGCAACATCTCTACGCATCTGCAAAGGCTCGACGGTGCTCATGACCTCGGATTCTCAATTATACGGACCGCACGTCGCTGCAACCTGTCGAGAGCATCTAGTAAGTACTTTGCGGAGCCATCCCAGAAATGCGAGCAGTATTCCACGCAGGAACGAATCTGTGTCTTGTACAACTTCGACGGTATCGACGACGGGTGTACGTCAGGTTTGTGTTCACAGCTGCTATTACAACCTAATAGGAATCCCTTCGGCCGACTAAACGAAGGAGTTTTTCCTATATGAGGTCTAAATAGAATTTGCCTTTAATGAGGTTTGAACGAGTTCCGTCGGAAGAATCAAAAAGTCCCCTTTCATAACTCACTTCAAGTTTCCTGCTACGATACCAAGTTTCGTTGAAGTAAAAAAACGTGTGTGTACGTAACTGGTATCGTACAAGGACGAATTATGTTTAGTTAGTAACTAGTTACGTAGCTCTGGTTTCGTAGACGGCCGAAGGGATCGGAATGACTGGCAATATTCAAAGTTAAGTGTAAACCTACTCCGTGATGTTCATTCTGATCTATTTACGCGCGATCATTATCAGCGTAGATCCAAGCTCCATACAAAGCTTTTATTTTGGAGCTCTTCAGTCAATTATTACTTTTTCTACTTTACTGTCATCATCCAATTCTCAGTTGCATTTAAAATTTGCGCAACTGCCATCTGACCCACCAACCCGGACAAGAAAACCTGTGACAGGGCCTCATCAATCAATCAGCAGGTGTGGCTTGTGGGTGAAATCTTAGTACGGTTCTAAATAATATACCCTATCAAATAATATCGCCGCTATACATCATCCATATTAATATTATAAATGTTAAAGTAATTCTGTCTGTCTGTCTGTTACGCTTTCACGCCTAAACCACTGAACCGACTTTGATGAAATTTGGCACAGACACAGATTAGACCTTGGAAAAGGACATAAGCTTTGGTCGCGATAACCAACATCCACGCGGGCGGAACCAGTTGCTGATAAATCGTTCAAACATTAACTCAGCCCAGATGTCGTCAACCGAGTGAAACTACACCCATAACTTTATCCGTCAACTGCACACACATGACGTAACTTATTTACGAAGCAGCAATATCTGCGAGCATCTGCCCGAACCCATTTATCAACATCACAAGTTTGTCAAACTTTATGTACGTTATCTATAAATCTTATATTGTATAATCAAGATGGAGTTCTGAAAGTATCGTTCAATATTTTTGAGAGTAGCACGCAATTGCTTGTATTTTTATTATTTTATAGTAGATAATATGTACATTAGAAGTACCATCATTGTACAGAATTGTACATCAAAATGTATATGCTATGACTCTTTGTATAATTTTTAGTGTGCAATAAAGAATTAAATAAATAAAATAAGAAGAACATTATTAGAAGAACCAAGGTTACCGACATAGCCCAGCGGATTAGCAAGCTGAAATGGCAGTGGGCAGGGCACATAGCACGGAGGACTGATGACCGATGGGGTCAAAAAGTCCTCGAGTGGAGGCCACGTATCGGTAAGCGCAGCGTAGGACGTCCACCCACAAGGTGGACAGACGACCTCATTAAGGCCGCGGGAACGCGCTGGATGCGAGCCGCTTCCAACCGGTCCTGTTGGAGATCTATAGGGGAGGCCTATGTCCAGCAGTGGACTTCCTATGGCTGAAATGATGATGATGATGTACATTTCAAAAAATATTATGATTCCGAAGCCGGCCGCATATGACAATGACATATGCATACGGCAGATACAGGGTACCCATTAGGTACTAGTGAAACTCCGATACGAATATAGGGGACCATTGAGAAGCCACAATAAACTACGCGCATCTGCTGCATGCGTCGGCAGTTGTCGTATGCGGTCGGCTACGGAATCATACCTTAAGTGGCCCACTAATGTTTTTGCTTTAAATAGTTTGACTAAAAGCCATACCACGGGGGACAGAAATCATCATCTGCATATAGACGTATTCTCCTGATTGCATCCGTGGCCAAGATGACCTCGAAGCTCAGGGTCCGCCTTCCAGCTCTTCCTTCTCCACTTCGCACGATCTTGGGCGTCCATGGTAGTGAGACCATTAGCACGCATATCACCCTCCTCGACGTCAAGCCAGGACTTCTTTGGCCTACCCCTTTTACCTGGACCCGGCGGGGGTACCATTGCCAGGTATTTGTTCCCCACGTAGCCTGGCGGTTGCCGCAAGACGTGGCCGCACCAGCGAAGGCGGCTCTCTTGCATTTTATCCGCGATGTCACGGGGACCGAAATGTTCTATATAAATGTTATAAATGCGAAAGTAACTATGTCTACCTGCCTGTCTTTCCGTCTGTCTGTCTGTTACGCCTAAACAACTGAACCGAGTTTGATGTAATTCGGTGCAGAGATACATTGGGACATAAGCTATGTTTAGTCGGTTAGGTTAGGTTTAGTAAAACATAAGTTTTTATTATAACATAACATAAACTCACGCCTATATCCCCGAAGGGGTAGGCAGAGGTGCTAGCACCCACATTTCGCCGTTTATGTTTAGGTCCCAATGTAATAGGTGGCGAGCCTATTGCCATTAACCGGGCACTTATAAACCTGCGATAAATACACACATAACTTCGAAAAGCATCGAAAAGTCATTGGTGTGTGCCATGGTAAAACCTGGGATCGAACCCGAGACCTCGTCTCAGCAGTCCATTACCCATACCACTAGGCTACCGCGGCTATAACAGATTACAGATTATTAAAAAAAAAATACAGCAGTAAGTATCTTTCCGGCAAGCGATAGCTAGAAAATTATAATTCTTAATACCATCATTACTTTTGTGATAATATCTTTTAGAAAAAAATGTGGAAGAAAGACTAATGAAAGGAAATCTTAATGAAAAATGACAAGCTATTTTTCGTTATAACTGGCTGTGGAGTTAGCAACTTTATCTCGGAAGGTAGACTTAAATCCAATAAAAACTTATTAATCAGATACCATCAGGTTATTAGGTACACTATCGATTGCATTATTCATTGAAGAATTTAAAACTTGGCTGGTAAACTTTTACTCCTCTTTTATAAAAAAAGATCCGAAATCATAAAATATAAACTTAAACCTATTAGTTGTCTACAATATAAGTGACCCTCTTTTCCGAGCCTTTGCCAGCAGCTTACCATCAGGCGAATCGAAATCAAATTGATGTGTCCTATATTAAAAAAAATAGGTTGATATTTCTGCTTGACCGTAAATTCTACCAAATTATACCAGTAAAGCTATTTATATTTAGCCGCTTGGGACTTCGTAGGTGTGCAGATCGTTGAACCCACTTAAAAAAATCGTAAAATCCGTTCTTAGCGGACAATCATTATTTTAAAGGTAACTTATTATTATTGGCTGTAGATTTGGCTTCAAGGTTTTTATTTTTTTAAATAAAATGTGAAGCCGAAATAACTGCATTATACAATGCACCCAACCATCGCCTTCATCTCATCATTTATCCCAATATTCCCAACCCTCAAATCTCATTCTGTTTACTTTTATTCGAATCCACTAAAGGTTATTCGGAAAAAAAACGGTGACAATGCGGTCAGGGTCGCGTTGACCTTTCTAGTCATGAATAAATTCAACTTTTTGTTGGTTACCCTAGTTCAGAGTACTTGAAATATAAAATAATAAAGACCGTGTATTCATTGACCACGTTTTCGTTGTCCGGCATACTGTACATTATTTATGGACACCGTTTATATCAATCAACCCTTCATGATCCAGTGCTTAGGACTTTGTTCCCTTTCTAATTAAGAGGGGTTAAAGTTGTAATTAATTAAACCTTTCCTGATTTTTTTATGTATGTATGTACTTTTTCATATTTATTCCTGAAGTTATAGAAAGGTCAGGACCTAACTGATGCCCGCGACTCCACTCGCGTGAATGTTGATTATCGTGACTTCAGATCATTTCTCTGATTCTACTCAGAGGAATGATTTCAGACTGAAATCATCATCATAGGTCAATCCCAGTCAGATTCGAAGCTTTTACATCGGAGTCTGGGGTCCGTTTTCTAGTCTAACTGCATCGCGGCTGTACTCCGATATTTTCCGTGATGTGACGTAACTGTTGTTGAACTTTTTAGGGCTCCAAATATCCGTAACGACTTGAGATAATTTTAAAGCATTTAGTATGCTAAACTAAAGCTCGGTGGCTCAGTGGTCAGAGCATTTCCCCTGTAAGGGAAAGATCGCGGGTTCGAGTCCTGCCCGAGTACTGATTTCGTTTTTTTCAATTTAAAATAAAATAATCCGTAACGACTGCCTATGAGAACCGGGACCATCAGCTAAACGTGCTCTCCGAGGCACGGAACTATAGCATTTCCTATTTATTTAGAAATTCAATGGCACAGTCGTATTCACTACCGCCACACCACAGACGTTTTCCATATTCATGCATACAAATTAACACTAAATGGGCATCGAACTTTGCCAACGTCACTGATCTCTTAATACGCCACTGACCGTTTGATAGGGCCGCTCCCTAAGTCCAAGTGGTTTCTAACTATAGAGCGGTGCTCTGCGAGTGTCATACAAAGCGGCTTACAGGATTAGCAGATGGCTTCTGTGTCCACCTGAGATTTAACTTGGTGTTGCGAGCATCGTGACGTCATATGTGGTTGGTAGAAAATGTATCGAATATATAAGTATTTCACCATTAGGTGAAGCGGAAAATCCCTCTACGAATTTTTAAGCTGTAATATAAAAAATATTTTTATTTCAATGAGTGATATTAGCATAAGCTTTCAACAGTATCATACTTAGTCAAACTTAAAAACCTGTCATAGGTAAATGATTAAACTAGTAGAATACATAGAAATTATGCATTTAATATTAATAGTTTAAAAATTAAGTTATTTTAAAAAGTGGGGCAAATATTCTTAAATAAGAATTGTTTATTGTACACTGAAATTTAATAATACATGAATCATAATAAACACATTTTGATGTACAAAGGCGAGCTTAACTCAGTATTGAGCTTTCTCCCAGCAAACGTTTGGGGCGGTTTATATAGAGGAAATTGCTTTTACCCTAAAAAACTACAAATTGAGCATAATCTAGCTAGAAATGTTATTATTTTAATTCGAACTTAAGCAATCAATGTACTAGCCATCCCATTCCAATCAATTAGACATAGGCCTCTCGTCGTATAATCACCCTACGTTGCTTGTGTTTGGAGTGGGTTCACGGTTCGACGCTTGAACCACGTGGCCATCACTGCTACTCTGACTTGCCTGTTTGTTCCAAAGGGTTTACCCTTGTTTGACCAAAAAACGTATGACAAAACATCATTTGACAAACAACGTTTGAAAAACTAATCATTTGACAAACTTTAATTTCGCAAACATGTTACTTTAAAAACAATCATTTGACATAATACACGTTTCGCAAATTTATTACTACTAACATTTCAATTGCTAAAATTCCATTTTAAAAATGTTCATTTGACTAAATAAAGTTCTGCATGGTTATAAAAAAAAATAACGACGAAGGCAATGCGCTCTGCTCCCGCATTAGCCTTCTAACCTAATCTATCCAAGTCGGAATGAGCAGCTTTCTCAATAATCTATCACTAACTGTCTGTTTGTCAACTAACATGTTTTTAAAATAATTAATTTGTAAAATGATGTTATATAATGATTTTTTTCCAAATAAATGTTTTGTCTAATGAGTAGTTTATTAAACAATGGTTTGTCAAATGATACATTTGTCAAGTATAATTTTGTTAAACGTTGTTTGTCAAATGAAAATTTATCATTCATTTTTTGTCAAATGATAGGACACCGTTCCAAAGACTACTAACACAATAATTTATTCTGTCCTACTTTAAAAATTGAATGTCAGTAATGAAAATAATTGCGTTCAAGGTTATTTAAATCAGGATTTCGTTTTATACTCAATGAAACGCTCGTGGCCAGGTACACTAAATGTTTGATTAATAATAATCAGTGGGTTTAGTATTAGTTAAGTAACAGGCGTGGTTGCCATTTAGATAGGAGACCGCTTAGTAGTATTAGATCTGCCCCCCTAGACAAGTGGCAATTCGTTGTTCGGCGTATGATGGAATATAATGACAAATGTATAGGATTTGACGTTTTTGACATTCGTTGACGCCTGTCATAAACGTCAAATCCCATACATTTAGCATTCTATTCCATCATACGCCGAGCAACGAATTGCCACTTGTCTAGAAGGGCTGAGCGTTTTCGTGTTTCGGAAGGTCCCTACGTTAAAATTCGGTCCCGGCTGTCAATAGTCGTTACGTTAAAACTGAGTCCTATAATGGCCACCTACTTAAACAACATGCAATGGCTGGCACATACGGCAGTCGCTCCTAAAATAGCCGAAAAAATCAAGTCACATCATATTCCACACGTGAAGGCATTCGATGCTACCGGGACGGAAACGAAAGTGTCATCGCAAAGGCGAATTCCTTGAGCAAGATAAGACGCAGTTTATTTCAACTTGATCCCAGTTATTTCCATTAGTGAAATCCGATCTAAGTTAGTAAATGAAACAGTAAGTAGGAAAGTCCTGGCTATATCACCTCAAATAACATATACAATTCCAAGTTTCTGTCTCACCAGCTTACAGTTCAGACCGCACTGTTCAGGTACCACACTAACTGGAGAAGTTTCGTTGCAGTAGAGACAAAATTATCAATGTTAGATTGAATTGGGATGATGTTGGGCTATGAAACTAGCGGATTAGTAAATGAACCTCAGTCTCGGAAGAGACTTTGTCTCACTGTGAGTGTTCTACCGCCTATACAATTGTTTGTGCTCAGATTAACTGTTTGACATGATGCTCACAGCTACTTTCTATCTACGAACCTCTCGCCACGGGCAGGGAATTCATCTTCACACATTGCGTCCGGAAACATTTCTTCAGGGTCGGCAGCACGAGTGTGACGCCCCAGCCCCCCTAGACAAGTGGCAATTCGTTGCTCGGCGTATGATGGAATAGAATGCCAAATGTATGGGATTTGACGTATATGACAGGCGTCAACGAATGTCAAAAACGTCAAATCCTATACATTTGTCATTCTATTCCATCATACGCCGAGCAACGAATTGCCACTTGTCTAGGGGGGCAGGTCAGCGAGGTAACTGTAGGCTAAAGCCTCCCGACATTGGGAGAGGCGTATGTCCAGCAATGGATCGCGATAGGCTAATTGATTGATTTGCTTTGATTTGATTGAATCCTATACATTTGTCATTCTATTCCATCATACGCCAAGCAACGAATTGCCACTTGTCTAGAGGGGTTGGTGTTTCGAAACGACCTTATGGGTAATGGGCGAAAGGAATATGGGTTGGTATAAGTTAAGGTGTATATGTGAAAGAATTGCTGAAATTAAAATTTATATCATTGTGACTATTATGCCGTGTTGGTTCCCGGTGAAGTAGAATAGAGTCACCCTATCTCCTGTCTGGTCTGTGGTCTGTGGATGTCGTAAAAGGCGGCTAAGGGATAAGGCTGTTCTCCATCTGACAGAGTAAACATACAGCCCATGATAAAGTGTCCGCTGGATGGCAATAGGCTCGCTCCCTATTACGTGGGACCGAAAATCATAGCGAAATGTGGGTGTTAATATACCTCTGCCTATACCCCTTCAGGGATTTACAGGCATGAGTGTATACCTATATGTATGACTATTTCCAAATATTAAATTCTAAGGACACTTTTCACTGCCAATGGAAATACAATGTAACATGCTGGCGTAATAAACCCAAATAAAAAACCGGGGTAAGTGTAATTTGAACTTGTGCACCAAGGATTCCATACGGACTTACATTTGAAGATTAAACTATGTACCATATATACCAAACTTGCTGTAGCAAAAAGATAAACTGGGGGGAGGAAAAACTTAACTTAGACGTTGGGAACGGTTGGGAATATAGCTTGCGGTTAGTTTACAACTGAAATAAGTTTACAATTGCAAAAATATACTGGTTACTAGAATAATTTTATTTATGAATATTTTCTTTTTCTTGCGCCACAAACATCTTTTTCTTTATCATCCTAATATTAATCTAGTCGCATCCGAAGCTTTTACTTCGGAGTCTGAACGCTTTTTCCAGTCTAACCGTGGGTTTGGCTAAACTTCGATAATTTCCGTGACCAGTTGTTGGACTTTTAAGGACTCCAACTATCCGTAGCGACCAGACTAATGCAAATATGCTGTCATGCTGTCTTTCATGGTTGAAAATGATACTGACTAGCATGACTGACGGTTGCCGAGAAATACCGTAAACATTTGTACCTGAGTGCACGATGTGCACATTCTTAAATATTCTATCATCTAAATTTATTTTAAACGCGGTACTTTATTACCGCTAGAGGGCGCCATGTTAGATTCAGTGACGCGTCATATACATATAGCCTATAACCTCTTTTTTTTTTTTATCGTGCGAAAAATCCCCACGGATACCTCCCCCGCCGGAGTCGGAGGAGGAGGTTATGTCGGACTCGAACCGACTAAAACGCACGCCTTCTGTGGGCCGTCAGTTGCCGGAGGTGAGATTGTCATAGCCATATCCCTCGCACCCCGGCCGACCCAGGGCCATATCTCTCGATATGGCCCTCTTCCGGTGTGGGGACCACGGAGTCCCCAACTCGCCCCCGGGTATGGGGGGGCACGCAATGCGTGCCACCGCCGTGGCCTGCTTCTGCTAGGGTGCATATAGCCTATAACCAGTGGACGATCAAGACGCTTCTAACGATATCTAATTTGTCCAATTGTAATAAGTGGTTGAAGAGCTATGAGTGAATAAATGAACATACATACATACATACAATACTAATATACATACATACATTCATACATACATACATACAAACATACATACATACATAGCCTGTCAAAATAATAACCCTCCTTTGGCTTCACCGTAGTCAATTAAAAATAGATCCGCCATTAACTACTGTACAAAGATTAGTGAGCATAAATTCTGATATTCACAATTCATAAGATGAATTATTTGAAATTAAATAATACAGTTTTCTTGAGAACTCTTATCTGAAATATCATCTGAAACCATTAATTTCCTTCAATTACTGTCCATCAATGAAATAGACAGGCAATCGAAACATTTTTCCTTCAGGAAAATCAGAGGATGATAATTGGATGTCATAGATGTCAACCGCGTCGTCATTACCGCGGTTTTCGTGGCCACGCCCAAATATTACGATCTCCACTCCAGTTTTAATTGCTAGATTCGATTATTAGACTAAAGTTGTTAATTGGGCTCATACCTTTGAAGTCTCCTTTAAATTAAAGTAGGCTATTTGGTTGTACTTGAGTTTAACCTTCGAGTACCCAGGGGTGGGTCTGTCGGATCTACGAAGTAATATTGCCTTTTAAATGACTGAAAATACTACTCTATGGTTACTGCATTATCTAGGGTTGTTTATTTTATGTATAATAGTAGATGAAAGTACTAGTACTGTCGCTTATCACCCTAGCTAGGCTATAGGGGATCTCATGGTTTATGGACGAAGCTCTAGCGCAAGATTTCCTCTCCGGGTCAGACGACAGTCCCGTCAAGCGAAAATAAACTTAATCATAAAGAGGACGAGCGTGAAAGGGGATTGAGGCTTTAGATGCATAGGCTCAATGACACGACTGGTAGTGTCAATGTTAATATTCTATCCCCAGTAAATGAAATCACCATGATACCACCAGCAGTATCAAGAGTACTTTTCGAAACAAAAATACGTAAAAAAATCTGTTGAAAATAGTTCAATTTCAATGACTAATATTCACTATAAAAATAATAAAACGTTCGACAATGTCATCAAGATAATTTCTGTTACATCTTCAAACCTTTTACTCCACAAAAGTTTCGATCTATCAACCTTATTTCACCTCTACTATTTGTTTATTCAACGAACTTCGACGTGCTCTACGATGGAAGCATCCAAAGGTCACACTTCAACCCTGACCCGAATGTTTCTAGTTAATCGAATGATCATACAAAACGAAATTGATGTCCGATATCCACTCGAATCGATAACTGTCCGAGAAACACGCTTCTCAGTGTCGATGTCGGTTCAGCTTGATAAAGAGCCTATGCCGCTAGGGTTGGCAAATCTGAAGTTTTACTACATTACAATGTAATTGCAACCAGCTGTTAATATCGACCGGTCGCAAGAGTCCTGCCCTACAATGTCCTACAATATTTTTTTATAGCGCTAAAATATAACGACCCCTCCGTGGAAAAGCAAATCGATACCTCGGGGCTCAAAGGGCGTAAGCGCCAAAAGTCGATTTTACAGGAGAGCAAAAAAACAAAAACAAAATTTCTTTTTTCGGCATAACTTTTTCGATTTTTGACCTAAATAAACCATTCTAAGACCAAAAGTCTTAAATTTTTGTGATGCAGGTCACTGTAAAATTATATTTCGAATAAATTTAAAAGCAACGAAAATAGCTTTCCCATACGCCCTGAAAATTTGTATGTTTGGGGTGTTTACACCCCAAAAATCAATGGATGTATGATGTTTGGGGTGTTTACACCCCAAAAATCAATGGATGCATGATGTTTGGGGTGTTTACACCCCAAAAATCAATGGATGTATGATGAGTGATGGTTTATTAGACAAAATTAGACCGAGTGGGAAACCGAGTAGATATTTCAGGAAATGACGCATTTCAAGCACTTTCACCGTTTTTATCAACTCTGATAACGAATTAATCAATCAATTAGCCTATTGCAGTCCACTGCTGGACATAGACCTCTCCCAATATGCGCCACGTTTGCCGATCCTCCACCTTCCGCATCCAGTCCGTCCCAGACACCCTTCGTAGGTCGTCAGTCCACCTGGCTTGGGGGTGTGTCCCACCTTACGTTTTCCTTCTTGCTGTCTCCACTCTAGGACTCGTCTGCTCCAACGGCCATCAGTCCTTCGACAGATGTGGCCAGCCCACTGCCACTTCAGTCTGCTTATTCTGCGAGCTATGTCGGTAACTTTAGTTCTATGTCGGATGATCTCGTTGCGAATTTTATCCTTCAAAGAAACTCCAAGCATAGCTCGCTCCATAGCCCGCTGCGCAACTTTTAGGTCGTGGACTAATCCCACCTCCAGTGGCCACGTTTCAGCACCGTAAGTCATAACAAGTAGGACGCACTGGTCGAAAACCTTTGTTTTGAGGCATTGCGGTAGGGGCGAGGAGAAAACCCGACGTAATTTGGCAAATGTTGCCCATCCCAGTTGGATCCTTCTGGCTATTTCTTTCTCGAAGTTCTTTTTACCAAGCTGGATAATCTGCCCCAGGTAGACATATTTTTGAACAACTTCGAGTGTCGCCCCTTCGATGGCAATCGGTCTCGGTGTAACATGTTCGTTGAACATAATCTTGGTTTTCTCCAAGTTTACACCGAGGCCGACTTGTCGAGAAGCTCCATTCAGGCTGTGCAGCATTTTGCCCAATTGTTCCAGCGACTCCGCAAATATGACGATATCGTCAGCGAACCGAACGTGCGAGATGTACTCACCGTTGATGTTGACGCCCCACCCAATCTAATCCAGAGTCTTGAAGACGTCATCCAATGCGTTGGTGAATAGTTTGGGAGATATAACATCTCCCTGTCTCACTCCACGCTGGAGGCTAATGGGTTTCGTCTTCTGGTCTTGGAGCTGGACGAACATTGTGGCAGTGTCATATTAGCATCTCAGTACTTCGATGTATCGCCAATCGACACGGCACCGCTGCAGGGCATACAACACTGCCCAGGTTTCGATAGAGTCGAAGGCTTTTTCGTAGTCCACAAACGCCATACTCAGCGGCTGATTGTACTCTTGCGTCTTTTCTACAATCTGCTGAACAGTATGGATGTGGTCCACGGTGCTATAGCCTTTTCGAAACCCGGCTTGCTCGCGTGGCTGGAACTCGTCGAGCTTACCCGAGAGGCGATTTGTGACGACCCTTGAGAACAACTTGTAGACATGACTCAGGAGTGAGATGGGCCTATAGTTCTTCAGCAACGAATTAATACTAATAATTATTGATTTACCTGTACCTAATTATGTTACTAGGTATGTCGTTTACTACCCTCAAATTTATTGATCAATATGAGTGATTGCTCTTACGACCCAAACCTAAATATTTTATGATGTAAAATGGTAGGCGTAAAAACATTTGTATCATCTACGTTGTCGCTTACTACCCTCCCGTTTATAAACAGTAACACTGGTTGCTGTTACGGCACAAAAACTAAAAATATCTGTTTTATTTCCTACAAAAAATAGGGTCGTAAAAACTATTTTTTTGCGAATTGGAAGACTTTAAATACACAGATCGATAGAGGAGAAAAATATAAGTAGGACTGCATTAAAAACTCAATTTCGCCATAATGGCGGTTACGCCCTTTGAGCCCCGAGGTATCGAAATTTTACAGGCGAAATGATTCTGTGTATTTTTTGAGTAACTTTCCAATCTTTGTTCTTTCTTTGATTTACCGTTAGTCCAAATCAGCTTAACCAGCTGTTAATATTGACCGGTCGCAAGAGTCCTGCGATTGCGGGGTCCAATCTCAGCTCATGTCACATTTACTCTCCTGCTCGCTATGCCTCTTCACTTGTACTACCGACGACCTTTGTAGAGCAACTGGAGACGCTATTGCTGTGGCCAAGTTTTGGGCCGACAAAATTTAAAAATCCAGATCTAGCCATTGACTCGAAGAAGAAGAAGAAGCTGTTAATGTGGTTAAGGACCTGGTTTACTATATTTTTATTGTAATGCACATGTCACTACAAAAACCGCTTTGGTCTGTATGTGATCAACAACTGGTGAGTCATCGGCGTAATGTCAACGATATTAACTCAGATGCACTACTGCCCCCCTAGACAAGTGGCAATTCGTTGCTCGGCGTATGATGAAATAGAATGCCAAATGTATGGAATTTGACGTATATCACAGGCGTCAACGAATGTCAAAAACGTCAAATCCTATACATTTGTAATTCTATTCCATCATACGCCGAGCAACGAATTGCCACTTGTCTAGAGGGGCAGAATAGCAGCAGCCTGTTCATAACCCTACAAACAATCAAACATAAATTATTAATACTCAATATTTTGACTTTGCAAGTGACAACCCTAAGTGATGTCATACCGAAGTGAAAACCCATTTTAGTTTTTTTCTAAGTGGCAACTAATGGGTTAAGTTCGATTACTGAGATTATGGTTATTCGCACGGAAGTTTTAAAGTACTCGGTTTAAGGAAGCTTACAGGTATTTTTTATTTATTTATTTAAACTTTTTGCACTAATAATTTTATTTTATATATAGGACACGTCAATTTCACTTCGCCTTGCCTGATGGTAAGCTGAGTGCAAAGTCTTGGAAAGAGCGCCACCATTACAGACACGTATCATGTTACTTGTATGTAACAGCTTGACGGCCTCATCAGATGCTTTTTCACGCCCCGCTTAAAGGACCCGGGACTGTAGGAGGAGGGAAACACGTAAGGTAAGATGTACAAAGGCGGATTTAATGCCATGCTATCATCTCGATTGATCGAATATTTATCATAATACTAATCAATGCAGCCGAACAGTTATCATAAATAAATAAATAAATATTGTAGGACATTCTACACAACGCTATCTAGACCTAAATTAAGCATAGCTCAACTAGCTTGTGTTTGCTTGTATGGTTTCTAGAATGCGGATAAACATACTTAGATACTTTTCTTCGTTCGAACACCCAGACCAATGCAAATATTCATATTCATGCATACAAATATTTGCACTGAGCGGGGATTGAACCGCGTTCACTACCGCTACGCCACAGAGGCTCTCAATTGTTAACAAATTCCCATAATTTATTTAAAACTAGCTGACCCCGCGAACTTCGTACCGCCTAAAAGTCAATTCTTTTTTTTTCAATTTTTCTCTCCGTAAGAACCATCCCGGTACTTTAAGGAATGTTCTAAAAAAAGAATTATCGAAATTGGTCCAGCCGTTTTCATGCCATGTCGTGACAACGGAAAACGGGTTTCATTTTTATATAGATTAATAAATCGTGGGCATATATGGCTTAAAAGGGGTGATACGGGGATTTAAAATATGTCACAGGTGAAGCGGAAGCGGGTTGGCTAGTAAAATATTCACGTAAATGTACATTGACAGACAAGTAGCATAAAATTCAATATTGAAAATGAGCAAAAATTGCATTGAGCTGCCTGATCCTGTCTTGAGTAACTGAAATTCTCAACGTGCAGAATATTTCCTATAGAAAGGGAATATTCCGGCTTCAGGTATCAGCTGGATATCAAGATTATCTGATATAATTTTATAACAAATTGACATACTTAACTTGTTAAACGCGAGAGTTTGTAAATATGGACGGATGTTTGTTACTCTTTCGCGTAAAGACTACCGAATGAATTTTAATGAAACTTTATAATAATATACCTTATACATTAGAATAACACATAGGCTATATATCAGCGATGAACGGGATCAGAACTCCACGCGGGCGGAGCGGCAATAGCTAGTTAACAATAAAACTAAAACTAAGGACCAAATTAAAAACTAAGAACTAAAATTAGAACATTACGTGAAATTCCTCCGCATTACATGCCTCTTGTGTTAACGTTATTAAATTAAATACACTTCAATCACACCCATAACATAACATAAACTCACGCCTATATCCCAGAAGGGGTAGACAGAGGTACTAGCACCCACACTTCGCCGTTTATGTTATTTTTATTTACTTATTTATTTTTTATTTTATATAAGACACGTCAATTTGATTTCGCCTCGCCTGATGGTAAGCTGAAGGCAAAGTCTCTGAAAAGAGGGTCACCATTACAGACACGTATCATATTACAATGGTGGCACTCAGCTTGACGGCCTCATCAGATGCTTTTTCACGCCCCGCTTAAAGGACCCGGGACTGTACGAGGAGGGAAACATGTGAACTGGTAAGGAATTCCAAGACTTAATAGTGCGGCAGAAGAAGGAGTCGCCGAACCGATTGGTTCTTGATGGAATATTCTGCACCGTATGCGGGTGGCATCTAAGCCCTGCACGTGTTGTCCTATATAGGAAAGGAGAGGGTGGCATTCATTGGAAGAGCTCATCAGGTGTAGAGCCTATTGAACCCGAGACCTCGTCTCAGCAGTCCATTACCCATACCACTAGGCTACTTACCTATTGCATCAAAATATTATCCAAAACTAAGTCATTCACTAAAAGACCGTCAACTAATGCCGTTGAATAAATTACGGATCAAACTACCATAACTATTAAGCCTCTATCCTTTCAACCCAACAAAGGATCAAAAGCAAACAATATAAAATTCTATCACACGTTTCATCAAGATAGATTACACTCTCACATTCAAACTAAATGGGTTGGAACTATGGAAGTACCACAATGTTTGCCGGATACCGTGTGAGCAGTCCTTAGCATCCTTTAGTAAATGAATCGTGAACTAACTAGGATAAGGCTGTTATTAAATAAAAGTTAATTGGGCTGGGTAATCTCGTTTATGTGTACGATGGTATCATACGTACGAATAATACTAGACTGGTGGTGCGGGACAAAAAATTCCGTTTGTTAGACCACATTTTTTTATCGTGCGAAAAATCCCCACGGATTCCCCCAGAGCCGATAGAGAAGGTTATGTCGGACTTGAACCGACTAAAGCGCACGCCGCCTGTGGGCCATCGGTTGCCGGAGGTCTCTCTCTCTCGATCTGGCCCTCTTCCGGTGTGGGGACCACAGAGTCCCAACTCGCCCCCGGGTATGGGGTACCTCCCCATGCAATGCTTGCCGCCGCCGCCGTTTGTTAGGTGACTTCAATTTAGCTTTTTTTTATCGTGCGAAAATCCCCACGGATACCTCCCCCGCCGGAGCCAGAGGAGGAGGTTATGTCGGACTTGAACCGACTAAAACGCACGCCGTCTGTGGGCCGTCGGTCGCCGGAGGTCAGATTGACGTAGCCATATCCCTCGCACCCCGGCTGACCCAGGGCCATATCTCTCGATCTGGCCTTCTTCCGGTGTGGGGACCAGAGAGTCCCTAACTCGCCCCCGGCACTTCAATTTAGCTCGCGAGGCTTATAAGTTAGTGATTTGATTTAATTAATGAAATTTATCCACGATTTATGCAGTATCTGTGATAAAAGTCTGATCTTTTTTGACTAGCTTTTTTATTATTTTTTATCTTTTCTTTGTTTCTTTTTTTTTTTTCATTTTCTGATCTATTTTTACCGCTCTCTCCACCCTTGAAGTGTTGTCTGATTTATATTCATGGATTAAGGCCTAAAATTTTGAATGTCTATTTGCATTGATCTAAAAGAGTCATGGGTCTAAGTTAAAATAATGGGAAGTATTATAATGTTTGTTTGACGCATTCAAAACCCCATGTTGTGAAGTAAAGGTAGACCGATTTTTAGATTTATTCTAGGAGATAGATGGCCGTGTAGTTCCCAGCAGAGTAGAATTTGGGCCACCCCATCTCTTCCCATGCGGTGTCGTACAAGGCGACTAAGGGATAAGGCTGTTTAACATCAGACAGATATATACAGCCTAGACTCAGCCTCAGATGCATGGCTCGAGTCAGCAAATAGTGCCCGGAATACGGCAATAGGCTCACCCCCTATAACGTTAATACAACTGGTGAAATGTGGGTGTTAATTCACCTAATTATATGGATACATTTTAATATTTCATAAATATTAATGATCGCTGTTTCCCAAACTAGGCTGTTGCCTGTATCTTGGGGAGCAGCAATCTATTGTGAGGTTGACACAGTATTGCAATATAATACCTATATTAATGTTATTAAAGACCGCAGTGGTTTTTAAGTTATAGACAAACAGTGGAGTCTTAATAATACAGTTCCGTTTATAACTTTTGGGTACGAAACCCTAAAAAAGATTATAATAATCACATACTAAATACCTCTCGACGGCTTTGTTTAAATTTCTCGCTTATTCATCGCTCATTGGAGCGTTCTTAGCGGCCTGCCGAGTACCGCCACAGTCGCCACGAGTGTTCAAGTACCCATGATGGTGCTACAGTCTAGTGAAGAGATCAAACTCTACGGGAATAGAACCTTTTGTTGGTGTGAATTATGTAATTTTATACTTAACTAGCTTTTGCCCGCGGCTCTGCCCGCGTGAATGTCGGTTATCGCGACGAAATATAGCCTATGTCCTTTCTCAAGGTCTAATCTACCATTATACCAAATATCATCAAAATCAGTTCAGTGGTTTAGGCGTGAAAGCGTAACAGACCGACAGACAGACAGAGTTACTTTCGCATTTATAATATTAAGTATGGAAGTATGGATATGGAAGTATGGAAGTATGGATTTTTTCGATTTTTAGTAGGGAGTCGTAGAATGGGTAAAAACGTGTGTCACTGTCACCGGCCAAATCTCATGAATCGAGAGAGCGTTTTCACATTATGCGATTTAATATCGTCATCCAACATCGGACGACGACATCGAACATACATTCATAATTACACATACATATACTCACGCCTGTAAATCCCCGAAGGGGTAGGCAGAGGTGTTTTAACACCCACTCTTCGCCAACTATGATTTCGGTCCCACCTAATAGGAGACAAGCCTATTGCCTTCAAACGGGCACTAAGTCATGGGCTTTATGATTACTATCGGATGGAGAACAGCCCTGTCCCTTAGTCACCTTCTACGACACCCACAGGAAGAGATGGGATGGCCTTATTCTACTCCACCAGGAAACAACACGGCAATTACAATACTCATAAATATTTTAGAGGATTCTCAGCACTCCATGGATTCACCGTGCGGTCGCCGGGTCCATAGCGTGATACAGAGAGGAACACCGTGACGGCGACTGGGACTTGCGACCCAGATTGTAGGTTTAGGGTGGCCACCTTGTGATGTATCAGCGCTCACCTCCACCGTCAGTAGTGTTCCCCCCCTACCTATCCAAATTTGGTAAGATCCTATCAATGCCGCTTTTGATATTCGATTTAGTAAAGAGCTTACTGAAGCTCTTGGCAATCCGAGGTCTTTAAGTAAGTTGTACAGGGATTAAGCTGGAATTCCCCTTGCTCCTACTTCTACGGTGTAGAGTTTAACCACGTAGCCACGTAGTAATTAATTTATTAATTCAGCATACATTTCAGGCATCTTCTACCAATAGCTATTATTACATCAAATATGATTTGGACTGGTCTGCGTCGGGGTATTCATGGTTCAACCTCATGGTGATAAAAGAAAGTTAGTGACTATAACCAATATTAAATGTAATCGAATTGCCATAACAACAATGTTATTGCCAAGTATTTTACCAACCTAGTTATGCCAAAGTAACTTATGCGAAACAAAGGTATCCCTTGCCATTGCGAGCAATTTTATAAATAAACTACTTCTGCAATTCAGAATAGTCCTCCTGTGACGGTAAATGTTACGTATTTGGAATTTATAGGTACAAAATAAAATATACAACCCTGTATATATTGGTCCCTGGGGTTGATTGAACCGACAAACTATATTCGGTTTGTCAAAACAAAGATTCGTGGAGATAAAACAAAAAAGAATGAAATACCCTTACTGGGTGAAGCAGCGAAATACGATCAACGTATTATATATTCTGACGAACCAATGATCAATGTCAGAACTGTATATTTCTGGCGAAAAGTGTTGAGTTTTGAATAACATGGGATTTGTCAGGACATGTCAAGAGTACTCGAAACCCGGCGAGCATGTATGAAAACAATTATTATGAAAGTAGAAGAAGTGAAAAATGTTTGCCAGGATCGTAGCAAGTGGAAAACTGTGGTCCCTGCCTACCCCTCTAGGAAAGAGGTGTGACTGTGTGTATGTATGATGACGCTTATGACATACGTTGACGATGAATGAATTTAAAAATATAGAATGACCAATGTATGGACCAATGGATTTGACGTTTTTGACATTCGTTGACGCCTGCCACATACGTCAAATTCCATACATTTGGCATTCTACTCCATCATACGCCAAGCAACGAATTGCCACTTATCTAGAGGGCCATGTAGCCATAAGTAGCATTTTATTATAAAAAACCTTTCCCATCTCAGTTGCGTAAGTTCTTTAATCTTATTTTCGAAGCGGCCAAGTTTCTTTTTTTTTCCTTGAAGCGACAATCACAATGAATCCCACAACCTACTGGCGATACCGATATTTTATAAATATGAAAAAAAAAACCACGGTAGCCTAGTCGTATGGGTAATGGACTGCTGATACGAGGTCTTGGGTTCTATCCCAGGTTTTACCATGGCACACACCAATGACTTTTCGATGCTTTTCGAAGTTATGTGTGTATTTATCGCAGGTTTATAAGTGCCCGGTTAATGGCAATAGGCTCGCCACCTATTACATTGGGACCTAAACATAAACGGCGAAATGTGGGTGCTAGCACCTCTGCCTACCCCTTCGGGGACATAGGCGTGAGTTTATGTTATGTATGAAAAAAAAAAACATCAAAATCGGTATAGCCATTTCGTAAGAGTGCGACCGCAAACTCTGTGACAAGAGATTTGTACATTAAATAAGACGATTAGAGTTAAATGTAACTATAATGATCCAACATAAGACTTCATTAAAACATTACTCCTCTAAACTATAACTCTCAACTTTGCAGTTTATGACCCGAAGGACTCCGTGCAGTATTTAAGTGCTTAATGAACACAAATTTTATGCTATACAAGTTTCCAGCTTGCACGAAAATGTTTATTTAGAGGATGAGAGGAGATTGTGTACAACAACAACAAGCTTTGCTGTTTATAAATAATACAGTGATTTACTTTATAGATAAACATTCTAGTACACAATAAGAACAATGGAATCTATATAGATAATTCTTTATTGTATACTAGCTGACCCGGCGAACTTCGTACCGCCATATTTTCTGATCCCGTTCCCGCTGCTTGTCTCTAAATTTATCAGTGTTTCTCTACAATATTATGCATGTATCATACATACCTATAAACATTCCTCTTGAATCACTGTATCTATTAAAAAACCCGCTTCATATTCTGTTGCGTTGTTTTGAAGATTTAAGCATACATAGGGACGGACAGACAGCGACAGCGACTTTGTTTTATAATATGTAGTGAAGAGTACCCGAAACCGGTGAATGAAAACAATTTTGAAAGTAAAAGTAGCGAAAAATGTATGCCAGGTTCGTAGTAAGTATAAAACTGTGATCTCTGCCTACTCCACTGGGAAAAAGGCGTGACTGTATGTATGTATGTTTATTGTACAAGAAAAGGTTTAAGATTTAAATAAATTATTCTCAAAAATACATAAAAAGTCACTTCCATGAGAATACAATGAGAAATATTTAATAATTCCATGAGAAATAAACAATAAAATTTTTGTTATAAGTTTTGACATGGTATGTATCCATTTGAATTTTATTTATTGTATTTTATTCTATTTGAGTTAATTTGATTTAATTGCTTTTAATTTTATTTAATTGCATTTCATTTTATTAATTTTACTTAATTTTATTGGATCTCATTTAGTTTTATTTGTTTAAAATAAACATTTATCAGTTACAAATGCGATGACTACAAAATAATAGGTATATTGCTAAATACGAACTCTTCAGAATAGATGATATTTGGAAAAAGGATTTCATTTCATTTCACTGACTACTTGTTAATATGGTAATCCATATTATCAAGTAGTCAGTTCTAATAATTCCAAAAATTTTGTCGTCAATATCAAGTGACGACAAAATTCGTATATTATTATGATTGATCATTAGTTACTTAACTAATGATCATCACAAAAAATATTTTTCAATTCGAACCAGTAGTTTGTGAGATTAGTACGTTCAACCAAGGAAACAACCTCTTCAGCTTTATAATATGAGTGTAGAAGTATAGATTTCTAACCATGAAACTCACTATGAAATTTCGTGCTTCTAATTTAGAAAATTAACCTTTATACAGTTATTAATCCCTCTATAGGGATTAAAATTCTGGAATTCCTTCTAAAATGCTTACAAGATATCTACTTTCCAAGAAGTTTAGAATAAGTTCAACAATCATATCATAAATAGCAAAACATAAACAGTGTTCCAAACATCACAGATTGAAAAACTTACCCCAATTCAACCTACAATTGTATAGATAACAATCTCACACACTATTTTTTACGTACCTCTGAAAGGATTCGCTAATAAAAGTAAGTTGCATGGAAAATATTTTTATCAACCGACCTTCAAGGGAAAAAGACTGTCCCTAGCCTTAAGGGACTGTTTTCTTCTAAGGCCCTTTGTATGCAACCATCGAAGCAAAATGATTAATAAAGATAAGAAAGCGCTCAGCATCAGAAAACTGGAATCCATTCAGTAAGAAATCTATGAAAAATCCGACAGTCTAGATATTTAAGGGTGGTTACAAACTGGGGTGCTAGCAATCAAAGAAAAATATTTTACTTACTGTTAATAAACCTTCTTTGTTAACCGACTTAATGAAAAGGAGGGTTAATTAGGGACTTAGCAGGTTTGCAGGTATCAATTTAAAACAATGAAAGAAAAATGCCAGCTCGTTGTGTATTCGTTCCGAAGTGAAAGATTTTGGGTACTTTCGATAGCAAAATTGTCGGGAACTATTAATTTACGAAAGATTTTTTTTATATAACTACCATACATTATTCCGTTCACCTGTAGATTATTTTCGTATTTTTTTATTTTTTTCACCAAAAACTTATACTTCCGCATGAAGTTCGATTAATCGAACTGTGCGATCGAACCTGGCGGCCGGAGCGGATTTTTCTATCGAAAATATGCCAGGAAATCTTTCGCTCTGAAACGATTCTATAATCAGCCGGTATAATTTTATAACTGAACAAGATTTATTCATGAAAAATCTCCTGTTTAACCAATCGTGGTGAAAAGAGTGGTTAATGGTTAAGTAGGACTTAAAAGGTTCGTACAAAAGTAACAAAATGCTCCATTATTTTCTTCCCAAGGACCCCATAGCTAAAATAAAATATAATAATAATTAATTAAAATCTCGTTTCCATGGCGCCTCAAAACATATTTTCATTATAACAAAAATTTTAATTATCCAAAACTCGTATGAAATCTCATATACATTTCATTAAAAAACCACAATCCCGCTTCCAAAATGTTGTCACATACAACAAAATAATCACCGAGTAAGTGGCTTAATGTTGTTAAATCGCAGAACGCATACTTTTCACGAAAATATTCGTACAATAAACACGTACTTACAAGTACAGTCGCCATCGCTTTTTTTAGAGTTCCTAACCTGTAATTCAGGTTTTTATTACCTATCACAGGCACCAGCGATCCACAACCCAATGTGCATACAGTAATCATTTTGTGTCATATTTTGCATTTATTGGTGTGCATGTGTGTGGGTTATAATTGAAACTATAATTGTTTCCTTTCAATAAGCTGTACTTGCAAAATATAAATTTTTAATACACCGGAGCTACAAGAGTGCTGTCCTAGTGTCCGCAAGAGAGAACAATGGGGGACGCGCGCGAACCCCTGACCAATCACAGGCGAGTTACGAGCGCGTTTACGAATACTCCTTTGAAGGAGGTTCGCCAAGTGCGATATTGTCTTATCATAACAATGTTTTGAACTATGAATATTAATTTAATTTATATAATACTATTAACTAAGCACTCCAATGCAATGATGTTAATGTAATAACACAATATGTAATTATAAGTACATGTCGGCGTAGACAATTGGTTTATAATGAGAATTAAACTATTGTTATTTATTATATAATTATCTCTCTTAAGAATTTAATTTATAAGGAAAAAGTCGACGCGCATAACATGCAGATAAACACTGCTTACAGCCATTCTCGGTTCCTAATATAATATTTCTGTGGTCAAAACCTTAAAAAAATTAAAAAAAAATTAAAAATATTGATTCATTTATCCTCTGAAGATAGCAAAAATAATTACCTATACTTTAATTATTTTACCGATTCATTTCAATGTAAAAATTGTTTGTAAATGTTCAACAATTTCTGAGAGTAACTGTACTTTCAATATTCCGTACCTGATGTAGTGCGATGAAATATTTTCGTACTTCAGATGAAAAATTCTCGTGTATTTTAAGTATGCGAACGGGATTTACTCTCTGTATGGTATTCCTTTGTTGATACATGTTGAGAATCGCTAGAGGAAGCTTTAATATCATGTGAGGTGATATAACAACACTAGCTGATGCCCGCGGCTCCGTCTGGTTTTATGATCTCCGATTCAACTTTCGCCAAACGTACGCCAATTTTCAATTACAGGGTAGTTCTTATAAAAAACCGGATTGAAATTCAGTAGTTTTCTTGTCCTTCGCAAATATTCGGTATTATTACTTCAATTGTGATTTTGCCTCAGCCTTGGTAACCACATCATGCTAAATCAAAACCACTGTCATACTGCAGACACTGTAAAACAATCCATTTAATTTTAGACATTAAAGTAATGCGATTATAGTACATTATGGTACAAGTGAGTAAAGTTGGTGATTACCGCAATCATGATACTCACGCGTGGCATACGACGTTTTACAACACACTTGCGAATAAAATAATACTATAAATACTAAATAAACAATACTACAAATTAATTCCTATGTGCGCGCATCTAACAATGGCGATCTATATTTAAAAAATGAGGTTTGAATTTAACTTTTTTCTCTGTTTTTTTTTCTGTAAATAAAAGTTCTTATTCTTATTCTTAAAAAAAAAAAAAAATACTTAGAGAAAAAATTAAGTTAAATTTGAGTGAATTTTTTTTTATTAAACAAGTATTACAAGTTGAAATTATTTATTTAAATACGAAAATGCATCAAATGACCATACAATAGGCATATTAATTTATTCGTACTATTAAACACGTTCTTTTTTGTATCGAAACTTTTTTAAGAACATAGAAACTTAACCTATAAAATTCAAAAAAAGAATCTATAACTCACTTGTGAATAATAGCAATGAGAAAATCACAGTTTGATAATCAGTATCATTACGTGCCTAATTGCGGTGAATAATAACAATTTTATGAGCAAGTTTTATGTTGTAATTAATATGAATGTGTGTAACACCAGTCACACTCATGCTGTTAACGTTGTAAGAACCTTCTTCCTACATGCCACCAACCTCTAAATAAAACTCTGAACGTTTGCAGTCAACCTACAAACCTTTTAACTGTAATGAGAAATGTGCGAGTCCAGCCCTTTTGTCTAAGCACTTGAGCTCACGTAAAATAATGAACTCATTTTAAGTGACGAATAAATTACTGGATTTCCTTCCTGACTTTAAAGTTAACAGACCATTTTATTGTTTATTCATTCGATGTTTCTTTTGAGAGGTACATAAATAAACCCTGTTTTAAGGTATGATTCCGTAGGCGTTTGTTATTATTATATTCAAGTCTATTTCACAGTACGCTGAATCTGCTGCATGCCTCTGCTCGTACCTTACCCCGCGCTTACATACTGCCGCTCGCATTGCTCATCGTGTTGCCGGAAATATTCGCGCGATTAATGCCCTAGCGTTTACACACGCGCATCATCGTCGTGGTCCGCATTACAGTATTCGCCCTGCAATGGAGACGGACGTATGGAGGACAACGCTGTAGCAGTTTACGCATTATGCTTTTACAGCATAGCGAATTAAATAAATAGATTATTAATAAAAACTATCACTTTCAACTACTATACACTTTCCGTAGATCGATATAAATATTTTTAAAAGTAAATATTCGAGGAGCAATAACGAAAGCCGTGTTTATTGATTAGCGCCATCTAGCGGTCTCGTATAGTTCATCGCGCTAGTATTGCCGCTCCTTTGACCCGCGCCGCCAAGCCGACTTTCGCAGCAACATACGCGGCAGTGCTCGCGGCATGACGAATATAC
This sequence comes from Eilema depressum, assembly GCA_914767945.1. NCBI lineage: Eukaryota > Metazoa > Arthropoda > Insecta > Lepidoptera > Erebidae > Eilema > Eilema depressum. Next base: position 16,200,877 of record OU612032.1, read on the forward strand.
CATTCACACCACGTCTCTGCCCACTTCTCTCGCCACTTCCCTCGCTCTGCCGCGAGTATGTAAACGCAGCTTTAAGACTGTCTTTTGGTTGACAGGTTAAAGAATATTATAATATTTTCGTGATTCCATTAAAATTCGGCCAAGTTCCCTTCTTCTTGCCTGTAGGATCACCTCGGGGCTTATATCTTGGACCCAAAATGTGTTCAAAATACGTTTTTTATGTCTTTTGAGGGTAATACAGGGTGTTACGACGACGGTACGAACGAGTGCGTCAGGGTCAGTTTTCTCTTGCGACTTGGCTACATATGCCCCGAGGTATGTTTTTAATCTTCTTCTGTCGAATCGATGGTGCTTCTACTCTCAAATTCTATTTTCCCAGTATGCTCCTACCTGAATCGCATTCTCGGAGGCACTCATTAGATCCTCCGGTGTACAGGTAGATGGACATACAGCACACGTTAGTAGATGGGCCATGATCTGTGGAGCCACTCCACACTCACATCCCAGGTCCACGTCATCTGAGTAACCCCACCTAGACCGATTCTCCCTGCTTCGGCCGACTTGTCTTCGAAGTCTATTTAGGGACTTCCACCTGATCCAGGGAAGATCATGTCCGGGGGGAAGACTCTCCGACGATAATATCTACAAAGTTAGGTTTGTCGTTGTTTATCGTAAATCTAAAGGAACATGAATAATAGAACATAAGCTTCTGAAGATAATGTTGGTAATACGTTAGCAGGAGATTATGAGGTGAGCTTACCTTGCCAATAAATTCTACTTAGGATATATATTAATAGAGATAATGTTCAGCAGAATATAATACTGTATGTAATGTCACAGTCAGAATCTTTAATCGGTAAAAATAGTCTAAACTGGATAATCAGTTAAAACTAATTTTGACTGAACAGCTTGGTCAAAAGTAGTTTTGTTTGGCAATCAGAAATTCCACAAGACAGTGTTGTCTATAGCGGATAATTTGATTAATCACTGGGTAAAAGTAATTTTCTCTCACGATGATCTAAGTAGATACAGTGGTCCCAATCCAACTCATACTGATCAGGATACCTTTTTTTGTTGTGCGCAAAAGCCCCATGGATACCCCCTCCTCCTACAGGAGTCGGCAAAGGAGGTTATGTCGGACTTGAACCGACTTAAACGCCTGCCGTCTGTAGGTCATTGGTTGCCGGAGGTGAGATTGCCTGACACCAGCCAGACACCACCTGATTGTCCAATCCAGGGTCACCTCTCTTATTTTTTTTTTTTATATAGGACACGTCAATTTGACTTTGCCTCGCCTGATGGTAAGCTGAAGGCAAAGTCTCTGAAAAGAGGGTCACCATTACAGACATGTACCATGTTACAATGGTGGCACTCAGCTTGACGGCCTCATCAGATGCTTTTTCACGCCCCGCTTAAAGGACCCGGGACTATAGGAGGAGGGAAACACGTGAGCTGGTAAGGAATTCCAAGTCTTAATAGTGCGGCAGAAGAAGGAGTCGCCGAATCGCTTGGTTCTTGGTTTCTGAAGGCCAGCTCCGGGTGTGGGGATCATGGGGTCCCTACCTAGCCCCTGGGATTGGCGGGTAGTTGGGGACTCCGACAAATCAGTATACCTTCTGATAGCAGGCTGTCTTCTCGGGATAGGGAAGCCAGACGGCCGTTATAACTCCGGACACGTATCTTGGACCTAAAATGTACTCAAAATGTGCCCTATACGCGCAGTACACATTTCTTAGGGATCTTTTGAGGATAGCACGGGGTGGTCCTGCGGTGGACGAACTCATATTCACCAAGCATAGATTATTACAAAGCAATCCGCGGGTGCCAGAGCCTCGTTTGTCTTGCGATTTAGGTCCAAGATACGTGTCCGGAGCTATACTCCCATAATGATGAAACTATTCAATAGTTTAATAATGGCACAAAATAAAAGAAAAATATTACATTGTTCGAAAATGAAAATCGTGACCTAATGAGAAGCCATCACTATATTAGATTGTATCATTTAATAACGACTCAGCTTTCTCTAACTTTTCTCATGCCTCGTTTAATTCTATTTAGTATCACATTGATGGATATAACACTAATGAGATTACGAATATTAATGTCAGACATTGCTGACTTGTAATAAATTTTACTTACTTAGTCGAGATTTTATTAAAGAGACACATTTCTTTTTAGGGTTTCTAATAATCAGGGAGGATACCATGAAACATTTAAAACTTCAGATTCACAAGAAACACGAACGAAAAATGTAGTTAGGGTCGGTTCATATCTGACGGATCAAGCGTCGAGAGTCACTTCTATTCGATCAAATAAGATACGCTTATAGTCGGATCTATATAATATTGTCAAATCCTTAAAACAGTAGGAATTTGACAATGAAAACCGTAGTTTCGATTTTAACCACTTGATAGAATTTATTATTGTTATAAAGTACGTCGACCAACAATGCGTTGACGGAAACGGAACACACGCTGTACGCTCGACGCACTAACGTATCATCGGTTGAGTGTGTTGAGTGTTTTCCTATACATTTGTCTGTTCTGGCGTTACGCGACCATACACGACGTATGATTCGTCAGATATGAACCGACCCTAGTCACGTAGGTTCTGTCGGTGTCTTCATGGTTTCATGAAACACTTTGGAAGATTACTTACATAGAGAAACAGGTTACCAGTACGGGCGAGCCCCTACAAGTAAACCTATCGGTGTTGCCATCATGTCAATTTGTTGTTTAACTTTGTCGAAATATCGTTGCGATTTTTTTTGACAAAAGTGGTGTTAGAAAGTAAAAAGTTATGAGGTAAAGATATTAATAATCTTAATTTTGGGTAAAGTTTTTAACCTTGTAATTAGAAACAGCGTTACCTGAATGCTTCTCTTGGTACTGTGATTTACCTGAAACAATAAGTATCGTTATTAATAATGATTATTTCTAAAACCAAATACAAAAATGCGTGTTATTTTTTTATATATGGTCCGTCATTTTACTACTCCTCGCTAGATGGTAAAAAGCTGAGGTGCAGTCCAGAAGATACGGACCACCATTTCTGATGTTATTGACCTTATAATAATAGTCCCTAAATTGACGGCAGATAAGAGATGCTTCTTCACGCCGCGCTTAAAGGACCCGGGACTGAAGGAAGAGGGAAACACATGCGCGAGCAGAGCATGCCAGCTTTTAATGTTTTTTTTTTCTTTTTTTTGTTTGTGTATCGTTTTGTACTTGAACCAATGACGGCTATAATTTTAAAATATAATTATCTAGTCCCAAAGTAAGCATAGCTTAACAACTCGTAACTTGTAACATTCGTTCAAGAATGCAAACACACAAATATTTGCATGAAGCGGGAGTCAACCCCGCTACCTCCAATACGGCAGTCAAATGCGTCAAACAAGATTTTCAAAAAAGAAAACCGAGTATATAAACCTGATTTTCTTCTTCATAGATTTTATTGACAGAGTTTAAAATGAATAATATTGAAAATAAGTCCAACAAACTAGAAGCGGACGGTGTACTAGAAAACTACAGTTGAAGCAAGGTTCGAACTTATTACCTGTTTATTACGAAACTTTGGCCATCTCTATCGATTATTCCACTATCACCCAATAACCGTGTATTCATAAGCATAATCGAATTGTCTGTGATGTTATCGAAAGTTTGGAATTTAGTTCTGATAAGTTTCCTTTAAATATGATTTATTTTCATACTTTCTCTTGCAATTGTTCAGCAGAGACTACTGATCCTGTTTTATGACCCACAGGCATTTTTAGTATAAGAATACCAATAGGCTTCTCCAAATCATCACCAATCAATCAATCAATCAATTAGCCTACTGCAGTCCACTGCCGCCACGTTTGCCGATCCTCCGCCTTCCGCAACCAGTCCGTCCCAGCCACCTTTCGCAGGTCGTCAGTCCACCTAGCTAGGGGTGTCCCTCCTTCCGTTTACCTTCGCGCGGTCTCCATCTAAGTATGTGAGTGCTAAATTTAGCCCAGTTCTGTTGAGCCCTTCTAGTTAGATTAATTTAAAATAACAATTCCTCAAAACTAAATGTGGGTCAATGTATATTTTGTATATTTGTTATATAGGGCACGTCAATTTTACCTCCCCTGAAAGCAAAGTCTCGGAAAAGAGGTCACCATTATAGACACGTACCATGTTACAACATGTCGTGTCAATTTTTTTATTAATAAGTATTTTACTATTAGTATCGAAACCTTTACAATAAAAAAATTAAAGTCATGCTAAAATATGGTATAAAACATCCTTGCAATAGATACATCTTACATCCATAAAGGAAATACAGATATCTTTGATGGCCACATAAGTTGTGGAAATATACGAATACAACACAATCTTTCTGTAAGTAGTCTAAATTAATACAAGAATCGAATATACTAAATTCAATACACCATTTACAGAAATTTTACAAAGCTTTCCCAAATTTCATCCGATTCTATTCTCCAGAAAATTGTCGTCTTGTACCCCGACACCCGAATTTCTCCAAGTACATCCTATCTTATCAACACTTATTGCGTAATGCACAGCGCATATCGTCTGAGGAAATCCTCACACGGATTGCCTTCCTTTCCCTCACTTATATTCCTTCCTTTCACGGTCGAACGGTCTGATAAAGGCTCTCTTTATAGCTGAAAAATTGCAAGTCTGAATTTCTGTAGGAATATTAGAAATGATTGAAAATACTGAACTATCCTGTTAGGTATAATAGATGCGAAAGTTTGTGTAGATAGATGGTTCAATGTTTGTTATTCAATCAATCAATAACACCAGAATGGCTGAATATATCTGGATGATTTTGATCTTTGATAATTTTGAATTTAATCTGCATAATTAATATATATGGTTTGCCGTGTTGGTTCCCGATGCAGTAGAATGGGCCACCCCATTTCTTACTATGGATGATGTAGAAGACGACTAAGGGATAGATAGGCCAGGAACCTTAGACAAAGTGACATTCTATTGGCAAAAACGCCAGTGGAATCCCTATTTGTAGTACGAAATTGAATTAAATCAATAATATAGCTATATATTTTTTATGAAATTTGAGTCTTTGTAACCCGAAATACATTATTTAACTTATCATTATTACTATAACCACCGCAATGTCCCGAAATCCATTGTTAAAACCTTTATAAATTCATTTTTAACAAAAAAAGTTTAACCGACTTCAAGAGGCACTGAAAATCGAAAAATAACTTAATTTACAGACTTACCGATTTATTAGAAGTCGGTGCCAGCCAACTTTGTTTGTTGTGTCTGAACTACTATGATGCAATCAATTGAAATATGGCCTCTCTTGCGCTAGGTACCGACCTCTAATAAATCGGTAAGTCTGTAAATTAAGTTATTTTTCGATTTTCAGTGCCTCTTGAAGTCGGTTAAACTTTTTTTGTTAAAAATGAATTTATTCGCTTTTCAGTGCCTCTTTTTCGTTTCTTGAAGTCGGTTAAACTTTTTTGTTAAAAATGAATTTATTTTTCTCTTTTTAGTGAGTTTTTACGGTCTGACGACTGTACATCGCATGTATAGTGACCTGACTGTACATGTCAAGCGCTGCTGACGCTGCAATACAGATCGAACCGGCCACGCTACAAAAAAAAATTATTAAATCATTATTCAAAAATAATTTTTAAAATCAATGCATATACACCGGAAATATAGCTGAATATTCTGAACACTTCTGCGTACCCCTTCAAAGGACTCAGTCGTGATGTTATGATGTGTAATGGCAGAAACATTGCAATAATATGCCATTGCAGTAATCGCGGCTGATTTCCTGGTACTTTTTGAAGAGTTCCTTGGTCTAATCGCGGAAACCCATCATCAGATCTTTACGAAATTTAAATGGGACCACTTCGGAATAATCTAATTACGAACACAAAAAGAATTTTCAAAATCCGTCTAGAATTGGCTTCACAATCGCGTAACAAACATACAAAAAAAAAAAAAAAAAAAAATGGGTACGAATTGAGAACCTCCTTTTTTGAAGTCGGTTAAAAATGGTTCGCTTCAGCGCGATTCCATCAATAGAATGTCACTTTGTCTAGAGCCCCTGTTCTCCATCCGACAGTAAACATACAGACCATGACTAAGTACCCGCTTGATGGCAATACGCTCGCTCCCTATTACGTGGGACCAAAAATCATAGTTGGCAAAATGTATGGAACATATACTCAGTGAGTGTATGTATGTATGTATATTATTTCTGTAAAACATGCGCTGCAATTTAACTACAAAATGAAACGAAAATTAGAAGGTACATACAACACAAAATTGAACTCAACCAGCGTACTAAAATATGCAAAAGAGTTTAGTTTTAAAATATTCGCTTTGTAGTTACCCGCAAAACAAGTATAAAACTGACATAACCATAAGCGTTCAGTTTCGCGTGGTTCCCGGCAGAGTAGAATTTGGTCCACCCCAACTCCTCCCATGCGGTGTCGTACAAGGCGACTAAGGGATACATCAGACAGATATATACAGCCCAGACTCAGCCTCAGATACATGGCTCGAGTCAACAATAGTGCCCGGGAAACGGCAATAGGCTCACCCCCTATTACGTGGGACCTAATATAATGATAGGTGAAATGTGGGTGTTAATTCACCTCTGCCTAACCCTCCAGGGATAAAGGCGTGATTGTATGTATGTATATGTATGTTCAGTTTTGCAACATCACAGAATATTCTAACGAAACGTCAGAGAAATCAAAGGTATTTAAGTACCTATACCATGATCGCGTTAATTTCAATCAATCAATCAATTAGCCTATTGCAGTCCACTGCTGGACATAGACCTCTCCCAATATGCGCCACGTTTGCTGAACCTCCGCCTTCCGCATCCAGTCTGTCTCAGCTACCTTTTGCAGGTCTTCAGTCCACCTGGCGTTAATTTAACAATATTGTATATCACAAAATATTGTCGCTAATGTACAAAAGATTGCACAATAGCGACAAGATTTACGCTATTGTACAAAAGATTATGCAATAGCGATAATATTGGCGCTGTTTGCACGTCATTTACCTAGAATTTGTTCAAATGATGCGCCACACTCTGCACACATGTAAATTAATGATGAAAATTATTTTCAGATTATGTTGGTCAAGTAATCAATAAATGACAGAACGCGCTCCTATGGTTTTCGGTCCCGCGTAATAAGGGTCAAGCAGGCACTTTATTTGATCATGTATATTTTATATTACCTACTTACAGGCCCACATCTCCTCAATCACCATCAGGAGTGAGGGAAACCTAGTTAGTAGACTAATTCCTTGGCGTTAAGCCCGAAGGTGAAAATGGCCACACCTTACGTAATCACCTTTACAGAAAATAACCGTAAAGGCGACCACCCACTAACAGTTTATCGAACGACAACCGGATGATATCGGTCCGTCAGTTCATCGCAATAGCCCACACACAGTTTCGTATACGATTTTGGACTGACGGATAATATGTGTGCGGCCGCTTGACAATTCCGGTCAGCAAAGACAGTTAAAGGCCGGACAGTCTATGGCCGTCGGTATTTTATACGTATTACAGACTAAAAGAATAAAATAATGTTATTATTTTAGTCTGAGGTAATAAAATTATGATGATATTGATGACATAAGGACTGCAGGCCGCCGGACAGACGAAAAACTGCAGGCGGACTGTAAATGGGTGACCGCCTTATGAATATAAAGATTGCTATTTCCTTTCAAAAAGTAACATAAGACGAAATATTCAGACGTTTTGGATTTAAGCAATCCGGCTTAATGTAGGTACAGTCGCTGGATGTCTTCCAAATGTATGTCACACAAAAGAAAAAAAATTAAAAAGTTTAATTCATCCTTTGCGTCGCGAGTAATTGCTTTTCTCGAAGTGTGAGCTAAAGATATGAGACTAAGACATTTAGTAGTGTAGTAGTAACACTTATATTTTTAGTATGATTAAACACTCACACGTATAATAAATCCTAGAGAAGCACTGTATAGTTCCCGGCATTTAACTTGGCAACAAGTCGCGAGACAAACAAGCCTCTGGTGCGCGCGGATTGGTTTAATATAATCTACGATTGGTGGATTTGAGGTCCTCCGCCGCCGCAGCATCTCATGCTATTCTCAAAAGACACTCAATACTCGCATACTGCGCATAAAGAGTACATTTTGTGACGTGTTTCTTGCCAAGTTAAATGCCGCCAACTATATTAGTAGTCATATTTTTCCAGAGCATCCAGGATGTTCATGTTTCTACATTTGTCACATAGTCGCAGAGCCTTATAGTCAAAGGAGTGGTTTTCCAGAAGAAGGTATTCTGCAAAATTGGACTAGGCTTATTGAGTCTTCACCCTGTGATTTGTTCAGCAACTCTAAATTTCAAACAATCGTCCAGTTCAAAAATTAGAAGTCAGAACTATGATTCAACAGGAAGAGGGGAATACAAGGTAGGTACTAAGATCATTTTGAGTACCTACTTTGCTAGTCAAGATCAATCTGATGCTGACTGTACTTTGGCGGGCTGCGTGATACTATCCAAAGTTTATATTTTGAAATAAAAACACTTTTTAACGGATTTTACCGCAACACCCTGTGACCATAACTACTGAAAAGAAGTCGAAATTTCAGGCTCAATGCAAATAATACCAAATAAATCGCAACAGAATAAGTTAAAAAGTGATTGCATTTCAAAATATAAACTTCGTCAATTAGGTAATGTATCCAACTAAAAGTTTATTTGCTATTAATTTATGTGTGAATTCGTTTGTTCCGTCTAATCTCTGAGTTAGCTGAGCTGATTTTGACTAAATTTACACTGAGAGGCGTAGCTTGGTTAGTTTTAGATTTTTTTTTATACTACTTGCGTGGCAGACAAGCACACGGCCCACCTGATGGAAAGTAGTTACCGTGGCTTATGGACGTATGCAACACCAGGGGCGTCACACTCGTGCTGCCGACCCTGAAGAATCCTTCTAATGCCCTTCTTGAAGAACCCCATATTGTAGTCGCTTGGGAAAACCATCGCGGATTTTAGAAATTTAGAAATTAGGGTTCCTAGCACAAAATATAAAAGTCTACACCTAGTGATATCTAAATCTGTTCTCTCAGGCTGTATTTTGACTCTACTATACATTATGTAAGTTCTAAATTCAGTATGGCATGTCAAAACACAGGCGAGGGATCCTTTGAAAGATTTCGTTCGAGCACGAGCTTATTGTCTCTCTCTGGTGGATCCAGTGCCGCCTTTGTGCCTTCATTTTTCAAAGTGACTTTGATTCAATCTATTTGCTGGCGAACAATGGCTTAGCCTAGATCCGGCAGATACAGTGCTGAGAATTGTGTCTGAGTTTTAATCTCATCTGTGTTAATGTTTATTGAGATTTTAGTAGCACATAATTTTGGTTATTCAATAAGTAAGTAACCTATGCCTGACATCAGACCACGTGGAAACCGAAAAAGAAATTCAGTATTTTCCAAAATCTTTTGTTCTTTTCCTGGTATAAGCTATTTCTATTTTTATTTTGGTTATCGTCAAGACACGGTGTATAGTATTTTTTTTATAATTGACGATTTTCTATCAAATTTTGTTTTCTGTCTAATGTTAAGCAAGGCTGCATTCAAAGAGTAGTGGCCGCGATTACAGATGATATCCCTATAATGGCGGTTCCTACCCTGACGACCTCCGCAGAAGTTTTTTTCACGTCCCACTTAAAGAACCCGGGATTTTTTGACTATATACCTACTGTAGACCTGTCTAATGTAATTCATCACAAAAGACAGCTTGAAATACGCGCTATGTGTGAGTAAGCTAATGTGTGCATGTTATGAGATGTATAGTGTACGAGCACTTGTCTGCTTGCACCGTTTGATACACGAGGTTAAATGATACGCTGACGTACTTGAAAACGTTTATTTGCACCATAAAACCTACGTACTTACACTAGTGCGGCAATTTGAGAACTAACTATAATAATGTATATCACAGCTAAATACAGTGGTTTATGTAAGTGTATGAAATGCTGACGCTGGCATTATATAAAACTACTGTACGAGTACAGTACTGGCTCGTACATATAGTATAGGTATTTCAAAATTAGCTATTTTTTACGCCGCGTTGTACTAGTGAAGATTACTGTGTCTATAGAGTTTGTATATATATTCTAAGCCGGGACTTTATGAAGTGAGAGGACATTCTAGTGTTATATTTGCACTGGGGTGAAGCCAGGGCGCCCAGCTAGTCTATCAACAAGGATAGACGTATAGTATCGTCTCGTCATATATACTCGTAAGTCGATTTTTATTGTTTCACATCAAAAAGAATAACAATAAAAGCGACTCCTTGACAGAGCTTAAACACAACTCATTGCAAAGAAACATAAAATTCACTTAAGCTACTTTGAAACCCTTCAATGAACCTTTTAAAGCCATTTTGTTTATATACGAATATAAAAAACAGTTACCGGCTACCATCATCTGGGTTCCAGCACTTATTTACTACTTTAGTAATATAGTTGGAACACAATAGACGGTAATTTCGTATTTACCTAATTTTTTAATGACAAATACGGTGCAGATTTCGTATTTACTTAATTTTTTAATGACAAATACGGTGCAGAATATTTCATCAAGAACCAAGAGGTCCAGCCTTCACCCGGACCTGGAATTGCTTACCAGTATGTGTGTTTCCCACTTCCTACAGTCCCGGGTCCTTTAAGCGGGCCGTGAGAAAGCATCTGATGAAGCCGTCAAGATAAGTGCCTACCATTGTAACATGGTACGTGTCTATAATGGTAACCCTATTTTCCAAGACTTTGCTTTCAGTTTACCATCAGGCGAGGTGAAGTCAAATTGACGTGTCCTATATACAAAAAAATATTACAATGACAAATACCGGTTATATGTGAAAATATCAAAACAAAACATTATTGTATATTCAATAATTATCAGTGAAACTGTAACTTGAACAGTGCTTGTAGAAATCACAGTACCGTGGGAAACTAATATACCTAAAGACCACGCTATAAAGACAAACAAATACTTTGACTTGACTAACGAGTTAACCAAAAACGGCTACGTGGTTAAACTCTACGCCGTAGAAGTAGGAGCAAGGGGAATTCCAGCTAAATCCCTGTACAACTTACCTAAAGACCTCGGATTGCCAAGAGCTTCAGTAAGCTCTTTACTAAATCGAATATCAAAAGCGGCTTTGATAGGATCTTACCAAATTTGGATAGGTAGGGTTGGATCCACCGTCACTACTGACGGTGGAGGTGAGCGCTGATGCATCACAAGGTGGCCACCCTAAACCTACATCTGGGTCGCAAGTCCCAGTCGCCGTCACGGTGTTCCTCTCTGTATCACGCTATAGACCCGGCGACCGCACGGTGAATCCATGGAGTGCTGAGAATCGGATCTCATCAGTTCTATTCTTATCAGAAATAATTGCATAGACTTTTGAGTGAAGTACAAATTAAAATGACAACAAAACTAAGCTTCGTTTATTTAGATCGAAAAGTGACACTTAAAAAACTCAAAATTATTGCTCCTAAATTTTCATTTACAGCCAGATTTTAATTAAAGCCAGTGAGAAAAAATCTGGCAATAAAAGCTCACGGCTGCTCTTTTTTTAATATACAAATGACACTGAATTTCATTTATTTTAAGTACAAAGTGTCGAGATAATACAAACTATAATATTTTAAAGGTACTCTGTTATTTGTATAAAAATCTAAAGGCGGTACCACACTTCGTTATATTTGTTATTCGTTTTATTCGGTCACATATTCAGTTATTTATTTATTTACTTAGATACATCGCCATTACAGTTAATAACCAATACGACTATGCTCTTACAACTATTTTACATAATACAATAATACATAGTGAAACTAATTTATGCCAGTTACGACAAACACCGTAGCATACTCTTTCGAACTTAGCTAATGTACATAGAAACATATTATCAACTAGCTTTTGCCCGCGGCTCCGCCCGCGTGGATGTCGGTTATCGCGACCAAACATAGCCTATGTCCTTTCTCAAGGTCTAACCTACCTCTATACCAAATTTCATCAAAATCGGTTCAGTGGTTTAGTCGTAAAAGTGAGACAGACAGACAGACAGACAAGACAGACAGAGTTACTTTCGCATTTATAATATTAGTAGGGATAGGGATAGCACGCGAGACCGTGTTTAGAGTGTTTAGCGCTCGTACAAGAGGAACAAATTGGAGATGATTTTAAAGCATTTAGTATGCTAAACTAAACAAATTATTTTAAATTGGAAAAAGCGAAATCAAGCTCAGGCAGGACTCGAACCCGCGTTCTTTCCCTTACAGGGGGAATGCTCTGACCACTGAGCCACCGAGCTTCGCCCGAGATTGATCCAAATTTTCCAATACATCCATCTTCCTAACCATCGCCCTAAGATATTACTAAAGATAAGATATACTGTAAGGGAAAGATCGCAGGTTCGAGTCCTGCCTGCGCTTGATTTTGCTTTTTCCAATTTAAAATAAAATAAATTGTCCGAGGCATTGGCATATCGAACGTTCGGCAACTGATGAAGTGTGGAGGGCTTCTTCGCCTGTTTGCGCTATGTGAACGCATAACACATCAATGTGAATAGCAATGTACACGTATTAGCTACCTATTCGTGCTGGCGTTGTCCACCGTCTACTTGTTTTATGACATCTCGGATATGAATAAGTCAAAACCAAAAGAATAGCTAGTATTTAAGTAATATTAAGCTAGTAATAATAACGTCAAGGGCTAGGCGAGTTTCTTTATTCTCTATGCTTTTTTCTTCTATTTCTTCTCTTTCTACCGTTTATGTAACGAATTATATACATACTGGTAATTTTGTTATAGGCTGTACAATAAAGAGTTCTCTATCCATCTATTTATTAGTATGGATGACAGCTTTCTCTTTCGCTTGCATGTCAAATATTTGGGCGAATACAGCTTAGCCACACCGCATAACGAAGTGTAGTTCCGCCTTAAGGGATTGTAATGAATAAGCATTTTCTTGAACGACCTCGTCCACGAAATATTAAAGGCCCTGCGTAAACTCTAAGTTTCATAAATTAATTTCCTTTTACTGATATAAAACTCCTTTGCGGCGTTAAATTAAAAATTCCTTTTCGCTCTAAAAAAATTAGAATATTGATAATGTGGATAATCTTAGGCGTGGGTTCGATGACCGCTCAGTGCAAATATTTGTATGCTTATATAAGCATATTTGCTTTGGTCTGAGTGTTTCTATGTAATATAATATGTATGTATTTACAATTAAAAAAATTAAAAAAATTAAAAAACCTTCGACCCAAAAAGAACCTATAAAAAGTAAATTACATTATGACCCTCCCTAGGTATTGTCCCTTTTTGTCATTTGTCTCTTCGGGGGACCGCTAAGTACCTTGGTATGCCCTATTCCCCCCGAGCGACGCCTTACGCGAAATTACATACCCAATTGCAAAATTTTTCAGTAGTAGCAATAAATATCATCTTTAGTTAGGTTTATTTAAAACCTGCCTATAATCACATACTATACTATAAAACATCAAGTCGAAAATACACTAAGCATCTTGTAATACACAAGATATTTCATATAAAACTTTTTTATAAATTCCAATCAAAAGTTTTCAGACTTTCTTACTTTGAGCGTTTGTCTAAATATTAAGTGCAAAGGTGTGTAGCCGCTGATAAATTCGATTTAGAACCTTAACATAGAACTATTTGCCGAAACTTCTCTGAGCGTAAATATTACCTTCAAAAGTTCTTTTTAAGAAAATTAAAAGCAACAATGGTTACTTTGAAATAATTTTTGTTTCAATTTTCAAAGGCGTTTAATTTTCTCATTAAAATAGATAGCTTATAGAATAATTAAAAGTCCAACAGCTGGTCTAGCTGCAATGCTTCTATATCACCCAATATCGCCATTGGGTTGTGGAGGTCAGATGGAGCGACTGCACGGAAAATATCGAAGTACAGCCGCGTCGCAGTTAGACTGGAAAAAGCGTAGTGTAGTTAGACCAGGCATCTATAAATAATCTACATAATACCGAAATACCTACCACACACTGATTAATCACGATATCTCAGAAACTATAATACCTACAAACTTGAAATTTGGTAGGTAGGTTGCTTATAGGGTGTAGACATCCGCTAAGAACGGATTTTACGAAACTCTACCCCCTAAGGGGGTAAAACGAAGTCCACACGTATGAAGTCGCGAGCGGCCGTTAGTACATAAGAGAGATCATCTTGTTTGACTGACTAATATTGGACACCGAGACTAAACCACTCGCGGTAATTGCTTGGAATGTGGAGAATAGGTTAATTGTCAGGCAATTATCTTAAGCTATTAAACAGCGTCGGTAGCTTAGTGGTTAAGGAGTCGGCCTTACGGTCGAGAGGTCCCGGGTTCGAATCCTGGCCATTACACTACCGACGTGAACCCACTCCTAGCACAAGCAATTTAGCTTAGTTGGAGGGGTTAACAAGAATATTAGTAATTTCGGTTGCTAATATTCTTAAAAAAAAAAAAAGCTTTTTGACAGTTTCAACCTCAGATCAAATGTACTTAATCTAGGTATGTCTGAGAACCTTGTTAATAATATAAATAAAATGAGACAGCCTTTACAATAACATATTATAATGCTAAAGTTCAATACTAATCCATACTAATATAATATGAAATGCGACAGAAACTGTATCCGTATGTCTGTTAAGCTTTCACGCCTAAACTTCTGAACCGATTTTGATGAAATTTTGTATAGGCGGAGATTAGACCTTGAGAAAGGACACAGGCTATGTTTGGTCGTGATAACCGAACATTCACGCGGGTGGAGTCGCGGACAACTAGTGTTAAATAAAATTATTGTATGGAAACGATGAAAGAATTTTAAATTTAAATTGCTTGCCAAGTGGAACCAAATAAGAGTACCTGCCTTTAAACTTTGCATAGGAGCAGTTAAAGAATCTTGTCAACTGTTAGCAGTAGTACCTAGTATAATAAAATCATTAAACTACAACCGTATGTGCACACCATCTGAAAATTGCAGCATTATTTTAACTGTACAATAAAGTTACAAAAATCTGCACATCTTAAGCATAAAGTTAAGTATTTAATACATTTTTTTTAATGAAACCACTTAAGTAAAGAAAATTTGAGAACCACTTTATGGGCCTTATCAATTTGAACCGAAAGATAATGTAAAGAAAAAAGGGTTGAATTAATCTTAAATAGGGGAGCTCAAGTATCTAATTGAATAATTTCATTTAGAATTAACTTTGTTAGGGGTGGGGTGACTTTTAAGACAAGGAAAGTTAAGTAGCTAATTTTGCTGACTATGATAATGAGAGTATAAAAATCCGAGAAAAAAAAATTGAGAATATTTTCACAAAACTGTTATTTTGAAGAGGAAATTAAGCATTTTTTTATGTTGAAGAAGCTTGATTGAGATAGATAAAATTCATGGTAAATGTCGTGGTTTTGAGAAGAGATGAAAGTAGCGTTGGAAACTTAGAGTATACATTATAAATTTAGAGCGCGCGTACCACTCAGGTCTTTGGCGCTGAGTGTTAGCGGATACTTTGCGATGGTTTAACGCACCTTATAGTGACGTTTCATGCATTACCGAAAATATCAATAGATGTTGTTATGAAGTTTTTTGTTCGATTTGATATGCATGGATAAAATTAAAGCCAAAATACAAAAAAATGGCGTCATTTTGCGGTATTTTTGCGTCATTATTACTACAGATATACGATGTTGTTTGAAATTTTGATTTAACATATCGAATTAAATATTATTTGCGAAGTCATTTTGATGGGTATTGTTTTGCTACTGATTGAGGTTGAGCTAGGAGCCTCGGTACTGTTCATACGCATGATAGCAGTTCATACTTGTAAGGCGCGCTCTATAGCAATGTATACTCTAAGGTTGGAAAGGTTTAAAGGCAGGCTTTAGGTGAAGTAGGCTCAAGAGAAGATTAATTAGATAATAATTCTTTAGTATACACCAATAGTATACAGTACAACAAGTAGCTTGATATGAAATTAATGGAATGCGTGAATGAAGATATGACAAGTGTCTCATAGGAATGTGTGTTAAAGAATTACATGATTATGATGATGCCCAACCCAAAACACAGGTCAGAAGAGAATGGATGATTCACAAGTCTATTATGTCAATAAAATACGTGCTTTCTAGTATAGTGTTATGCTACAGGTAATAAGGAGATAGAATCAAGAGTCTAACTTCTAAACTAGATAAATTAACTTTTGTCTGTCAATTTACAATTTCTAACTGAATGAACTATACAGTAAACTTAATGATCTTAACATAACAGTGAACATAATGTAGTTTAAAAATCCTACAATTTTCAAGAGATTCAGCGTTATAATTTCTAATTATTTTGTTGTCTGAGTTAGCGACTAGCATACACACTTCAAAGAGTTTCTAGAAATGGAAGTTTTAATGTCAGAATTAAGTGTTGGGTAGCATTGAGTATACAACAAATTTCTGAATATTGCGACAGAAATACTGTAAGGTATGATCCCGAAGGTGACCGCATACGACAACTGGAAATGTACGCAGTACATAGGCGTAATTCATTGCGGCTTCTCAATGTCCCCTTTCTCCGTACCGAAGTTTAACAAGTCACGGGTACGCTGTATCTGCTGTATGCGTCTGCAGTTGTCGGCTTCGGAATCATATCTTTAGAAAAAGGCGAACTTATCGTAACAACACATCGCTAAATAATATCATAATGTTATACTTCGAGCGAAGCATACCCTCGGATGCTTCGTGTCAAAAACAACGAACAAAAACATGAAAACGAAGCTGAAATGCATGTCGACAACAAGTTGGATATTTCAAACATGTTTCAATTTAACTTCGTACGATATACACTTCTATCCAGAGATTGCTCGATCTTCATTCGCAGAAAGATCGCCATTTTCCCGGATTGCTCTGAACCAATTAAAACTTTATAATTGACTTTTTTGACAACCAACATCGTTATATTACAGAGGCGTTAGTTGTTTGTCACAAAATTAGATTTGAAAGCACCAATTTGTATCAAAACTTCGCACCTGGATGATCAAGCAAGATATTGATCGGTCTCAAAGGAGACCTACTTTGTTTGAAAATAAACACTTGTATAGTACTTACAATTCACGAGCGTGCCTTAAGGTGGATTTAGATCAAATGAACAAAGATCTAGAGCTAGAACAAGAGCATTCTTTCCTTATATTTTAGTGTAAATGAAACCTTATAGTCAGCGTTTAAACAACGAACGAATGTTTTGTCACTGTTTACACTAAAACAATTTGACGTAGAATGGATAGAATGAGCATTCGCTCGGCTGATATAAATCAACTTTTAGTTGTAGTATTCGTATACACACGCATTACGGTAGTGTGTGACTTTTTTTGATAGTTTTTTTTTCTGCTAATTGTACCGTTTTTATGTACACGCATACATTCTCACGTGTACTAACGGCTGTGGTTTTCCCAAGCGACTACAATATAGGGTTTTTCAAGAAAGACATTAGAAGGTTTCTTCAGGGTCGGCAGCACGAGTGTGACGCTTCTGGTATTAAATAAGTCCATAGGCTAAGGTAACCACTTCACATCGTCGGCCATGTAATTGTCTGCGACCTAAGTGAAAATTGCAAGAGAAGGAAAACTGAAAGAGCCCGTCTGGCCAGCAAGGAAACACAACATCGGGAGTGGCATATGTCTAGCAGTGGACTGCGATAGACTAATTGATTGATTGAATTAATTTTCGATTCAATTAACTATAACTAAGATTATAGTAGGTATTCTGTAATTATTTTAGTTTACAGTTATTGTTGTTAAAATATATATTTCACCGCATATTACACGTATGAACACGGATAAACTCATTAAACTTGATCAGACAGCCAGAAACGAGGTATCCACATAACTTTGTTGTTTAACGAACAAAGTACAAAAGGGTATTTTTCACTAATTAGGTACCTACGTGAGCTACGGGCTGGGTGGTCTAAAAGCACCGACATTTCAATCATATTAGTAACGTGATATTTAGTTACAAACATTCAAAAGTATTGTGAATTTTATAATATTTTTATCACTCGGTTTGCCTAAATTCAAGGACTTCTAATAATAGGTACAATGTTTATACTAAACCGTTTGCTTAACATTTTACTAATATTATAAACGTGAAAGTTTGTAAATAATGTGAAGATGTATGTAAAGATGTATGTGAAGATGTATGTGAAAATGTATGTGAAGATGTATGTAAAGATGTAAGTGAAGATGTATGTGAAGATGTATGTGAAGATGTATGTGTAGATGTAAGTGAAGATGTAAGTGAAGATGTATTTGAAGATGTATGCGAAGATGTATGTGAAGATGTATGTGTAGATGTAAGTGAAGATGTAAGTGAAGATGTATTTGAAGATGTATGTGAAGATGTATGTGTCGTACTCGTTCGAGTATTGGTAGATTACTCCCACCGTCGTCGCCCCAAGACGGATGTTACGAAAATTTGGATCAGGTTCGGACAAAGCTCGGTGGCTTAGTGGTCAAAGCATTCCCCCAGCCCTGTAAGAGAAAGATCGCGGGATTTCCTATCCTAATCAATACAAATTTAGATTAATTTGCAAAAACGGATTTCCACTAAATATAAAATAATACATTACTGAAAATAATCGTGAACAAGAAATTAATTCGACGTGAATTGTTTGTCGATTCTGTTTTGTAATACTCTCCACAGTAATGCCGTGATTTTCCTGTTTTGGTAATGAATCGAAATAGCGCCAATGCTATTGACAGCTGTCAGCCATTTTGGATAACAAAGGAATCGGAGCGTACGGCCTAAACTATACAAACTCAAAGATACCGGTAGTGTGTTTTGTTTGTGTTGTTTGTTTGTTGAAGTCAAGTTTAGCTTTAGATAATATTAAAATAGTATAATAAATTGTAAGACTTTCTACACAACGCTATCTAGACTCAAAGTAAGCATAGCCTAACTAGCTTGTGTTTTGGGTTCTAGAATGCGGATAAATATACTATACTTAGATACTTTTTATTTTGTAAATACATACCTTTTATACATAGGAACACCCAGACCAATGCAAATATTCATATACATGCATACAAAATTAAATATTTACACTGAGCGGAGATCGAACCCGCGCCTCCTGCGTAGCGGCCGCGTTCACTACCGCTACGCCACAGAGGCAGTAATTTATTTTAGTTCATTTTAGTAATAATAGTTTCTCATTTGAGATTAATTATAGTATTTTTTATGTTGTAACGAGTTATATTCAAAATAAAGGAATATATGTTCAATAACAATAAATACTTTTATACCTTCATTAAAAGTTTGAAATTATTTTGTTACTATTCACATTTTTTAAGAGACAGCCTATACATGGCTCGAGTCAACAATAGTGCCCGGAAAACGGCAATAGTGTTGTGAGTGTATATCCTGACACTCTTCGTGAGTTTCCTTTACTGTCATGTCACCCGCGGATTTTGAGTACTTCTAACCTCATCATTAGACACTAAAATCGTTTTATTTCAATAATTATATCGTATTTGAAACATACTAACAGTCAAAACAAATTACTTTCAAAGCTCAAAGACCCCAGTTCAGAAATATCCTGAAGCCCACGAACTGGAGTGTGGAAAGTTTATGCAAATCTTTGCTCCTGACTTTTTTCATACATTTGCATCAAACGTGATCTGAGTGCCGATGGATTTTGTGCCGAAGTTATGTAGTGATATTATGGAGCGAAAAGTTTCGCTAAGCAAGATGCATTCCACAGTCATTTTTCTTTTTAGTAAGAGAGGTTCGGTCTATGTGGGGTTTCTCGGAAGACGCGGACCTGCGGTGTGAGTGTGGAGTTGCTCCACAGACCATGGCCAACCTGCTAACGTGTGCTGCATGCCCATCTACCTGTACACCGGAGGACTTAATGAGTGCCTCCGAGAACGCGATCCAGGGAATGTAGGCGATGTAGCATACTGGGAAAATCTGAGAGTGGAAGTGCCATCGACTCGACAGAAGCAGAAGAAGAATTGGTTATACATATTTTGTTAGGTTCTCATTGGCAGTATAATAGCCCAGATTCAAAATCACGACCTCTCGCTCTTAGGACAGACTCTGTAACCACAAAGTTAACGATGCAATTAGTATTATATAACAGAGCTACAATAAAATAAAACCTCACATTTAATTAAGTATACTGCAATTTTCTTGTCTAACGAATGAGGCGACGACATTATAAAAACTAGATAGTGGTACTACGATGACACTACGATGAAATATTTTACGAGACTTGGCTCAAATCTAAGCGCACTTAACTGTGTTGCAAGCAGAAAAAAGTCTTGAGTAGAGAGCACTGGTCTTTGATATTTCTTTCTTGATTCGTTCTTTTAGCGAGATTTTAATTATTGCAGTGACTACGAGCACTATTGTATTCAATTAATTTTTAACCGACTGCTAAGAAGGGTTATGGTTTTCGCACGTATCTTCTATGTATTGTATGTATGTAAAATTCTTTATTACTTCATATCTTCTGAATCACAACACGGATTTCAAGTATTGATGTCTTAAATGAAAGATATTCTTTTCCCAAGTGTTCGCAAATGTGAATAAAAGCTATATGGTGGATTTTGGCACCAAAATGTAAGTTTTCAAAAAAATATTTTCATATATGTTTGGTAACAGGCGGTACCCATTTGCAAATCATAAAATGGATGAAAACTAATGGGCACCTTCTGCTAACAAACTTGTTTCGATCTTTTCAGCATCTCTCAGGTTTTTATTTTTAATAATTTACTAAGATATAGATCCTTCTGAGTCTGCAGGGTATTACTAACACCTTCGAAGCCCAAAGGTCGAAGACTCTCGGGGTTGGAGTCGCTGTGAGGACGATGACAATGAAATATAGAAACCATGACTTCACGCTTACATATCGCGGCAATCGCAGAGTCAAATTGTGTCGATACGTACAATTTTGCTTTGATAATGTCTTATGCCTTTATAATTCATAACCATGCATACTGTCACATAAGCGTTTTAGTAGCACTACAGCAGCGCTTCAAGCGAAACCTTTCAGCGGCTCGGTGGTGCTAGGTCGCACGTTGGACGTGAGTTGACCGGCTTCATTCTGTTAATTGCCAATAGGGATTAAACACGCCTATGGCGTTCGTAATTTGGGACATAATACGCATCTGCTCTCTGCACTGGTCTAACACTGACTAAAATTCCGACATATGAAAGCGCTTTTAACACAATGGCTTTTATAAATCCTGTTGTAGGGACCATAAACCACAAATGCCTATAGCTAAACAGAGATACATACAGCCTCTCTGTGGCGTGGTGGTAGTGAACGCGATTGCTACGCAGGAGGTGTGGTTTATTCCCACTCAGTGAAAATATTTGTACGCATGAATATAGCTATTTGCATTGATCTGGTTTCGGAGAGCACATTAAGCCATTTGTCCCGGTGGCTATACGAACATCTATGGCAGTCGTTACGGTTAGTTGGAGCCCTAAAAATCCAACAACTGGTCTAACTACAATGCTTTGATATCGCCAACGGTTTTTTTTTGTACTACTTAGGTCGCAGACAAGCACACGGCCCTCCTGATAGTGACAGGTTACCGTGGGTTTTGGAGATGGCAGTCGCTTCATGGAAAATATCGAAATACAGCCAAACCCGTAATTAGACTGGAAAAACAGGACCTTGGACTCCGAGGTGAAAGCTTCAGATACGACTGGGATTAACGCTAGGACGATAATGTGTCAAAATTCATTGACTTATTAATTTCCATTAAGACCTGGCACTCCTTACCAGCTCACGTGCTTCCTACAGTCCCGGGTCCTTCTTCTGCCGCACCATTAAGTCTTGGAATTCTTTACCAGTTCACGTGTTTCCCTCCTCCTACAGTCCCGGGTCCCCTTTAAGCGGGGCGTGAAAAAGCATCTGATGAGGCCGTCAAGCTGAGTGCCACCATTGTAACATGATACGTGTCTGTAATGGTGACGCTCTTTTCAGGGACTTTGCCTTCAGCTTACCATCAGGCGAGGCGAAGTCAAATTGACGAGTCCTATATGTAAAAAAAAAAAAAAGCGGAGCGTGAAAAAGCATCTGATGAGGCCATCAAGCTGAGTGCTACCATTGTAACACGGTACGTGTCTGTAAGGTCACCATTACTCTTTCCTGAGACATCAGTTTACCATCAGTATAAAAAAATGAATTTATTTTGAATATGGAACGGGACAGACCTAGTCTTTATCCCGTTCCAAATTCAAAATTATCTTCCCAGAAACCGATGCCATATTTGTTCTAAACAGTGAACTCAATATATTTTCGACACGATATTTTTACTGACTAGAATAACAACAGTGATATGACCTTGTTATTTGGTATCAATATTGATTTATGCACTTGAAAGCACTACCATCTGTTTGACTTTCTTATTTGTTTGGATGATAAATTTTAGCCGCGTCAATTTTTTTAGGATTTGTTTTAGCGTATAAAAACCAATTTACTGCAAAAATTCCGATCTCAATCAATTAGTACTGTACGTGTAGGTATCTATGAGTTAAATTACCTAGGATGTGATCGCTTATCTGAGCACTTATGTGCTTCGGAGGGCACGTTGAAAGTCGGTCCACTGTCAATTAGAGTTAGGTTAAAACGGAGGTCTATGTGGGCGGCCTGATCAACTCCATCAATGGTTGGTCAGACGGCAGTCGATCCTAATATGATTGAAAAAGAAAGTCTTAAGTATGATGTACTTAAGTGGACCCTGAACTATGAGGCCACCACGGATGCAACCGGGAGTAATCAATTTGATGAAACTCAATTCACTCAAAAGTATTTTTAGATGCAGTGTACATAGTCAATTGATTCACAAAGAACAAAATAACACATAAAATTTCATGACGTCCAAATCGCCATATTTGGCAAGAAAAAGATAAAATACAACATGTCATAATAGATACCTTGTGCTGGTCTCGAGGGGCAAAACACTCAACTTGTGAAATGGAAAAACTTATATAAGGTAAAGATGTGTAAGTCGTTTCTCAAAGTTGCGCCAACCTGTTATACTAAGACGTTAGTAGCAGATTACAACTGTCAGATATACATCGAAGTTTGTTGTGGTTATATCAATCTTAAGTTCAATATAATATATAAATTAGCTAGCTACTAACCACCTGAAGAAATTCGGGCCGTGAGATCCCGGCTCCACAGGGACATGGTGGCGGAGTGGGAGCTACAACTTGGGCAACCACGCGCAGGGTACGCCGTAGTAGCGGCGGTAAGACCCATCATGGGGGAGTGGCTAGAGGGGCCACACGGCGGCCTCTCGTTCTGGCTGACGCAGATCATCACCGATCATGGATGCTTCGGACGGTATCTGCATCGGACCGCGAAGAAAGAGCCAACGTCCGAGTGCCATCACTGCGACGCGAGCGAGGACTCGGCGCTGCACACGCTCACTGAGTGTCCGGCGTGGGAGACGCCGAGACGGGAGCTGGTGGCGACCCTGGGAGTGAGAGCTCTCACGCTCGCCACTTTGCTCGCAGCGATGGTTCGCTGCGCGGATGCGTGGGCCGCCGGCGCCTCCTTCTGCGAGCAAGTGATGCTCGTGAAGTGGGCAGCGGAGCGCGAGCGAAGGAGAATCGCAGACCTTGCGGTCCGCGAGGAGCGAAGGAGAATCGCAAACCGCGCGGCCCGCGACGAGCGGCGGCAACTCGGGCGTCGGAGGTCGCAGAATGACCTCCGTCCCCCATGAGCGCGGGCCTGGGGGTGACGGGTGGGGTCGTCTGTCACCCTAGCAGAAGCAGGCCACGGCGGTGGCGCGCATTGCGTGCCCCCCCATACCCGGGGGCGAGTTGGGGACTCCGTGGTCCCCACACCGGAAGAGGGCCAGATCGAGAGATATGGCCCTGGGTCGGCCGGGGTGCGAGGGATATGGTTATGACAATCTCACCTCCGGCAACTGACCCACAGAAGGCGTGCGTTTTAGTCGGTTCGAGTCCGACATAACCTCCTCCTCCGACCCCGGCGGGGGAGGTATCCGTGGGGATTTTTCGCACGATAAAAAAAAAAAAAATAAGCTAGCTACTAACCAATACAGTGATTAGTCGACATTCCACGCACCGGAAGGGCGGGACTCCACCAAAGCGAAGACGAGACGAGCAGAGAGAAGATGTTTTTTAAACAACCAATAGAAATGCGTTATTGATACATCTCCTCTTCGCTTAGCTTCAGTGGAGATCGCTATGCGGAGATGTGGCATATTTGTATGGCACGATGGAAACGGAGATGTCAGCTGCGCGCGGACGACGACGCGCAGCGCAGACAAGAAATGTGAGCGGCATGCTGTAAGCGATGTCACCCTCCCCTTTCGTGTCAGAATGCGTATTGAGCACTCAAAACACCGCACATCTCTTCTCGCATAGCACACAGCACACCGCACACCTCTCCGCTTTGGTGGAGTCCCCCTAGCTGCAAAACATCTCCTCTCACACAGCACGCAGCACACTGCACACATCTCCGCTTTGGTGGAGTCCCGCCCTTAGGCTGCCTTTCCTCCAGAGATGTGCTATGAGGCTATGCTACGAGAAAGTAACAGCTAAGCTAAGCTATGAAACTATGTGACGGTTTCCACTGTGCTATGCTACGTAGCGTAGCGAGTAAGATGTGTTATGAAACTTCCTACACATCTTTTTCCTTAAAAAAATCTCTTTCTTATTTGAATAGTTAGCATATGTAAATAAATAATAAATAAAAATATTTTTATTCTCTCAAACAATTAAAAATACAAATAAATAATAACAATAATAAAACTTATTTCTTAGTGTATCTTATGGCCTATACAAAAATCTGTAATTGTGAGACTGGTGCCTAAACTAGATACAACAGTTTGTATCTGTATTTATAGGTCACCAGGAAACCCACGCAACCAGTAAACACGAGTAGAAAAGGTACAATATATTATGATTTATTATATTAAACAAAAACAAACTACATTATGGATTAACTATCTACTAACGTTTTAGTGCTAAGCTTGGATTTTAAAATAACATGGTCATAGCAAGTTTTGTCGTGAGTAGCAAAAAAATGCTTAGAGAGGTAGCCAGCCGGTAGGTAGTGTTCCGCCAGCATCTGCAGGTATTGATCAGCAGCTGGAGAGTCTATCCCCGGTAAGATGTCAATATTAATATCGCCAAGAATAGACACAGTTTTAAATGATGATAAATTACATAAAACTTCATACAAACAATTTGTAAACACATCTGTGCTAGAAAAAGATGGTGAACGGTAAATTGCCACAACAGCAAGATCGCTTTAAAATTTGCACACTAAGACCGAACCTTCATTAAATGTAGGGCATTCAATTTGACATTGCATGTTGCTTTTTACATAATTATATCACTACGCCATCATTTTGATTAATGTTTACATTTGTACTATATGAGTCATAGCCGGCCATCGGTGGAATGTTCGACACTTTACTTAACCAACACTCAGACAGTATTATGACGTCGAAAGTACACTTAATGTCCGCTAACAAAACTAAGAGTTGATTTAAAATTACGATTTAAGCTACGTATATTCATATGAAAAATCTTAATACGAGAGTTTTTATTTCCTATTTTTAATTTGCACTCACTAGGCGAACACAAGTACGAATCTCCATCACCTAAGTCCTCAATTTCTTTATGTACATCAACCATAATAGCGTTTAAACTACTGTAGGGCCAGAAAAGTTGTTTGTTACGGCGCTCTAGGCGCCCTCATAGTCTGTTGATTGAAGTAGTCGGTTCTCTGCAATTTTACGGGACGGGCACTGTACGTCACCAGTGCTGTGATTGTGAGGCTTCTTAAAGCGCATGCAGGATGCACACTTTGGCGACTGATCGCGAACAGGGCACTCTTTGAGGGTGTGACCAACACATCCACACTGACCACAAGTGTATGTATTAGGTAAATGGTTTAAAATTGCATTCAAATCCTACAAATATTCAAAATTCGAATCTATTCTCCATCCACAGCGTACATCTATAGCACGCAGCTTTCAGATATAGAAAACATAGCTTAGCTGAACCAATGCTATGCTTTGTGGATCAATAATATTTTTGTAAATCATGTTACACGTGTGCCAAGTTTGGTAAAATAAAAATGGTGAAATGGTTAAGGAATACACCCTCTAGATCAGAACTAAGGCTTTAGACCTTTAAGATTCAAACCTAAATAAACGGGATATTATATAGATACGGACGAAAGCAAAATAGGCCACAATGTCGAAACGGTTCTCTTCCTTTTAGAATTATGAAAACAAAAAGTTTGACTGTTGCGGCAAATAGCAAACTCTCCAGATTATCCCCACCGTTATAGCTAAAACGCCTCGCTTCCTGAGTAGACAAAGCGTCATAATCAACAAGGATATGAGTTTAAATAATAATAATAATAAATAATAAATAAATCTTTATTGCAGGCAACATGAGTAAAGTTACAGATGTTATAAACTTATACTACGGCCCATAGACATATACCTTAAAACTAGAAATACATACAAGTAGTTGTTAGTAAATAACAGTTAACCTATGTTAGTAAGCACTTCCTATGCACTAAGTCTATGTGCGTTCCTGTGGCACTGGTCCGCGGAAGCGACGGAAAACCACGTCCTGTGGCCAAAAGTCTTCCTTCATAACGCGGTCCAGGAAACAATTGGGTACTCGCACCACGAACGATAAAAAGTTGACGTTGCGGCGCGACTCCAACAGCTGGACTCTCGGCGTGTAGTTGACCTTATGGCGCACGTACTCCACGATGCTCTTTGCCGTCGTCGTGTAGTGCAGACGGGAGATATACACCGGAGTGTTCGGCTTAGCGGCATGCAGCGAAAGTTTGGGTATCGCAGGTGCAGTGCCGCATCGGTTCTGATTGGCTTTACGTTTCTTTTTTTGAACCGTTATAAAGCCATCTGAAGCCCCCTTACCGTCCGGTTCTACCAGTGGCTTCGGGGTCACGGTCGGCGCGCTTTGGGCGACGCTGGCGAAACTTCGGCGAGGTGGTGGTTGAAGTTTCACCTGGGCTGATGTCACAGGCTTCGGTGCTGGACGTGGACTTCGCGCTGCTTCACTAGTAGGCGTCGCGGAGGCGGGGGCAGAGCAGGGGGGCGCTTGTGTAGCACGTTCCTCAGGCTCAGCTGTTAGCGACAGCGAAACTGCTGACGCGTAATTTGAGCCGCGGCCAGTGCCCCGACACGTGTTGACGTTCGCAGTTGACGGTGACCTACATATCGCCGCATTATTGCGTAAAGTCACAATTTCTTGACGCAATTCCACGACGATATCTTCGGTTTTCGCCAGCTTGTTTTGGACGTCAACCAGACTGGACTTTAAGGACACAATGTCCTTCAAAAGGCACGTAACGTCGACGTGATCAAATGTGACGGGAGGCAACTTATGAAGGTCCTTCGCCACAAACGTTGGCACGTCGTCAGGGTCGGTCTCCTTCAGTAGCGTGATGACATCCTGTACGCTTCTGCTGGTCCCGTCACGCCGGCGGGACACCATCTGGTCGCTCTTGTTGAGTACTTCAAATAATAGCCGCTTGGATGCCGCTATCTCGTCCTGGCTGAAGTTGGAGCTACAGATCTGGATAGCGGACACCTCGTCCATCACATCCAGTTTCTGCTGCAAGAACGCCAGCATCTCGTTCACCACAAGTTGGGCACTCATGGCTAAAAAGTAAAGTCGTGCAACGGCTGGCGCCGCGCTACACACTAATATTTTATCGATTTAGCGATACGTCCGCATAGGTACGCGGTATGAACGAGTTTTTCAGTCACTTTTGAGTTAAAACTTCACTTATGAAACTTTACAAGCGTGACAATATTAAGACCTGACAAAATCAATGCATCGTGTGATAAGCTTTGTTACTTTGGGGAATCTGTTGATAACGAGAACTTTCTTCCCGGGATTGGGAATTAGGTGGTAGTTATTCTCGTAACAGCCAAAGTAAAGAAAATTATGGAAAAAGGAGTAAAATAGCGGACCACGGGCCCTAGAGTGTAGGTTTTGTAAGCAACACTGGGTTTGGCAGTCAGTTGAAGAAAATTATCCTAATAACTATAAAAACTGACAGTAACAGATAGAATAAAAACTTAGCCAATAATATAATGTAGATACCTTTATACAAAGGAATTATATCATATTAAAAGGTTGCCTGGAAGATATCGTTGTTTGCAATAAGGCCGCCCATTGTACATTAGAATGTATAAACATTTCTGTATTTTTTAGTTTCTTTTGGTGTACAATAAAGAACATTTATTTATTTATTATTTATTTATGCTGTACGATAAGTTTTATTTAAATTTCAATTAAGTACAATTATTTACATAAATTAATTACTAGTATAAAAACAATATCTGTATACCTATATACAAAGCTGCAGGTTTAGGCGTCAAAAAATTCCTCCCCATCGACGTCAACTGGGAGGGTGGCCAGAAGGCTGGCGGCATTGCCACGTTGAATGGCAATGCCAATCCTTTGTGCAAGGAATGAACCAGCCCTCTGGTCACGGGTAGCGTCTATAAGCCGTTTAGAAATTTCTTTAAATAATCTTTAATAAATTTATTTATTATATGTGATCTGTCACAATCTTCTTCAAGAGGTGTTGGTAACGGTGTGGTGTCGCGAACTCGATGACCTTTTCAAAAAATGTTCTACGTAAAATGCTTCAAGAAATTGTTCCTTCATCAAAAACAGTTTTCTCCGTTATGTCTAGTATTAATATAAGGCTACTTACGACATTATACACATTGCAATCTAGACCCAAAATGAGCACAGCTTGTCGTTAGTAATTTCACTAAATCAAACTAAAACTAGGTAAAAAAATAAAAAAGAAGTTTTTCTTCATCCTAGCGTTAATCCCGGTCGCATCCGAAGCTTTCATTTCGGAGTCAGCTTTTTCCAGTTTAACTACGGGTTAGACTGATCTCCGATATTTTCCGTAAAGTGACTGCCATCTGACCTCCATAACACAGCGATATCGAAGTATTGCAATTAAATCAGCTGTTGGACTTTTTAGGACTCCAACCATCCGTAACGACTGACATAGATGATCGTATAACAACCTAGATCGACGTCGTCGGCTTAACGTGCTCTCCGAGGCACGACTAATGCAAATAGCCAAATATTTACACTGAGCGGGAATCGAACTCGAAAGCCCTAGTAAGGAAGTAAAACAACAAATAGTAAAAGTATCACTTTTATCATATCAATATCGCTAGACTTTACTCACATAATCAACATGGACCGTACAAATAACAATGTTGATTCACTAACAAAAGACCTATGAGTTGAACTGAGCGACTCAACAAACGCCTTCACGCTACGAGCCGCGTGGCGCCGACAGGTGAAGTCAACAGACGCAACTAGGTCATGTAGGTCAGGGCTGTCACATAGCTATGTCAATTTCTGAATGAATATTGAAGTATATTGTAACGTATGTTTTACTTCCTGTAAAAGTTAAATTTAAATTATCCATACTAATATAATAAATGCGAAAGTAACTCTGTCTGTTTGTCTGTCACACTTTCACGCCTAAACCACTAAACCGATTTTGATGAAATTTGGTACAGAGATAGATTAGACCTTGAGAAAGGACATAGGCTATGTTTGGTCCCGATAACCGATATCCACGCGGGCGGACCCGCGGGCATAAGCTAGTTTCAAATAAAAGAGTAGGCAATAGTAACTGGCAGAAGCAGACTAGGGTGGTGGTGAATTTGCGCTCCCCTCTTCCCGGGAATAAGATACAGACACCGTGGTTCCCACACCCGTGGGGCCCATATCGAGATATAACTGTGGGTCAACCGGGGTGCTGAACACACCCCCGGCCACTGATAATCCAAGAGCGTGGCGTGCGGATTTAGTCGCTTCGAGTTCAACCAAACCGCCCTTACTGGGCAGCGGGGGACTATGTAAGATTATTTACCATCAGCTTCCCTTTTGAAGATTTTCACTATTCGCCAACGAAAGACAGCATTTCCGTATTTTGTGCAGGCCCGAAATTTCGAATGTTTCATAGTAGCCCGCCAGTACTTAAACAGGAAATCAATTTACCTCATTGTCCTTGGAATACAATAAACCACTTTACCGAAACGTCTTTGACTCCGTCCTCTTTGATTTGCACTCAGGCATCTTGAAAGCAATTATAAATATAAAAATTATTCAATATTTATATTCTGATACTAGCTGAGGGCTCGCGACTCTGCCTGCATGGTTGACGGTTATCGCGACTTTAGATCATAGTGTATATATTCAACCAATTAATATCAAAACATACGTAAGATTTTAAGTCTGACGAAGCTTTATGAACTGTTGATTGATGGCACTTACTGGAACATATTGGTAACACACTTGTACTTTTCCACGATATATAAACCTGTCAATATAAACCTCTGAGATTGCCGGGAAGTCAAACCAGTCATGTTCAATAATAAATATCATAATAATAAATATCATCAATATGTCTGACGAGTACAGTCACGTGCAATGAAATGTATACATGGACAGAATTTTGAATAAATGTTCACTCTGAAAATTTCAGATATAAATAGTCACATTATCAATATATTCTTTGTAATCATCGGGATTTCTCGCCATAATGTACATTTTTGTCAAAAATATGATCACAAATGGCTTTCAGACACTCTTGCAAATATATCACTGTATACATATCAGTGCACGTACCTCTCTAACAAAAAAAGCGTATCAAAATCTGTAGTTGCGAACCAGCGGACAAGAATTTCAAAAAATATTTTTATGTTCAGGTTAATGTAATATTTTAAATATCTTCAATGTACAGACAAGACTGTTTTACAATTTTATCATAGCATAGACTTATATTCTAATACAAACACTTCAGTTTTTTTAGAGGAAACCATTACGGGAAATGCAAACAGTTCTCTCCTTTCCTGCCTTTTACTTTTTTACTGAATTGTTAAGTACATTTATTAAGAAGGTAAAGTTACACAAATACGTTCGATATTAAATATTAGGTATATTTTTAAATATGATGGCGAAAAATAGACTGTTTGGTGCCAAGTTGGACTACAATAAGCTTTTTTGAAGGGACTAAAAATAGTTGACGAAATGTGTGTATTATGAGACTGCCTGCACCTTCTTTTCTAGCTTTTCAAACACAATCCCGAGTTTATTTTTGTATTTATAATGATCTCACTCATGCTAGAGTTTATGGACGGGAGGTCCATAAATGCCGTAGATATGTGCCAAATATAGTAAAAATCGTTCTTTTTATAGTTATAACCCTACAAAGAGCGACTATGACCCACTTTGTACCCACTATTGTAACATGGTACGTATCTGTAATGGTGATCCACTTTTCTGAGACGATGCCTTCAGCTTACCATCAGGCGAGGTGAAGTCAAATTGACGTGTCCTATATGAAAAAAACAACACAGCCATTCCTTTTACTTACAGCCTTACAATCAATGTTATTAGCTAAAATCGTTATCAAGAATTATTACTAATGTGTCCCCCCACGTGAGCCTTTAAGAAATCACAACACTATTTTTTTTTTCATTTATTTACCTGCCTCGGGTAGTAACCCTATGGCATCACCGTGACCTGCCTCGTTTTTAACGTCACCGAGTCACGACACTAAGGAATCGTCTTTTGTAAAATCAATATTTGTGTAATACAAGCTTCCACTCACAATTCTATTTATGTTGACGTAAAAATTAAGTAACGACTTTCCATCTTTCTTTCTGCCACATAAGTGGTTTTAAAAAACCCAGGCAATCACAATGAGATGATGACTGATATTCTATTTTTACTAAATTTTTACATACATCTATACTATTATATAATTGTACAGTGGTCGTGTCTGTACCTTGGAGATATTAAAAAAAAAATACTTGGGTTATGTTATGTTAACGATACTGAACACGAAATTTTTTTTTTAATTACCTGTCTGTTTGTCTGTTTGTCCGCGATGGACGCAAAAACTACTGGACGGATTTTGATGCGGTTTTTTTTTTAGAAAGGGCTTGCTCAGACTTAAAATCTTACATTTGTTTGATCGGAATCGGTTGAGTAGAACCGAAGATATGAGCAAAGGTCGCGTTAACCGAGATGCACGCGGGCGGAGCCGCGGGCTGAAGGCTAGTACATATATACAATTATGCCTTTATCCCCGGAGGGTTAGGCAGAGATGAATTAACACCCACATTTTACCAATCATTGTATTAGGTCCCACATAATAGGGGGTGTGCCCTATTCCCGGACACTAATTAACTTGAAACTTCATTTAAATCCGTTAATCCTACTTTGTAGGACTGAATAACAAACAACAGAATACCCAAATGTCCAAAAAAAATTACATCGGCAGAAATGGCGCACATTGGGAGAGGCCTATGTCCAGCAGTAGACTGCAATAGGCTGATTGATTGATGATTGATATTTTAGTAATAATAGTTTCTAGTTTTCAATTTTGAATTTGATTCAGCGTGATCTTAAACTGATTTAGCAAAAAAAAACAAACTCATTTTTATTTCATTAAAGTTAGAATCCTTAATTTAATTACATTGCACGAAAATAGAAAGTGTTTATTTTTCTCAAATAAAAACACAAACGAATTTAATGTTTATTTAATTAAATGTACACATTTGGCGTGGTGTCAAATAAAAGTGCCTTCACAATTTATTAGTTCGGGTCAATGTTTCGCTTTGATTGAAAAGTGTGAAATAATTGCGATTCCATTTATAGCATTGCCTATAGAAGTATTGTATAGAAGCACTTTTCTTTTAGAAATCTAACAATGGTCGAACTTGCTAAAGTTTTTGTGCCTACAAGTCACTTTTTCACGCCTGCTTAGAACTGGGGATTGTAAGACAGGCATTTGTCACGCGACAATGAAAGGTAGTGCTGAACCATTCGATTACTTACTACATATTTCAACTTATATTTTCCTTGGTTTGATAAGTTTTTTTATACTACAAGAAAACTAGGATTTAGGATTTAAGATTTAGGAAACTTGTAGCAATTTGCTTTTGGAATTCGTTAAGGATGGTCAATGGCAGGCTAAATTTAGTTTGGCGTGGTATTCGGCTCGTTACGTCTCCGCTATCTTGAATTTAAGGGTAAATTTTTGTTTACCGAATAAGTCGTTCAGTTTTAATTGTAAACGAAGAAATATTACCACAAAGTTGTTTAAAATTAAATTTCCTACAATTTTGGTGCTCGAAACTTTTTCCTAGGATCGTTATTTTTCGATTGTATACCCCAAAAGGTAATGAATTTTTCTTTGACTTTTTTGACATATAAAAATTCGTTGTCACTGGCAGTCTACATTTGGTTTTGCGTGGTATTCGGTTGGTTGCGTTCTCAGCAAAAAATCAATAGCCGTATTCCGGGCACTATTCTTGACTCGAGCCATGCATATGAGGCTGATTCTGGACAGTATAATATTTCTGTCTGATTATACAGCTCTATCCCTTAATCACCTTGTATGAGATCGCATGGGAAGAGATGGGGTGGTACAAATTCTACTCTGCCGGGAACCACGCGGCCGGGAATATAAAGTTATCGTCAATAAGTCCTAATATCTAGCTATCCAATAAAGTAACCCTACAGAAGATAAAACGAAGCTCGTCTAAATATAACTGGGATAGCTTTATTTCATGGCACATAATGTTTTATAGTCATTTCCGCGTCCAATTTTATGATCAAATGTCCAGTTCCCATGTTCATTTACGATATTCATAATATATTTATTGGTGCTTTATAAGGCTACGTGTTCTGGAAATAAGATATTTTGAATGATAGGTAGGTAGATAAGGTATATTCTCAAATAATATCTATAATGATATTACAAATACGAAAGTAATTCTTCTGTCTGGTAGGACATTCTTCACAACGCTATGTAGATCCAAGGTAAGCATAGCTTAACTAGCTTGTGTTACGGGTTCTAGATTGCGGATAAACATACTTAGATACAATTTCTTTTTGTAAATATATACACATACATATTATATATAGAAACACCCAGACCAATGCAAATATTCATATTCATGCATAGAAATATTTGCACTGAGCGGGGATCGAACCCGCGCCTCCTGCGTAGCGGCCGCGTTCACTACGGCTACAACACAGAGGTAGCAAAGGTTCAATAATAGTAGAGGAAGATCATGAAGTGTAAGGATAGAAGCAGATGGTAGGTAGTTGTCTGTGCCTACCCGAGATAAATAGTTGTGATAATAATAGACGTATGTTTATTTCTGAATCAGACGAATTCTCCCACCGAATAAGAATGGAAAAAGTGAATCGCTCAGGCAGAATTCGAACCCGCGACCAGTCCCTTACAGCTCAAGTCTCGCCAGTGCCATTCATTTATTCGATTCCTAATTAATTTGATTAGTTGACATGCCAATTACTTAAAAATTTAATTTAACATTCAGATCGAACGTACATAATAATCGAATCTCTGGCATTAAGTACCCACCTTATCAGCAAGACTATACGAACAATGCATCGATATAGTGCACTTAAATCGATGCATTCTCCATGCAGTCTTGCATTACCATAACCAAAGAAACCGATTGAATTAATAAAATAATAACAAAACTTAACTACCTTCTTTGAATAGAAACGTTCTATATTCCAGAAACCGGAACGAGAGTAGTAAACCGTAAACGTAATAAAACCGTATTTAAATCGATTGAGAACGTTTCCCAAAACTCATCCCATGTTTACTGACTGATACGGTTTTACGTTTTGTACGATTGAATTCAATATAGTTAAGTTTGGGGTTTCGGTTTTAAGTGGTATTACTTTGTTCTGGCTCATTTATTTGCGACGGTTTGTGACTTTAGGCGAACACCCCCAAGACAGTAAACTAAGTAAAGTGCATTTTTAAACCCCTCGTCAATTTCATTACTTTGAGAGAAGGGTTTATTTGACTCGGTTCTCTGTTTGAATCAAGAATTAAAACTATCAAAATCAGTTATTTCACTTAAAATCTTATTGATGTTATTTTTTTTATATAGTACACGTCAATTTGAGTTCGCCTCGCCTGATGGTAGGCTGGAGGCAAGTTATAGTTATAAAACGAAAGTTATAAATGCGATTGTTATTTAGTGAGTGAATGTTTATTATCTTTTTACTTTTTAAGCCGTAACGGTTTAAAAGGAGCCATGGGTGTGTCTAAACTCTAAACATACTGAAATAATAAGAATACTTTATAGTATGTATCTATGAAAAAATAGCCACATTTTAAAATCGATAGTCAACAAGATTGCATCATCCATACTCCATACTAATATTATTAAAGTGAAAGTAACTCTGTCTGACTGTTACGCCGATTTTGATGAAATTTGGTATAGGGGTAGATTAGACCTTGGAAAAGGACATAGGCTATGTTTGGTCGCGATAACCGATATCCACGCGGGTGGAGCCGCGGGCAAAAGCTAGTATATACATAAATGATACGCGAGAAAATCATAACCCTTCTTAGTAGTTCGGTAAAAAAGATATCCTTTCGGAATATCATACAAATGATACTTCGTAATAATATTTTACGTATTTTTTTCACTTGCACTCATTTTTTTTTAAAATTTAAACCAAGTATTTTAAGTGTTCATCTAGAAAATACAACCAAACACCCACGTTTCTATTTACTTTACTACTCATGAATTAGATGGCTGACATGACTTCACATCAGGTGGGCCCAGGGGCGTATTTAAAAATTTGGCGCCCCGGGCCACTTAGGTTTGCCGCCCCCTATGCAGGTGCGGTCCGAGGGGGGGGAGGGGGGGTCACAGGTGACATGACCCCGCCAAAACCATGCACGTCATATTGAAAAGTCCTAGTACGAGGGGGGGGGGGGGGGGTGTTAAATTTCTTAAGGAATTTCCGAAGTGACCCCCCCCCCAAAACTTCACGCTGCGACCGCGCCTGCCCCTATGTGACGTTCGCGTTCACCGTTAGCCTGCGCCCAAGGGGCTGACACACAAAATAGGGGTCGGTCAGAAATTTTTGGAGATTTTCAAGCCTGATTCGTGAGATCTCTATCTCTCTAGCCACGGCGAGTTGATGCTGGCAGTGTCTTTTGTTGCCTACGTCTTTAACACCTTGCCATGGAGCTGCATCAGAGCTGCACTCTTTCAGCACGGGGTGCCTCTCTATCCTCGCGTCATTGTCGGGGCTTACTTATCGGTGAAAGCCAGTATCTACCCATGTAGGACAGGGCTTGGTAAGTGAGATATGTGGCGGGGTGTTCCGGCTGGCGCGGATCTGGGGCCGCTTCTCAACATCGGCTAGGACTGGATGGTGACGGCACGAAATCAGAAGCAACCAAGTAAGCCACAGCTGGAGTTACCCAAGTCCTTGGACGTATTTGGTGACTGGATCTGAAGTGGGCATACCTGGTTCTCTTACTTACGAACTCTTTCTGGCCAATTGATGTGTGGGGAGCACAGAGGCTGCCCATACACCACCTGGCAGTCCTTAAATAGACTTCGGATGCAGGTCAGCCGAAGTAACGAAAACCGAATTAGATGGAGTTTCTCAGATGAGGTGGACCCAGGCACCACGGTGTGAATGCGGAACTACAGTGAGGTAGGCGCTAACGTGTGCTGCATGCCTAAGCACGTGTACACCGCAGGCACTCATGGGTGCCTCTGAGAACGCCATCAGGGTGGTTGCACACTGGGCAAACAAAATATGACATTATGTCGTCGACTCGACAAAAGGAGAAGATTAGCTCGAATGAGGTGATGCTCGAAGGGGGTTCTCGCACGTCTTCGCTGCCGATAACGCGATAGAGGTATCACGGTAGCTTCTCCTACCAGCTGACGCAATGCGCCCAGCTACGGCTGCTTCGGTGAGTTCCTGAGACATACAGATCAGGTGCCGACCCCTGCAATGCCACCTCTGCCTGGGCTCCTCCATGTATATGCCACTTCACGCGTTGTATTCTTTAAGCAACCGTCAGAGCGGGAAACCTCTCGCCGCAGGTCCTGGTGCTAGTTATGGTCGTCTGCGAGGGGTGATTATTCCTCGAGAAGTGCCACATGCGGTCTCGGTTTAAAACCGCACACCGTCTCTGTCGGGTCTTAATTATCGGGTGTAAAGTTACCCAATTAGATATTTCCCTCGCAACCCGGCTGACCTTTTAAGATAGCTCCTTCGGGTGTGGGTAGTCGGTGTCCCCATTGAACCCCGGAAAGGTACGGATTTCACCGCCGCGTTACCGGTCTGAATATATTAGAGTAACAGGCGACCGCACCTGTCACCCCCAGGTCTCGGGGAACCAGCCGCCCCTTAGCTGCTCTTATCTGTGCTCTCTGCTAGTCATAAGGATACGTGGAAACCCTATGAGTAGCCATTTACAGCGCCGCTACCACCTCGGCCGGAATTGACCGTAGGCGGTATCTTCTCCCTGCGAGAGAAAGGTGCTGCCGTTTTCGGCGCCCAAGCTGCTTGGCCCTAGTTACACCGTACTTGAACGCAAATGTTATTTAGGGTTTTCTAATTTGAATGCAATTAAAATAGTGAGTGACATAGTCATATTGTAACTAAGTAAGCTCCGAAATATTAAAATATTAAAAAATATACGTAATATTTACTCTAATAGGCGCCTTTTAGAGTCAAGATTAAGGCGCCCAGAGATATAGACATTCGGCGCGGCAGGTTGCAAGGGGCGGTGGAACCGCCCCGAGCGTCTATCTCTGGGCGCCTTTGAGAGCAAGATTAAGGCGCCCAGAGAAGACGTTCGGGCGGCAGTTTGCGAGGGGCGGCGGAACCGCCCCGAGCGTCTATCTCTGGGCGCCTTTTAGAGTCAAGATTAAGGCGCCCAGAGATAGACGTTCGGGGCGGCACGTTGCGAGGGGCGGCAGAGCCACCCCGAGCGTCTATCTCCGGGCGCCTTTTAGAGTAAGATTAAGGCGCCCAGAGATAGACGTTCGGGGCGGCAGGTTTCGAGGGGCGGCGGAACCGCCCCGAGCGTCTATCTCTGGGCGCCTTTTAGAGTCAAGATTAAGGCGCCCAGAGATAGACGTTCGGGGCGGCACGTTGCGAGGGGCGGCAGAGCCACCCCGAGCGTCTATCTCCGGGCGCCTTTTAGAGTAAGATTAAGGCGCCCAGAGATAGACGTTCGGGGCGGCAGGTTTCGAGGGGCGGCGGAACCGCCCCGAGCGTCTATCTCCGGGCGCCTTTTAGAGCAAGATTAAGGCGCCCAGAGATAGACGTTCGGGGCGGCAGGTTGCGAGGGGCGGCGGAACCGCCCCGAGCGTCTATCTCTGGGCGCCTTTTAGAGTCAAGATTAAGGCACTCAGAGATAGACGTTCGGGGCGGCACGTTGCGAGGGGCAGCGGAGCCGCCCCGAGCGTCTATCTCTGGGTGCCTTTTAGAGCAAGATTAAGGCGCCCAGAGATATACGTTCGGGGCGGCAGGATGCGAGGGGCGGCGAAACCGCCCCGAGCGTCTATCTCTGGGCGTCTTTTAGAGTCAAGATTAAAGCGCCCAGATCAGATCTTCAGGGTCGGCAGCACGAGTGTGACGCCCCTGGTGTTGCATACGTCCATAGGCCACGGTAACCACTTTCCATCAGGTGGGCCGCACCGTGTGCTTGTCTGCAACCTAAGTGGTATAAACAACCTACCGCCCCGGGCCATGGCCCCCTTGGCCCTAGGGTAAATACGCCCCTGGGTGGGCCGTGTACTTGTCTGCGACTTAAGTGGCGTAAAAAAAACATGTTTCCTATCTCATATTTTGCACCTTCTTCCTGACAAACGAAATTCGCTTCAAAATATATGTATAATCCCAAAAAATGCATTCCTCTTGAACCAAACGTCTCCACCATTGCAAACCAAATAACAGAAAGTCTTTCATTCATATCTTCCTCCTCAATCTTGAGTACCAATTGCTCGAAAACCCGACCTTAAAATTGTAAAGCAATAAAAAATAATCAGGGAGAACTGAGCCGAGGGTGCAGGTCCCGTCACGAGGCGAGATGTAATTGAATTATTTCGTTAAAGTAATGAAACTGGATCTCAGGCGATTCCGAGAGAGATGCATAAAGAATTTTATAGTGAGACCCGTGAAGCGAAGATAAAGATTACTAGATGTGGCAAGAAAATTTACGAAATTCTTTCATACATAATATTCAAAAGCAATAAAAAGTATTAGTTAAACGGTGAAAAAAGTATTCATATAAGAAATTGCAATACTCTTTATTACAATTTGCAATAATTGCAACTTAAATAAAAATAATTTTAGAAAATTGCAACTAAAGATGACTCATATTATTTTCAATGCGTTGCGATTGTTTTTACCATATGTGGTGTACCCCTCGTTTACACCAGGGTCTAAAACATGTATTTGACAAGTTTTATGACATGTCTTCGTTCAGACATAGAAATGTGTACAACATGTTGAAAGATTTGTTGACAACTTATCTACAAGACAACATGTCTTTTATGATAAGTTGTCAACAAATCTTGTACGACATGTTGTAAACATTTCTGTATACATGTTATCCATCAATCATGGATACAGATTAAAACTTGTTTTTGACAAGTTTCAAGACAGAAATTGCAGTAAAATGAACAAGACTAGTCTAAAACACGACAGTGTTGTGTAGGTATGAACGCGATCAATGACAAAGACAAAGTACAACATGTCGCGACTTCAGTGTGAATGCAAATGTGTTGTAAACTTGTATGTATACAAATTGGCGGCACAGTGTGAACGGAAGAGTGTTTGAGACAAGTCAGACATGTTGAATACGAAAAATTGTGTTTTGACGACTTGTATTTCAAACAAGTCTACAATTTGTTTCTTGGTGTAAACGAGGGATTAGAAGGTAAACGACGAACTATATCATTACTTTTGTTGCTATGGAACCTTTTCGGAGTAGGTAGCCGTTACCAGTAACCTGTTTTTTTTTTATATAAACACCCTAAAGATATGATTCCGTAGCCGACCGCATACGACAACTGCCAACGCACGCAGCACATAGTGTAATTCATTGCAGCTTCTCAATGGCGCCCTTTATCCGTATCGGATTTTGGCAAGTAATGGGTACGCTGTATGTGCTGCATGCGTCGGCAGTTGTCGTATGCGGTCGGGTACGGAATCATACCTTAACACTAAAAAAGCTTAGTGAGCTAATCTATAGTTCTGCCCATTCCCTAGACGTATACTATCGAATAAATGGGACATTGTTTACTCTACGATCCGACAGCTGCTGAAACAAATAGCACTAATAAATGTATCTGTTACAATTTATTTGTCTTATTTCTAGTCTTTGGGGACAAAAATAAATAGAAAGTAATAGGTGTGGTAATCGATAATATTGACTAAAGACAGTAAAAGTAGACACTTTATCCCTAGGAAGAGATGATTATAATACTATTCTTTACAATGCAGTCCTTCCTACTAATACATTTCGAACGACTTGTTCCTGAGATTAGCAACAACAACAAACTCTTCAGCTTTATAATATTAGTATAGATTATAGATTTCTGGGAGATGAAGACCTAAAAGGAGATGGATGGACTGTGTTAAAGATGATATGGTTAAGAAGGGAGTGAGTGTTGAGATGACTGTAAATAGAGCTTATTTTATGTACTTATTTATTTATCCAAACTTACATCTATCTTTACAGGCATACACCCAATGCAATAGTGCAGCAATTTGAACACAAAATAAATCTTAATCTATAAGAAAAGTTAGCGCACAGAAAGAAAGACAAAGAAATCGTTACAATAAACCATTTAGGTCCCATAAGTAATGTGTGAATTCACTCAGTGTACATGAAAATATGTCCACGTTCTCGGCCACCAGTCCCTCTAGACAAGTGGCAATTCGTTGCTCGGCGTATGATGGAATAGAATGCCAAATGTATGGGATTTGATGTATATGACAGGCGTCAACGAATGTCAAAAACGTCAAATCCTATACATTTATCATTCTATTCCATCATACGCCGAGCAACGAATTGTCTCTTGTCTAGAGGGGCAGGTTTAAAGTGCAAATCGCTCGCCATAGAGGCGCCTTGCTAAGTAGCTTGGTGCGTGCGCCAACGAATCTATCTGCTACACATAATCCTATCAGTCCTAATATAAATGTACATTATTTATTTTACCCCTAATAATTTTAAATATGTAAAATACCAGTGAGAAATCTCTGCGAACTGCCAACTTGTTATATCCAACCATGCCCAAAACAAATGAAAAAAACACACACATGTTGCGCCAACCCCAAATAAACTTAAGATAAGGGCAGGAGGATGATGATGAGATTATAGATTTCGGGATATAATTCATCTTATGAGTTTAAACAGTAACTAACAGTAACAAACTCAAACTTGTGATTAAAGTGCAAGCAGCTTTGTGATTCCCATACGTAATTATAACTTGCCGACTAGTGGGGTCATGTTTAAATAAATTACGCGTATTAACTGGATAGTTTGGTGTCCACAATGTGTTTACTTAATGTGTGGTTAGTGTGGACTAGATCATTTCTGTTATGCTGGCTGTTACTATTCCCGCAACCCAGGGGAATCTATCCTAGTCCAAGGATGAAAAGTAGATTATGTGTTATTCTAGACTATTATTTATCTTTGTACCAAACTTTTGCTAAATCTGTTCAGCCGTTTGAGCACAAATAATGCATATTCATTCTCACAAATTTTCATCATATTTTATATGTGAAATTAACTCTACCTGTCTGTTACACTTTCATGCCTAAACCACTGAACCAATTTAGATAAAATTTGGCACAGGGCTAGATTTACCCTTGGGTTAGACCGTAGGCTATGTTTGGTCGCGACAACCGAAGTACACGCGGGTGGAGCCGAGGACATCAGCTAGTTTATAATAGTAATAGAATTAGCCAGATACTGCACAAAGCCTCAACCTCAGATACATGACTCGAGTCAACAATAGTGCCTGGAATATGGCAATAGGCTCACTTCCTATCACGTAGGACCTCATACAATGATTGGTGAAATGTGGGTGTTAATTCACCTCTACCTATCCCTCCGGAGATAAAGACGTAATTGTATGTATGTATGTACTGCCCAAAGCTCTACAGAAAAACCTCCAAACAGAAACCCTTTACCGCGAGAAATTTATAAAAATATACTATTCCAATACCTTTTTAAATTCATAAGAAAAATTAACTTACTAATTACTTCAAAATTTCAGTTATAAAACATTTTTCAGTGGTAAAAAAAATATCAAGTACGCTCGCCGACCGCGTGCCGCATCCAGTCACGCTATTCAGTATAATTTTATCGCGGTAAGTACGACGGTCAAATTACTGAAGACGAACGTTGCAAATTGAAATGAGCCGACGAGCAATGCTCGACAATTTCCATATTTTACACCACCCTGTGTGTGCTCGTTGTGAAAAAGCACCGAAGGCTTATTTTATAAATAACTTTTACTTGCCATTTTTTATATTATACTAGCTTTTGCCCGCGGCTCCGCCCGCGTGGATGTCGGTTATCGCGACCAAACATAGCCTATGTCCTTTCTCAAGGTCTAATCTACCCCTATACCAAATTTCATCAAAATCGGTTCAGCAGTTTAGTCGTAAAAGCGAGACAGACAGACAGACAGACAGACAGACAGACAGACAGAGTTACTTTCGCATTTATAATTAGGGATGAGTACCGCCCGCATAGGTGTAAATTATTGCGATCAAACATAGCTTTTATTTTCTTTCCAAGCTCTAATATATGTGTACCATATTGACAAACTTTCATTCTTCATCCTAGCGTTAATTCCCAGTGGCATCCGAAACTTTCCCCTCGGAGTCTGGGGTCCGCTTTACCAGTAACTGCGGATTTGGCTGGACTTCGATATTTTCCGTAAAGCGACTACCATCTGGCCTTGACAATCCAATGGTGGCATTAGGCGATATCGAAGCATTGCAGCTAGACCGTTGTTGTTGGCATCTTTAGGACTCCAACTACCCGTAACGACCGCCATAGATCTTCGTATGGCAACCGGGACCGACGGCTTAACGTGCTCTCTAATTCAAATACCTATATTCATGCATACAAATATTTGCACTGAGCGGGGATCGAACCTGCGCCTCCTGCGTAGCGGCCGCGTTCACTACCGCTACGCCACGGAGGCTGTCAACAAACTTTCATCTGCTGTTTGAACTTTTCAACCTTTTTTGCTATAAAAGCCCATGTCCTTATGTAAACTCTAACATAATGGCTGTGTAAAATTACAAGATCGGTCCAGTAGTCTAAGCAACAGACAGACAGACAGAGTTACTTTCGTATTTATAATATTAGTAAGGACTGAATGCTCGAGATTTTGTAGAAATCTCGAAAAAAAGTCGTTCATTACATAATTGGTAAAGGTCAACGTTTTAAGTGTAAATTAAAGACTGTGGTACAGATTTTTTACGACCCGTGTGATGGAACTAGGCAATGGTACTACTGGTACATAACCAGTTCCGTGGGACTACTGGGAAAGTAAAATCCCAATACATAGTTCCCACTGG
Organism: Eilema depressum; assembly: GCA_914767945.1. Taxonomy (NCBI): domain Eukaryota; kingdom Metazoa; phylum Arthropoda; class Insecta; order Lepidoptera; family Erebidae; genus Eilema; species Eilema depressum. Next base: position 16,244,458 of record OU612032.1, read on the forward strand.
GACTACTGGGAGAAAAAATTCTGTAGTTTCATAATGGAACGATTTAATGGTACTACTGGGATCTGCCGTAACGGAGTGTGGCGGTCACGGGTTCTTCTAAGTATATAATTATCTACAATCTAGAATATATAACTCAGGTATGTATAGAATGATTTGGGGTTTGATTATCCACCTTGAAGCCCCAACACTATTTCTAGGCAAATATCCAATGTTAGACGAGGTAACGCGACTATTGTGTGGTGAAGCAAGTAATTTTCAAAGTTATTGAATTAAATGAACTTATTAGTTGAAAATGAACATCTAAGGATAGATTATGGGCCAATGACTGGATAGTTTTCTGAGGGGATTAATTTTTGTTGAAGCCCCTACGTCATTGCTCCTGCCTTACCGTCCAATAAGAGGATCCTCTGACTCGCATGGTGGGCCGCGGCCCGACAATTGTCATTGGGATATTATATATATCTTGTACCAGCACTAGAACTTCACTTTCGCGATGCAGGATTTGTAGCAACGTAGTTCGGCTTGCTGTCACTAGATCGCGCTAGCTACATGTGGTATAACCATAGGCTAAATATCATCATGTTACTACACAAGGGAGCAGAGCAGTAACCACAAACGTCAACAATTTCGGGAAATTTGCAAACATTTTTCCTGCAAATAGATTTCTATCGGTTGCATGTACGGGGTCAGAACACTCTACAGCAAACAGTATACAAATAAAATTAAAAGGCAGCTCTGTCACTGTTACCATTCTTTCATAATCTAATTCTCGGTCTCGCAGCTACCATTTAACTCTTAAGTCCTACTTGAGAATTCCGTGACGAAATCCCCTCGGCACTTTTTGTGACATTGATTGGTTGGAAATCATTCAAGTCGGCGCCACTTCGTTTAACAGGACCGTCACGTACAAATAGCTGCTATACGTACTTATATTAGATGGGTTTTAGGTTTTAGTCATTGGGGTTATAAGTAGGTTTGATATAAGACCGATATTATGTTGTAAATTACGTCCTACAGACTGGTATTATGAACTAGTAAAAATTGGAATGTATATTTTGGTACTCAAAATGGTAGATCTTCTGAAGTTTACCTTCTGAAATGTACAACTTGGTAGTTGTACACTTCAGAAGATCTTGATCGATCTTGAAGATGGTTCTTTAATCACCCCGCGACCATGGCTGCTGAAAAGTAGCCGAAGCGTCGGGCTAAAAGTAAATAATAACAAATAAATCACGATAGAATCCGTAAAAAAGTGGTTTTATTGATCTGCTAAGTACCAAATGTTGGTACTGAAGATGGTAGATCTACCACCAAATATGGTAGATTTATCGTCAATATATCAATTACAAACTATTGCTCACGGCCCCGCTCCGTGAATGTCAGTTATCACGACCAAACGTTGCCTATTTCATTTCCCAAGGTCCAATCTATGTCTGTACCAAATTTCAACAAAATCGATTTAGTGGTTTAGGCGTGAAAGCGCAACAGACAGACAGAAAGAAAGACAGACAGACGTACTTTCGCATATAATATTAGTATGGATATAGATTGTCCGTACTGTACGTCCCAACATGGCTAGATATAGGTTAGAAGAACAGCAAATAATTTTGAAAATAAACTAGATCCTCAACTATAAAACTCATCTACCGAGCTCAACCAAAAACATATCACCCAGTTATTTAAACGTGGTAACAAAATCCCTAAAATACCTAACCCAAAACTAATTATGAAACACAAAACAATTAAACCCTAAAACACCTGTAATACCCACCCTTTATACAAATTCCTTTTAAGAACACACTCAAGGTTGATTCCACATAATTCCATTGAACATTTTCAGAGCCATCACTCGCAAAGTGAGTCGTAACTTAGTTTCTATTGATAACATTACTGCTGGGATACGGTCTTAACTTAATAACAATAGGTAGATTGATGTGAGAGGCATAGTTGAAAGCTCTCGTAGTAATAAAGTGAGAATAAGGCTCGTCAGTAATCAGGTAAACGGCTGCTTCCGTTCATACTAATCCTGTTTTGATCATCGCGATGGATCCGAAGGCCAAGGGCCCTAGACAAAGTGACATTCTATTGATGGAATCGCGCTGAAGTGAACCATTTTTAAGGTTTTAAGAATGGATTTCGGGACATTGCGGTGGTTATACTAATAATGATAAGTTAAATAATGTATTACGAGTTACAAAGGCTCAAATTTAATTTAAAAAAATATAGTTAAATTATTGATTTATGTCAATCTCATATTACAATTATCGATTCCACTGGCGTTTTTGCCGATAGAATGTCACTTTGTCTAAGGCCCCAATTCTAGTAGTGAAAAGATGTTCGTGAGAAGTTCATCAGAATATGGGCCACCCCATCTCCTCCCATGCGGTGTCGTACAAGGCGACTAAGGGAAAGGGGTGTTTAACATCAGACAGATATCCTTTATGCGCAAAATACCAGATTCGCAAAATACCAGATTCTCAAAATACCAGATTCTCAATATACCAGAAGTACACTTAAATGCATAACTTGTACTACAGGCAAGAAAAGAGAAGGAACAAAATTGAATGTATTTTATTTAATTGTACCTACCTAATAGCAAAAACAAAATAAAAGTACCTATACAGAAAAACTGAAAGTATCTTTTATACTCGTAAATATACTCCGGGGTGTGACAAGTGAGAAACGGTTTCTTCAAAATCGCGTTATTGTAGCTAAAAGATTTATACAACCGGTACCTAACTGTAATTTTGTTACTCATACAATCAGAAATAATGTTCTGAATTTTTTTGTCTTTTGCCATGTCTTTTGCCCTTCTTTTTTATCTGGACAGTAGAGAGCATTTCTTCTTATTTTAATTCTATTCTTTTGTGCTTCAGATTTCATTTTCTGTATAAACTGAAATAGCGAAGGATTGGGTGGAATTAAGGCGTTAATTCTTCGGTGCCAACCTTCTACAGCATTAGTTGTTCTATTTTTTTCTACGTAACACAATTTCACTTATAGCGAGGTGCGCTTCGGGAATAATAACTGGAGGAAGCAATGCTAATTGTGAGCAAAGATGTGTTATCTCGCGACCTTCTTGGGATTCACTGAAATTAAATTTATGGAATATTTTTATTTTTTATTTTTATTTTTTTATTTATGGAATAATAACAATAAAAGTAATAATAACCTTTATTGGTATAACTTTTGTCTATTCCTACTAATATTATAAAGAGGAAAGATTTGATTGTTTGTGTGTTTGTTTGTTTGAATCGAATACGCTCTGAAACTACTATTGATTTGTAAAATTATAAACAATTATATTTATTTATTATTTTTCTTTATTGTTATAATTTAATTATGTTTACCGCTGGTATAACCGCGCGGAGCTGCTAGTAAGTGAATAAAATAATAACAATTTTGTTTTCGAATGTGCGAAATATGCTATATTGAGAATCTGGTGTATTGAGAATCTGGTATTTTGAGAATCTGGTATTTTGCGAATCTGGTATTTTGCGCATAAAGGCCTCCGGGGATAAAGGCGTGATTGTATGTATATATGTAAAAAGATGTTCAAAGCTCAGTCTGGCTCTCATTCAGTCGCGTTCAAAATTATTCATCTAGCAAATGTCAAAACACGTGATACAATTTTTTCATAGACATCGTGATAGTTTTTGACATTAAGAGATTTAGGTGAGATGGAGACTCAATTTTGAACATGTTTGTATTTGACCATCCCCTTCAGATGGGTTTTAACGTGGCAAGGCCGTGTTTGTAATTTTACCAGTCTCTCCAGTGACTTGACGAATTTGTTTTTAACCACTACCAAGCATGGTTTAGTATGGATTAGTATCATTAGCATTAAAGAATTTGTATTAGGTAAACGAAACTTGTTACTACTTTTCCCAAACTTACTGAAGGATCTAGAAGGTATTATTAGAAAAGTAAGCAGACGTGGCAAACTTTTCTTCACAGGTAACATGTTATTACAACTAGGCTACCCTATGGGGAGGCGCGCATTGCCTCTTTCTGCGAGCAGGTAATGCTCGTGAAGGAGGCGGCGGAGCGAGAGCGAAGGAGAATCGCAGACCTTGCGGCTCGCGAGGAGCGAAGGAGAATCGCAAACCGCGCGGCCCGCGATGATGGGCGGCAACTCAGGCGTCGGAGGTCGCAGAATGACCTCCGTCCCCCATGAACGCGGGCCTGGGGGTGACGGGTGGAGCCGCCTGTCACCCTAGCAGAAGCAGGCCGCGGCGGCGACACGCATTCCGTGCCTCCCCATACCCGGGGGCGAGTTGGGGACTCTGTGGTCCCCACACCGGAAGAGGGCCAGATCGAGAAATATGGCCCTGGCTCGGCCGGGGTGCGAGGGATATGACAACGACAATCTCACCTCCGGCAACTGACGGCCCACAGACGGCGTGCGTTTAAGTCGGTTCGAGTCCGACATAACCTCCTCCTCCGGCTCAGACGGGGGAGGTATCCGTGGCGATTTTTCGCACGATAAAGAAAAGGCTACCCTAGGATATATGAAACATAATGCGAAAGGTTCTAGAAGACGCAATGTGGAGGATAACTGATAATATACCTATGCCTACCCCTTCAAAGATTTACAGGCGGGAGTGTATATATGTATGTTCTAGAAGCAATAGTGAGGGATTTTATAGGATTATCAGTCTATCAATCAATGATTAGCCTATCGCAGTCCACTGCTGAGGATAGGCTTCTCCCAATATGCGCCTTTACTCACAATCCTCCGCCTTCTGCACCCAGTCCATCCTTTCTTCAGGTTGTCAGTCTGGCTAGATGGCGTCCCACTTTCCGTTTGCCATCTCGCGGTCTCTTCTCTAGTATTTTTGCTCCAACGGCAATATTGTGTGCAAAATTATTTTAATTATTCCTGCCACAATCGCTTGAGAAATTGTTCAATTCCAGCTACACATCCCATTAGAAACTTTATCATACAGAAAATACAGAGTATTACAGAGTGTAATTAAATAAACCAAGGCCGACAAATAGAATATTAAAATACATGTATGAGACTAAATTCATTTAGCTAAACTAAACATTTATACAATTATTAAAGCTACAATTTTTAGCGTCCTTCAAAATCTTACTTCTACATAATAATTTATAAACGTGAAAATTCTACATATTTCGGTGATTGAATATTTTTTGTTAGTTAATCACGTTAAAACAGCAGATCGAATCTAGCTGAAATTTAGTACAAGGCTAGACTATCTATAGTCTAGAATAATACGTAGGTACCCCTGGAATAAGTTCCTGTGGATAACGGGAACATGATCAGAGTTTGGAGACGTTGGCAATACTTAGTTCTAAATAAATAAAGTAAATGCTAAAAAAAAAATTAAATTTTAAAATTTTAAAAAATGCTTTTAAATTATTTTGGCCCGTACCGTTCTAGAACGATACTCGGTACCTGAATCTCTATTTAAAACTGGTACTGAGAACCGAGATTTTCAATGCCAATCTGTCAAATCTATCAATGAAAATCGAAATTCACTACTGAGTATCGTTTTAGAATGCGGGCCTTAGTCCCTCTACGCAACCGCAGACTCTTTGCTAACGACCCAATAACATTCATTTGACGATACGCGTTCACATTTGCCTACATTACGCGCATGATAGCATATAATGCCGGTTTTGGGTGTGCATGATGCTTTTGGGTGTTACCTTCAATGGTGCACTTAATATACTACGTTTAACATCTCATTTACGTCCAATAAAGAAAAAACTTAGTGTCTTCTGAAAATTTTGCTCTTTTAAATCTCTAAGGCGTGATTCATATAGAAAAGGCAAAAGGCTAAAGGCATAATTAAATCAAAATGCACGCACGGTTATCGCCTTTAGTAAGAGATCCCATTAAGTAATTTATACCCTTATCAGCTACCTGACTTTAACAATGACCATTATGCCAAATAATGAACAGATTGACTAAATTGCAGATTTATGTTGCCCAGGTAATTCGGGCCACTTTTCGGCTCCAAATGGCATAAAACATGCGCATTACTACGTATGTCTTCATTATACTACTATAGTACATACGTGCAATAAAGACCATTATAGCCAACCCCGCAACCAAAGGCACAAAGACAGACTAGCACTACCAACATCTGGCATGTCTAAGTGTCACTCAGGCCCATATTATAATGTCCATAAAGGTATACAACAAAATACCGCAGGCATTGAAAGACTTAGAAAGTGAGTATAAAATTAAAGACAAGCTACAAAAGTACCTAACACAAAAATGCTACTACACTTTGCAGGAGTTTTTAGATGACAAACATCATAATTATAAAGTGCCAAGCCATTCCACTATTTTTGCCGATAAATCCTTTTCGGTTCAAGCCGCTCGGTTGTGGAATGCTCTACCAGTAACCGCCAGGCGTGCTCAGTCCCTGCCTGTATTCAAAAGGTTAGTCAAGGAGTACTACCTTTCTCTCTGATAAATGTAGAAGAAAAGGATTATTACCTTTCTTGGTAGTATATTTATGTGTGTATTAATATGTTGCGACAGTTTCTGTTATGTTTATAGTAGGTATGTATGTTTGTTTGTTTAAATACCTATACCTACTCAGGTAGCTATTATGTTTGTGTTTTCTTTTTCATTATTATTGTTCTCATTCTTTATATATTCTCTATGTACACCAAACTACCCGAAAGCATTCTTCTCCTATTTTTTCATCCATCCTAAGGTTGCCTGTAAGAAATTGCCACAGAGCGATAAGGCCGCCATCTGTACTTACCACATAACTTTGATCTCTATGCTGTATTGTTTCATATGGTGTACAATAAAGACGTTTTTACTTACTTTACTTACTTACTTAAATTGTAAAATATAAGAATATAATAATAATAATTTACTGTATGTTTAGTTTTTTAGTTAATTTTAGTTTTAGTTTTATGTACCTACTTATATGTGCCCCAACAGGGCTTCATGTTGAAACACATTTACAAAAACATATATTCATCTGTACAACATATGAATGCAAATAAAGACTTTGACTTTGACTAGTAAACCCAACAATACCGAGAACTAAAGGAAGCCGGCACTTTCCGTTCAATAATGTCAAATTGTGATAAATTATGGCTTGTACCTCAGGACACTAATATTTGTACCATGAGACACATTTTTTAAACCTAAACTGCTCCCAAACATATTTTATTTCTATCAGTAGACATATTTAAATGCTTTATATGCCGGAAATTTAGTCGTATGGGGAGTTAAAGCATTTACACAGGATATTTAAAGCATTAAAAACCAAAACCGTTTTTGAATAACCATTTCAACGGCTTTTTTTACTTTTGTCTCATCCGGTTTTTGCCGGATGACTTTATTCTTGCTACGCGGCATCTAAAAAAAATAAGAATAAAAACTGAATTAACAATATCATAATAAATAATTGAAAACAGTATTACATTGTACCTTGGGACAGTCCCAAGGTACAAAAAATTCACTGTCCCGAGGTACAAATATCGACTGTATAAAATGAAGTCTTGTTATAATATCTTAATTACATAAATCTAGTAAATTATATTAAAATAAATGATCACAAATGTAGATAACATCGAATTATAACATAATTACATTACTTACTTCAAAATATATCCTTTAAATCGAAGATCGAAGTGGATTTAAAAAAAAAATACGGACGAAAAATTCACACGGCGTAACACATCCAATGCACCAGGCAAAATGGCCGACTTTAGTGCATGTTTCCCGAATGATATACGGATATAGCTACTAGATGTCGCTAGTTACCTCTTTACTATTCAAAGTTCTTGACACAATGACGTTGTCCCGAGGTACAAGGTGTCCCAAGGTACAAGGATCTCCCCTACTTATATGTGCCCCAACAGGGCTTCATGTTGAAACACATTTACAAAAACATATATTCATCTGTACAACACATGAATGCAAATAAAGACTTTGACTTTGACTAGTAAACCCAACAATACCGAGAACTAAAGGATGCCGGCACTTTCCGTTCAATAATGTCAAATTGTAATAAATTACCTTTGATTTATGTATTAGACAGTGAAAACTGTAGTTCTTATTTTTGCCATTTCAAATTCAATCAATCCAAATCAATTTCAAAATCGTTGGTTTTACTTTACATCTTATTCTTTTTAAATTTTATCTTCCAAGAAAATATAACTATGTCAATATCGACAAAAAATCAATACAATTCTATTATGAGTTCTAAATAAGAACCACTTTCAAAGTGCGAACGAACGAAGATTAACAAATAATTCCTCTACGGCTCATGAAAACAATACAAAAACATTTTCAGCACCATTTAAATGTTACGAAAAGTCATTAAAAGTAATCTTATTTTTCTATTTACCTTATCCAATTTTGCTTCTAAGATGAAATCTGTAAATAGAAAAAGAATGTTTTAATATATTGTGCTCCTTTAATATACTAGAGAGCTGTCTTATAAGGAACATTGTGGATGAAGAAATGCGTTGGAGCCGTATTATGAGATTGAACTGCGTGTATTCACTATTTTTAATGTAAGATGTGAATAGGCTAACATGTCCTCTTGTATGGGCATACAACTTTGAATGGATGGCCCCTTTTTCTAGTTAAGACTAATGCTTAGCCTCGAGGTTATTCAGGTATAAACTGGAACGAAATTGTGTTGTAGATGACGCTTTTCGGTTTTTCACGGGACAATTTTGTGTGAATCATGAGGATGGACTAAATACGCTTGACACTACCAACGGAGCGAATTTGGTATCAATTTAAGACCACTACGCTTGACCATCAGAAATTCATTAATTTCTACTAATCCTATTAATATTATGAATGAGAAAGTTTCCTTCTACTGTTCTTCACAAAGATAGATATTCAGGAATAATACATAGTTTTTTATTTCGAGAGTTAAAATAAAAATTCCAAGTGGACGAAGTCACAGGTATTAGCTAGTAATAACTTATCTATCAATAAGTTAGGCTTCATCATCACTACATATTATAAAACAAAGTCACTGTAACTGTCTGTCCGTCCCTATGTATGCTTAAATCTTCAAAACTACGCAATGGATTTTGAAGTGGTTCTAATAGATAGAGTGATTCAAGAGGAAGGTTTATATGTATAATACATGCATAATCTTGTAGAGAAACACTGATAAATTTAGAGATAATACTACGCGGGCGGAAAATATGGCGGTACGAAATTCGCTGGGCCAGCTAGTAACTTATATATCAATTAGTAAGGCTAAATTATTAAGTACTATTAGACTAAGTTTGATAAAGAACTCCGTACAAATCACTAAACTAGCACAGACACACACACACACACACACACACACACACAAAAGGATAAACGCAACCAAATTCAACCACTTCTGCCCCTCTAGACAAGTGGCAATTCGTTGCTCGGCGTATGATGGAATAGAATGCCAAATGTATGGGATTTGACGTATATGACAGGCGTCAACGAATGTCAAAAACGTCAAATCCTAAACATTTGTCATTCGATTCCATCATACGCCGAGCAACGATTTGCCACTTGCCTAGGGGGGCTGAAATTAAAACACTCCGCTCGCTCGGTCAATTTATTTAACAACCAGACATTTTGACCGAATTACACGTGTAGTCACGATTTCTCTATTCTCGTATTTATTCGATTATAGATAAACTGCAGACTAGGAACACACTATTGGCTTAAAGATTAGGGACATCGATAAAATTGTTCTACATGACGTAACGTGAAAATAGAAAATGTACTTTAAAGTTATATTGTGGTGTACGTACAAAGTTGGCTCCAAGGAATTTGAATAAAATGAAAATGTATTTTGTTTTGATAATATTATAGTGGTACATGTACAGTTACCCTCAAAATTTACTGAACTTTAACAATGTTACTTTATAAACAAGTAGTTATTATCCCCAAGTTCCATCAAAGCCTGTATCCTTTTGTAAACTTTAGTCGACCTCTGTACCTTTCACCAAAATTGATTCAGTAGTTTAAGTGTGGAAGTAGGGCAAGACAAACAGACAGACCTACGTTATGTCGCGTGAATCGTCACATGAAGTCTTCTTCTTCCTCTTAGCGTTAATTCCCAGTCGCATCCGAAGCTTTTTCAGCTCGGAGTCTGGGGTCCGCTTTATCAGTCTTAACTACGAATTTGGCTAGGCCTCGATATTTTCCGTGAAGCGATTGTCATCTGACCTCCACAACCCAATGTTAACATTAGGCGATATCGAAGTTTTGCAGTTAGACCGTTGTTTTTGGATTTTTGAGGGCTCCAACTACCCGTAACGACTGCCATAGATGTTCTTATGGCAATCGGGACCGACGGCTTAACGTGCTCTCCGAGGCACGACCAGACCAATGCAAATACCCATATTTCATGAACACAAATATTTGCACTGAGCGGGGATCGAACCCGCGCCTCCTGCGTAGCGGCCGCGTTCACTACCGCTACGCCACGGAGGCTGTCACATGAAGTATGAAAGAATATGTCACGAATCGCGACGCGTTGCCGCGCTGTCGTTCACGTTGGACATCGGGTAAAGGTCATAGGTATCGTAGAATATATTAAGCTATAACTGAGAGCGACTGTACCATGTTCGAAATAGAAAAGTAGAAATGTTTAATATCAAGCGCAAAACTGTATCTATCGCGGTTGTCGACACCACCACTTCAGTTGTATTGCTTACAATATTCTACGAGAAGCTACTTTTAACATCATTTATGTATGTGTGATATTTTGATATATTTAAGAAGAATAATGAGTAAAAACTATATTATTGTAATTCTTACACATATATGGTGTATTAGTTACAATATCTAACTTGACATATTATGTTTTGTGAAAAAACCAATGAATTATTGGCGTATAAACAAATAAAATCAATTAGATTGACTATTAGGCTATGAGTATTCATGCCATTATGCCAGGCTTTTTTAATATTAAAATCATCATGCTTTCCCTAAAATGGTGGTCCCTAGGAATCGACAGATGTTTCTCCTCTTTCAGGCTTTGCTTATTGCCTTGCGAATCTGTCTGTCTGTCTGTTATTGCCTTTATGAATTCAATTTTACGATTTTGCCAAAAAAACTGTTATAAAATACAAGAATACTTAAACTACAAACAAGCTTGAAATTTACTAAACAAATTTTCCTCATTTTGACTTTCTAATGGTCTATACAGAATAAACGTTTTTTGACTTTAAGGCCCCGAATCAGATCAGCATCGAAAAATTGGTATTTTAGAAACCGTTTTTCTTTTTAACTATAAAACCTACAGATCTGGAATTTACATACCTGCATACTATAGGATATACAGAGTAACTTCTTCTTTTCATAAATTAAATAAAAAAGGAGAAAATGGTTGAAAAGAGGCTCTGAATATCACTCTACTCTTTCTTATGAAACCAAATATTTTCTACAATAATATGTATCCAAATAATCTAAAATTTCACATGTATGTTGAATAAGTGTATTAGTATGACGTGACTTTCTTAATTAGTAACCGTCGCCTATAAAGTTATCTATTAAAATTAGGTTTACTAATTTTTACGGTTCTATTATGAGCGAATGACCTTGAGCATTTGTATGGTCAAAGTCATTCGCGGAAGTAATCACCTTAACTTTGAAAACGTAATAATCTTGACGCTCATAAGTATTAAGTAACAATTTAAATCAATGCTCTTAAGTGATAATCCCGGTCGCATTCAAAGAATAAAAGATTTTCTTTTTTTTTGCACTGAATTGAAATCCAGCGACTTATGACGTAAAAGTCGAACGCTCATCATCAAACAAAGAAACTTCATAAAGAACCAAAAATAACCTTCAACAGCCTCTTAAGATACCGTTTCAAAGTATAAAAGGAAGCTATCTTCGTATACCTCACGATCGGTATATGCGAAAATCACATAAATTTTATAGGCAACCAATATCTGGGTGATAAAACACCTATAGAATGTTTTATTCACAGATTACTGGTAATGCCATTGAGATAAGCGTCCTTGTAAAGCTCTCCGTGTAAATCCAACCACGTAAACACGTAACTGTCACATAAAATCGCATAAGACATTTTTTTTATACTTATGTTAGTTATGTTTGTAAATCCTTGGGAGGTGGCAAAGGTGTTTAAGTTATATCCGGAATACCTACCATGTGGTTTTGGTCGGTTCAATTCCGACATGCTTGTGACCTGCTGGAAAGCAAGCGACACGATGATGTTATTATTAACTAGCTGTTCCCGCGAACTTCGTACCGCCTTTTTTTTTATTTTTTCTTGCCGTAAGAACCATCCTCGTACTTCAGGGAATATTCTAAAAAAGAATCAGCGAAATCGGTTCAGCCAGTCTCGAGATTTGCGCTTAGCAACACATTTAGGGATTCATTTTTTATATATAAGATAAAAATAAATGCGAAAGAAAAGAATAAGGAAAATATTGAAGTCCAGCCAGATCCGCAGTTAGACTGGTAGAGCGGATCCCAGACTCCGAGGTGAAAGCTTCGAATGCAACTGGGAGTAATGTTAAGATGGAGAGAAATGCGAAAGAGTGTATTGTAGAGGTCACATTATAGTCGCTTTATCGAAATTCAGCGGCATCGAACTCCGAAATCTGACCTCCACATCCCAATGGTAATATTAGGCGACATCGAAGCTTTGCAGCTAGACTGTTTTTGGATTTTTGAGGGCTCCAACTACCCGTAACGACTGCCATAGATGTTCTTATGGCAACCGGGACCGACGGCTTAACGTGCTCTCCGAGGCGCGACCAGACCAATGCAAATACCCATATTTCATGAACACAAATATTTGCACTGAGCGGGGATCGAACCCACGCCTCCTGCGTAGCGGCCGCGTTCACTACCGCTACGCCACGGAGGCTGTCGCAATTTTAAAACAATAAATAATAGCACAGATAAAGGAGAAAACGCTGAGCAGTGTTGCCGTACAGAACTTTTATATTCTTTCTTTCTAATATTCCCGCAACCTTTCAACAACATCATATTTAACTCTCGTCCAACCATTTCTAAAACATAAAACAAAAAAGCCCCGGAACACAATGAAATTATCGACTGTGCGATAAATAAATCGGTCGCCAGCATCCCTCTAAATCGAATATTAGCAAAAAGCCTAACGAGTGTAGGCGGGGCATTAAGGGCCCGGACAAAAAACGGAGCATTTTTCCACCATTGAATGCTTTGACCTGGCCATGTTTCATACAAATTGGAGATAACGTGTAGGGTGGCTGTGTCGAACGGATGAAAGAACAGGACAGTGGTGTCGTTTTTATTGTACGTACATTTTCAGCAAACTAAATTTTCTAAATTGCCAATTGTTTATAGCAAATTCAGTTCTTGTTTTGTTTGAAAAAAGCTATCATATATGGTATTCAGTAGTTGTATAACCAGCAAAAAGTGGTAAAATCGAAATTAGAATAGAAAAATCTTTATCGTCGCTAATAAAATTATAGTACAGTTGCTCGCGGCCCCGCCCGCGTGGAATTCTGATTCCGTTCATCGCTGATAGTAGCAAGATGATATATAAATTGTAAATTTACCTTAGGTAATTGCTATTTGTTACCTTGAAAAATCGACATTTATATTTACTAAATTACACCTACATTTGCGATATAGTCCACTCATGACGCTGTCTTACCACTTTTGTTAATATTTTAGCTTCATTTGCATTTTAAATTATACAATACTCGTCAATGACTTGGCAAAAGCTTTTAACACCTAGGTACATGTCACCAATTGTACACACCCACACCACACACCATTTCATGGACTGTGTGTATACTGTTAGGGGGGGAAATTGCCCCATCAATTAGCCACCTCGTACGAAACCCACGGGACTAGACAGGGTGGTATTTGTACTTAACGTGGCAACCATCTACTTATTTATTTAAATATACGATATACAAGTTTAAGTAAGTTCTATTTATTAAAATGAATTAAGTAAAAGTACGAGTATCTACTCGTATTTGTAATGTTGAAATAATCGGTTTTTAAGAAATGCATAGGATTTTTTTTTGTCTTTTTTCTTTCTTTTTGTTCTGGATATAACACTTCGCTTCGGCCGTCTAGGAAACCCGAGTTTCGTAACCGGTTTCCTTGAAGGCTTTTTTAATACGTCTACGTAACTGGTTTCCATGAAGTATTTATTCATACTTCTACGTAACTGGTTCCCATAAAGGATTTTTGACCAAATTTATAAATAGAATACTTAAATAAAAAAATTACTATCACTTAGAGTCGTGCCAACAAATTCATGAACTGAAGGATGGCGCCACCGTCCCTTCAGTATCATCAAATCGTGCTTTACTATGCCTTTGACGGTAATAAGCGTATTGCCAATTTTAGCCACTTCACAGATTCGTCGGTACACCATACCAGTATGAGAAAATCATAGTAATTGCTTACTAAATCCACACTTGCGAATATAGCAACAACAAACCTATTCTTTCAGTAAAAAGTTTTTCTATGAAATCATACCGGTCCATAGTGCTTCCCCATTCTATTTTTCTATTTTCCTGCTCCCTAAGTGCACTACAGTCCACTAAACCCCTTATTTAATGTACTTCTGCGAACAATGCCTATTCATTGAAAGAGAATGTGATTTCGATGTAGCTTTCAGATGAAGTGAATATATCACTATAATTTTGTTGTTGTTTTGCGCCTACCACACGTACAAGTTTTACCGCAGTCTTGTCTGCGAAGGCTGACCTAAGCGTGCTTACCTGTGCGTGTGGTTGGTAAAACTGTACCTACACCGTGCAAGCCCCACAGCCGGCCTCCCGATGTGTTCAAGCTTCACCACACTCTTGCCCGCGCGGGCATTACTGTGGTGAAGCTTTTGGGTATGATAGCCGCTTTTGTTGGTACCTATTCTTTTCTCTTTCCTCCTAGCGTTAATTCCCAGTCGCATCCGAAGCTTTCAGCTCGGAGTCTGGGGTCCGCTTTTACCAGTCATAGCTACAGATTTGGCTAGACCTCGATATTTTCCGTGAAGCGATTGCCATCTGACCTCCACGACCCAATGTAAACATTAGGCGATATCGAATCTTTGCAGCTAGACCGTTGTTTTTGGACTTTTTAGGGCACCAATTACCCGTAACGACTGCCATAGATGTTCTTATGGCAACCGGGACCGACGGCTTAACGTGCTCTCCGAGGCACGACCAGACCAATGCAAATACTCATATTTAATGCACACAAATATTTGCACTGAGCGGGGATCGAACCCGCGCCTCCTGCGTAGCGGCCGCGTTCACTACCGCTACGCCACGGAGGCTGTCTGGTTTTTGTTGGTACCTATTGTTTGACAAAAATCCAAAATTGAGGATCGTGCAACTGATTTACCTTTATGATCGTATCTAGTTAGACAGGTGAAACTAATGATATAGAATAATGTCTTTGATATTTATTTAACTATCTGCCCGGATCAAGGCTTCGCCCGGAAAATATTGTGAAAATACGTTAATTATGATACATACATACATACATACAGTCACGCCTCTTTCCCAGTGGGGTAGGCAGAGACCACAGTTTTCCACTTGCTACGATCCTGGCATACATCTTTCGCTTCTTCTACTTTCATAATTGTTTTCATACATGCTCGCTGGTTTCGGGTATTATGATTATGATAAAAAAATAACTTCCAACAATAGATACTACTGGCAATATAGAACCATTTGCGACGTAACGTTTTTCACTAAAAGTTAAGAAGCTTTCACCTCAAATATAAATAATTTAAACCTTTGAGAATGCCGTAAGACGAAACCGATTAGGTCAATAATAAATATCGTGGAAAAGTACAAGTGTCAATATGTGTAACAAGTAATAAATAATAACTGTAATGATCCTATACAACTAGTTGCTATGCAATTATTGCTTCTCCATATTATTACAAGCGATTCCCTCGTAACACAAGCTCTGCTCTTAGTTGGATTACCAAAGCCTCTAATAATGGGGGACCTGCGTCCTGTAATGAGGTTATTGTTCAAAGGCCGTATGTTATGCTAATGTACCCTTGAGATTTGTATTGTTTGTATTGTATAGTTTAAGCCGTAGATTCATTAGATATATATCCTCACGCCTGTTGATTCCCTACGGAGTATTTTATTTTATTTTATTTATTTATTATAAACAATGGCAATTACATGTTTCACGCGATTGTACTACAACCACAGGGACCAGAGTAAATGTCAAAAATAAATAATAATCTAATTATAAAATAGACCAGGGGTCGAGTGGGCACCTCAAAATTATGAAGGGACGAATGAGCACAAGTGACAAATTCCAGGGGACCAGTGGGTACTAACCCTATGAACTCATTCAAGTTTTTCTGGTAAGAAGAGGCGTATTAAATATTTCACTTTTATTCAAACTTTTTGTTTTCTATGTAGCTTGTTCTGACTATAACAGCAACTACTTAGTAACACCGAGGGAGTGTGACACCTCACGCACGCTTAAACTGTGGCATGAACTCCCTGCCGTGCTTTTTCCAAGCGACTACAGTATGGGGTTCTTCAAGATGGACATTAGAAGGTTCTTACGGGGTCGGCAGCACAAGGCCTGGTGTTGCACATATCCATAGGCCACGGTAACCACTTTCCATCCGTATGCTTTTCTGCCATCTAAGAGCGCTTGTAGACGTCCGTTTTTTTCACTGGATAACGGACCGTGTTTCTTGTCCATTGTCCGGTGCATGTACGAGTACACACATCTATTACAAATCATACACTACCGCGAATCCGACAAGAAACATGGTCCGATATCCGGTGAAAAAAACGGACGTCTACAGAAGAAACTACTGTTGTCCAAGCTCCTCAACCCTCTGGGAAATCCTGCGCCAGAACTTCGTCCATATCGTTTCGTATAGAAGAACGATACATGTAAAATTAATTGAATAAGAAAAATAAAAAATAAATATAAATCAATAATTTTCCGTACCTACTATTCTGATGACAACATTATGTTATTTACATTTATTCATGCAAAATAAATGTAAATTTGAATGCAACGTAGGCTCACAAAGAGATTATATTTAAATTAATTACAGTAGAATGTCCATTTGTATTCGTTGTGTATTGAATAAAATGGAAATCAAAGCTAGAAATTGTTCACCAACATATTGTAATATGACTTTAAAAGAAATATAATTATACCTGCTATTGCCCGCGGCTCCACCCGCGTGGATGCCGGCTATTGAGACCAAACATGGCCTATGTCGTTTCCCAAAATCTAATCTATCTCTGTTCAAAATTTCATCAACTTCGGTTCAGTGGTTTAGGGGTGAAAGCGTTACAGACACACAGACAGACAGAGTTACTTTCACATTTATAATATTAGTATGGAAGTAATGGACTACTAATATTTTATGTAGGACATTAAAAGGGGGGCCATTTTGGCCGGGTGTAGACGGCATGCGGTTTTAGCCGCATCGGCTCAAGCCGGTGAGGTATCCGAGGGGTTTTCCAGACTGTAAAAAGAAGGTCTACTTCCTAAATCGGCATAATATCAGTGCTTTTTCTTTAATGGCGCGTGCATAGTTTTGATATTATCTATCATTGGTGAATTTAAGCTCCTCCGCCACTGTAGCATCCCGTGCTATCCTCAAAAGACACCCAAAAAACGCGTACTACGCATATAGAGTACATTTTGTCACGTCACTGTGCTCAAACTAGGTATATGACTATGCTAAAATAATTTAAAATCGAAAGCGACAACGTCAAAAGGTAAAAATAAATAAATTGAGTAAGACAAAGAAATTTTACGTAAATTGGAAGAAGCCATGGTTGTTCTTCAAGTAGCCTAATGACGGGGCATTGCCTTCATAAGAAATTTTGGTGACCCTCATCAAAACAACGACCGCAAGATTATATTAGTTTAGTTGTGGTCTTCTGAAGATATAATGAGGAGTGTTTATCTGTTTTATATATCAAAGTTTGTCGTTTTATCATAATCTTGGAGATATCAACATTATTTGTATCACGTACAATATCAGTTGGTTGATAAATCAAGGGAATTATGTCTCTCGAAGTCGCTAACTTTGTTGTCTTATTTTGAACCCCCGACAAAAAAGAGGGGTGTCATAAGTTTGACGTGTGTATGTATGTGTGTGTGTGTGTGTGTGTGTGTGTGTGTGTATGTGTGTGTGTGTGTGTGTGTGTGTGTGTGTGTGTGTGTGTGTGTGTGTGTGTGTGTGTGTGTGTGTGTGTCAGACTGTCTGTGGCATCGTAGCTCCCAAACGGCTGAACCGATTTCGATTCTGTTTCTTTTGTTTGAAAGATGGTTTAGTCGAGAGTTTTCTTAGCTATGTCTCATAAAAATTGGTTCAGCTATTTGAAATATATGAGGAGTGAAAGTGGCAATGCAAAATCTAATATTTTCAAATATACCCGTGTTGGGTATCAAATGAAAGGTAATAATTTATACATCACGATAAAGGTTCTATGGAAATCGGTTAAGCGGTTACCTATAAAAAGCATGAAATAAAATAAAAAAAATTAAAAATTTAAAAACCCCCGACCCAAAAAGATCATATAAAAAGTAAAATAATAACTATTACCTTATGACCTACCCTAAGTATTGATCCTTTTGTCATTTGTCTCGTCGGGGGACCACCATCTGACCGTCAGGGGGGTATAGATTAGCCCAAGGTACTTAGCGATCCCCCGACGAGACAAATGACAAAAGGATCAATACTTAGGGTAGGTCATAAGGTAATAGTTATTATTTTACTTTTTATACGATCTTTTTGTAGTAGGTACAATATTATGTATTGCCGTGTTGTTTCCTGGTCGAGTGAAATAGGGCCACCCCATCTCTTCCTGTGGGTGACGTAAAAGGTGACTAAGGGATAGAGCTTTCTCCATCCGACAGTAAACATGCAGCCCATGAAAAAGTGCCCACTCGCCCCCTATTAGCTGGCACTGGAAATTATAGTTTGCGAAATGTGAGAGTTAATCACAGAACACTCAATGAAAGCTGTTCTGTGGTGTTAATACACCTCTGCCTCCTCCCTCAGGGATTTACAGGCGTGAGTATATGTATGATGGTGTAAAGATGCATATAGTTATGCCTGTTATCCCAGAAAGGGTAAAACAGAGATGTTTTACATTTCACAAACGGAGAAACCTGATTTCAGTACCACATACGTAGTATAAAGGGAGCAAGCCTATTGCTGGTAACCGGCCACTTTTTATTAACTCCCGCCACTGGCGCCTGAGTATAAGCTGTACATATCGATAATCGCAAAATCGAGAACCAGCAATTTCGAGAATAACCCTCATGTAGATAAAATTAACTAGCAAAACCGTATCCATCCTAATATCTATCTGTCTTTCTGTCTGTCTGTCACACTTTGACGCCAAACACATTGAACCGATTTTGATAACATTTGGTACAGAGATAGATTAGATTTTGGAAAAGGATATAGGCTATGTTTGGCTGCGATAAACGATATCCGCGCGGGCGGAGCCGTGGGCAACAGCTAGTTCTAATATAAATTCAGACCTTTAAAGTGGTTTCCTAGATAGTGACGTATATACAGGCACTCAAGTATCGCTGGTTCGAAATATACTAGACAAATAAATAAATCCCCAAGATACACACAACTCATGGCGACCCTACAGGACAGGGCTGTATTCACGTCAGAACACAATACGATGGAGCCGACTTAGTCACCTATTCGAGACACTTTTAGACGTCACCCTTTGTATGCGATATACAGGGTGTATTGAAGGTAGACACGTTTATTTAGTCTATCGACATAGTTAGGGACTTAACCTTTCGTAGGTCAAGTTCTTTTAAAGTACGTGGACCTTTTTTCTGATAGGGAATTGTTTGAATTGATTTATGAGATTACAAAACTATTTTTTTCTTTCAGGCTGCGAAGGTATCGAATATAATATCGCATGCGATGCTTTCATTGGTTTCAAAAGGCTGTTCAAAGGCTGTTCTGTTCGACATCTGACTGTAAATATACAGCCTATGAAAAACTCCCCGCTTGGCGGCAATAGACTCGCCCTCTATTACGTGAGACCTGAAATTTGATACACCTCTACTTAACCCTTTGAGGTATCATATTTTTGTATTTAAAAGCGAAGTTATAGCATAATCACTTCATCATCACTACATATTATAAAAAAAAGTCGCTGTCGGTGTCTGTCCGTCCCTATATATGCTTAAATCTTCAGAACTACGCAACGGATTTTGAAGCAGTTTTTTCAACAGATAAAGTGATTCAAGAGGAAGGTTTATATGTATAATACATGCATAATATAATAGAGAAACACTAATAAATTTAGAGATATGCAGCGGGAACGGGATCAGAAAATATGGCGGTACGAAGTTCGCCGGGTCAGCTAGTAAATCTATAAACAGAAATGGATTTCACCACTCTATAAAGTTACCAAACTGGCAGTCCAATGAGATACATAAAAATGCTCTTTCAGTTTCAAAAAAACGACTAAATCACCTATCACGACCTGTTTTCTAGAACGACACTTAGTCCTGTATAGTACTGTACGCGAGATTAGACAGATTGACAGATTTCACAGATTGTCTATACAATCTTTCCTCAGATAAATCGAGACTCAGAATTGAGTACCATTCTAAAATACGAGACTTATGTCCAGTTTCCGAAAGGCTGATCAATGTCAAATTAACTAATCAGCTGTTAATTTTTTTTTTTTCAAGTAGCAATTGGGTTGCTAAAAGCATGGTTAAATAGTATAATTTGATCATCGTGTTGGTTAATCAGCTATTTTAACCGACACGATGATCAAATTAAACTATTTAACCATGCTTCTAGCAACCCAATTGCTACTTGACAAGAGATTTGACAGCCGATTAGTTGATTTGACGTTGATCAGCCTTTCGGAAACTGGGCGTTAAAGTGGCATATATCCTTTAGCCCTTGGCCCTTACTCATTTGATGAGAGCTAACTGAAACACGAGCACCTAATTATAACAGCTATAGAGCTGCCGAGATGGTATCACAGCGAGTGCATTGATGCGGCAAATAAGCTTGTTTAACGAGCAAAATTATACTAAATAGGTTAACTGGAAATAGTTGGAGCCTAGCTAAAACTTTATAGTCTAATATAAGTGAAGTGGGGTGGATACAGGTGCCTATTTATACATGAGAAGCTTTAAATCTATATACTACCAGCGGACCGGACAGACGTTGTCCTGCATTTTTTTTTTGACATACACACGTATAGTAGAATTCGTGTGTATGTCATTGAACTCCTCCTAAACGGCTGGACCGATTTGTATGAATTTTTTTGTATGCGTTTGGGTGGCACCCTGGATGGTTTAGATTCACAAAAAAATCATGTAGGACAATGTCTGACCGGTTCGCTTTTACTTTTACACATTACAGATGGGTTTACTTAGCTATCGATACGCCCGTACCGACAACTTGTTCCTCAATTTAAACACCCTTAGACAGTACTGTATATCGTAGAACATTATTACTTGTTTATGTATAACCAAGTGGTATTCAGCCTACTGCTATTTTAGGCATCCTATTCAAATTCCATTTGGATTCTAGGCTCCAGGTTCCAACTGAAAATTCTTGGAATAAAACAAAACTATTTTACGTAATAGCTGATGTCAATCGGCGCGTTGACGTCATAAATTGATTCGAATTGTAGGAGCATAGAGCTTAGTATCGGCTTATTGTCATGAGATTTTCTTTGACGATGTGTCCCAGGTTCAAACCCGGGCTGACCTAGAGCCATCGAAATGGTATAGGGTGTTGAGTGGACGCTTATTTTTTTTTGTTTGTAGATTTTTTAAATTAAGACCATTTTGAAATTCAAAATTAGTCACTTAATTAATCTACGGAAAAGGGCTAGTCTTCATCCGAAAAAAACATACAACCCATGACTAAGTACCCGATTGACGACAATAGGCTCGCCCCCTATCACGTGGGACCGAAAATTGTAGTTGACGAAATGTGGGCGGTAATACACATCTGCCTTCCCCCTCGGGGATTTACTGGCGTGAGTATATATGTATGTAATGTTAATTAATCTACAAGTACAGATCAGTAAGTATTCACACATTCAAAAACTACTGTACCTAAGTTAGTCAAAACCCACAAATCGGCCAAAAATAGAGGTGACCATTTCCTCTAAAAGTCTTTCGCAAATCCGTGTATAACTTTCCTACGAGAACGTTGGTAGGTAGATATATTGTCTCCGAGGCTTGGCAAAGGTCCAATTCTAATCGCTAGGAGTATCAGCATGCCACGAATTTTCGGTTCAAAGTGATAATGAAACAAGAATTTGCCAAATAGTTTTAGTATAGAGGTGGATTTTCGTGGTGATTTTCACTATTACGATCAATATATATCATTGGAGGGGTAGACAGACGTCAGTATACCCACATTTTAGTAGGTATATTTTCTCCTACTTTGATAGAATAGCTATAAGAGATTCTACTTCTGCCTAGCGTTAATTCCCAGTCGCATCCGAAGCTTTCACCTCGGAGTCTGGGGTCCGCTTTACCAGTCTTAACTGCGGATTTGGCTGGACCTTGATATTTTCCGTGAAGCGACTGCCATCTGACCTCCACAACCCAATAGTGACATTAGGCGATATCGAAGCATTACAGTTATACCGAGACCGTTGTTGTTGGACTTGTTAGGGCTCCAACTACCCGTAACGAATGCCATAGATGTTTGTATGGCAACCAGGACCGACAGCTTAACGTGCTCTCCGAGGCACGACCTTCTTTCGGCAAATCCTATCCTACTTCTTCTCCTTCATCTTAGCGTTAATCCTAGTCTAGTAATAATAACAATACTATTATTAATAATATTACAGACCGATCCGTTCATACATTTGAGTATGATTGAGACATGTATAAGACAAGATTTTTTTTTTTATATAGGACACGTCAATTTGACTTCGCCTCTCCTGATGGTAAGCTGAAAGCAAAGTCTCTGAAAATTTAGAAGAACGTGACAGCCATATGCCATGTTTTTTCTGTTTTTTCTGTTTTTACCCGTTAGATGGTAAAAAGATGAAGTGCAATCCAGAAGAAACGGACCAACATTTCAGATGCTATTGACCTTAAAATATTGGACCCTTACTAGACAGCCCAGATAGATGCTTTAACACGTCCCGCTTGAAGGACCCGGGACTGTAGGAAGAGGGAAACACTTTTGGTCAATAATAGCTCAACATCCGCCGACGCAGTAACAGGATTATCTTCTGTCTTACGATACACTATTTACTTTGCCGTGTTTATTTGGGTTCAGTTTCCTGTTCGGGCAAGAATTTGTAAAAGGTTCCTTGAGTATGATATTTATGTTGAAGAGTGACGTCATAATTATTATCAATCGTATTAGTTGGGTGAAGGTTCTAATAACATGTGTAGGACTCAAGCCAAAGTTTTTTTTTTTCGAAATCCCATTGGATACCTCACTCTCCCCGCTTAACGGGGGTAGTTATGTTGCACTCGAACCGACTAAAACCACACGCAGTCTTGGGTTTTCAAATGCCGGGTGTAAGATTGCCTAAGAAATAGAACTCGCTGACCCAAAGTCATCTCCGTTCTCGAGATGGACTCCTCAGGTGTGGATATCCAGGTGTTCCGAAGGCTAGATGAAGATCTTGCCCTTGGAACCCAAGTTAAGCTCACCTTCTAAATTTCATTCAGATTCACGGATTCAAAAGTCCAAAGTGTTTTTTTTTTCATACATACATACATACATACATACATACATACATACATACAATCACACCTTTATCCCCGGAGAGTTAAGCAGAGGTGACTTAACACCCACATTTCACCAGTCATTGTATTAGGTCCTACGTAATAAGATTTTTTTTTAATCCCACAAGCACACAGCCCACCTGATGGGAAGCGGTCACCGTGGCCTATGGACGTATGCAACACCAGGGGCGTCATACTCGCGCTGCCGACCCTGAAGAAACCTTCTAATGCCCTTCTTGAAGAACACCATATTGTAGTCGCTTGGGAAAACCACCGCAGGGAGGTGTGAGCGTATTGCCGTTTTCCGGGCACTATTGCTGGCTCGAGCCATTTAGGAGTATAGGCTGAGTCGTGACTGTATATATCTGTCTAAAGTTAAACCGCCCTATCCCTTAGTCGCCTTGTACGACACCACATGGGAGAAGATGGGGTGGGATCTTCAGTAGGCTATTACTTTTTTGAATATTTGTTTAGCTATTATTTCACCTCATGAGGTGATTGTGTCCCAGAAAACTTGGCGGAGCCCCAAATACACCTGACTGTGATTTTGGCATTCAGTGCCAATATCGGTTAATGAAAATAAAAGAAAAAAACCGCCAAGTGCGAGTCTGACTCGTGCACAAAGGTTTCCTTTCCATTATTTGTAAAACTTTACCATTAATTAATGTTTCTAGTATTTATTGCTATAGCGGCAAAAGAAATGCATGTGTGAATATTTCAACTGTCTAGTTATCACAGCTTGGTGATAGACAGACATACAGACAACGAAGTCACAGTCCGACTGGGGAAGCACCTCCGCCCTACCGAATACCGTGGCCACAATAACCAGCCACCCTAGACAAGTGGCAATTCGTTGCTCGGCGTATGATGGAATAGAATGCCAAATGTATGGGATTTGACATATATGACAGGCGTCAACGAATGTCAAAAACGTCAAATCCTATACATTTGTCATTCTATTCCATCATACGCCAAGCAACGAATTGCCACTTGTCTAGAGGGGCGCTGGTGTAATGTTGCCGGCGGTGAGTAGGGTAGCCAGAGCTCACTGGAAAGTTTTTGTGATGTCAGTGGGAAGACCAAAGGCTTGTCTTCTGCGCTGATGGCACAGAAACTCTCTGTTCTTATAAGAATGGCAACACTAGTGTGACTCCCTTTGCACACATCCATAGGCCATGGTAACCAAAATAGCGGTATAAAAAAAATCCAGCAAAAATTTACACGTCAGCAAATCATATAATGACGTCATCACTACTCCATCACTTATTAGCACAGAACGTTTGTTATTCTTACACCGACTTGTTCACTAAGGTGTGAAAACGTTGGGATAACATTATAACAAGGGGATTAGGACCGCCTCACGCCTCGCGTCTCAGTGAACATTGACATAATATACGATGATGGTTGAGAAATATTTTTATATTTATGAATGATTTGGAAACTCTCGTGTGTATGACACTAATTATACCTCTACTATGTGTTGACAGGTCCGTATTAGAGGCTTTGGTTATAAAGGTGCGTACAAATTATATAGCAGAACATGTTATAAAACAATGTTCTATACCTAACATGTTTCAGTAATGTAGACACTGAAGTTATAAAACATGTTAGTGAGTTATATAACACGTTATTTTAATTTTAAAAGCACTGCAACGTCCAACGAAATTGTTGTACAACATTGTTATATGACATTGTTAAATCTAATGTGTACAGTATTGTTAAATGTTGCAAAGTTATAAAACAATGTTAGATAATGTGGACGTGTTATAAAACACAAGTTATACAACATGTTACATAATCTGTACGCACCTTTATACGTGCGAATTTTTAGCAGTTCGGTGACTCTTTTCTGTGCCTCACCATAAAGTCTTGGATTTATCAGCACACGTATTCCTTCTTACTACAGTCCTTCCTTCATTTCTAAATATTACTCTAGTCACGTTATTTGGTATCGTTAATGTCAATATTAAAGCGTATACAATCCCTAACAAGATGCTACGCAACGATCTACGCGTAACTTCGTAGAGGTTATCGTAGCACTACTACACATTAGGCGTAGCACTGCTACGAGTTAGACGTAGCACGTCTTATTTTTTTATTCGATTCGAGCTTCACGGTTTCAAACGTATTGAGACATTATTATATTCCTTGCCAGCTCACGTGTTTCCTTCCTCCTATAGTCCCGGGTCCTTTAAGCGGGGCGTGAAAAAGCATCTGATGAGGCCGTCAAGCTGAGTGCCACCACTGTAACATGGTACGTGTTGTAATGGTGGCCCTCTTTTCAGAGACTTTGCCTTCAGCTTACCATCAGGCGAGGTGAAGTCAAATTGACGTGTCCTATATATATAAAAAAAAAAAAAAATAAAAAAAAAAAAAAAAAAACGAGTTCTAATCACAGCAATAATATGGTAGATTTCAATTGGCATAGAAGAATTCAGACATAGAAGAATGAACTGGTGTAAATCTAAGTTAATAGTTATTTGTTATACAAGAGTGCAAAGTTGCTTTTTAACCGCGTGCTCAGTTTTGATGACCGAGCAAGCGAAAGATTCTAAATTTGAATCACGAGCATAGCGAGTGATTCATAAATTAGAATCTTGAGCGTTAGCGAGGGAATCAAAAGAGCACAAGGTGTAAAATCTTTGCACTCGAGTGCAACACGTAACTTTTCATCCCACCTCAGCGAGGAAATAATGAAATGCTTCTTCTTCCTAGCGTTAATTCCCAGTCGCATCCGAAGCTCTCACCTCGGAGTTCGGGGTCCGCTTTACCAGTCTTAACTGCGGATTTGGCTGGACCTCGATATTTTTCGTAAAGCGACTGCCATGTGACCTCCACAACCCAATGGTGACATTAGGCGATATCGAAGCATTGCAGCTAGACCGTTGTTGTTGAACTTTTTATGCATACAAATATTTGCACTGAGCGGGGATCGGACCCGCGCCTTCTGCGTTGCGACCACGTTCACTACCACTACGCCACGGAGGCTGTATAATAATTATGTGTAATAATACTAATAATAAAATATCAACAAATAAAATTCAACAACAATGTTCAACCATAGGACGTGAAAAAAAAAATTATGCGCGCAAAGCAAATTAAAAAAAAAAAGTAGGTACACCAAGGAGGTTCCGAGTTGAGTTTTTCATAAATTAAAAAAAAGTTGTATGATAAATCGGCACCATAGAGGTAGAAGTAAATAGGTTTAATGATGTTTTGAGTTCACAAACCTAGTACACACGATGTTCTAAATTCAAATTTACTTTCCACTCTAGAGGATAAAAGCGACTTTTACACTCAGATATCGAAGAAAAAAAGTACTCTTTCCGAGATGGTGGGATGAAAATTAAATTATTTGTCGGGCAAGAGCGTTTTCACATCATCCGGTCCGATATCAGTATCGGACAACAATAGCCGACAGTCGATAGCTTACAACACAGTGGTGTTGGCTTCGATATCAGGCCGGACAATGTGAAAGACCGAAAGATCTATATATATAAAAATCAATGCCACTTTTCGTTGTTAGTTTATAACTCAAGAACGGCTGAACCGATTTGGCTAATTTTAGTCTTGCAATATTCGTGGATGTCCAGGAAAGGCTTAAAGATGAGAAAATAGGTGCAGCGGGAACGGGGTCAAAAATTCACGCGGGTTGAAAATAATATGGCGATACGAAGTTCGCCGGGACAGCTAGTATTTTATACATTCTACTTCCTTCAATATCGGATATCGACACCGATATCGGATCGGATACTGTGACGCTCTAATACTAATGCGTGAATATGAGTCACGTTAAGGTTGGTGATCCGTTCAATAAGTTCTAGTAGAAACCCATTTTGCTTGACCCTGGAATAGACTACTTGATTCGAAGGAACCTTTGTGAGTGTTGAATACGGAACCCTAAAAAAGCACAATAATTGGTGAGATCAAAACACACTAAATGAACTATTACACTATACTAAAGCATTGTACACATGATTCTAATTCTCATTTCATACAACATCGTGCACAAACAATAATAGTGTAAAGCTAGGTCTACACACAATGTTTACACTCTATACAGTTCAGACGAAAGTCTCATCGAACGTGTGTACTCGACGTTGTTGACGGTTACACTTGAATGAATTATTACAGAACCCGAAGATCTTGTGTTGAAGTTATAGTAATATGAAATAATTGAGGCTTATGGATGTGGACTGATTTTTTATATTTTTTTTATATAGGACACGTCAATTTGACTTCACCTCGCCTGATGGTAAGCTGAAGGCAAAGTCTCTGAAAAGAGGGTCACCATTACAGACACGTATCATGTTACAATGGTGGCACTCAGCTTGACGGCCTCATCAGAAGCTTTTTCACGCCCTGCTTAAAGGACCCGGGACTGTAGGAGGAGAGAAACACGTGAACTGGTAAGGAATTCCAAGACCTAATGGTGTGGCAGAAGAAGGAAAGAAAGGTAGTGAAATGGCTGTATTATATAAGGACGAAGCTGGAAGCATCGGTAGATTAGTGGTTACGGAGTCAGCATTACGATCGATAGGTCTCAGGTTCGAAGTGTAAGCTATAGATACAATAAGGCTTAGCGCTATTAATACCGAATTTCATGAATATAAACCAAATCAAATAAAGAGATTCTCAGCACTCCATGGATGGTGCGTGCGGTTGCCGGGTCCATAGCGTGATACAGAGAGGAACACCGTGACGGCGACTGGGACTTGCGACCCAGATGTAGGTTTAGGGTGGCCACCTTGTGATGCATCAGCGCTCACCTCCACCGTCAGTAGTGTTCCCCCCCCCCCCCTACCTATCCAAATTTGGTAAGATCCTATGAATGCCGCTTTAGTAAAGAGCTTACTGAAGCTCTTGGCAATCCGAGGTCTTTAAGTAGGTTGTACAGGGATTTAGCTGGAATTCCCCTTGCTCTTACTTCTACGGCGTAGAGTTTAACCACGTAGCCATTTTTGGTTAACTCATTAGTCAAGTCAAAAAAAAAACAAAAAAAAAGTAACAAAGCTATACCAGACCTGAACAAAGCGTGACACTGAGGAATCTAATTTTCACGAATGAATTCGGTCCTTAGTCACTAAATCTGATATCAGACGGTTCACTCTTTTGATGTTCACTCGGGTAATTACTTAAGTTTTCATTCATTTCTCGTTCAATAGGAGCAAGAGTGATAGACACCAGATGCCTGACCTACCAGAGTTTTATCATCATTAATGATTCATTTTATGTTTAGATGTGTCACTTGGAGTGAAAGATGAAAAATGAATGATGAAATAGAACAAAGTGAACCGTCTAATATTAGGTTCCAAGTTGATATTATAAAATCCTCATACTGTGTCGCTCACTTCTCATTTCTCAACTTTTCAAAAACTGGTACAATTTTTACACTTCCTCTAATAATTTCTAACTAAATATCGATATTACGTGAGAAACCATTGTAAATAATGAAAGGTGAGAAAGCACTTCCCTAGTTAGGTATGCCAACCCATTCATAGTAAATTAAACATGGCTATCGGCCTTTCACCTTACTACTAGAGTTGTGCGATATTTCAGAATATTATCGATATTACATGTAACAAAGTTGTACGATATTATTGATACGACTAAGGAAATTATCAATAGTGATACGATTTTGATCATTTTCGTTTCGAGTTTCGATTTTGAGTTTCCTGGGCTTAGCTACATTTCCGTATGAAGTATGATTTTTTTTTCTTTTGCAAGATCACCCGCGTGTATGTCGGTTATCGCGACCAAACATAGCTTATGTTCTTTCCCAAGATTTAATCTATGTCTGTACCAAATTTCATCAAAATCGGTTCAGTGCTTTTGCCGTGAAAGCGTAACAGACAGACATACAGACAGACATACAGAAAAACAGACAGACAGAGTTACTTTCGCATTTATAATATTAGTATGGATATGACTAGCCGATGTTTGTTTGTTTTAAAAGTAACAACGACTTAATTGGATTATGCTTTTATTCTGGTTAATCCTACTATAATACAATTTAAATATGTACAATATTAACAATAAAACTAAAAATATATATATAAAAGGACAAATTAAAAACTAAAACCGAACGCGTCGTGGAATTCCTCCGCATCGCATGCCTCTTGTGGTAACGTTCCCAGAATGGATTATTAGGTATTATCGCAATATACATATATCGACATCAATCAATTAATCAATTGATTGGTGGTTAAATGATTCTTGAAATTTGTGTGTTAATACACCTCTACCTAACCCTCCGAGGTTAAAGGCGTGATTATATGTATGTATGTATGTATGTATGTATGTATGTATGTATGTATGTATGTATGTATGTATGTATGTATGTATGTATGTATGTATGTATGTATGTATGTATGTATGTATGTATGTATGTATGTATGTATGTATGTATGTATGTATGTATGTATGTATGTATGTATGTATGTATGTATGCATGCATGCATGCATGCATGTATGTATGTATGTATGTATGTATGTATGTATGTATGTATGTATGTATGTATGTATGTATGTATGTATGTTTGTATGTATGTATGTAGGTATATATGCAATCAATCAATTAGCCTATTATAGTCCATTGCTGAAAAAATGCCATAAGTATATCGACAATAATTTAAAAAATATTCGATAATATCGATATTTGATAAGAGTAAATAACTTTCCAACTCTACTTAGAAGCGACAAACATTACAAAGATTTACGTTTTTTTTTTTCTATTATTACTAAACAAGGCATCATAAATCTGTGTGTCAAGGTCTGTTTGAATAATTAAAAACACCTGACAAATGTCTCTATAGCACGAAAAAGATTTACATAAACAGGTCAGTATTTATTTGGTTTCTGACGCATAGTTCGTGACTTGTGGGTAGATGGGACCACGTCCAAATCTTTTGGGACCCAAGCCTACCTCACTTGCAAGCCTGTGTACCTACTGTTTGATGAATATTGTCCTATAAATATTCTTTGGGACCTCAGTCTAACTCGACATCGTAAGGATACGCTGCCAGGCTTTCTTATGTTCAATATAATACATATTAGTGCACACCAATATACAGTATATTGATTTTCACAATAAACAAATTGAAATCAAAAGCCTAGCATAGTAAACTATCCTAACGTGGTGTAAACCGTTAGCATAGCAAATTAGCATGACGTGATCATCTTAGTTAGTAACCGTCTCCTATAAAGTTATCTATTAAAATTAGTTTTACTGATTTTTACGGTTCAAATATGAGCTAATGACCTTGAGCATTTGTATGGTGAAAGTCATTCGCGTATGTAATCACCTTAAAAAGAAGCTATAAACCATTGTACGAAGATGTACGTCAGCTCCAACGCTCATTACAAACTGAATTAATTATTCTGCCAGTTATATCTGACTGATCTCAGATTAAACAGCACTTAAGGAATTTGACCGTAATTTTAATGTCTTTAGTTTCAGTTCGCTATTAGTTTATCGTTTGTCAGGTTTAGGTAGGAAACTTGTTCCTGCCATCATAGTCATACTGTTTTAATTATTTAAAATACAGATTTTTTGTGATTAGTCCGTCAATTTGATATCACTGAACCTGGACCCCAATTTTGCTGTCTACCACTGTCATACCGCAATGCACTGCAAAAAATACCATTTAAATTTAGACTTTACTACTATGCTTTTAAGGTCTAAAATTAAATGATATTTTGTAGAGTGAATGAAAACCATTTCTTAACCTAAGCCTTTGAAATAAAACCTTTATTTTGTATTATTTATTTTACATTTAGTCCGACGTTTCAAATACTTTTCAGCAGACATACTCACGGTGACTAAATAAATCACGTAAAATCCGTTAAAAAGTAGTTTTATATCAACGAATGATGTTAGCGTAAATTTCAGACAGTATCACGCTTTTGATCCCTGAAAAATATATAATAATATATTAAGTACAACTTGCCCTTGAAATATAATGCTGACTGTTAACACGACACATAATTTAGTAACAAAATCAAACTAAAAAAAATTGCTCAAAAAAAAAAAAAATTTCAAACACTAACGCGATCATATTTCGCAGCGGTTGCTGTCAGCGCCAGGAGTCAATTAACGACACGACTCCGTGGCGATATTGGCGCAATATTTGGTGGCTTATTGTGAAAATAGAAAATATATCGACGTAATAAGCACCAGGCATTTTTGTCGAAAGTAGCATGCACATGTATATATATGTATACAACTCCATCTAACGAAATCAATGTGAACTTCTACAGAACTTTCTTTTATACCACTTAAGTCCCTGACCTATGGGCGAGTGCAACACCAGGGGAGTCGCACTCGCACTGCCGACCCTGTAAGAACGGAGAGATTCTTTGCCGTCAGCGCAGAAGATAAGAAGACAAGCCTTAGCTTAGGTCTTCCCACTGACAGCACAAAACCTCTCCAGTGAGTTCTGGCTACCCTATTCGCCGCCGGATACTCAACACGAGGTTATTATACCCCTGTTATTCTGTAGGTGATACGCGCAGCGTGGTGGGGGACGAGGTGAAGAAAAAGCAAGAAAGATGATCGATACTCCTTCTTTTTTCATCACTCCAAAATGGGTAACTTTTTCTTTCCATGCTCCCTAACTTTTGCCCTTCCAAGTGCACACTCAAGCTGGAATGAACTCCCCGCGATGGTTTTTCCAAGCGACTACAATATGGGGTTCTTCAAGAAGGGCATTAGAAGGTTTCTTCAGGGTCGGCAGCACGAGTGTGACGCCCCTGGTGTTGCATACGTCCATAGGCTACGGTAACCAGTTTCCATAAGGTGGGCCGTGTGCTTGTCTGCCACCAAAGTGGCATAAAATAATTGTAGAATACGTTGGTCAATGTATGGAATTGACGTACGTTGACGAATGTCATAAACGTCAAAATCGTGTCAATTCCACACATTCATCATTCTATTCTCCAATACGTTGGTCAACGAATTGCCAATTGTCTGGGAGACTGATATTTGGTTCCTATCAATGTAGGCATATCTACGTTCAACAAATCATACCCTACATCGCAAAAATCTATCTCAAATGACTAGAATCCACTTTCATGAATAACTTAACCTTCAATACTAATTAACTTCGGATTGATTTAAATTAACGGACGCGATTGACATGTGCCCGATACATTATTTCGTTCATTCGAATGAAACATTCATACGTTCTCGTTCATTTTATATCTCATGGGCAAAACGAGCTTGTTTATTATTTATAACTGTGTTTTTATGTAATCAAATTGTTCATCTATATAGAACAGTGTACATATTTGATGATAACGCATGGTTATACCGAAATTCAATTTTGCTGGTCAACTTTGACATACATAATGCCATATGCCTGTACAGTCGCGAGCAGTGGGCATATGCCAATACATTTAGGTACAATGTAGTATCACACCATGCGTTTTGATTCCTATTTAATGCAATTGTATGTATACTCAGTCTATACATGGCTCAAGCCAACAATAGTGCTCGGAAAACGGCTGTAGGCTTAGCCCCTATTACGTGGGACCTAATACAATGATTAGTGAAATGTGGGTGTTAATGCAAAATGGAAAATGAGGTGAAAGCTTTGGATGTGACCGGGATTGACGCAAGGATGAGGAGGAGGATTCTTTAGTAAAATGAGAAGCAAGAGATAGAATAAGACAGAAGTAGAGAAGAAGCAGCTTTACATACCTATTTGAAACAGCAGTTACGTATTCAGACCCATATTTTTTTTAACAGGGCAAGTAATAACGATGATTGAAATGCAAAACAATACTAAAAAAATATTTATATTTCTGTTGGATGAACAAAACTAATAATAATTGGAAACCAATTTAAATATTGACGCAGCTCAGTTAACGGAAGGCGAGCAGCATTAAATTTAAAAAACGAAACATATTTTTGAATTACTGAAAGTAACTTACAAATTTATCAATTGGGTATTTTATTAAGTTGCACTGATCGCGAAGTTTTGGTAGCTTTTCAGCAATAATGGAACAACACAGTGTGCTTATTATGCGTAATGACTGTAGACCTCATAGACTGTAAGAACTATGGCATATAGTAGTGCAGGACAGTGTTGCCATTTGTCAATATTGCTCTAATGTTTTTTTGATTTATTTCTTTTATATCGGAATGAATGGTCTCTATTAGCGTGTATAATGTGATATTTGCTTTGACTGTATTGTGTGCTGCGGGTCAAAATAAATATATTTTTCTTTCTTTCTTTCTTTCTTTCTTTCTTTCTTTCTTTCTTTCTTTCTTTCTTTCTTTCTTTCTTTCTTTCTTTCTTTCTTTCTTTCTTTCTTTCTTTCTTTCTTTCTTTCTTTCTTTCTTTCTTTCTTTCTTTCTTTCTTTCTTTCTTTCTAAATAGCAACAACAGCAATTTTAGTTCGGTTACTTGTAGATAACTTAGACTTCAAAGTATAAAGGTGAATTTAGACCAAACGAGCATAGAGCTAGAACATAAGCTTCTTTCCTAATATTTTAGTGTAAACGAAACCTTGCTTCCAGCGTTAACTTAGGAAAGAATGACGAACAGATGTTCTGTCACTGTTTTTCAATTTGCTCGATACGAGTTAGGATGAAAAAGATTAGGAAGATCATCAGGTGGGCCGTGTGCTTGTCTGCCAATTAAGTGGTATTAAAAAAAGAACATTTTCGGATTTCCAATTATCGGTGTTAAAAATTTAGGTGCTTAAATCTTCAAAACTACGCAACGGATTTTGTAGCGGTTTTTTCGTACTCGTAAATCTACCATCTTTAACCCCTATAACCATGGCTATTGAATAGCAACCAAAATTAATGTAGTTAAAAACTAATACCAAATACTGATAGAACAGAACCTGTCGAAGACATTTCATTTCATAGTTTCATATTCTTCAATACTTCACGGCATTTTCAACCCACCCAATTTTGACCAACAAAACTCGCAACTGTGGGAGTACCTACAACTACCTACAGCTGTGAGTTTTGTCCGAATATTTTTGACGAAAACTACTCATAAAAACATAGACGCCCAGTTTCCGAAAGGCTGATCAATGTCAAATTAACTAATCAGCTGTTAATTTTTTTTTTTCTAATAGCAATTACGTTGCTGAAAGCATGGTTAAAAGCCTTTCGGAAACTGGGCGAGAGTGTATAAAACAGTTTCATATTTCATAATAGTGCATGAAATTTTCGACCCTACCAATATTTACCGACAAAACCGCGAACGATAGTAGTATGTAATATCCCACCCTCTCCTTTCCTATATAGGACAACACGTGCAGGACTCAGATGCCACCCGCATACGGTGCAAAATATTCCATCAAGAACCAAGCGATTCGGCGACTCCTTCTTCTGCCGCACTATTAAGACTTGGAATTCCTTACCAGCTCACGTGTTTCCCTCCTCCTATAGTCCCGGGTCCTTTAAGCGGGGCGTGAAAAAGCATCTGATGAGGCCGTCAAGCTGAGTGCCACCATTGTAACATGGTACATGTCTGTAATGGTGACCCTCTTTTCAGAGACTTTGCCTTCAGCTTACCAGCAGGCGAGGCAAAGTCAAATTGACGTGTCCTATATAAAAAAAAAAAAAAAAATTTCGGCCCTACCAATATTTACCGACAAAACTGCGAGCGATAGCAGTATGTAATATTAAACCTAGTGTGTACCTTCACCCAGTATATAACACTAAAGGCTAAAACTACCCACAGATCATAAAACCCATTCAAAAAAAAACTTATCACTTTCCTATCGAATTATATTGTCAACCCTATTTTTATGTACGTCATCAAGTAAGCAGGTAATTGCGAATAAAAAACGTCCCGGGTTATACCTTAGGGATGGCTCACAATCTGTCCAGTCTTATTATCGTAAAAAAAACGATCGAAGGGTCTTTAGTGTCCCGGGGAGGCTTCAAAGGATAATAAACTATTGGTTTTCGGGCAAAATGTTTGTCGAAAGGATTAGTAGCAGTTTTTCGTAGTATTTCATAGATTATTGTTTATTTTTATAGTTATTTGGCAACTTTGTTGACAAACTATTACAGTTTACTAACTGTCGAACGAAAAAAACAATAAAAAAACCAATGATGCTATTTTGAGCACGTGATTACGTATATTGTACGACAATATACACAACGCTATCTAGACCCAAAGTAAGCATAGCTTAACTAGCTTGTGTTATGGGTTCTAGAATGCGGATAAACATACATACATACATATTATACACAGAAAACACCCAGACCAATGCAAATATTCATATTCATGCATACAAATATTAGCACTGAGCGGGGATCGAACCCGCGCGTCGAAATTTAAGTTAGCCGAAATTAGTTTATCTATGATTGGTTGATTGGCGTGCGCCCGCCGCGCGCCTTTTCGCCCCGCGCTTACCACCAAAGAGACCCACA
This sequence comes from Eilema depressum, assembly GCA_914767945.1. Classification (NCBI taxonomy): domain Eukaryota; kingdom Metazoa; phylum Arthropoda; class Insecta; order Lepidoptera; family Erebidae; genus Eilema; species Eilema depressum. The sequence goes on from OU612032.1 coordinate 16,280,577, forward strand.
AAAATGCGCTTTACGCAGCCTGTCGCATTATTCTACTTGACAATGAGTTTTAAACGCAGTCGTAACGTGATTAGATGGTACATTTCAATTGGTTAACATAGAAGATATAACTGGAATAAAACTAAAACGACTTAAATGTATCGCCTAAGGGTCAATCCCCACTGAACGAGCAGCAGCTGACAGCGGTTTTTTATTACGAAGCATTTTGAATCTTATCTAGGGGAGAAAAAGGTTATAGTCATTTGAAGGTAAAGAAGCACTATCATGGCGCCGCGAGGCTGCGCGAGCATTCTCACAACTATTTTTATAAACAAACTAGCTTTTATCCGCTTCTCCGCCCGCGTGGATGTCGGTTATCGCGACCAAACATAGCCTATATCCTTTCTCAAGGTCTAATCTACCCTTATACCAAATTTCATCAAAATCGGTTCAGTGGTTTAGGCGTGAAAGCTTAACAGACACACAGATAGAGTTACTTTCGCATTTATAATATTAGTATGGATTCTGACCGCCATCCGTTGCCGGCTGCTGCTCTTTCAGTGAGGATTGACCCTAATATAAAAGCTCGTAGTTACGTTACGGTTAGTCAAGCCCTTAGAGTATACATTATATATATATAGAGCGCGCCTATCACTCAGGTCTTTGGCGCCGAGTGTTAGCAGATACTTTGCGATGGTATAGCGCACCTATAGTGACGTTTCATGCATTACCGAAAGTATCAATAGATGCACTTATTAATGTAGTTAGTAGTTATGAAGTTTTTTGTTCGATTTGATATGCATGGATAAAATTAAAGCCAAAATACAACAAAATGGCGTCATTTTGCGGTATTTTTGTGTCATTATTACTACAAATATACGATGTTGTATACAATTTTGATTTAACATATCGAATTAAATATTATTTGCGAAGTCATTTTGACGGGTATTGTTTTGCTACTGATTGAGGTTGAGCCAGGAGCCTCGGTGCTGTTCATACCCGTGATAGCAGTTCATACTTGTAAGGCGCGCTCTATAGCAATGTATACTCTAAGGTCAAGCCTAATACGGGCCCTAAGTACATTGTCACGAAGTGTACCGTTCACTATAAAACAGTCAGCTGCGTTCACATTTTATGTGTCGCTCACCTGTGTGAGAGTTTATATAAATGCCTATGATTTTATAGTCTTTTTTACGTGTGGAAGCCCCAGAGGCACTACCTTACTGAGACTTATAGCCTTATGAGTTTATAGCCTGGGAAAATTATGACATAGTTTATGTTGTCTAGACAAAAGTAGGACACTAGTATAATAAGGGACAATACACAATAGATACTGCAAAATAATACCCGTTTATGGCTGTCAAAGACAGCCGTAGTGCATGTGACTGCAACACAGAGGGCGCGGGTTCAACTTCTACTAATGTTTATGCTGAACTAGCCTTCCGCCCGCGGCTCCGCCCGCGTTCATCTCGGTTAACGCGACCTTTGCTCATATCTCCGGTTCTACTCAACCGATTGCGATCAAACAAACGTAAGATTTTAAGTCTGAGCAAGCCCTTTCTAACAAAAAAAACCGCATCAAAATCCGTCTAGTAGTTTTTGCGTTCATCGCGGACAAACAGACAAACAGACAGGAAATTCAAAAAAAAATTTCTTGTTCAGTATCGTTAACATAACATAACCCAAGTATTTTTTTTTAAATATCTCCAATGTACAGACACGACCACTTTACAATTATATAGGTAATAGTATAGATATAGATAGATAGATGTCTCCTTGTATTGGGTTTGGTGTTACTGTGCTTCGGAGATCCTGATTGTCATACAAGAATTTATGGCAGTCGTTATATAGGGGAAATAGGTGAAATGACCCATACAAAAGGGCCGATCACCCATCCGGTCAACGATGTCCCCACTGACAGTAGCAGTAGTAATAGATAGTAATAGATAGAATATTAAATATACATGTGTGTACTTTTTTTTTTTTTTTTGGTCAAATGGTATTTTTTATTTAATCATAAAAGAACAATTTTTACATGGCTATTATAAAAATATGTGTGTACTAATATATTAGTGTGGAGGCCTAAAGACATGACGGGGTACGACCAGTGTCATCCCATCAGTAGCGAAGCGAACTTTCCAAAGGAAAGCCGGTCGAAAAAGCCTTACTTTATAGAAATCTCTACCACGGTTTCCCTTTGTAGAGCAAGCCGTCAGAATCTAGTTTTTTTTTTTTGTTTTTTTTTTTTATATAGGACACGTCAATTTGACTTCGCCTTGCCTGATGGTAAGCTGAGGGCAAAGTCTTGGAAAGAGGGTCACCATTATAGACACATACCATGCTATACCCCTCGCCAATGCAACTCATACAAATACTGAGTTCAATTATATTTTGAAATCACTAACTACCATATTGGGGCAACCTGTAAATGGTAGTTACTTATGGAAAAAAAAGAAATAAAAAAAAAATCCACAAACCTCGAGCACAAAATAAATATTTCGAACTTTTGAAATTCGAAATTAATCCTGCCTCACTAACAAACTTTAACACAATTTTTTTCTCTAAATAGCTTGCCATAATACAAATTATCCTTTCAGCAACATAATTCGATCGCATAGTTCGATTAATCGCACGACGAGGATTTACTAAGAATTACTCACAGACCCGAACTCGAAACACAGCAGTCACACCCTTACAACCGAGGCATTTCTAACTGCAAGGTATTTTTTAATAAAATACCAACCCGCGTATCCCACTACGTACGTAACAATATTAACAAAACATCCATATCAGATTTAAAACAAGTCTATGTAAGCCTTAAAACCCACAAAAATACACCCGAAAAACAAAGGAACATCAGTAAGCCGAATAAAACAAAACTTGTACATTCAAAATACACAATATTTTTTCTGCTATTCGATCCTTTGTGATAAAGGCTCGGACAAGGACACAAGATAATCTAATTGAATTTTCGATTACCCCACCAAATTTTGTGTTCGGTGCCTAACGGCGGCCACCCACTAGCAGTTTATCGAACGACAACCGGATGATATCGGTCTGTCAGTTGATCGCAATAGCCCACACACTTACAGTTTCGTATACGATTTTGGACTGACGGTTAATATGTGTGTGGCCGCTTGACGATTTCGGTCAGCAAAGACAGTTAAAGGCCGGAAAGTCTATGGCCGTCGGCATTTTATACATAATAACATCAGACTAAAAGAATAAAATAATGTTATTATTTTAGTCTGAGGTAATAAAATTATGACGACATTGATGACATAAGGACTGCAGGCCGCCGGACAGACGAAAAACTGCAGGCGGACTGTAAGTGGGTGGCGCCTTAACAGGATTGTAGGAAGCGTTGGGCTGGCAATTCTTTTGAACCGCTCGGGGACTTATATGATGTTTGGACGATCTGAGGGTACAGCCGGGATGGTTGACATTTTATGTGGTAGCATTGATGGTCGAGCTTGTTTTTTATTTTGTGTAACAGTGAAGGGTTTTGAGTAGACTGTGGGTACAAAATAGTTGACGCGTGTTTTGTGTCTGTGGGTTCGAATAAGAATAATTATTATGGACAAATTCTGTGATAAAACGGCTTTACTAATTTTACCCGAAGGGATTTGTTTTTCGCGCGTATTTTATTTATTTATATGTTATGTATGGATCGGCAAACGTGGCGCACATTGGGAGAGGCCTATGTCCAGCAGTGGACTGCAGTAGGCTAATTGATTGATGTATGTATGTCATCTTGTAATATTCTTTATTAGGTACCTCATATCTTCTGAACCTCTTCACAGATTTCAATGATTGATATCTCAAATTAAAGGTATTCATCGCCTAAGTATTTTTGGGTACATAAAATGTGAAAAGAAAGCTATATGGTGAACCAAAATGTATGTTGTCAAAAAAATATTTTTACTCAAACTTATCGAGTAAGGATGTTGGGTTATATGTAAATAATACCATTTTTTATCAAAACATAATAGACTCAATGCTACAAATATATACCTAACGGATTTCCGTTAATATAAGTACACACATAAATAATGGCGATCTGATACTAAAGCCCAAAATCATTCGCAAATTGAATAACGGTCTCCGACAGAACATTCTTTTCATCGGAATGAAATCAATATTGAAGTTAAATCAGGCCATTGTGCTCTCTGGCCGGGCACCAAGGTACACAGGGCCATCAATTAGATATTTAATAGCAATTTTCATAAAATATTGCTACTGAAATAATAATGTTTTATCTTCTGAAAGATTTTGTTATTCTTAGGCTCGTAGTCTAGGATGGTACTCAGTTCTGAAACCCGATTTATCTGAGTTACTGTCTAATCTGTCAAATCTATGTAAAATAATTTATATTATTTTGTAAAATTTATTGAATATTACATGAACACTAACAACAGCTAAAATTAGCTAATGACAATATGGACCATTACTATTACATTACATCACTACATAGGTATACCTACTAACTTCTTTCGTAATTCAGGCTTATAGATTGTATTCTAATCAATTTGCTCATACAATTAATGAATCATACAAAAAAGTCATCCAATTCATCAACCGATCGAACATTCAATTAATTATTTCATTAGTAATCCAATTAATTAACAGATTGGCTATTCATTTCATTATCGAGATTACATTTTAAATAGTCGTTCAAATTAACACTCAACCTGTTGACGAAATTTGTTATCCGATTTGTCATCCGACTTGTCATCTGACTTGTCATCCGACTTGTCATCGCACTTTAATCCAAGTAGTCATCAAATGTAAGTGATGTTGACAATAAAACCCTTTTCATTGAATACACTTACTGCCGTCGGAGAATTCAAAGAAATCTTATTTTACATAAATATCGTACCTTTAGATCCCAATGGGTTAAAAATATAAATTATGTATTCTCAAACGAGCCACGTTCAATATAACCGTTTATATAGATAAGTATTTAACCCTCACATAGTCACTTATAATAATAAATTACAACATTGGTCTGACAGACCGAAACTGTTCATAGAGATGACCAATTATTTGATCCCTACCTAGTGCGACCAACATGAACTCCTACTTAGCAAAAACCATTTAGCTTAGCCTGAGGGCTTAAACGAGTGTGTGTGTGGGGGCTGCTAGCCAGTACATCTATTGATTAACAGATGAGGCTCAGGTACAGACTTTCATCTCAGGGTAGAACGGTCAAGCGACAGTCACTTCCACAAAAGGCTAAATAAGTAAAATCAGGAGAAAGAGTTAAAGAGGAGACTCTGTGCTTCAATGTACAAGCTTTGGATACAGCAAACTAACGTTGTGTAAATAAGAGAACGGTTAATAATTTCAGTTACTAATTAGGTTAAATATATAATAATTCAGCTACATTAAAACGAAATACAAAAATCAAATCGCTCATACGGCACTGCCTTAAAGTTGACCACGAAATATAAAGCAACTAATAATTACAAAACGTCAAAAAAAATTTCATTTATAAAAACAAGACAAGCGTCTATCATCCCCGCGTCGGTCTGACAGACCTAAACGCGGTACACGAGGGTTAATACCGTTATTGTAATCCCGTACCCGTTATTTTTTGTAATAGATATCGTAATCCTGTTCCTTCAGATCATTGATGATATAACAGGTGGTATCGAGCAGTAATTACTGGAGATCAGTATCGTTTTACTAATTGAATTCAGCCATAGCTTGTATCTTTTAACGAATATTGATTTTATTTGGGTAGACTTTTGTACGGGTTCGGCATTGTGGTAACCTTGAGAATAGATATTTCTTGTTTTCTTTTTTTCTATTTGGCTAGCTTACTGCTAATTTTATATATATAATAGCCATTGCACGCGGCTTCGCTCGTCTGAATCACGATTTTTGATCATCATGACTACAATTGCAATTTTTTGAGTACTAACTCAACCAATTGCAATTACGGATATGGTATATTTTAAGTCAAACCTTTCTAATAAAAATTTAGTTACTAAAACTACAAACGAGTAAAAATCTGTTCAGTATTTTTTTGCGTGTATCGCGAAATAACAGAATACAGAACTCAAACGAACAGAATTCAAATAACTATAACATTTTAGGTTCAGAATCGTTAATTTGACATAATAAAAGGTCTCCAAAACCCAGTTCTAGAATGCGGAGAATGCGAGAATGCGGAGAAGACCTGCACTGAATAGACTCACAAATAAAAGGTCTCCAAAACCCAGTTCTTGAATGCGGATAAACACATTTTTTGCCATGTTGGTTTCCGGTGAAGTAAAATAGGGCCACCCCATCGCTTCCCATGGGTGTCTTAGAAGGCGAATAAGGACCTATCCCTTAGTAATTCTTCGTCCGACATTAAATATACAGCCCATGACAAATTGCCCGCTTACGGCAATAGGCTCGCTCCATTACAGGACCGATTATCATAGTCGGTGCAATTTGGGTGCAAATATACCCCTGCCTACCAATTTGGGGATTTTCAGGCGTGAACATGTATGTAGTTTTCTCCACAAAGGTCGTCAGAATATCGACTCGGGTTCAAATCCGTGACCTTTTAATCGCATCGCAAGTCTAACGCCTTAGACAAATATTTCACTGTTTCGTGACCTTACTATACAGAATTAATGACCTTGCTATAGAGACAAAGCAACTTCGTCTAGCTTCAACGGTACAAGAGCTGGCTTGATTTGCGGCTATTTTGTAAACCCAGTGTACCAAGCAAGGTTGTTTTGAATGATTTATCTTAACACCGACCGACCAATTCTCAAGTGCAGGTTTCTCAAAGTTTAGCGCGTACCCCACGTACCAGTACCACTTGAAGTACGTTAGTTGATATTTAATTGATTTTTTAAGCGTGTGATTTAAGTAGTCGCCAAAATATTAAGTATTGTCATCACAATAGTGTAAAATTAATTGAATAATAATTTAAGTATTGCACATTAATGACAATAGAAATATTTACATGAAATAATATAAGGATAGAGTCAAATGGTGGACTGTCTCTACCTACCCCGGAAGGAAATAGACGTGAGTGTATGTATGTATGTATGTATGTATGTAGAAATCTTTACATCAATCGTTTTTAATGGAAAACGAAGAAATATTAACGTATAAAACATTTCTTAAAATAATTTGAGCAGAGTTTTTTTTCTGAGCTACCCATCAAGACTAGAATAATATTCGGAGTTCCCAAGTAAAGTATTAAAATCCTCTTGCCCTTTGTAATAACCGCTTAACTTGAAATTTTGGCAGCTGATGCCTTTTATGTTATTAAAATTCACAAAGAAAGGATTACGTAACGAAGTCGTGACGGGCCACTTGTTTTTTTTTAAATAAAATACCTTAGTTTATATTATATTTTGTTTCTCAAAAGATTTCACTGCTGTCAAGAAAATATAATCCGGGCCTCAGAGCGTCAAGTTTGAGAAACACTGCTCTAAAGGAATCGAAAACAAAGCTGATCTGTATTATATATTTATCTTATTTCGTATTGTTACCCTCGCTACTTAATTATTACTGAGGAGTTGGTGTCTAGCGAATTAGGTGAACTAAGGATTATATCTGTATGGTTCTGATTGGGAGAGTGGGTAACAAAACGGGCTATAAATGGGTTCAATATTCCGGGATGATTATGGTCCAATGTGCTCTAATACTAGCTTTTGTCTGTGACTCTGCCCGCGTGGGATATTAATTTATATCTGAAGAAGTCAACATCCGATTACAAAACGAGCCAATCCAGTGACCAGCCCCCCTAGACAAGTGGCAATTCGTTGCTCGGCGTATGATGGAATAGAATGACAAATGTATAGGATTTGACGTTTTTGACATTCGTTGACGCCAGTCATATACGTCAAATCCCATACATTTGGCATTCTATTCCATCATACGCCGAGCAACGAAATGCCACTTGTCTAGAGGGGCAGAGTTTATAGAGCCATCGTAATATTAACGTTGGTAACCGGTTGCATTTTTTTAAATATGCAGTACCTCATATAGTTAGGTGCAGTACCTAGCTAGATGGTAAAAAGCTGGGGTGAATTCAAGAAGGTACGGGTCCACTTACTCTTCCTCCGCCTTCTGATTTGGCTTAGCTTAGTGGTTAAGGAGTTGGCCTTACGATCGAGAGGTCCCGGGTTCGAATCCTGGCCATTACACTACCGACGTGAACCCACTCCTAGCACAAGCAATTTAGCTTAGTTGGATGGGTTAACGGGAATATTAGTAATTTCGGTTGCTAATATTCTTTAAAAAAAAAAATATATTATCTTATCTTCCATGTGAGCGACTGCCATCTATCTTCCCAACTTGGAGAGGAAAGCCTACGAGCTTCGCCCATTAAGGTTCGTCGTTCGCCCATTACCCTTAAAAAGGAACTATAGTGGGTTCAAGTCCATTTTTTTTCAATAACTATATTAGTAGAACGGATTGAAAACTGTGGCTGGGATAAAATGAATAGACAAGGCAGATGATCGGGTGCTATAGTACACATTAGAGAAGTCTATGTCCAGCAGTGGACTACAATAGGCTCATTGATTAAAGAATATTAGTAACTCCCTCCAGCTAAGCTAAATCACTAGTCTAATCACTCTGATTAACTTTATAAAGTCAAAGTCAAAAGTCAAAAATCATTTAATCTGTATAGACCATCAAAACGGCACTTACAAAACGTCAATAATATACATATATGTACTAAAGACTAGCTTAGCAAATGGACCACACCAGTTCGAAACGCGGCCCCGGCATGAGAAGACTCCGGCAAGAAACTCAGCGGGCTTTTTTTTTGGTCTATTCACAAAAAATGCAATCTACTTAGTCTAAATACAATCGTTTGTTTGAGAAGCATGCATGAGAGCTCAATTCTAAGCAAGTTTATCATCTAAATATTCTTGTATTTTATAATAGGCTTTTTGGCATAATTTCCTGTTAACTACATTTTTAAATTTATTTATAGGTAAATCCCGAATTTCATTAGGGAGCTTATAATAAAGCTTATAAGAAATATATAAGAACATTTAGCTTATCAAAATGCTTCAAAATTTTATTCAAAAGTCACTAAACCGGTTCGTGTAAGGTCACGATTCTTGATCCCCGAAAAGGTAAATTTATAAGCTGAAGTCGACAGCGGACACCGAAGTGAAAAACAAACACCTGAACTTATAAATTTGAGCGAGGTTCGAGAGAAAACTTCTTAATTTACACAATCGTTTAGTGAGTGTAAGACAGGCGGAGTTTAATTGGACCCTCCTCGGAGGTGGCCCTCGAGGGATGTCGGGGCGAATTCAATGAATAAGGATCTTGACTATAATTTGTATTGATACTTGAAGGTGTGATGGAATAGGAGCGTTTTTAGGATTCCGTAGCCAAATGGCAAAAACGGAACCCTTATAGATTCGTCATGTCTGTCTGTCTGTCCGTCCGTATATCACAACCACTTTTCTCCGAAACTATAAGGCCTATGCTGTTGAAACTTGGTAAGAAGATGTATTCTGTGAACCGCATTAAGAATTTCACACAATAATAAAAAAAATGCATAAAATTTTGGGGGTCCCCATACTTAGAACTGAAAGTCAAAATTTCTCTTCATGGGCGAGTCCGATTTTATTTATTCATTTTAACGGCTACCTGTTCTATGACTACCAACTGGACATCATATAAAAGAAGAGGACACCTTGCGATGTGGTTAGTCTTTTTAAATTGCTATCACGCATTCTTTTCCACATAATTTAATTTCAATATTTGCCTTTAAAAAATATCTTCTCGTTATTTTAAGCTGCTGATGATAGGAACCTAAGCAGAGGATGGAAGATGGATCGATTATAACAGTCGGTGCCAGCCAACTTTGTTTGTTGTGTCTGAACTACTATGATGCAATCAATTGAAATATGGCCTCTTGGGCTAGGCACCGACTTCTAATAAATCAGTAAGTCTGTAAATTAAGTTATTTTTCACTTTACAGTGCCTCTTTTTCGTTTCCTGAAATCGGTTAAATTTTTTTGTTAAAATTAATTTATAATGTGTAGGAAACCTTATCCAAGTCCTGCACAGCTGAATGTCTCATCCACCTACGTCTTAGAGCGACGTTAGCACCTTCTATCAAGGTAACTTAGTCTGTATTCTCCCTATAAGGGTTGACTTATCCTGATCTAAATTCATAATACGCAGTTGACAAAATGTAACAACATACCTCTGACTACCGCTTCGGGCAATATACACATGGGTATTAAGTATAAATAATAAAGGCTCATTTAGACTGGGAGAGTTTCTTGCTCGATTCTGTTTGAGAAATCACTAGCAATAATCGTCATACCATTAAATAAATAAATAAAATAAAATTAAAAATAAAAAAGCCTTTTATTTCATGCATTGAATAGGTGATATTAACATTTTTTCAAGTTTTGCATAGCAAGTAGGTACTTAAATAAATTGTGAGATCATAACATTGGCTAATTAGTTAATTATCTAGTTGATTTTTCATATAATATTGCTTATTATTAAGGATGTGTAAAATTAAAAAGATAGTTTTTTTTTTAATAATTGTAAAAATAAACATGCATGAACCCCTCAAGTTGTGAGGGTGAAGGCCTCCTCCAGAGATCGCCAGTGGTCTCGATCATTGGCTTCCGTTAGCCAGTCATACCATTATCTTATCAAAATGTTTACACACAGGAAAACACTAGCTTTAGACCGAAGCGGTCAACGGGTGATCTTCTGACGTATGTTACCCATCTTTGGGGTGAGGCTATGGACAAGCATGGCGAGTCACTGGCAATTAGTCTTGACATCGCCAAAGCTTTCGATAGAGTCTGGCACAAGTCGCTTCTTTCCAAGTTACCAGCCTTTGGTCTGCCTCCCAGACTGTGCGACTGGGTGTCTAGCTTCCTGCAGGGGCGCCGTATTCGCGTCCTCTGTGACGGTCGAACTTCGGAGTTCCTGCAGGTAAATGCTGGCGTGCCGCAGGGGTCCGTCTTATCACCCACTCTCTTTCTTCTGCATATCAACGACATGTTGTCCACTGGCAGCATTCACTGCTATGCAGACGATAGCACCTTACACGGGAGTTATCACGGACATCCTGCGGCCAAGCAGTCTGATATCGCGGAAAAAAGGCAGCTTCTCGTCAGTGAACTTGACCGGACCCTGAACCACGTTTCCCAATGGGGCTCTGAAAACCTGGTCGAGTTCAATGCCAAGAAGACGCAGGCATGCGCGTTTACAGCAAAGGTATCTTCGTTCCTTCCCCTTCCAACTCTTCAGAGCACGCCACTGCCACTGCAGGACAATCTCAACATCTTAGGTATGGATGTCCGCTGCAAACTGAACAACAAAAACTACATTGAGAGCATCATCAAAACAGCCTCGCGTAAACTCGGAGTCCTGAACAAAGTGAGACGTTTTTTCACGCCGGAGCAGCGGTGTCTTCTCTACAAGACACAAATTCGCTCTTGCGTGGAATACTGCTCGCATCTCTGGGATGGCTCCGCAAAGTACTTACTAGATGCTCTCGACAGGTTGCAGCGACGTGCGGTCCGCATTATTGGGAATCCTGAGGTCACTAACACCCTCGAGCCTTTGCAGTTGCGTAGAGATGTGGCATCTTTGGCGGTTTTCTACCGTCTCTACCATGGTGAATGTTCTGATGAGCTCTTCCAAGTAATCCCACCCTCTCCTTTCCTATATAGGACAACACGTGCAGGACTTAGATGCCACCCGCATACGGTGCAGAATATTCCATCAAGAACCAAGCGATTCGGCGACTCCTTCTTCTGCCGCACTATTAAGACTTGGAATTCCTTGCCAGCTCACGTGTTTCCTTCCTCCTATAGTCCCGGGTCCTTTAAGCGGGGCGTGAAAAAGCATCTGATGAGGCCGTCAAGCTGAGTGCCACCATTGTAACATGGTACGTGTTGTAATGGTGGCCCTCTTTTCAGAGACTTTGCCTTCAGCTTACCATCAGGCGAGGCGAAGTCAAATTGACGTGTCCTATATAAAAAAAAAAAAAAAAAAAAAAAACTAAATGCTCCCCTACGCTTATATCATTCGAGATTCGCAAGTGACATATTGCCTATGTCAAAATACGATTATTGCTTAAAAATGCTGTTTAGACGGACACTACCAATATTCTTTTTTCCTCTTTTTATATAGGACACGTCAATTTGACTTTGCCTCGACTGATGGTAAGCTGAAGGCAAAGTCTCGGAAAAGAGGGTCACCATTACAGACACGTACCATGTTACAAAGGTACTCAGCTTAACGGCCTCATCAGATGCTTTTTCACGCCCCGCTTTAGGACCCGGGACTGTAGGAAGAGGGAAACTCGTATATTCCAGGTCTTAATGGTGAGGCAGAAGAAGGAACCGCTTGATAGATAGATAGATAGATAGATAATTCTATATTGTACACCAATAGATTTACAAGGATGACAAGTAGGTAGCATGTATTATAGTTTAATGTACAATGGAAGCTGGAAGCGATTTCTTCCAGGCAACCTTGGGATGGACAGTAGAGATAAAAACAAAAGATATGGTGTAGTTATCAAATAAACTAGATACGAGATATAAAACTAACATAGAGAGAGAGAGAGCGAGAGAGAGAGAGAGATTCTTGATGGAATATTCTGTAGCGTATGCGGGTGGTATCTAAATCCTGCACGTGTTGTCCTGAAAATAGGAAATTGCAAGGCAATTTTCGCCAGGCGTGGACGAGCGATCGGCTATTTTTGCTGCGAATGTTTAACAAAGCAACTTGTTTCTGTCCTTTCAATTCGTATCTTGCTGGCGAGAATCTCTCCTTGTCTAAATGAGCCTTTAGACAGAGAAAATATTCAGTCGAGACTCGCGGTTTGTATCTCCTTATACACATACAGATTTAACCCTCTTTAGGCACAAAAATCAAACAAAACGACTGTCTGTAAACGCAAATTAAACAAAAGGTTACATAACTGTCTTATTACAATACGAAAATTATATTCAATCTTAAATATTGACTCCGGAAGAAGCTGTTTGTCAAACAACGTGGATCACATGTCAAATATGAAAATTGGACCAGTTTATTGACAGAGGAACATATTGAGTGTGTTCCGTCGAGAATGGAACAAAGCTATGTGGAACAATTATGTACATGAACGACGGTAATTAGCCGACTCAATGGCTTTAGGAGTTTACCCCCTTTGTATTTAAAAATAGGACTGTGGTTGTGTTTATTTATACTCTGCTTTATTTGTGGGTAGAATTAGAATTGTGAGTGTGGAACAGCGTAATACGAACGAGGGAAGAAAATTGACGAAATAGATTTGTAACGAACAATTAGACAGAGGTGAATTAACACACTTCACCAATCATTGCTTTAGATCGGGATCCCATTTTTTCTCATAATGGCTTTTGTCCTAATTTAAATTGTCATAACAAGTTAGGCATGATTTTCTTTGTCATAATAATAGTGTGCCATAGTTGGTTTTTAGCATACTATGTTATTAAGCATAAATATTGTATATCCTAATGTTTTTATTCATAACTTTGATATGCATTAAGTTGTAAAGCATATTGTTTATTTGTCTAATAGTTATTTGGCATAATTCCGACTTGGATAGATTAGGTTAGATTAGGCCTTCGTGGTTATTTTTTTTTATAACCATGTAGAAAATAGTTATGGTTACGCGTCGTTATGCTTAAGTAAACTTATGCTTTGGGACAGTATGCTTATAAAATATTATGCTTATAGTAAATAGGATTAAAAAAATTATGATTAAAAAGTTATGGCAAATGAGTATTATGCGTAAATAATGTTAGGACAAGTAACATTATGCAATGTTAAATTATGACATAAAATTGTACGAATAAAAATAGAGAACCCTTTAGGTCCCACATAATAGGGGGTGCGTATTGTTGCACTATTGTTGACTTGAGTCAAGCATCTGAGGCTGAGTCTGGGCTTTATATATCTGTCTGATGTTAAACAGCCCTATCCCTTAGTCGCCTTGTACAACACCGCATGGGAAGAGATAGGATGGTCCAAATTCTACTCTGCCGGGAACCACGCGGCTTAAATAAACATCCATTCATGTTTAAGATTAGTCAGAACTGTCGTAAATTCAAATAGCAATACAGACAGTTAAGTCCATCACAGCAAACAGGAAGAGACCACACCATGTATACGCCGCCACGAAATTATCGACTAAAACTTTTCGAGAATTTAATCCGGGGAGGTACCGACAAAAAGCCCATTATAGACGAGTCGCTCTTTATCTTGTTATGGGCGTTCTTTTAACTTTGACTAAATCCAAGTGCTTTTTTTTTATTGATAAATGGAGACCCACTCTGGAGTATCACTCAACGTCGGCGAAACGTTTATAGGAATATATTACTCGATGTAATTTAGTGTAAGGAACTGATTCCGTTATTTGATTTGGACTCTCGATTCGAGGATTTTCGAGACTTGGCTAGGGATTTTGTTTTAGTTTGTTTTGTATTATTGTATTACTGGTGCTGTCGGAAGTTTACTCGAGTGTTGTATATTGAAAGGAAACTATTATTAACGGATTCAATTGCGATTTATTTGATGTTTTGACTATTTACACTGATCTCGATCGAATAATACGGTCGATGACTTAGTGTTTTAGGAGTCGGTCTTACAATCGAGTAGTGGTTAACGTCGGCCTTGCAAGCGAAAGGTCCTGGCTTCGAATCCTGGTCATTACACTATCGACGTGGACTCGTTCTTTACCCAAGTAGCTTCCTTACGTAAGGAAAGCAGCTTCCCTACGTAAGGAAGGAGTTAGGTGAATAGGGGCCTCGGAGAGCACGTTAAGCCGTCGGTCCCAGTGTTGTCATTCGAACGTGTATGATAGTTTTTATAGAGGGGAAAAGGGTGAAAAGGCCCACACAGAAGGGGTGATCACTTGTCCAGTCGACGGCATCCCTACTAGCAGTAGAGGCTGTAAAATTAGGGGTAGTAACTTCGGTTAATAATATTCCAAAAAAAAAACATTCGAGAAAACATAGGTATTTAAACTTTCATGGTCGTTCACATTACTATTAGAACTATTGGGATATTTACCATGTATTGTTTGGAGTTTCCGATATTTCGGCGCTGTTGCAAGCCCATTCCTCCGTGATCATGGTGCTAGCAACAGCGCCGAAATATCGGAAACTCCAAACAATACATGGTAAATATACCGATAGTTCTAATATTAATTCGGGAAAAGATAACACACCCTGTTTGGAAGAGTAAGTACGTAGAAATTAGTATCCGATACTTTTTCACTGACCTAAAATAACAGCAAAATAAATTAGTAACATGTTTTCTGACGAAAGCAAAATAAAGTTTACAGAGATATTAAAAAGAAAATACAATTACAACGATACGTCCATAAAAAAAAAGATTTACAGGCCATTCAGACTTACAGAGTTGCAGTATGAATAGCCCCTTCGCTGAACAAATGAATGTACGATGATGCTCACATAACTGAGGGCCAACTACGAAACGTGCATCCGAAGTTGAGAACCGAAATTTTGAGATTTTTTTTCATAAATTCACGGTTCGGAAGTTCGGAATAAGGTGAGACGTGAAATAAAACAAGACGTACAAACGCCAGCGTATAATAAAGTAGGTGATGCCCGCGGCTACACCTTCATGAAATTCTAATCCCGTCGCCGTATCTCATGGGAATCTGACAGGGACATAAACCCGCCTATGTATTTTTCTAGACTATTACCTATCTCTGTATTAAATTTCAGCCAAATTCGTTCAGCTGTTTGGCCGTAATTGAGTAGCAAACATCTAAACAACATCACAAATTTTCACATTTAAAAATATTAGTAGGATAGTAGTATTGGAAAAAGAATGTGGTTATCGAGTATCAGTGTGACACGATGGGATTTTTTATCCCCCACCAGTAACTCTGAAATAGTAAAACCAAGATTTCCGTGAACTTGAAGATGGCGCCACTGTCAGTTCATTTGTGTCAAATCGAGCTAAAGTGTCTTTGATGTGCAATTGACAGTTCCGATTTTAGTTACATCACGGAATCGTTAGTAAGAAGTAGGATACTCCGGTACTTCCGTCCCAATCGAGCAGTCCGACTGGTGAAGTAAGAAAGAAAGAAAGAAAGAAAGAAAGAAAGAAAGAAAGAAAGAAAGAAAGAAAGAAAGAAAAAAAGAAAATTGTTTATTGTGAAACACAGCATAGGATTATTTACAGTACAAAGTAAAAAGACACAGAACGCTAAAAGAAAAAATAAAAATAAAAACAATAAAACATAATTTTATATACTGTGGCGGGTGAGGCGCCACGCCTCCCCGATGACACTGACAAATATGACACTTGACAAGTAAATGTCATATCTGTCAGACCCAGCAGGGACGCGACGTGTCACACGGCACACCGCTACGTGGCAGATTTTGCACGTGATCTTGCACTGCATTATTATAAAAGCTTGTACGATTACGCTGTGTCCACAAAGGATGGGCACTCAGCATACACTGCGATGGGTATCTACCATCACAGCACTGGTTTTCAGTGCCACCCTTACTTAACCTAAATAATTAAGTAATACTATAACTAATACATTTTTCCCGTCATCATGCAATAACGCTGCTTGAAATCGAAGAAAGTAAATCGAAGAAAGAAATCGAAGTACCTCCGCCCTACCTACAGAATACCGTGGCTATAATAACATTGCGTTGTGTTCCCGGCGATGAGTAAGGCAGCCAGAGCTCACTGGAAAGGTTTTGTGCTGTCAGTGCGAAAACCAAAGACTTTGTCATTTTTTGCGCTAACGGCACAGTATCTCTCTGTTCTTACAGGGTCGGTAGGCCGGTAACGAGTGTGACTCTCCTGGTATTGCACTCGCCCATAGGCTACGGTAACCACTTACTATCAGGAGAGCCGTGTGCTTGTATGCGACCTAAGTAGTATAAAAAAAAGTCATTGGTTTTAATAAACTCGTTTTTTACTCAAAGGATGTAAACTGAAGTTGCGGATGTGTGTTCCGTGGTAGCTCCCCAGTTGTATAGTTACCTGTAGCTGCAGCAGTGTGGAAGTTCGAGATTCTTGTGAAGAACAAAACAAACATTTCGCTCAGTATGTTTTAGCCGGCATGTTTGCAAAATTTATGTTATTTATCATGACTTACTGCTCATGTTATTTTAATACGGATGATGTTTATCTAACAGATGACAGCCTCCGTGGCGTAGCGGTAGTGAACGCGGCCGCTACGCAGGAGGCGCGGGTTCGATCCCCGCTCTGTGCAAATATTTGTGTGAATTAAATATGAGTATTTGCATTGGTCTGGTCGTGCCTCGGAGAGCACGTTAAGCCGTCGGTCCCGGTTGCCATGAGAACATCTATGGCAGTCGTTACGGGGTAGTTGGAGCCCTCAAAAATCCAAAAAAAACAACGGTCTAACTGCAAAGCTTCGATATCGCCTAATGTTAACATTGGGTTGTGGAGGTCAGATGACAATCGCTTCACGGAAAATATCGAGGTCTAGCCAAATCCGTGGTTAAGACTGGTAAAAGCGGACCCCAGACTCCGAGCTGAAAGCTTCGGATGCGACTGGGAATTAACGCTAAGAGGAAGAAGAAGTGGAATGTTTATCTAACAGAAATTAATTTTTAAGTGGTTAGACGTATTGCGGGACCAGCTTTGTAATTGAATGAAATTTTGAAGCATTTATTATGCTAACTATTCAAATCGAGCATTCAGAGCATTCCCCCTGTAAAGGAAAGATGCGGGTTCGAGTCCTGCCCGAGGTCGATTCTCTTTCTGTTTCTTAATCGATTTGAGCAGCTTTGTAATTGTCCGAAATGTATGTAACTTTTGAAAGACTGGACCAAATCGGATAATTCTTTTTGTTTTTGTGTTTTGACAGGGGTATCGGTATATTTTTAAAATACATGTCAATATGACTTTACCTGGCCTGATGGTAAGCTAACAATGTCTCGGGAAAGAGGGTCACCATTTGAGACATGCTACTTTTGATAGTAGAAGAAAAAAATAAATCTTTGTAGGTTACGTGGGATCGGTATGTTCAGCTATTCTGGTGCAGTGTAATTTAATATCCATCCATCATCCATCCATCATCCATCCATCATCCATCCATCATCCATCCATCATCCATCCATCATCCGTCCATCATCATCCATCCATCATCCATCCATCATCCATCCATCATTCATCCATCATCCATCCATCATCCATCCATCATCCATCCATCATCCATACATCATCCATCCATCATTCATCCATCATCCATCCATCAAAAGTGTTGCTTACAAAACAACAAAATTGAGTAGTTATCTAAATATAGCTACTGAAGTACAAGTAAACATATGTTTACTAGCGAACCTACATACATACAATCACGCCTTTATCCCTGGAGGATTAGGCAGAGGTGAATTAACACCCACATTTTACCAATCATTGTATTAGGTCTCACGTAATAGGGGGTGAGCCTATTACCGTATTCCGGACACTATTGTTGACTCCAGCCATGTATCTGAGGCTGAGCCTGGGCTGTATATATCTGTCTGATATTAAACAGCCCTATCCCTTAGTCGCCTTGTACGACACCGCAAGGGAGGAGATGGCGTGGCCCAAATTCTACACTACCGAGAACCACGTGGCTACGAGCAAATAATGCAAATGAATTGCTTTAATATTGATGGACAAAGATCTAGTACCACAGGGACATATCCGTTGGATATCCTAGGATTTATTGTCACTTTGAACGTGGCTGTACGATACCTGAGTAGGATACGACACGGGTATTGTCCTAATTTAACACCCAACAAGCCGAAGAGTCCCTATTAGTGACAAATTACAGTATTTTGGTCGGAAGCAGGTGATAAAGGGATTTCCCGTTAGAATTTTGAATCGACTGAGTAACATAGAGAGCACACGATGCGTTGCGGTGACGCACCGCAGAAATTTCGCCGCATTGGCGAATTGGCAAATCTAAGTCTAGATATCATTATCTCTGAAATTAGATAGCTATCATGTATAAAGTGCGTGTGTGCATAATACACAGATCATAGTAAAACAGTATCAAATGTTGTGTGTTTGTATGTCATCCGCCTAAAGATCGTGTTTCTCCCAAAAGATCCGTGTATTAACGCGGATGCTGTGTCGTCATCTCGGCTCCCTATTGTAAGAGACAATGCCACGACGTCTCTTTGTGAACTGTAATCAAACGGCACCGAGATACTACACTCTGTCCCTTTCTAGCAACAGAACACATTAAGGGGTGTAGATCTTGATTACTGAAAAGGTTATAGTATGTGTTCATTTTAATTTGTTACTTTTTGGAATGGAATTGTTTTATACGGATTCTAGCGCGATTTATTTAGTATTATTTACACTGATGCCGACGTTTCGGTTCGTTTTCAGTAGCCATGGTCACGGTGAGACTAAAGATGGTACCTAGTTATCTTAAAGTTTACAGAGTGAGTTATCTCAAAATATCCATACCTACTATTTTTTACTGAGCTAACAGCATCCGAAGCCTTCACCTCGGATTCCATTGAGGTCACACCATCGTAAAGGCGTATTGTATATACGCGACCTTAGAGTATACATAATGTATACTCTAAGTACGCGACTAATTCCACTTACAACTAGCTTATAACTACCTACTAGTTTTATGAACACCCTTTTTTCACAACAACCTGTGACGAATCATATATACTTGATGTTTCAGCCAAAAGTCATCAAAATCCGTTCATAAATAACGTGAAAGTTAACTTGCCCGTTGCCCCATTAACCCCCCTCCCCTTCCCCCTATCAAAACAGGCTATAAAAATTATTATAAGTTTACTGACAATCGGTTAAGAAATGCGCCCTCTAGACTGAAAATTAAAAACACACAAACATAATGAACGAAAGCAAAATCGGTCACCTTTTCGAAACGGAGACTCGCTCGTTCGGTCAATGATGCAAACTGCAATTTAAAAAGCCCAAGATAAAATCAAATCTTTCTCAAAACAACTCCCTGCCAACAAAACGTTTAAAAGCAGGAAAACAAAGTTGAAAACACTACACTCTCAATGCCTATTCACTCGGGAGGCTGTAAGAAGATAAGTAATTTTAATGCTTCGTTTAAATAGCCGTCGCGGGGGCTATCTCGAGTGCTCGTGTCAAGAGCATGCTCAAACGAATCGGCTAAACGAGCCTTTTGGACACAAGCGTCGTGATATAATGACGCTGATGGAAAATATTGATACAGAGACAGCCTCCGTGGCGTAGCGGTAGTGAACGCGGCCGCTACGCAGGAGGCGCGGGTTCGATCCCCGCTCAGTGCAAATATTTGTGTTCATGAAATATGGGTATTTGCATTGGTCTGGTCGTGCCTCGGAGAGCACGTTAAGCCGTCGGTCCCGGTTGCCATAAGAACATCTATGGCAGTCGTTACGGGTAGTTGGAGCCCTAAAAAATCCAAAAACAACGGTCTAGCTGCAAAGCTTCGATATCGCCTAATGTTATCATTGGGCTGTGGAGGTCAGATGGCAATCGCTTCACGAAAAAATATCGAGGTCTAGCCAAATCTGTGGTTAAGACGGTAAAGCGGACCCCAGACTCCGCGCTGAAAAGCTTCGGATGCGACTGGGAATTAACGCTAGGATGAGAGAGATGGAAAATATTGATTCAGCACATAAAGATCACTACTGGCGTGCCAAGGTCAAATGGCCAGGTCGAGAGAATCCATCGTATCATTACCTCAGTGTTAACAAAGCTCTGCATAGAAAATCTAACACTCTGGTATCGCCATGTAAGTTGCGTGCAAAGATGCATTAATAGTAACACCTCACCATTCGAACTATTAATTGATACAAAGATGAAATTGAGGGGTGTGTATTTTCTTACATAACTTTTCAACTCCTATCATCGGATTTCCGAAAAATTTTCTCATACCATTTAAAGTCATAATGATCATTCTTCATAAAAATTTAACAAATAAATATTGAAATATATAATCATTGAAATACATAATATCACTTATTATAAATTTGTTGTTACTATATTTGTTTTAATATATTTGTTTATACTAATAATCGAAACTCATAATCATTTCAATAAATAACTTTTATGTTCATAAAGGTGTTTTATTCTAATATTGAATAGCTATTGAATTAAAATATTGAAAATTGAAATAAAATTGGAAAAATATTGAATAACTTGATAAATATATCATTGTTTATATTTGTTTTTATAAGGCTGTATTGTTTATATAAGGCTGTAACACCACAAAGCTTAATATGTATAAGGAAAGTTACTGTCACCCGCGATAGATGGCGCTGTGCCGGTCGGCTGCATCGCGCTAACGAGATTCTCCGCAACCGAATGACTTCCCGCGTAAATAAGAAGTATTCCATATTGGGCACCCGTTTTAATGGCACCTGAGTTAATGGCACCTAAGGTATTCCACATTGGGCACCTACCGATATTTTTCGCAGGTGCCATTAGTGGAACAATTTATAAATTAAATTTTTATTCCACATATGGCACCTACGGATCAGTAGTTACTAGTGTTGGGAAGTTTTTATTTTACAGAACATTAAAATAAAATAAAAACGATTGCAATCAGTAATAAGTTTAATAACTAATCTAATAAAAATAGAACTTCTTTATGTGTTTCATTATTTTAATATCACAATCAGTTTCTTTTAATCACAAGTGTTACAAAATCAGCCTTAAATTACAATCTAGTATCCTTAAAATATATAATATAACAAATAACTAAAAAAATAACATTATGATGACAAAAAATCAATACTTGGCACTAAAATTTTGTAAAATCAGTCTTATTTTTTACGTAATACAAAAATTAAAAACATTTAAAATTTGCCAATAAAAAGTTGTAAAAAAAAGTAAAAAAAAAACGATTGCAATCAGCAATAAGTTTTAATAACTTAATAAAAATGTAACTTCTTTATCCCTTTAATTATTTAAATATCACAATCAGTTTCCTTTAATCACATGTGTTACAATATCAGCCTTAAAATTATAATCTTATGTCCTAAAAATACAAAATATAACAAATAACATTAATATGATGAAAAATCAATACTTGGCTCTCCAATAAAATTGTAAAAATCAGTCTTATTTTTTATGTACTATAAAAATTAAAAACTATGATATACTTAGGATAGATTTAAAAAAATCAATAAAATCATATCAATACTTGGCACTACAATTGTAAAAATCTTATGTACATGATTTACTTGGGATAGATTATGAATCACAAGTACCTAAAAAGGTCAGCGCATAATTAAAATGTGGCTATTTTTTTAAAATCGCAGCTTCTCGATACAGTGACCAAGAGTAATAAAACCATTTTTATACCTACTCTTCAACGCGTGTAAATCTACATTAACTTATAACTAGAATGTAAATAACATTTAAATTTTTTTCTCTCTTTTCTTTCTTTTCTTTCCTTTTTTTTCATCAGAATGATCACGTCATCTCTAAGTCCCCTCGCCCAAACGTGCCCATCAGGCTCGCGGCGTTTCCCCTTTGTATGGCCAGGGATATGTTCTAGGTCAAATATTGCCCCGAGCGCGGATCCTGCCCCTCCCTCCGCAGTCGGCACCCCAAATCAGCCACGAACCTCTTAGCCTCTAGGCCCCATGAACCCGCCGTCTCCACTGCGAACGGGACGAAATCATATCCCGCGGCCTCCAGGGCAGCGTGCTTACTATGTTTTAGCAAGGCCGCGGACTCGGCTCCCGCACCGGCCGCCCTCTGAGTAGCCGCGAGGTGGCACGACGCGAAGGTACAGACGCACGTGGCCAAATGAGGGAGCGGCCTCTCCTCCACAGGACCAGAGTCAGTCCATCCGGCCGTTTCCCGTCGGTGCGCGAGAGGCCCGGGGGCTCCAAAATGCAGGGGATGCCTGCGGAAACCAATGCCCTTCTCATGAAGGCCGTGCAGCCCGTTCGCCTCCACCTTTGCACCACAAATGCACGTGTGAGGCTCGCATAAGGTGCAGCCAAGTCTGAGTCCGGCTGCCACCCTGAGAGAGTCATTGTCCAGCAACGTGCCCAGGTTAGGGGATGGTAGGGCATGCAACCAGGCACCCGACTCCGGCTCAGAGGAGGCATTGAGACGCGCTAACTCGACCCCCACAGCGCTATCGCGCAGACGAGCGAGTATGCACGTCCCGGACGCGTTATCCCAGCCCCTGTGCTCGCCCGGTCTCGCGGGCGGAACAGCCTCCGGATACAATGCGGTCCAGGTTTCATGGGCTTCCCTGAAGTAGGGAATGACAATGTCAGTACCTACGCGCGATAATAAACGGCCAACCAACCGCGAGACCCCATGGGAAGAAGCAAGAAAGGCGATCGGGCCACACTCCTGCAAACGGCGCACTCCTAGCCCTCCGAATCGGATGGGCAGGCTGGCCTGACACCACTGCCGCTCGCTAAGGTCCACATTCAGAATCTCCTCGATGATGCCTTTGAGCGCTTCGTCAAAACGGAGGACTTCGTCCGGGAACTCCCATGTCGGCGTTGTACGTATGACGTACGTCAGTTTAGGCATCCCGAAGCAGGAGCTCAACAACGACAGGGACATGTGAGCCGGAAGGTGGCGAAAGTGGACCGCCAGTGAAGCCAGGACCCGCGCCTGGGCGGCCAAGTCGATAGACATACCCTCCGGGAAAAGCGGCGAGCCTAAGAGGCAGAGCGAGTCCCGATCCATGAACCGGAGTCCGGGAATAAGGGACATAAAGTTCGCGGTCTGTTCCTGCGCCATTGAACCACAGGGATAAAGCTCGCATTTCGCAGAGTTTATCTCCAGGCCCAAATCTTTCAAGGCGGGGAAGAGCGCTTCCACATCCCGCAGTACCACGTCAGGACTGCCACCGATGGTTCCGTCGTCTAAGTACCATACGTTGAGGGAGCTCTGTAACGACTGTATGGCTTTGTGAATAGCCATGCTGAACATAAGTGGGCCCAGTGGGTCCTCCTGTTGCGCCCCAACCTGAGACCATATCGTTTCGCCGTCGTATGACATTGAGCTGCGGGACCCGTAGCACTGGCGCAGGAAGGGGAAAATTGATGGAGTCAGGTCTCTCACCTCCCCCAACAACGCTCCCCTATCAATGCTGTTGAAAGCATTGCGTATGTCCAACTTCAACAGGACGTCATCGCTCCCCTGGCGCAACACAAAAGCCCGCGCCGCGTGGATAGCCGCCTCGTAGCCAAGAGGCGTGCCGAAGCCCAGCTGATGAGGTTGCAAATAAGGTGTTACTGCGCCTCGGACCGCCCTACAACATAACTTTGCCACCAACCTTCGGAATGTACTACCCACAGCGATAAGTCTGATACCACCGTCCTTCTTTTGGAGGGCAAAAAGAGATCCCCCGTATAAAAAGGGACAGACATCGTCGCTCAAGTCCCCCCTCAGCAGAAAATTGCAGAGTCGCGTAAGGGATTCCAGTAGCTTTTGGCCATTATCTCCGGCTGATTGGGAGGTCAATTCCTTAACGTGGTCGGGGCGCAACCCATCCATACCGGCAGCCGATCCACGAGGAAAAGATCTAATTGCCTCCGACACGTCCCCGATGCTCACCTCCCATACAATAGGTACACGTACGAAGCGAGGAATTTTAAAAATAAAATAACAATATCAAAAGGTCAATCACAATTCCTACTAATCACATTAAATATTGTGCCACAGTGCCATATTAAAATAAATCGATCACTCACGATCGAGAAGCTGCGATTTTAAAAAAATAGCCACTTTTTAATTATGCGCTGACCTTTTTAGGTACTTGTGATTCATAATCTATCCCAAGTAAATCATATTATAGTACATAAGATTTTTACAATTGTAGTGCCAAGTATTGATATGATTTTATTGATTTTTTTAAATCTATCCTAAGTATATCATAGTTTTTAATTTTTATAGTACATAAAAAATAAGACTGATTTTTACAATTTTATTGGAGAGCCAAGTATTGATTTTTCATCATATTAATGTTATTTTTTAGTTATTTGTTATATTTTGTATTTTTAGGACATAAGATTATAATTTTAAGGCTGATATTGTAACACATGTGATTAAAGGAAACTGATTGTGATATTTAAATAATTAAACGGATAAAGAAGTTACATTTTTATTAAGTTATTAAAACTTATTGCTGATTGCAATCGTTTTTTTTTTACTTTTTTTTACAACTTTTTATTGGCAAATTTTAAATGTTTTTAATTTTTGTATTACGTAAGAAATAAGACTGATTTTACAAAATTGTAGTGCCAAGTATTGATTTTTTGTCATC
The DNA here is from genome assembly GCA_914767945.1 of Eilema depressum. NCBI lineage: Eukaryota > Metazoa > Arthropoda > Insecta > Lepidoptera > Erebidae > Eilema > Eilema depressum. The sequence continues at coordinate 16,305,835 of OU612032.1, forward strand.
ATAATGTTATTTTTTTAGTTATTTGTTATATTATATATTTTAAGGATACTAGATTGTAATTTAAGGCTGATTTTGTAACACTTGTGATTAAAAGAAACTGATTGTGATATTAAAATAATGAAACACATAAAGAAGTTCTATTTTTATTAGATTAGTTATTAAACTTATTACTGATTGCAATCGTTTTTATTTTATTTTAACGTTCTATAAAATAAAAACTTCCCAACACTAGTAACTACTGATCCGTAGGTGCCATATGTGGAATAAAAATTTAATTTATAAATTGTTCCACTAATGGCACCTGCGAAAAATATCGGTAGGTGCCCAATGTGGAATACCTTAGGTGCCATTAACTCAGGTGCCATTAAAACGGGTGCCCAATATGGAATACTTCGTAAATAATTTATATTGTATTCAAATTAGATCGCCTACTCATCTCTGCTTCTAATTCAAGCTTCCACTACGTGGGACTTGTCTCGGGACTGAGATTTAGCTAGACCATTGGCAGATCGCAAGCTTCCACCTGTGGGACTTGCAATCCTCCGTGGATACTTAAGTGTATTAGCTAGGTAGTCTTGCTTTGGTTCAATAAACTTACGTTTATAACACAACATAGCGTACGTTTTCTCTCCGTGCCTGATTCCGTCTCCCGTACATCAGTGACCCCAGTTTACCTCCTTACAAGGCTTCATTTCACAAATTAATTATTTTTAAACATTTTATTTGGCAAACAGACAGTTAGTAATAGATTCATTGAGAAAGCTGCTCATTCCGACTTGGATAGATTAGGTTAGAAGGCTAATGTGGGAGCGGAGCGAAGCTCCCACATTAGCCTTCGTGGTTATTTTTTTTTATAACCATGCAGAACTATAATTTAATCCAGAAACAAATTTAAAACAAAATTTGTCACTCTAGAAAAATTATAATATGGGTTAAAATATTTTCTTGGTAATACCCTTTATTAATACAAAAATTATGATAATTGAATGTTATGAAGAAAAAAGTTATGAATAAAAAAAATATGATTACTAACGGTTATCAACTCCGTTGTTAGAAATAGAAATGTATGAATAAAAAATATATAAAAAAGAAAATTATGAAGAGTGATTATTGTGAGCAAAAATCGGTAGTACCTAAGACAAAGAATAGGATTTAAAATTTTATGTAAGCCAATATGGACCCGAAATAAAATTGAGAGAAGATAATGAGATTTATGAATTATTACAACAGGAAAATAGAGACAGCTTTATGTTGGCTAGGGAAGAATATAGACGAAAAGCAAAGGAACAAATACTAAAGAGAATAGGAAGGAGAGCACACAATATAAAGAAGGCGATAGAGTCGTAATAAAACGAACCCAGTTTGGCGTGGGCATGAAACTCAAACCAAAGTACCAAGGGCCGGGGTGCGAGTCGGGTAACCTCCACGCTGGCTTCCCCGTTTCTTCTCCCTCTGGACCGTGGTCCTGGGGAGCGGAAGCGAGGGGGCTGGTGCACCCTGGACAACGGTCAATAGACTCCTACTCTAGGAAATCTATTGGCCGTTGACGAATAACCCGACAGCCGACCCCACTGCACGAGGGGGTCGTGGGATGGCGGGCCTGCAAGGTCCGCGGAAAGGGGTCCGTAGGATCCCTTTCGCTCAAACAGCCCTTTTTAGGGCTAGCTGACCCAGAGGGGGTCGTGGTATGGCGGGCCTACAAGGTTCGCGGGAAGGGGTCCTTAGGATCCCTTCCATTCCAACAGCCCTTTTCAGGGCTAGCAGACCCAGGCTTTCAGGGCCTGTGGTATGTCGCTCCCGGTATCCCTCTGCTCTCAGAGGGGACAGGGATCAAGGGACGGGTCGGCTCACTGCTCGCGCAGGGGCTGACAGGCACTCGTGCCACCGTCGGTGTTGGGAGAGCTGGCTGCTCCCCCGCGTCGCGTAACCTCCGGGATATCGACAACGACTTGAGTGCTAGCCACACTCAGGAAGCCGATATTCTGGAGGCCGCGGGGCTTGCCTTAATTGGCCGGCCCGCGACAAGGAAAAGTCTCGAAAACCCGACAGCGAAGTCGCTTAATACCTGTGGACACCTGGGGAACTCCACAGTATTTACCCCGCTTCCTGGAATGAGCGTCACCCGGGAAGTGTCTTCATATCGACTCATACTCGTGGGATCTAATATGGTTAACAATATTAAAAACCCCCCCCCCAACCAAGCGAAATAGACTGCGCGAAGGTCGCGCAGCATCACGACGCGGAGGTCGCGTCCCATATCGCGGTATCGGAGCAATTCGACACCGCGACCGAGAGGAGCAGGGCAAACAGCCCGGTGGGTCTGCAGACCCGGAAGTCTGCCCGGAAGAGGAAGAGGAAGAAGAAGCACTCTCCTACTCCAAGGAGCGAGTCGGACTTGGAGCTCACCCTGACCGACTCGTCCTCCAGCAGTAGCTACGGTGGTGATGAGCTGCTGCGTCCCCCTCCGAACAAGTTGGTAGCGATGGGCCGCCAAACGTCAGGAGGTGGCAAGGGGTCTACTCCTAGAACCTCCTCCTCCGGGGCCTCGGCTCCGGAAGATGTGGTGGCGCCGCCGAGACCCTCCCCCTCGGCGGCGGTCCCGGATCAGTGGACTCACCAAATCACGAGGGAGGCGATGGCGGCCCTTCAAGCGAAGGCGATGAGCCAATCGGGTTCCCCGAAGCCGGAGGACGATCAGGTCCTGCAGACCGTGTGGCGCCTCGCTGAATGGGCCGAGTCCCTCAAGGCGGAGCTAGCCGAGTTACGCCAGGACCGTGCCAACGCTAGGCAGCAGGAGGCTCGACGACAAACCGAGTTTCGGAAGGTGGCGGCTGAAGTGGCGGACCTCCGAAAGATCGTGGCGGACATGCCTCGGGTGACACGATCGACGCGGCGGAATCAGGAGGTGCCACCGGAACGGCCGTTGTTGTCGTCGAGGCAGGTGTCGCCGGCACGGTCGGAGTCGCTGGTGCTGCCGGAGTCGCTGGCGCAGTCGGGGGTATCGGCGCGTCCGGCCCGGCCCGAATCTCCGGTGCTGCAGCCGGTCCGGCCAGCGGACCCTCTGGCTGCCTGCTTGGTGGCAATGGCTGCCATGGAAAAGCGGCAGAAGGCACATGAGGAGCGCACGCGACGATATATGGAGTCCATGATGGACTCCTTCCGCCGAACGTCCTTGGCACTGCCGACCGGGTACGCTGAAGCCGTCGCGAGGCGTCCTACTCGTCCCGCGGCAGGAGCGTCTCCGCCCCAGGCGGCCCGAAATCCGTCCGCTGCGGGAGCTGGGAGCCCCCAGACTGCGCAGGGCGCCCAGGCCAAGGGCAAGGGAAAAGGGAAGGGCAAGGGAAAGACATCTCTGGTCCCCACCCCGGCCCCAGCCAAGACCCCAGGCCCAGCCCAGGGATCGACTCCGGCTGCCTCCAGCAGCTCCCCACCGGAGGGTGGCTGGGAAGTTGCCGGAGAGAGAAAAAAGAAGCGGAACGCTAAAAAGAAGGCAGCCAAAAAGGCCAAGAAGGCTGAGGCTGCTGCGAAAGGAGCGCCGAGGAGGCTGCGCGTCCCTCGTTCAACGGCCATCGTCCTCACGATGACGGCAGAGGCGTTGGAGAGGGGTGTGCAGTACCCTCAGCTCGTGACGCAGGCAACGGGCCTTATTGATATGAAGGCCCTTAACATGTCGGTACCCGTCACGGTGAAACACACGCGGACGGGTGCTCGCCTGATCGAAGTCCACGGCGCTTCCAGCGGTCCCCAGGCTGACGCCATAGCGGCAAAGATAAGGGAGACGCTGGACGCAGCCGACGTCCAGGTGTCTAGGCCCAACAAGTGCGCAGAACTTCGCATCTCGGGCCTGGACGACTCCATCACGGTTGAGGATATTAGACTCACCGTGGCGGAGGCCGGGGGCTGTCCCCTGGACACAGTAAAGGTCGGAGCGATTCGCTTCGGCCGCCGTGGACAAGGGGCAGCAGTTGTCGGCTGTCCCATCGCAGCAGCCCAAAAGGCTGCCGACCAGCGGTACCTCCTGCAGGCAGGGTGCAGGTACGGCTCCTGCAGGCTCGACCGGCTAGGTGCTTCAGGTGCCTGTCGGTCGGCCACGTGGGAGTGCAGTGCACGGCGGAGACAACGGTCGGAGACCGATGCTTCCGTTGTGGCCAACCCGGTCATATGGCCGGTAGTTGCGAAGCTCCGCCGCACTGTTTCAGGTGTGCGGCGGAGGGCAAGCCGGCCGACCATAGGGTTGGCAGCAAGGCCTGCACCGGAGGGGAGCCGAAGCCGCGAGGCGGGCGTTCCGCTTCAAGCTCGCGGCGGGATGCGGAGATGGTTCCATAATGGATCCCCAGCTCCGCATCCTGCAGGCGAACGTGGGCCACGGTGTCGATGCTCAGGCACTTCTGCTCCAGAGCATGGCACAGTGGTCCATAAATGTCGCCGCTGTCGCCGATCCATACACTCACCGACCTCCTGGGCCTGCCTGGGTGATCGACCTGGATGGGTCGGCGGCACTGGTGCATAACGCCGCTGCAGGCAGCCCCCCCCCTTGCTGTCATTGCAAGGGGGCATGGTTGCGTGGCGGCACTAGTGGGGGAGATAGCGGTCGTGGCCGTCTACCTCACGCCGAGTCGACACCGATACATAAGCCAATACCGGCAATCGCTGGATCGGCTGGCCGAAGTCGTCAATGCCTGTTACCCTGGCCCGGTTCTTGTGCTCGGGGACTTTAACGCCTGGTCTGTGACCTGGGGGTCCCGGCACACGAACCCGCGAGGCAGGGCACTGGAGAGCTGGGCCGCTACACTCGGTCTAGTTCTCCAGAATTCCGGGGCCGAAGCCACGTTCGTGGCCGCGGGGCGCAGTTCGATCGTGGACCTTACGTTCGCGGGCGCTTCGCTGTCACATCGTGTGCGGCACTGGCGAGTCGTTGCGGGGGTGGAGACACTGTCGGATCACCGATATGTTCGGTTCGATGTCTCCCGCCCCGCGGGCGACGCGCCGGTCATACCGGCCCCACGTGAGCCGCGCTGGGTGCTTAAGAGACTGAATCGGGAGGACCTCCTGGAGGCTGCCATCGTACAGGCCTGGGCCATTGCGCCGGACAGGCCTGTTGACATCGATGATGAGGCGGCGTGACACGTGTCTGCGATGCGGGTATGCCTAGGGCTCCACCCTATAGTCCGAGGCGTCAAGTCTACTGGTGGTCTGCGGAGATCGCGAGGCTGCGACAAGAATGCGTGATCGCGCACCGCCGGTGGGCCAGATTCCGTAGGAGGCGTAGCCGACCCACAGATACGGAGCCCCGAGTGGCGGAGCTTCATGAGGGATACAGAGAGGCCAGAAATGCCCTCCGAGCGGAGATTAAGCGGGCCAAAGCCACAGCTTTTAAAGAGCTGATGGAGACGCTGGAGAGGGACCCATGGGGGCGGCCTTACCTTATGGTAAGAGGAAAGCTGCGCCCCCGGGCCCCGCCGCTGACCCGGACTCTCCAGCCGGCTCTGCTCGGAGGAGTGGTTGAATCTCTGTTCCCGGCGCGGGCGGAACATGTTCCACCGCAGATGACTCCGCCACATCGGTCGATTTTGGCACCCAGCGTAGTTGACGACGACGTCCCTGAAGTCACTTGGGTAGAACTAGAGCTGGCGGTGCGAAGGCTCAGTGCCAAGAAGAACACCGCCCCAGGACCCGACGGCATTCCTGGCCGCGCGTGGGTCATAGCTCTAGGGGAAGACGCTCTCGAGCCTCGATTCAGAGGGTTCCTCAGCGCATGTTTGGAACGGGGCCAGTTTCCGAAGACGTGGAAGACGGGGAAACTGGTCCTCATCCGGAAGGAGGGGCGCCCGGTGGACTCACCATCCGGATACCGGCCCATAGTGTTGCTCGATGAGGTGGGAAAACTCTTTGAAAGAGTTATCGCGAAGCGCCTCGTCGAGCACCTCTCTAGAGAAGGGCCGGATCTGGCGGATGCCCAATATGGCTTCCGCCGAGGGCGTTCCACCGTGGATGCAATCATGCGTGTGAGGACTCTGGCGGAAGATGCAGTCTCTCGGGGCGAGGTGATGTTGGCGGTGGCTTTGGACATCTCCAACGCGTTTAACACCTTGCCCTGGAGTTGCATTATGGAGGCGCTCGTGTACCACGAGGTGCCTCTCTACCTCCGCCGCATAGTCGGGGCTTACCTGTCGGAGAGAGCCGTCATCTACCCAGGTGCGATCGGTGTCGGCCGGAGAGAGATGTCGTGCGGTGTTCCGCAGGGATCGGTCCTGGGGCCGCTCCTGTGGAACATCGGATACGACTGGGTGCTTCGCAGTGAGCTTGTGGATGGTGCCGCCGTGACGTGTTATGCGGACGACACGCTAGTGACGGCGAGCGGGGCTACACACCGCGAAGCGACCCGGAAGGCCACGACTGCGGTTGCCCAAGTCGTGGAACGGATCCGGAGGCTGGGTCTCGAGGTGGATCCGCAGAAAACCAAGGCCATGTTCTTTCATGGACCTCGGCGCGGACCACCAGCGGGATCCAGCATAACAGTGGGAGACACTCTCATCGCCATCAAGCCCCAGATGAAATATCTGGGGCTCGTGCTCGACGGTCGGTGGGACTTCGGGGAGCATTTCCGAAGTCTGGTCCCCAAATTGGTGCTCACAGCTAACGCTCTGACGCGGCTGCTGCCCAATTTGAGGGGCCCGGAGGACTCCTGCAGGAGACTCTATGCGGGTGTCGTGCGGTCCATGGCTCTATACGGGTGCCCCGTATGGGCGGATAACCTGAAGGCCAGGCACGCGGACAAGCTGCATGAACCGCAGCGGATAGTGGCCATCAGGGTCATCAGGGGGTACCGCACGATATCCTTCGAAGCAGCGAGTCTCCTTGCCGGATCGCTACCATGGATACTGGAAGCGAGAACCCTTTCGGCGCTATATCGGTTCCGAAAGGAGGCGCGGGAGCGGGGACACGATCCTGAGCCTGAAGAAATTCGGGCCGTGAAATCCCGGCTCCACAGGGACATGGTAGCGGAGTGGGAGCTGCGACTTGGGCGACCACGCGCAGGGCACGCCGTAGTAGCGGCGGTAAGACCCATCATGGGGGAGTGGCTAGAGAGGCCACACGGCGGTCTCTCGTTCTGGCTGACGCAGATAATCACCAGTCATGGGTGTTTCGGGCGGTATCTGCATCGGATCGCGAAGAAAGAGCCAACGTCCGAGTGCCATCACTGCGACGCGAGCGAGGACTCGGCGCTGCACACGCTCACCGAGTGTCCGGCGTGGGAGACGCCGAGACGGGAGCTGGTGGCGACCTTGGGAGTGAGAGTTCTCACGCTCGCTACTTTGCTCGCAGCGATGGTTCGCTGCGCGGATGCGTGGGCCGCCGGCGCCTCCTTCTGCGAGCAAATAATGCTTGTGAAATGGGAGGCGGAGCGGGAGCGAAGGAGAATCGCAGACCTTGCGGCCCGCGAAGAGCGTAGGAGAATCGCTAACCGCGCGGCCCGTAACGAGCGAGGGCAACTCGGGCGTCGGAGGTCGCAGAACGACCTCCGTCCCCCATGAGCGCGGGCCTGGGGGTGACGGGTGGAGCCGCCTGTCACCCTAGCAGAAGCAGGCCACGGCGGCGGTGCGCATTGCGTGCCTCCCCATACCCGGGGGCGAGTTGGGGACTCTACGGTCCCCACATCGGGAGAGGGCCAGATCGAGAGATATGGCCCTGGGTCGGCCGGGGTGCGAGGGATATGGCTACAACAATCTCACCTCCGGCAACTGACGGCCCACAGTCGGCGTGCGTTTTAGTCGGTTCGAGTCCGACATAACCTCCTCCTCCGGCTCCGGCGGGGGAGGTATCCGCGGGGATTTTTCGCACGATAAAAAAAAAAAAAAAAAAAAAAAGTACCAAGGGCCGTATGAAGGGATAAAGGCTACAGGGAGAGATCGCTACCAAGTGCAGAAGCTCTATGACTCTACAGAAGGTCCATCATGTGACCACATGAAACGATGGCCTCACCCCAGGGAATGATTGCATGGTAGATATGTTTTTATTTTGTCTTTTTATTGGTGTCATGATGCATTTATTTGTACACCCATGCTAGAAATATAAGATTATGTTTATTGTTGCTTAAAGTTACGTGAAGCTACACAGAGTTTCTTCAGTTTATGTTGTTATGTAAAGATTAGAATCTCAACTATTTTAATATAAAATATTTGTGTAAAATTGTGTTCTTAGAGTAAAGAGTTATGTTTTATTGTTATGTAAGTCTGGGGGCAGACTAATTTGTAGGACGGCCGATTGTAGGATGCGTGTAAAGGAGTGCAGAAGAACGATGTATGGAAGTGTGAAAGGGATAGCATGATACCAAATAGGAATGTGTGAAAGAGAAAGTAGAATTAAGTTTCAAAAATGTACGTTAGGGGTCGATATTAGATTGCGAACACGAGAAGACGTACTGTGCATGTTAGGTGTAATAAAATTTATAAAATAAAAGAGTTTTGTTCCAATATTTCGTGAGTTTACTTTAATCCCACATACATTTCTATGCAATAAAGGTTAGTATAGTTATCTACCAACCAATTGCATTAAAGCATTCGTCGCCGTCAACACTGTCTGCTTGGCCTCCCATTCGCATGCTATTTTACAATTATCTCTTGTACCATGTGACACAATAGTTGCGCAAGGACATTGGACAATTTCCGCACGATACACTTCACACGGATCCTGCGTAGTTTTTCTCATCCAGGCCTCCGGGTCAGGCCCGCATGCTTTTTTACATTGATCTCTTGTACCATATGTCAGAAAAGTTTCGCAAGGACATTTGACAGATTCCGTACACGGATTCACCGTAAATTCTGGTGCACCCTCCGCGCAGGCAAGTGCAACGATGATCAGTAGTGCTCCTGAAAAAATAACTTTCTAGTTTATTGTGATATTTATCATGCTTATTTGAAAACTTCGGTATTTTTACCCGACTGCGCCAGCGAGGGTAATGGGTTTCGTGCGTATGTATGTATGTATGTATGAATGTATGAATGTATGAATGTAGGTTTACTAATCGACCACACCTACGCATAAGGTCGAAACGCTAAAAAGCTGATTTTTCAGGGGAGCCGTTTTAAGAAACTTTCTTGTTTAATTTGCTTTTTGAAAGCGTTTTTGCCGATGTTTTTGTGTAATGTTATGAATAATTGGTGTAGTAATATCATACCAAAGTATGAATTTAACAAAAGCCATATTTACGAAAATATAGCCTTATTTAGTGAATTACGACCTTATACTAGTGGCACAAAGGTCATATGTAAGGTCATTTATGTTATTGTTACAACCATGTGCTACTGTTTAGACCCATTTAGACAACACGCATAAGGTCGTATGTTTTAGATAAGACGGTATACGGCGTATTATTTTAGCATGTTACAAAACAAAAACTGAAAAAACTGCTTGTTCAAATCAGCTTACATAAATTCAAACTTACACAATGTTTGCTCTCTTTAAACATCTCTGTAATATATGTTTTTATTGACACATAACATAAAATTAACGGAACTTCTCGTTGACAATTTGCTTGAAAAATAAAGATTAATTAATAAATGTTAATAAAGTAACAGTTATGATATGAGATCAACTTCCTTTCAATTTATTAAAAAACCAAGCGCAAATAAAAATTTACATTGTGAGTTACATTAGACACACATTAGACACGACTTGGAACAAATTATCAAATTTAAATATATGGATTATACTATAATCTTAGCGAACTAATTCTTGAAAATATAGAAAAATTTTAAGTTATTTGCATACTATTTTAAAAGTTACCTAAGTGCAATTAAAATAGGTGTGTAACAAAATTACTCAGAGGAATCTAATGTAATTTCACTGTCAACCGAATCATACATACATGCGTGCGCACGGGCTTATTTACTGGGTTACTGTACTTGCGTTTAGGTGTTTAATTGACGTCAAAAAGATGTAATTGCATTGCACTATTCTATATTTTTTTATTTACTCATTTAAACTTCATGCACACATTCACACAGGCGGACTTAATCCCATAGGCATTCTCTAACAATCAACCTTATAATAGGTCGTGCAGAGAATAACAAAGTAGATGCATTATGAAAGATAACTAGATGAAAACCATGACAACATAATCAATAAGCTGTAAGGTATTTTTTTTTATATTCATACTTACATCATAGTAAATACTTTAATAGACTTTGAGAAAATAAACTTACTTCTTCACTACGCACGGTTATACCTCAGCCCCGACGACCTCTAGCTAGTTCGTTTTGGGTCTTCTCCTCTTACCAAGACCCGGCGAGGGTACCATGGTTAGATATATTTGGTTCACCCGTTCCTAGGCGGTAATCGCAAACGTGATCGTACCAGTAAAAAAGACTAGGGTTTGGTTTTATCTGCAATGTCTCGTATATGAAGGCTGCCCCGGATGCAGGAGTACCTCCCACGATCTTTATATATATATATATATATACGATATAACACCAGCAGCGGCTACGTTTCTTAACCATGTAGAAGGACAGAACTAATGGCCCTTATTAACGTTGACAAATACCTACCTAACAAATCATTAGAATAAATGTAGCTTATGTAATAAGCAAAGAATCAACATAATTGAATGGTTAAGCAACGTATCATACTTTCTTGCAAAAATAAGATAAGCATGAAAAGTAAATACTTCAGTTTCTGTTGGATTTTGTAAATGTCATCATCATCAATAAATCTATAGATAAAATTGTGAAATTTTTGCGCTCATAGTTATAATACTTAACCAGGAACAGTGACTTTTAGCGGCATGTCTTCCATTTCACTATTTGGTTTCATCACCTATCAAGATAGGTCTAGTTCACTCACACTAATCCAGAGAAACAGGTCACCTACCTAAGTTCCATTTTTTTTAATAATGTTTGAGCTATTCTCTCCCCTATTGAAAGCGTGTAAAGTAATATCGTTTTGAAGATGAACACCTTCATAGGTAGGTACATCTAAGTTAGGTACTCGTATATTAAGTAACAGGTACGATTAACAATGTAATTGCATTGCATTTTCATATATCTGTATCCCTTTTGCTATTAGTCCATCATACTTTTTATACTTACCCTAGCTTGTAATATGGTATTGCGGATTAATATGTTTAACTTTTAGAAGAATCTTAACCCAGAAATTGAACATGGTCGTTTTAAAATCTGTGCAACTTTACTCGCTTCATTTTTACTCAAATTCACTTTTCTTAAACTTTTCAAGTATTTTAATTTAATCTTTTTGCATTAATTACGTCGATTCACTGTTATAAGACAAACAAACTAAGGTATTCATATTCAAAACTGTAGTGTATTGTTTACTGGCTCTCCTTATATTGGTTCATGATCAAATATCTGAAACTCAACTTCAACTGCCACTTATACTTCGAAAACATAGGAAAATAATGATAATTGAAATAAATTGTAAAATATATAAGAAAAAGTTAAATTTTAATAGTATTTATGTGAATTATTAAAAAACAAATAGCAGTATCTTTACTATGTAACCAAGCATACAGTCTTAACTTTATGTTACGCCTATATACATTTGTATAATTTTAAATAATAACAGTGCATATGGTTGTAAGTATAAGTTACGACCCCTAGTGTAATGTTTTTGAATTGTATAAAGTCGTAACTAACCACAAAACATGCTAATAGACTGTCGCATAGAGTCGTAACATGGATGTTGCGACGTTATGCGTTGGAATCTCGTGTCATACGACGTCGTTAATCTGTTGAGTTTGACCCGTTGGCAATCGATTGATCAGCGCATAAGATTGTAACTTGCCATGCGACTATATGCGCGGTTGTGTTTAAAAGTTACAACTATTATCGATCGAAAATCTCCTTACTTATTGAGTTTTTAAAAATTCTATCTTCATGGAAAAATAGCATGATATAATATTGTTCAGATGGCACCAAAATCTCAATTTGTGAAAAAATCGCGTTACGACTTAATGCGTAGGCGTGGTCGTAATGTTTGGCAAAAAACGTTTCCCAAAGTGTCACATGCCAAAGTATGTTTCCCAAATTTTCGCAATTTTACAGTTAGCAATACTATTTTTGGCAAATCATTGTTTACCAAATAATTACATGGCAAAGTCTTATTTTACCAAGTATTAGGTAGTCAAATAAGGTTTGGCATAGAGTCTAAATTCACTGCTTTAAATTTTTTAATTTTAAGATCCAATATTTAAAATACACTGCTGCATGGATGTTTTTTTCACCTTGGACAAATAATTTACAGGTAAAAACTTCGATAATAATTATATTATTATCATACAAATCGTTTCCGGCACTTCGCCGGCCGCTGCCGCGGCATATTTGACTTAATGAAAATTGAGCAAGTAAATATTTGCCAAATGAATATTTGACCAAATGATTAAAATACGAAATGAAAATTTGCTAAAGATTCTTTTGTCAAATGAAAATTTGCCATAAGTTTTTTGGGAAGTGAAATTTGACGAAACATATTTTGCCAAACGGCAGCATCCCGTAATGGTTTGTATGTATGTATGTATATATGTTTTTTTTTCTTTTCCGTTTCCGGCATCAGTACTGTCAACACCGTAGTGATAAACTCCGAGCGAAATTAAGCGAAATAAAATAGTAAACGCAAGTTCTGGTTGTTAGTACTCTCCTATACAATATTAGTACAACTTGAAGTGCGATTACTGGCATCTGTCGTGGATCTACAACCAAAATACCAACTACTTATTGGATTGGAGATAAAAATATAAAATGGAAAGCCAATTCCAAATATTATTTGAAAAAATGAAATTAGAGATGCAAAGTCAAAATGCTGAACTGAAGGATTCTATAACAAATAGTATTATGGAAAAAAATGGATGATAAACTAATCCCTATTATAGAAGAAAATAAGATCCTGAAAACTAAAGTAGAAAAACTAGAAAAATAAATAGATTATCTTAAGAGGGCTGAGAGAAACAATAATATTATAGTATTCGGCTTAGAAGAAAACGAAAAATCCTCTCATGAACTAATACTAAAGCTCAAGGAAACTTTCAATCAGGATTTGAGTATTAAGATAGAAGAACATGATATCAACAAAATTCATCGCTTAGGAAATAGAAAGAGTGAGAGCAACAAACCGAGACCGGTTTTGTGCTCGTTTATAAACAACTGGAAAAAGGCCGAAATTATCAAAAGTAAAAAGAACCTGAAAACTATTTACATTGCGGAGGATTACTCGAAAGAAGTGTTAGGAAAAAGAAAAGAGCTGCAAGCAAAGTTAGCTGAAGAGAGACAAAAGGGCAATTTAGCATATATAAAATATGATAAATTAATCGTTAAAGAGAACAACTACAGCCAAGAGAAAAGGAAAAGGGAAATATCCGCTTCACCCTCTTCAGATAACAATCAGCCAAAGAGACAACAAACTGTAAATACAACCAAGACAAACAGAACAAATGCTTTTGATTTAATGCGACATAGATCCAGCTCCCTTAAGAACATGCCTAATACTAATAAAAACCAATAGCAATTAAAGAACGGCAAACGGAAACCAAAACCAACCAAAGAAACTGCCAATAAAGAAACAAAAAGACAACGAACTCCCCCAAGCCGACTGGTCCTCGAGGGGAAAAGCGACCAGACATGCAGAAGGCCTTCTTCTGGTGGGCACTGCGGTCCAAGGGGGTTCCAAAGACTTACATTGACACCATCCGAGACATGTACTACGATTCAGGTTCCGTGGTTAGGACTGCTGTTGGCGACTCGAAAGCCTTCCCCATCACCGTCGGGGTACACCAAGGATCCGTTCTTAGTCCTTACCTGTTCAGCGTGGTATAAGACGTTTTGTCGGACAGCATCAGAAACTCACATGAGCAGCCTCCGTGGTTGCTCATGTATGCTGATGATATTGCGCTGATGGACGCGGACAGGAGCAGATTGGTGCGACGCGTGCAAGGGTGAAAAGAAGCGCTTGAGAACGGCGGCGGTCTGAAGCTAAATGTAGCAAAGACAGAATACTTAGCGTTAAACTCGACAGATACCACACCCGTCTGCATAGGCGATGATTTGATCGAGCGCACGGACCACTGCTGCCGCGTGGGCCAAATGGCGAGAAATGGCGTCACATTATGATCCCAACATGCCAGTCAGGTTGAAGGGGCAAGTCTATAAGACGATCATTAGGCCTGTCCTCTTGTACGGTTGTGAGGCGTGGCCACTGCTGGAGCGACACAAGCAAGAGTTGCGGTGGAAAATTGTTGCGGTGGATGTGCGGCGTCACGCGTAAAGATCGCTTGATCGCGTATGGAACTCTCGCATCCGCGGTAGCCTCCATGTCCGTAACATCGCGGACAAAATGCAAGAGAGCCGCCTTCGCTGGTGCGGCCACGTCTTACGACAACCGCCAGGCTAAGTGGGGAACAAATGCCTGGCAATAGCGCCCCCTCCGGGTCCATGTAAAAGGGGTAGGCCAAAGAAGTCCTGGCTTGACGTCGAGGAGGGCGACGTGCGTGTAAATGGTCTCACTACCATGGACGCCCAAGATCGTGCGAAGTGAAGGATTAAGAGCCGGAAGGCGGACCCTGAGCTTCGAGGTCATCTTGACCACGGATGCAATCAGGAGAATACGTCCATATGCAGATATCGGGTTCGAATCCTGGCCAAAATGCTACTAACCTGAGCCCACTTTTAACATAAACAATTTCATTTAGCTGGAGTTGGATTGGGGAATATTAGTAGTTTCGGTTACTAATATTCTTAAAGAAACTTAAACATAGGTACATGAATATTAAATAATATTTTTTTTATAAGAATAGTATCTACTCGTAACCGAAATTACTAGTAGGTACTTATTCCTGTTAACCCCTTCAGCTAAGCTACTTTTTTAACCCCCGCAAAAAAGAAGGGTGTTATAAGTTTGACGTGTGCATGGGTGTGTGTGTGTGTGTGTGTGTGTGTGTGTGTGTGTGTGTGTGTGTGTGTGTGTGAGTGTGTGTGTGTGTGTGTGTGTGTGTGTGTGTGTGTGTGTGTGTGTGTGTGTGTGTGTGTGTGTGTGTGTGTGTGTGTGTGTGTGTGTGTGTGTGAGTGTGTGTGTGTGTGTGTGTGTGTGTGTGTGTGTGTGTGTGTGTGTGTGTGTGTGTGTGTGGGTGTGTGGGTGTGTGTCAGTCTGTCTGTGGCATCGTAGCTCCCAAACGGCTGAACCGATTTCGATTCTGTTTCTTTTGTTTGAAAGATGGTTTAGTCGAGAGTGTTCTTAGCTATATTTCATAAAAATCGGTTCTGCCATTTGAAAAATATGAGGAGTGAAAGTGGCAATGCAAAATCTAATATTTTAAAATATACCCGTGTTGGGTATCTTATGAAAGGTAATAATTTATACAACACGATACAACAAGTTTTATGGAAATCGATTAAGCGGTTACCTATAAAAAGCATGAAATAAATTCAATTAAATTAAATTAAAAATTTAAAAAACCCCTGACCCAAAAAGAACCTATAAAAAGTAAAATAATAACTGTATCTAACATTATAACCTACCCTAAGTATTAACCCTTTTGTCATTTGTTTCGACGGGGGACCGCCGTCTGACCGTCGGGGGGGTATAGATCATACCAAGGTACTTAGCGGTCCCCCTTAGTTATTATTTTACTTTTTATAGGTTCTTTTTGGGTCGGGGGTTTTTAATTTTTTTAATTTATTGTGTTAGGAGTGGGTTCACGTCTGAAGTTATGGCCAAGATTCGAATCCGGGGCCTCTTGATCGTAGGTCGACTCCCAACCACTAAGCTGTACTATGTTTATTTTTTTAAATTACTTTCATTATCTGTTATTGTTATTTGCAGCATATTTAACCTCTTTAAATAATTTGTATAAAATTTTACTTTTGTCTCTGTCTACCCCAAGCTCAAATGAAAACTTTACACTGCAAATCACATGCACCGTATATCTAATAAGTTATTATTATGTTATTCAGGGTATTCACTCCTGCTCAAAAGTTATAGTGCGTTTAACATTATTTATACCGCTATTACGCGTCTCCACTAGTACTTCAAATCAGTATTACGCATACACTTATGTACATATATTTCTTTTCAGTAAATATGTCTAGTTTAACCCTCAGCGGTTATTATCAAAACGTACAAGGACTCCGCACAAAAACACAAAGATTTTATTCAGGGGTTGCACAGTCTAATTACGATTTTATTTGTATCACTGAATCCTGGCTCACGTCGAACTTTTACGATGGGGAACTATTTGATGGTAGATATTTGGTGTACCGGTGCGATTGATCGATTGAGGCGAGCGGTTTGAAACTAGGTGGTGGTGCTATCGTGGCGGTGCATCGCGACTATCTGCCCGTGCGCCGGGACTGGCCATGCCCCCCGCGCGCTTCCTCCGACTGCGTGTGGATAACTATACCGTTAACTCGAAATAGTAGCAATTGCAAATCACTGCATATTTGTTGTGTTTACAATCCGCATGGACCACTGTACAAAGAATAGTACATTATGGTACAAGTGAGCAACGTTGGTGATTACCGCCGAGGCGCCATTGAGATACAACACACTTGCGAATAAAATAATACTACAAATACTAAATAAACAATACTACAAATTAATTCGTTCTCCTATGCGCGCGCATTTAACAATGGCGGTCGACTATATTTAAAAAAAAATGAGGTTTGAACTTAACTTTTTTTTACTCTGTTTTTTTTTTCTGTACTTAGAGAAAAAAAAAAGTTAAATTTGAGCGAAAATTTTGTTTATTACACAAGTATTACAAGTTGAAATTATTTATTTAAATACGAAAATGCATCAAATGACCATACAATAGGCGTATTAATTTATTCGTACTATTAAACACGTTATTTTTTGTATCAAAACTTTTTTAAGAACATAGACAATTATAGACACTTCCTATAAAATTTAAAAAAGAATCTATAACTCACTTTTGTGAATAATAGTAATGAAAAAGTCACAGTTTTATAATAGGTGTCATTCCGTGCTTAATTGCGGTAAAATAATATCACTGTTATGAGCAGGTGTGTTGTAAACACTTTTAAACTTTTTCGAGACATGTAGTCAATAGGCTTGTGTCCACTAAGAATAAATCGGGTTGATGTATGTTCCTAGCGACTATTCTTGTTATAAAGATAGCAAAAAGCATAATAGTTTGGTATATAAAATAAGGATTACTTTTATTTTTATAAAATAAATTTTAAAAATTAGACATTCAGTCACGTGACATCAAACACCAATCAGAGAGCGTGACGTCACGCCTTGCGCCCTGTGTTGACAACGTAGGTGATTTTTCGCAATGTAGGCCTAGACGAAAATTGGAAAACAGTTCTTTAAATTAATAAATTTATAACTGGAGTGAAGTCAAAACAATACCTATAAACTTAAATTATAATACATAAAATAATCTATAATACTAAGTCAAAGTAAAAAAAAAAAAACTAAGTTTTTAGTTATTTTTTACAGTTTTTAACTGTAAAATAACAAATTGTGATGATAACTTGAAAAAAAAAAAACGTTTTATATTAATATACTGATATTTTGGCGTTTGGGCTACTTTAGGCTACTTTGGGAATGAAAAACGGCGATATTAGGCCAAGCGTGGTTGGCAACACAACACTGCTTGCGTTTGCGTTATTATTTTTGTTTACGATACGTAGTACGTACCAGTATATATATTAATCTATGCACTACACATGAACTTGTTTGACAGTTTTGACACAGGGACACGGCGTGACGTAACAAAAGTCGCCATTACAGTTTGGAGTGTTTTTGACATAAATTCAAATCGACTTATTAAATCTCAAAATAAACCATGTAAATGATTGTTTTATATCAAAATAATATATTTTTGGGGTCATTTAGGTATAGAAGTATTGTATTAACCATTTTTTCAAATTTAGGACACAAGCCTATTAGTAATAGAACATTCTAATGATATTTTTCTTATAACGGGTGACTTTAATGTGACTCACGCTCAGTGGTTTTATACGGATGGTCATGACATGAGTCTTGGTGATAGTACCGACTCCAATGTGAAGTCACTAAAGGAGTTTCTATTTTTTTCAGGCCTACAACAATATAATAATAGTTTTAATATAAATCAGCGGCTACTAGACCTTATACTATGCAATGGAATTTGCACCGCGCTCACCAGTGACTGTCTTATAGTGAAGGAGGTGGTACATCATAAAGCCATACAAATCGATTTGAGATTTAATCACTCACCTTCGCTTAAGCCGGCTCCTATTCTCAGACATTGCTTTTTTGACTCTAACTTTGCTGAGATGAATCGCGAGTTGTCTCAAATTGATTGGGCTTTGCTATTTTCTGGGCGTACATTGGAGGAGTGTATAAAAAATTTCTACGATATTCTGAATCGCTTGATAGACACACATGTTCCGAAGCGCCCTCTGCGCACGTCTCATAATAGGCCTCCTTGGCATACAAAGCCACTCAGAAGGCTACTAAACGAAAAAAGAAAATATCATACACTGTGGAAGACATACGGTAACCCCCTTGATTACGACAGCTATAGGTGTCTGAGAAAAAGAGTTGCTAAGTTGGAACCTTTGTGCTACAGAAAATACATAAATGACACAGAAAATATAATCACGAAAAATCCAAATTTCTTCTGGTCTTACATAAAATCAATTTACGCTAAGAGTGGTTTGCCACAAATTATGTGTTACAAAGGTACATCGGTCTCTAATGGTACTCAAATATGTGATAATATGTTTAATGAGCACTTTCACTCTGTGTTTGAGAAGCCCGGTACCAGCTCCATTGATCCCAGTAATCTACCACCGGTCAATAATACAGTTATTGACATGGATACAATATTTTTGACGAAAGAACTTGTATATAAGTATCTTAAATCAATTGACGTGAACAAAGGAGCCGGCCCTGATTGCATTCATCCAGTTGTCATAAATAGGTGCTCGCGCGAGTTGTCTGTCCTTATGACCTTACTGTTTGAGAAGTCTCTTCGCGAAGGCTATGTGCCCTCTGTTTGGAAATGCGCGTTAGTTAACCCAATACCTAAAGGAAGCATCACCTGTGATATCGAGAAATACCGACCCATCTCGAAACTGTGCCAGTTTGGAAAGATATTAGAGAAGATCGTTACTGATCAGTTGTCTGCCGCTCTGCGACGTCACATTACTACAGATCAACATGGTTTTCTGAAGGGGCGCAGTGTTGAAACGAATCTTCTATCATACACTGAGATTATTCTCGACGCGTTAGACGATAATTACCAAGTAGACGCCATTTACACTGATTTTGCCAAAGCATTTGACAAAATTTGTCACGAACGTTTGCTTTTGAAACTATGGCGGTTTGGTATACATGGTGACCTTTTTCGTTGGATCCAATCGTACATAGAAAACCGATCGCAGGCCGTTGCGGTAGATGGGTATACTTCTCGGTACAGATCCATCAAGGGTCACATTTGGGACCGTTATTGTTTGTTTTATACCTTAATGACGTAACAGAAAGCATAAACGGTTCAAATTTGCTATTGTACGCTGATGACACAAAAATCTTTAGGGTTATTCGAGACGTGCGCGACTCTCTTGCGAGGCGAGGCTCTTCAGAGAGATGTTAATAATTTCGAGGCATTTTGCAAACAAAATAACCTATTCATAAATACTGATAAGTGTTCTGTCATAACTTTCAGTAGAAAGAGAGAACCCATCACTTTTGAATACAAGCTATGTCAAAAAGAATTAACCCGCGTAGATCAGATTCGGGATCTTGGGGTTATTATGGATTCCAAGATTACGTTTGTACCTCATGTTGAAAGCATAGTAAATAAAGCTTTTAAGCAATTGGGTTTTATACTTCGGGTTGGAAAGCCCTTCAAACGAGCTTTAACATACAAGGTGCTGTTTAACAGCTATGTTCGTAGTCGTCTCGAATTTGCTAGTCCGGTTTAGAGTCCATTTTTTAACACCCATATTGAAAAAATAGAAAAGGTGCAGAAGAAATTTATCAGAGCTCTCGATTATCGTACCGGTCACGAATATTTAGATTATGCAACATCACTGAACAGGTATAATATGTATTCATTGGATTGTCGTCGAAACTACATTGATATAGCCATGATATATAAAATTATCAATAATATTATCGATGCTCCCCCATTACTGCACTCAATATCTTTTAGGGTACCTCAACGACGCGAACGGAGTTGCCGGAATAAGCCTCTCTTTGTGATACCCCGCAGTCGCACAAATTACACCAAAAATGCCTTCATAAGACGGGCTTGCAGACTGTATAACGACAGGTTGTTACATGTGGACTTGTTTAGTTTATCTCTCGGTCGATTCAGGAGATTGGCCTTGGAGTCTCTCTCTGAATGATCATTTGTATGTTAATTTAATTTAATGGTAAATAAGTGGGTATTATTATTGTGTGTTGATTTAATTTTATGGTGAATAGGTGGATGTAAATATTATTTATGTATGCTTGAGCTTGTTTAACTACGTAGTTTTTAAAAATGTAGGAAACTGTAGGTCTGTATAGTAAAAGTGATATCTGTTTTAAATGTAACTATGAATGACTGTTTATTTCTAAATAAATAAAAAAAAAAAAAATAAGCTACGGACGAATTAACAAGTTTATCAGTATCACAATTCAGAACATTTTAACCGTATACTAGAACCCATACCAATTACAAACTATGCTTAGCTTGAGTCAGGATAGTGCCTTATGGTATACTCTAGATATTTTATTTCTTTAAGTTTAGACGATAGAGAACCACTTACCAAGTTTGGAATTCATGTTATCCAGTTAAAGTCTGCGGACACTTGGTTATTGTGCATCGTATGGCAAGTGTTTATATACTATGGAGGTAATAACAGAACTTCTTAAAATACAATAGATAATAAATAGAAAGGAAAAAAGCAGTTTCTAGTTTTTTTAAGTAAGTACTAAATGTATTTTATTAAATTAAAAAATAGAAAACCATTACCTACTAATTGATATTGATTTATTCGTTTCGTGAATCGTTTCAGGGTTTCGCTTTGCTAACGTCTTTTTAGGGTTATCAAATGAATGAATCAAATAAAAGCTAAAGAATGGTACGTTTTATTTAATACTAGCTGACCCGGCGAACTTCGTACCGCCATATTTTCTGATCCCGTTCCCGCTGCATATCTCTAAATTTATCAGTGTTTCTCTACAATATTATGCATGTATTATAATAAACCTTCCTCTTGAATTACTCTATCTATTAAAAAAAACCGCTTTCAAATCCGTTGCGTAGTTTTGAAGATTTAGGCATACATAGGGACAGACAGACAGCGACAGTGACTTTGTTTTATAATATGTAGTGATGATGATCATGATAGCGATATAACATGTGCATGTGTCTCTATGTAAATATTATAGAATATGAATGTAAGTATATAATTAGGTTTATGTAAAATACTACTAAAGTATTTAATGTATTGTATTGTATAGTTTAATTTCATGACCACACAAAATAACTACCCAGTTGTTTTTGTTAAAATATATAAAATATATCCATCCAAAGGTTGCCTGTAAAAGATCGCTTGCAGCGATAGGTAAGGCCGCCGTTTGTACATCTCTTATATTTTCCCTAATGTAAACTGTAGTTTGTTTGTTTACAATAAAGAATTATCTTATCTTATCCTATATTGGTCAGACTTAAAATCTTATGTGTATTTGATCGCAATCGGTTATGAGCAATGGCTGCGTTAACCGAGATGCACGCGGACGGAGCCGCGGGCGGAAGGCTAGTTTTAAATATATAAGGGTTAATCAACTGCTAGATAGTACTTACCTATAGAAAAACGAGTTTTGAACTGTAAAATTTATTAACAAATAAGAGCTGTTTATCACTAAACTTAGATATAAACTTTGAAATTCACCGCCTAAGTTATGTTTTCTGTGCTTGCCGACGGCTTCGCGACTTTAGTCAGTCCTTAGCTCACGGAGGGAGGACAGACCCTGGCGATACTCGCTATTTGTGTCGGGAATATCAACGTTGAACTCTAGGTATTAAGTTTAATTTCATCAACAACGTATTCGACAGCCCTATTGTACGGTAAAATTTATGAATTGGTGTTTAAACTAAAAAAAATAACCTCCTGATTAGCACGCAATCATTGTCAATCATCAATTACCTCCTTATCTACAACTTAATCGTCAGGACAAGGTTGGTAAAAAAAAAAAAGATCACGTGAACAGACGCGGGCAGAGCCACAGACAATAGCTCGTTTGCGTAGCCCTGAAACAATTCATAAAACGAATAAATTAACAATATATAAACGCTCGCCATGAGACGCACAACAATCACAGTGTCCGCAGACCTTAACTGGGTGACATGAATTTCAAACTTGGTAGGTAAGTGTTTCTCTATACCTCCATATGGAACGCTGGCTAGCTAATAAACCAGTGTGCTTTGTTAGCTATCGCATATGATTGTAAGATTCAATATCGTTATAAAATTCTTTGAATTATCGACCTTAAAGTGACTGTCTAGCGTACTGGCCACTTTGTATGGGCCGTCCTATAAAAGGGTTAAACATTCTAAGGAATATTGTTGCAACAAATATTTAAGAGAAGAGAGAGGAGGAAAGAGGAGATAATGTCGAAATTGGTCTGTTCAAATATTGCAAAATTTTCTTTGGTTGAGGTTGAGCCGAGACCCTCGGTATGAACAATACCTACTCGTGCTTACAATTTTTACTCTATAGGCGCGCTCTATAGTTAATGTATACTCTAAGGTATAAAGTCACCCTCAGGTATAAAGTACTAGCTGTCCCGGCGAACTTCGTACCGCCATATTTTTTTCAGCCCGCGTGAATTTTTGATCCCGTTCCCGCTGCACCTATTTTCTCACCGCTTAAACCTTTCCTAGACATCCACGAATATTCCAAGACTAAAATTAGTCAAATCGGTTCAGCCGTTCTTGAGTTATAAAATAACAACGTAAAGTGGCATTGATTTTTATATATTAGAGATATATTGCCTTACAAGTATGAACTGTAAGCACGGGTACGAACAGTACCGAGGCTCCTGGCTCAACCTCAATCAGAAGCAAAACAATACCCTTCAAAATGACAACGCAAATAATATTTAATTCGATCTGTTAAATCAAAATTTTATACAACATCGTATATTTGCAATAATAATTGTTTTTGTAATATAAATGGCGTCATCATGACGCCATTTTTTTGTATCTTGGCTTTCATTTTATCCTTGCATATCAAATCGAACAAAAAAGTTCATAACAACAAACTACATTAATAAGTGCATCTATTGATATTTACGGTAATGCATGAAACGTCACTGTAGGTGCACTGTACCATCGCAGAGTATCTGATAACACTCGGCGCCAAAGACCTGAGTGAAACGCGCGCTCTATATATAATGTTTACTCTAAGGTCACCCTTATTTTCTTCTGCACATTTTACCCAAGTAGTACTAGTAGCCACGGTACCACAACTCGAGTTCCATTACAGTACGAATAGTGACATTTACATGCTAAAACAGACGATTAAGACATTGTTGGAACGTTAAACTATGCTGTTATACTTGTTGTTTTGTTGTGCTCATATTTTCAAAGTCCTTTCTAGTAGAAGTTGTTAAGTCTAATGATTTGAAAACTATGACTTTACTACATCATGCATTTTACAGTTGCACTTTGGAGTACAAAATCGGGTTTTGTTTTTTATACCACTTGGGTGGGCACACAAGCACACGGCCCACCTAATGGAAAGTGGAAAACCCCAATATAATACCCACAATTTATAAATTTTCAAATTATGTATAGAAATCTGCAGGATTTGTTGACATTTATGGTTACTGCTCCACTCCCTTAAGTAGTAGCGTGATAGTTTATAACCTTCCTCGATAAACGGATTACACAAAAATAATTTTTCAATTCGACATTAGTTCCTGAGATTGGTGGTGAGAAGGTAAAAATATTCTCGAAATATTTCGAGAATAAAAAAGCAGT
This sequence comes from Eilema depressum, assembly GCA_914767945.1. Classification (NCBI taxonomy): domain Eukaryota; kingdom Metazoa; phylum Arthropoda; class Insecta; order Lepidoptera; family Erebidae; genus Eilema; species Eilema depressum. The sequence goes on from OU612032.1 coordinate 16,329,827, forward strand.
CAATATCCCTAAATAACCTCCGTAGAAATACTGCTATACATGAAAAATACATTTATATAAATTAAAAAGTAACAGAATGCTCTCCCCAGTACCTATTGCATTTACAAATTTTTATATTTTTTGATTTTCATAGTGCATAGTCGATTTCGAATGTAACCTCTTTCAAGTTGTCGAAAACTGTCGATGTATGCCTAATATTGCGTTCTGGCTGACGTGAATGTGTCAATTTCGTATTCGTAAGCTTACGGGGACGTGATATTCGGTGTTACACTTTTCTAAGTTACGTATCACACTCTGAAATTAAAGACGTGTTGGCGCCTAATTTTTGTTAGGAGTTTTAGACGTTGACGCTAGAACAAAGTTATATCGACTACGGTGTGTGAGCCTTCTAAAATACAATAATAAAATGGAAAGGGTATAGTATGGATTATAATACCTACTAGTATTAGTATGGATATGGATAAAAATTAATTTTGTTTCAATGAGTGAGATTCCCTTAAACTTCAGACAGTATCTCTTAAATCACGTTATAACAACTACTTAAATCAATAAGATTTATTGCGAATATCAAACACGAAGAAGGGTCTATACAATAGCCGATCCACTGTGTCTTCCTTACGGAAATAAGGACAGTGAGCCAGTGTAGGGATCGTGAAAATTGTCGCTACGTGCTCCGATATCGAACTAACAATCACCGGTCGCTAGGCTGCTAGTTGAGCTACTAACCTAAGTATGAATATGTATTGTTTGATTTTTTTTATATAAGACACGTCAATTTGACTTCGCCTCACCTGATGGTAAGCTGAAGGCAAAGTCTCAGAAAAGAGGGTCACCATTATAGACACGTACCGTGTTACAATGGTGGCACTCAGCTTGACGGCCTCATCAAATGCTTTTTTACGCCCCGCTTAAAAGACCCAGGACTGAAGGATGGGGGAAACACGTGAACTGGCAGGGAATTCCAGGCCTTAATGGTGCGGTAGAAGAAGGAGTCGCTGAACCGCTTAGTTCTTGATGGACTATTCTGCACCCTATGCGGGTGGCATCTAAGTCCTGCACGTGTTGTTAGGAGTTTTATCTCTCGCTCAATCTTTATAAGCTCGCCGTCGTCATCCCGAATATGTCGACACCCTGGATAACGAAGAGCCGTTCTCCATTGCCCCATACATGCCTTGCAAAGAGTTGTATCAACTTTATACAACTCAAGCACCCTCAATAGCCATATATGTGGCACAGAGTCATAGGCCTTCTTATAATCTATCCATACAAGATATCCATCTATACAAGAAATACTGTATTGACACAGCATTTCTAACGTGGCGGTAGTGAAAGCGGACGTTACACTGGAGGCACAGGTTTGGTCCCCGCGCAGTGTAAATATTTGTATGCATGAATATATATCTATGGCAGTCGTTACGGGTAGTTGGAGCCCTAAATAAAAATCTAACAACTGATCTAGCTGCAATGCTTCGATACTGCCTAATGTCACCATTGGGTTGTTGAGGTGAGATGGCAGTCACCGCGCTGAAAATTTCGGAGCGCGGATCCTCATCTAATCCGATATTCAATCTTTCAGTCATATTTTACGTGACGTAGTTTATGAACTCACCAACTTAGATTGTACTACTTATTCTACAGTACTTCAAAAGTATCTAGATATTTTCTTTACGAAAATAAAACCGGCCAAGTGCGAGTCGGACTCGCTCATGAAGGGTTCCTCAGCAGCAAAGGCGAAAATTGCGGTTTATGACGTATTAAAAAAAACTACTTACTGGATCTCGTTCAAACCAATTTTTTGTGGAAGTTTGCATGGTAATGTACATCATATATTTTTTTTAGATTCATTCTCTTATCTTAGAAGTTAGAAGAATCCTTTGGAAGCGTCTCTCGCGCAAACTATTCAGTTTAGAAAAAAATGATGGTAAAAACTTCAATAGCATTTTTAAAGATCTATCTATAGATACCCACACGTATGGGTTTGATGAAAAAAAAAAATGTTGAGTTTCAGTTCTAAGTATGGGGACTCCCAAAATTTAATGGTTTTTTTTTTTCTATTTTTGTGTAAAATTCTTAACGCGGTTCCCAGAATACATCTACTTACCAAATTTCAACAGCATAGGCCTTATAGTTTCGGAGAAAAGTGGCTGTGCCATGCGGACGGACAGACATGACGAATTGACGAATCCGAGAAAGGGTTCCGTTTTTTGCCATTTGGCTACGGAACCCTAAAAATGAGGTCGAACAAATGAGGCGCATCAAATATTTAAGATCCAACAAAAGAGGAAGAAAAAATTAGAAAAAAAAGTTATTATATTCTGTTGTTGTTTTTCACAAAAACTCTTCATGAATTTTAATATGGGTACTGTTATTGTATGCAAGTCGCATTTTTAGGGCGGCCACAGACGTTTGAGCCACTTTTCGGTTCGCTTGTCAAAAAATTCGGTCACATTTGTAACCGAACAGATGAGTACTTTTTGTCTATTATGGTTTTGTGTGGGTTGTTTATTTACGACAATGTGATGTTTCGAATCTTTTCAGAACGAAAATAAATAGGGAAAAATGGAATAATTATTGCTTTTCAATTCTTAGTTTGTACAGAGTAATCACTTATTCTGGCTTATATACGGGAGCATCTAATAAATTTGAAATATTTTCAAGAATATTCTTTTTTTTTTGGAGAATACTTTTGTAAGGATATTCTAGAAAATTATAATAGTACAGTAGATTTTAATGGCTTTTGTTAGTAGAAAAGAGGGAGAATCGGTCAAGGGGGGGTTCTCAGATGACGTGGATCTGGGGTGTGAGTGTGGAGTAGTTCCACAGACCATCCCTCACCTGCTAACGTGGTGCTGCATGCCCATCTACCTGTACGCCGGAGGACCTAATGAGTGCCTCCGAGAACACGATCCAGGCAACAGCTTATTGGGAAAATAGAATTTGAGAGTAGAAGCGCCATCGATTCGACAGAAGAATAAGAAGTAGAAAAAACCGGCCAAGTGCGAGTCGGACTCGCCCATGAAGGGTTCCGTAGTAGCAAAGGCGAAAATTGCTGTTTATGACGTATTAAAAAAAAAACTACTTACTGGATCTCGTTTAAACCAATTTTCGGTGAAAGTTTACATGGCAATGTACATCATATATTTTTTTGAGATTTATCTTTCTCTTATTTTAGAAGTTAGAGGGGGGGACACATTTTTCCACTTTGGAAGTGTCTCTCGTGCAAACTATTCAGTTTAGAAAAAAATGATGTTACAAACCTCTATAGCATTTTTAAAGACTTATCTATCTACAGATATCCAGTGTGGGCTTGATGAAAAAAAATGTTTTTTGAGTTTCAGTTCTAAGTATGGGACCCCCAAAATTTAATGCGTTTTTTCTATTTTTGTATGAAATTCTTAATGCGGTTCACAGAAAACATCTACTTACCAAGTTTCAACAGCATAGGCATTATAGTTTCGGAGAAAAGTGGCTGTGACATACGGACGGACAGACAGACAGACGGGGAAATCAATGGGCCAGTTACTAAGTTCATACTTAGGACAAAATGTTACTAATTATTGTATGCCGGGTTTAACTTATTGTAACATTGTTAAAAAAATTAAAAATTATAGCTTAAACAGCAACAATACAATTGTAATTTTAGTGGGAGACAGGGGAAATGCGGACAGAAATGCAATTATGAACTGTTTTGAATTGCTTAGCTTGTTAGATGTAAAAAATATAATTTTATTCACACTCCCATATAGCCGTAGCTTGTCACAGGCAGAGAATAATATTAGGCACAAACTTAATCAGACAATACATACATTAATATTTCATAATTCTAGTAAATTCCATTTAATTGATATAAATTTGTATGTAGAAAATAAAATACTATTGACTAAAGACAAATTCTATTTAAATAGATTTTTTAAAAGACAGATAGCATCTTCGCTATCACATTGTAAATTGTATAAAAACCGTATTAAAAAATAAATAAATAAATAAAAAGGATAATTGAGTTCTCTGAGTTTCTTGCTGGTATGTTCTCAGTAGAACCAACTACCGAACCAGCGAAAGAATCATTTTCAAATGGTTTACTTTAATTTATTTAATATTTTATTTTTTGTTTACATACTTATTGACACAATTGTAATATTTTGACGTTCATATGTGCTCTATATGTGCCTAAATTGAATAAACGAAATTGATTCTTTGATTCTTTGATTGAATCTATAAGGGTTCCATTTTTTGCCATTTGGCTACGGAACCCTAAAAAGATGGTTTTAAGAGAGGTAGCATGGTTTACGACCCTCAAGCACCCTCTCTCGTCGGCTTATCCTTGAATTTTGGGACACCCTGAATAATACATTCAATAAATGAAATGTCATACTGAAGTTTGCATAAACAAAATTTTTAATATTAGGTAAACCACTATACTTCACGCTTTTACTTACATAACCAACAACTACGACTATAAATTCTCAAAACGCTTATTAGCTTTGTGTAATGTACATGGAGAAGGAAATAATATTCTGTCGTCCGTGGTAATGTAACATAATTAAATCTGTTATGTAAATACTAAAATTAATATAATTGCGGTATTATAGCGGTGGAGACCTTGGGGAGCTGGAGAAAGGAGGCCAAAATCCTTGTTAAGGACATAGGAAGCAGGCTCATTGAGACTACTGGAGACTCCCGCTCCGGAGCGTTCCTGGTGCAAAGGCTGGCCATCGCAATCCAGCTTGGAAACGCGGCGAGTGTGATGGGCACTTTTGCGCCGGGAACGGTCAGGGGCGGGTTATTTGATTAATTTATTGACTTGATAAAATTTTATTGTGACTTGTATAATGTATTCTTATCTAAATAATTAAATTATCGTAAATATTTGATCCTTGAAAAAAAAAAAATATAATTACATATTTAAGGATAAAATCAATTGTCTATATTAATACAATTCTTAAAATTAGATCCGAAGGATCACATCAAAACTACTTCTCCCTGCCCAAACGTACCCATCAGACTGGCGGCGTTTCCCCTTTGAATGGTTAGGGAGATGTTCTGCTGCAGGTATTGGCCCGAGCGCGGATCTCGCCCCTCCCTCCGCAGTCGGTACCCCAAATCGGCCACAAACCTCTTGGCCTCGAGGCCCCATGGACCGGCCGTCTCCACCGCGAAGGGGACGAAGTCGTACCCCGCGGCCTCCAGGTCGGCGTATTTGCCGTGTTTCACCAAGGCCGCCGACTCAGCCCCTGCCCCAGCCGCCCTCTGGGTGGCCGCGAGGTGGCAGGACGCGTAGGTGCAAACGCACGTGGCGTCCCAAATCAGGGAGCGGCCTCTCTTCCACGGGACTAGAGTCAGTCCGTCCGGCCGCTTCCCGTCGGTGCGTGAGAGGCCAGGGGGCTCTTGGAGCCCGCGGAAACCAGTGCCCTTCTCACGATTTCGTTCAAGGCGAGGTGTCGGGGTCTTCGTCCGACACTTCGGGCGCAACTAAGGCCGTGCAGACCGTTCGCTTCCACCATTCCATCTGTTAACTTCATGAATTCTATTTACACTGCAGTTGTTACTCGTTATGTACATTTCTATGCAATAAAGATTAGTATAGTTATCTACCAACCAATTGCATTAAAGCATTCGTCGCCGCCAACACTGTCTGCTTGGCCGCCCATTCGCATGCTATTTTACAATCATCTCTTGTACCATGTGTCACAATAGTTGCGCAAGGACATTTGACAATTTCCCTACGATACACTTCACACGGATCCTCCGTAGTTGATGGTGCACCCTCCGCGCAGGCAAGTGCAACGATGATCAGTAGTGCTCCTGAAAAAATAACTTTCTAGTTTATTGTGACATTTATCATGTTGTTTATTTGAAAACTTCGGTATTTTTACCCGACTGCGCCAGCGAGGGTAATGTGCGTATGTATGTATGTATGTAAAGTACACTCTCGGAGTGTCAGTACGGGTTTCGCCCCGGGCACGGGACCCTGGACCCGGTGTTCGCCCTAAGGATTGTGGCGGGGAAATACAGGGCGAAGAACACGCCCCCTGCACTGCCTATTCTTAGACATGCAGAAGGCCTTCTTCTGGTGGGCACTGCGGTCCAAGGGAGTTCCAGAGACTTACATTGACACCATCCGAGACATGTACTACGATTCCGGTTCCGTGGTTAGGACTGCTGTTGGCGACTCGAAAGCCTTCCCCATCGCAGTCGGGGTACACCAAGGATCCGTCCTTAGTCCTTACCTGTTCAGCGTGGTATTAGACGTTTTGTCGGACAGCATCAGACACTCACATGAGCAACCTCCGTGGTTGCTCATGTATGCTGATGATATTGCGCTGATGGACGCGGACAGGAGCAGATTGGTGCGACGCGTGCAAGGGTGGAAAGAAGCGCTTGAGAACGGCGCTCTGAAGCTAAATGTAGCGAAGACAGAATACTTAGCGTTAAACTCGACAGATCCCACACCCGTCTGCATAGGCGATGATTTGATCGAGCGCACGGACCACTGCTGCCGCGTGGGCCAAATGTCGAGAAATGGCGTCACATTATGATCCGAACATGCCAGCCAGGTTGAAGGGGCAGGTCTATAAGACGATCATTAGGCCTGTCCTCTTGTACGGTTGTGAGGCGTGGCCACCGCTGGAGCGACACAAGCAAGAGTTGCGGTGGAAAAATGTTGCGGTGGATATGCGGCGTCACGCGTAAATATCGCTTGATCGCGTACGGAACTCTCGCATCCGCGGTAGCCTGAAGTCCTGGCTTGACGTCGAGGAGCGTGACATGCGTGTAAATGGTCTCACTACCATGGACGCCCAAGATCGTGCGAAGTAGAGGATTAAGAGCCGGAAGGCGGACCCTGAGCTTGGCCACGGATGCAATCAGGAGAATACGTCTATATGCAGATATCGGGTTCGAATCCAGGCCATAATGCTACTACCCTGAGCCCACTTTTAACATAAACAATTTCATTTAGCTGGAGTTGGATTGAGGAATATTAGTAGTTTCGGTTACTAATATTCTTAAACAAACTTAAACATAGGCACATGAATATTAAATAATATTTTTTTATTTATAAAAATAGTACCTACTATTCCTGTTAACCCCTTCAGCTAAGCTACTTTTTTAACCCCCGACAAAAAGAGGGGTGTTATAAGTTTAACGTGTGTATGGGTGTATGGGTGTATGGGTGTGTGTGTGTGTGTGTGTGTGTGTGTGTGTGTGTGTGTGTGTGTACTTAGGGTAGGTCATAATGTTAGATACAGTTATTATTTTACTTTTTATAGGTTCTTTTTGGGTCGGGCGTTTTTAATTTTTTTTAATTTATTGTGTTAGGAGTGGGTTCACGTCTGAAGTTATGGATGCGAACCGAATCCGGGACCTCTTGATCGTAGGTCGACTCCCAACCACTAAGCTACGGACAAATTAACAAGTTTATCAGTATCACAATCCAGAACATTTTAACCGTATACAAGAACCCATACCTATAATTACAAACTATGCTTAGCTTGAGTCAGGATAGTGCCTTATGGTATACCCTAGATCTTTTATTTCTTTAAGTTTAGACGGCAGAGAACCACTTACCAAGTTTGGAATTCATGTTATCCAGTTAAAGTCTGCGGACACTTGGTTATTGTGCATCGTATGGCAAGTGTTTATATACTATGGAGGTAATAACAGAACTTCTTGAAATACAATAGATAATAAATAGAAACGAAAAAAGCAGTTTCTAGTTTTTTTAAGTAAGTACTAAATGTATTTCATTAAATTAAAAAATAGAAAACCATTACCTACTAATTTATATTGATTTATTCGTTTCGTGAATCGTTTCAGGGTTTCGCTTTGCTAACGTCTTTTTAGGGTTATCAAAATAATGAATCAAATAAAACCTAAAGAATGGTACGTTTTATATAATACTAGCTGACCCGGCGAACTTCGTGCCGCCATATTTTCTGATCCCGTTCCCGCTGCATATCTCTAAATTTATCAGTGTTTCTCTACAATATCATGCATGTATTATACATATAAACCTTCCTCTTGAATCACTCTATCTATTAAAAAAACCGCTTTCAAAAGGGACGGACAGACAGCGACAGCGACTTTGTTTTATAATATGTAGTGATGATTATCATGATAGCGATATAACATGTGCATGTATCTCTATGTAAATATTATAGAATATGAATGTAAGTATATAATTAGGTTTATGTAAAATACTACTAAAGTATTTAATGTATGTATTGTATGACTACACAAATAACTACCCAGTTGTTTTTGTTCAAATATTTAAAATATATCCATCCAAAGGTTGCCTGTAAGAGATCGCTTGCAGCGATAGGTAGGGCCGCCGTTTGTACATATCTCTTATATTTTCCCTAATGTAAGCTGTAGTTTGTTTGTTTACAATAAAGAATTATCTTATCTTATTTTATATTGGTCAGACTTAAAATCTTATGTGTATTTGATCGCAATCGGTTGAGTAGAACCAGAGATATGAGCAATGGCCGCGTTAACCGAGTTGCACGCGGACGGAGCCGCGGGCGGAAGGCTAGTTTTAAATATATAATGGTTAATCAACTGCTAGATAGTACTTACCTATAGAAAAACGAGTTTTGAACTGTAAAATTTATTAACAAATAAGACCTGTTTATCACTAAACTTAGGTATAAACTTTGAAATTTACCGCCTAAGTTATGTTTTCTGTGCTTGCCAACGGCTTCGCGACTTTAGTCAGTCCTTAGCTCACGGAGGGAGGACAGAACCTGGCGATACTCGCTATTTGTGACGGGAATATCAACGTTGAACTCTAGGTATTAAGTTTAATTTCATCAACAACGTATTCGACAGCCCTACTGTACGGTAAAATTTATGAATTGATGTTTAAACCAAAAAAATAACCTCTTAAGTAGCACGCAATCATTGTCAATCATCAATTACCTTCTTATCTAGAACTTAATCGTCAGGACAAGGTTGGTAAAAAAAAAATAAAAAGATCACGTGAACAGACGCGGGCAGTGCCACAGACAACAGCTGGTTTGCGTAGCCCTGAAACAATTCATAAAACGAATAAATTAACAATATAATAAACGCTCGCCATGAGACGCACAACAATCACAGTGTCCGCAGACCTTAACTGGGTGACATGAATTTCAAACTTGGTAGGTAAGTGTTTCTCTTTACCTCCATATGGAACGCTGGCTAGCTAATAAACCAGTGTGCTTTGTTAGCTATCACATATTATGATTGTAAGATTCAATATCGTTATAAAATTCTTTGAATTATCGACCTTAAAGTGACTGTCTAGCGTACTGGCCACTTTGCATGAGCCGTCCTATAAAAGGGTTAAACATTCTAAGGAATATTGTTGCAACAAATATTTAAGAGAAGAGAGAGGAGGAAAGAGGAGATAATGTCGAAATTGGCCAGTTCAAATATTGCAAAATTTTATTTGGTTGAGGCTCCTACACATCTGGGTGGTTAAAAAAAAACCACAAAGACTAAGGCGGGAGCTCCGCTTCGCTTCGCTCCCGCCTTAGTCTTCTAACCTAACCTATCCGAGTCGGATTGCACTGAGTCGGGGTGTTAACGATAATTAATTTCGACATTGAAATTTCTAATTTAATGTAAATTTCTAAAGTGGCTACACCTAGTTCTAACCGGCAAAAACTGGATGCAGCCGCAGTTCGGGTATTGCTATAGATACATTGCTATAGAGCGCGCCTTACAAGTATGAACTGTAAGCACGGGTACGAACAGAACCGAGGCTCCTGGCTCAACCTCAATCAGTAGCAAAACAATACCCATCAAAATGAGTTCGCAAATAATATTTAATTCAATTTGTTAAATCAAAATTTTATACAACATCGTATACTTATTTGCAGTAATAATTGTTTTTGTAATATAAATGGCGTCATTATGACGCCATTTTTTTGTATCTTGGCTTTAATTTTATCCATGCATATCAAATCGAACAAAAAACTTCATTTGTTTCGGGTTTTGTTTTTTTATATCACTTGGGTGGCACACAAGCACGCGGCCCACCTAATGGAAAGTGGAAAACCCCAATATAATACCCACAATTTATAGATTTTCAAATTATGTATAGAAATTTGCAGGATTTGTTGACATTTATGGTTACTGCTTCACTCCCTTAAGTAGTAGCGTGATAGTTTATAACCTTCCTCGATAAACGGATTACACAAAAATAATTTTTCAATTCGACGGTAGTTCCTGAGATTAACGCGTTTAACCAAACACTGAAACAAACTCTTTAGCTTTTCAAACTGAAATGAAAATATTACTAAGTAATTTCCATTTTAGTTCAATAACTCTGCAACAGCAACACATACACTGTGCGGTTTTAATCAGTCCCAACACAACTACGTAACCGTGACTTTGCAAAAAACACTTCACGAACAAGATTGGACTAAACAAAAACAACGACATTGCCACGTTCACAGTTTGAAGGTCACGGGTACGACATGACCGACATGACCGATACGGACTTCTCGCATTATAATGATGGGAAAAGTTGTGGGAATAAGGTACGGTCAACGGGAAAAGTGACATAACAAATTCAAATACATTGATCATGATAATTCTGAGAACATATTTCATTAAAAAATTGTGGACGAACATGAAAACATGAAATATATTGTATTATATACTTTTTACTTAATACCGCGGTAGCCTAGTGGTATGGGTAATGGACTGCTGAGACGAGGTCTCGGGTTCGATCCTAGGTTTTACCATGGCACACACCAATGACTTCTCGATGCTTTTCGAAGTTATGTGTGTATTTATCGCAGGTTTATAAGTGCCCGGTTAATGGCAATAGGCTCGCCACCTATTACATTGGGACCTAAACATAAACGGCGAAATGTGGGTGCTGGCACCTCTGCCTACCCCTTCGGGGATAAAGGCGTGAGTTTATGTTATGTTATGCTTATATACTTTTTCCTTTTAAATCGATTTAAAAAAGTGGAGGTTTCTCAATTCGACCGTGTATTTTTTATGCATGTTCACGGAAAACTCCAACGTTTATGAACCGACTTTGAAGATTCTGTTTTTGTTCATTATCTTCATGGAGACGCATTTTCCTGATTGCATCCGTGGCTAAGGTGACCTCGGAGCTCAGGGTCCGCCTTCCGGCTCTTCCTCCTCCACTTCGCACGATCTTAGAATCATTTGCACGCATGTCGCCCTCCATGACGTCAAGCTAGGACTTCTTATTTTTTTTAGAAATGAGATATCCCAAGTATAGTCCCATGATAATGAAACCAGGATCTGATGATGGCATCCAAGAGATCATAGGGGTGACTAATGCTTTTGAGTATAAAATGTAAATAATACCAAATAAATCGCAATATAATCCGTTAAAAGGTGGTTTTATTTCAATGAGTGATATTCGCATAAACTTCAGACAGTATCATAAATTATATCTATCTATTATTTTGTTAACATAATTGAAACGATAATATACCAAATAAATTGCTCCAATAAAAGTAATAAAACATGCACCCCGCCAATAAAAGGTATACAAACAGTTGATTGCCGTTCTGTTTTAAATCATCCGAGTTGTAAATAAAAGTTGAAAGTGTACAAGTTTCCCTGTTTCAAACAACTAATGTTGTTTTTATGTTGCGTAATGTGCACTGTGGGGCACTTTGTACATTATATATATCGTACAAATCTCGGTCACAGACCACTGCACGTATTGAAGTAAGAGTTTGAAACTTTCGTATTTTTTTTTATTCGCGTTATACAGTTGGCACACAGTTTGTACAGCTCTTTTAAAGTACTGCGGTTAAATGATTTTGAAACATAATGGTTGAATGTTTATTAGTATTCTAGAACTCATATTACAAGTATTAATGATTTTATTGTTTTTTAAAGTGAAACCTGCATAGAAAAAAAAAATTGGGTGAACTAAAGTCATAGAACCGCCTTCATCATCAGCATCACACACGTCACAATACAATTTACAAGTTACTTAGTTTTTTTTTTAATTCTATGCGGCCAGTAGTACCTATTTGACAAATTGTGACAATTCACATGTCTTTGAACAGCTCTTTGAAGTGAAAACTTTTTAGGCGAAATGAGCGCTTTTTTGTGAATTTTCACTTCTCTCAGCTTTCCAGCTTCTATAGACTCGTTTGGCAGGTCTAAAAAAGCCACTTTATTGAAATCATAATGATAACAATATTGTCATGCGGCGTTATTTAAACGAAATTAGAATCTGCTTAGTAAATAAATTGTTGTGATTCTGGAGTCATAGGAATCTATGAGACCTATTGGAAATTCATAAAGTTACTCGTTTTTAGCGGAACCGCTCAATGTGGCTATTTAAGACCCGCTGTTCTTAAGAATTTGAATGCAGGCATCTGTTCTACCAACTTGATTCTTATTACTTGACTGATTTTTTAATTTTATATGTTGCATGAAGGCGTTTAATATGTTTAGCACGAAAATATTGACATCTGAAACTTGGTCATGAAATATTTCATCTTTTATATTTAATTGCCAATTCTTAATTTGATATATGTAATTATTAATTCGTGTTGTAATCGTCATAATATGTGACGTTATTGCATGCCAGCCTGGCTGAAATATGGTGGAACCTTGAAGTATTGCCTGTAACATCTTTGTATGTACCCATATATCACCATAAATAATGAATATGAATATATGAATATGAATATACCTACTTTAAAAGAGAAACAGTCGCGTACTTCGAGATTTCAAAAGAACTTTCTTCTTTAGACGCTCAAGTTGTCCGTGTCCACTGCTATGTTTTCCCCTCGAGACTAACTGCTAGATATTTGCTCAATTTCAGAAAGAAAATGGCGATGCTCGGCACACTGGACTGTTATACATCGAGACATCACCCAAGAAAAACTTTATTTATAACCTTTTGGACTCGATTAATAATAAACTGGATGTGACACTTGATTTTGTTTTTACCTGACTGCGTTAGTGAGGGTAATGTGTAATTCCTGTACCTCGTATGTATATATGTACGTAGTTTTCTTTGTTTTTTTCACTTAGATGGTAGATAAGACAATTAATTATCAGGTGGGCCGTGTCCCACCTGATAATTAATTGTTATCAGGGCCTATGAACGTATGCAACACCAGTGACGTTACATTTGTGCTGGTGACCCTGATGAAACCTTCTGATGTCCTTCTTGAAGATCCTTATATTGTACCTCTCTCTGTAGCCGTTAGGCCTGGCCATGGAGAAGGTTTACTAATCATATTCTGTCCTCCGTGGGCCTGGCTAATCACTAATGAATCTCAAATGAATGGTTCTCATCTTCTTATTGTTATAGGATACATAATGGGGGTGTCAGACAGACAGCCTCCGTGGCGTAGCGGTAGTGAACGCGGCCGCTACGCAGGAGGCGCGGGTTCGATCCCCGCTCAGTGCAAATATTTGTGTGCATGAAATATGAGTATTTGCATTGGTCTGGTCGTGCCTCGGAGAGCACGTTAAGCCGTCGGTCCCGGTTGCCATAAGAACATCTATGGCAGTTGTTACGGGTAGTTGGAGCCCTAAAAAATCGGTCTAGCTGCAAAGCTTCTATATCGCCTAATGTTAACATTGGGTTGTGGAGGTCAGATGACAATCGCTTCACGGAAAATATCGAAGTCTAGCCAAATCTGTAGTTAAGACTGGTAAAGCGGACCCCAGACTCCGAGCTGAAAGCTTCGGATGCGACTGGGAATTAACGCTAAGAGGAAGTAAGTATAATGGGGGTGTCGTGGGAGGCGCCTCCTACGACACCCTTCGGATGAGATGAGGTGGTGATACTTGTGTTATTTCTCCGTCAACACACAGTATCTCTCGAACAACCGAATCTCGTTTCAAACCCTTCAGTTTTATTTATATTGAACTAGCTTTTGCCCGCGGCTCCGCCCGCGTGGATGTCGGTTATCGCGACCAAACATAGCCTATGTCCTTTTTCAAGGTCTAAACTATCCCTATACCAAATTTCATCAAAATCGGTTCGGTGGTTTAGGCGTGAAAGCGTAACAGACAAACAGAGTTACTTTCGCATTTTTATTATTAGTATGGATATGGATACATAAACTAAAAACATATCTACACTAAAAACATATCCTATGTATATCTCTAGCGAACATCCAGGGCGTGTTTTCATGTCCATTACGCAGTACCTACCTGTATATAAAATGCTTTTAGGCCGCCACCGGAGCATAAATCACGCATACAACCATATTCTCAATGTTTTCGAGATGAATGTAATAAATGAACCGAATACGAAAACTAAGTGTGTCGATTTATTATGTGTGAGTTTATTTACTCCAAAGGTTTTGTTTTCACTGTGGATCTATGTCACTGAATGTTCACTTACAGTATTTATTGAGGAGTTTTTCTAGCAAGAATAGTTGTTAGAAAAAAAACTATTTTTAATGGATTATACTATCGTGATTTATTTATATGAATATGAGCCACCCCATCTATTCCCATGCGCTGTCGTACAAGGCAACTAAGAGATAGGGCTGTTTAACATCAGACAGATATATACAGCCCAGACTCAGCCTATACATGACTCGAGTCAACAATAGTGCTCGGAATACGGCAATAGGCTCACCCCCTATTACGTGGGACCTAATACAATGATTGGTGAAATGTGGGTGTTAATTCACCTCTGCCTAACCCTTCGAGGATAAAGGCGTGATCGTATGTATGTATTAACTTCAAACCCACACACCCCTTATAAACTACAATTAAGCTCCACCTTATCTCGCCCCACTAATTTAATTCTCTTATCAATCGCTGTTATCTCTAGATAATCTTCACGACTTGAGCTGCGTGGGGTTCTTTGGGCCCTAATCGACTTGTTGTTTAATTACTTGTCCATTCGGGTCGAGTCGTGAAGATATAGAAAGATTTACTTCAGTAGGAAAGACCTAAATGGGTGTTGGCAAATTGTGTTATTCGTGTAAGAAAGGATTTAAATTAATTGCTTTGTGTCCTACAAAAAAAAAATTGGGAGATGCCTATGTCCAGCAGTGGACTGCAATAGGCTAATCATTGATTGATTGACATAGGTCATTTATGTATATTTTCTGAGACGTATTTATAGGAGAATAAGTAGGACGTGTCTAGAGCCTGGTCGCGAGTTGAATCTCTGGGATGGCTCCGCAAAGCACTTACTAGATGCTCTCGACAGGTTGCAGTGACGTGCAGTCCGCATTATTGGGAATCCTGAGGTCACCAACACCCTCGAGCCTTTGCAGTTGCGTAAAGATGTGGCATCTTTGGCGGTATTTTACCGTCTCTACCATGGTGAATGTTCTGATGAGCTCTTCCAATTAATCCCACCCTCTCCTTTCCTATATAGGACAACACGTGCAGAACTTAGATGCCACCCGCATACGGTGCAGAATATTCTGTCAAGAACCTAGCGGTTCGGCGACTCCTTCTTCTGCCGCACCATTAAGTCTTGGAATTCTTTACCAGTTCACGCGTTTCCCTCCTCCTACAGTCCCAGGTCCTTTAAGCGGGGCGTGAAAAAGCATCTGATGAGGCCGTCAAACTGAGTGCCACCATTGTTACATGGTACGTGTCTGTAATGGTGACCCTCTTTTCAGAGACTTTGCCTTCAGCTTACCATCAGGCGCGGCGAAGTCAAATTGACGTGTTCTGTATAAAAATCCCGTCCTGGGTGTTGAATTTTACCAATCTCAATCTAAAGGTAATTTATTACATTATATTATGATATATTAAATTTATATTTCTTACTTTTAGAAGTATATTTTAATCTCATTGACTTGTAAAGAGCTTTCATAAAAAAATCGTATAACTACAGCGTTTCGTTTGATTTAGTATTTGTAAAAATACAAAATAATATATAAACTTCGTATTATTTTATTCTAATTTAATTAAAAATGCATTATTATTATAGTTAAATATACTTACATTATTAGCGCTTACCTAAATTATTCAATCAAGGATTTTAATAAGTGTACAACTATTTTTTTTTATGATCGGTACCTACATAAAAAGTTAAATGGAAGGAGTGACATTTTAAAGTGTTTAATTTAGCACCGTCTGAACTTTCCTTTACATTCATACAACGAGAACGCGCAAAACCATCCGTTATAGATTTAAGATGTCATTCAGCTGAACGACTCAGATAGATTCGAACATAAACCAATTCGTTCGTTCACAAGAATTTGAATTGAGAACGTACGAACGCTTTGTACAATCTCAAAGTTTTTCGTTCAAAAATATTGATAGGTAGCACGGTTCTAAATTCAAATAGGTACGGTACATTTCGGTTTCTTTGCAGAGTATTGCCACAGATTACCTAATAGTTGGTATTGCTCTTTATAATTCCCGGTTTAAATTGCCTGTTTTTATATTCCAACATTTTAGAAATCACCCATGATCCAAAATACAGCATTGTACAAAGTGCAACATTTCCTATGTTAAATGAACTCAAAATTTTTGAATACGAATTTAGATTGTAAAAAGGATTTAGCTCATTCGATTCTCGTTTCCAAGCATTTTGATCGATATCATTCACATATTTTTATTTTTGCGTTCTAAATGGAATTCAAAAGAAAATTCCGCCCAAATGTTGCAGCCTAGGCAGGAGGCGCGGGTTCGATCCCCGCTCAGTGCAAATATTTGTGTGCATGAATATGAATATTTGCATTGGTCTGGGTGTTTCTATGTATAATATGTGTGTATTTACAAAAAAAAAATGTATCTAAGTATGTTTATCCGCATTCTAGAACCCATAACACAAGCTAGTTAAGCTATGCTTACTTTGGGTCTAGATAGCGTTGTGTAGAATGTCCTACAATATTTATTTTATTTATTTATTATTTTATTTTTAGTACTATACTAGTATGTACGTAATTTTTAGTAAAGTAAAATCTAGTAAGTACCTAATCAAAACACAAATATCAAAATGTCAAAATGTTTGACCACATCTGATTTGGGATAACACCCAAAATTTTACATATTTACCTATATCTCTTAATTTTTTTTAGGAATCTAACAAAACAATATCAACATTACCAACAATACGCATATAGCCTTAAAGTTAACAGACGAAAAATTAAAAACACCCAATAAATTGTAAAATCCATTGTAGTATAATGTTCCATCGGTGCTTGCGGTCGAAGTTCGTACGAAATCGAAACACGTGTGGAAGTTTCGCTTCTTGCCAACACAAGATTACATATTAAGTGTTTGCAAATACGTGCCACCCCCTGTCAACAGGACCGTGACTAAAAAATCGACAAACTTCTATCCAATATTCTGTTCTCTTGCAATATGTTGAAGCTATTTCTTGCTAATATTCAGTTTCTTCTCCCAACATTGGGACAAGCCCATGTTCAGCAGTAGACTGCAGTAGACTAATTGATTGATAGTGTGGATATATGGGACCTCACTAAGATGTGTGGAACCAAGACAACTGTTGCTAGCCAGAACACTTTCCTGTCGGTTGAAGGGTCGGGGTCGTCACAACTCGCTCACCATCTTGACCCTTTTTTCATGCGGATATCTCCTCGTAAACCCCCTGCTACCCGGTGGGGTGTATTGATGGGTTAATACACACCCTACTAACACGATTTCAAGGTCAGGTCACAAGCTGTACTAATTTCACTAACGCCGTTCTCATACAGTATGTAAATAATTTTAATTTAGCGAATCCCACATAATCTGCGGTGCTGATGTAAGTATTATATATTAGGGCTTAGTGGTGAATATTGATAGTGTAATAAATGGCGCCATCTATATGCTAATGTTGTGTTGTTACGCTCATGTAATACCCTGTTATGAAAACTAAGGCTGTTTTGTTTTATATTGACGTCATTTTTGTCAATCAAAAGCTTTGGGAGAGACTTTGAAGGTCATTTTGGTTGTTCAAAGGGGTGATATTGTGTTGTATTAATAGGGTTAACACTCCGATAGAATAGAAATAATGAATGCCATAGACTTATACTCATATGTATTATAGACTGGCTGTTGGTATTTTTTATACATGGCTATGGATACTGTCAGCATCCTCCGAGCCTTTTTCCAACTCAGTTTGGACTGCTTAGACAAGTTATGAGACAGGTTGAGAGCAGGGATGTTATGGATATGAAATTTCGGATACGGATTGGATACGGATATAGGAATGATTATTATACCGGATACGGATACGGATATGGAATTAATTCGGATTATCCGTTAGTTTCGGATAATTTCGGTTACGGATATTAAGATTGTAAAGTAAATCATAACTTTTCAAATTGTTTCAATAAGTCCAGAATCTTTAACTTCATTTTATTGTAGATATAATGATATCTATAATAAAATGAAGTCAATGCAATGGCACTGTAAATTAGTAAAGTACTGCCGACCTCTAAGATTATAACGTGGTAAGGCTGCAAACTTTGAAATCCCACACCTTCTACAAGATTAAAATGGCAAGTTTTGTAACGTAATAAATTCAGCCACTAATTTATCAATTTCAATTAATTTATCAATTTCAATTAATTTATCAATTTCAATTAGGCTCCGCCCCTATCCGATACTATCCGAAACTTTTATTTCGGATTCGGTTACTGTTACGGATATTTTTTTCTATCGGATATCCGATAGTTTCGGTTACGGTTACGGAGCTCCCTAACATCCCTGGTTGAGAGTATATTATTTTGTCAGGGCTCCAACGAAACACAGATGCTCGTATGGCAATCGGGGCCGATGGCTTCACGTCCCAATACGTTTAGAATGGTAGTAGGCAGTGCCTGTGTTCCTAGATTACGGTTTTTTAAAAAATAACAGAGCTCGGGACGAGTGAGAGCCTCACATACCTCAGGAGACGAGTGGGTGCACGGTGATTTCAGAGGTATCCTCCTAATACGTGTTACTCGTACCTACCAAAAATGAAAAGGAAAAATGGGACTTCATATCTCTTTGATAAAAGTGATTGTACGGTCAGAATTTTAACAATTCCAGTCGTGTACGCCGTCCAATTACAATCAAAAACTTCACAAACATTCATCTAGAAGTTCCTCAAGCAAGTTTCACAAGACAGTTACATTATTCAGACCGCTACGCGACAGTTTTAATTTCTTAATTTATTCGCTTGTTGTGCAGACCGTACACGTCGCACTGCAGCTTGTAATACTTCAACTGAATATAGTTTATAACGGAAGCCATTTGCTCAATTAATACTAAAGTAGCAAGTAGACGTGAATGCCTTGCGTCTTTCTTCTACAAAAGTTATCTAGATAGCTGGCATTTTTGTAGTCAGGTCGTCCAATTTTTTTTTTTATTGGCACTCCCCAACTACACCCCGCCTTTTTTATCGAATGTAAAATCACCAAGGATACCTCCCCCGCCGGAGCCGAAACGCACGCCGTCTGTGGGCCATCGGTTGCCGGAGCTGAGATTATCGTAGACATATCCCTGGCACCCCGGCCGGCTAAGTGCCATATCTCTAGATTTGGCCCTCTTCCGGGGTTACCTAAAATAGCTGGCTTTTTTGTATTTAGGTCCTCAAATTGATTGCACTTCGCCTGATAGGTAAGTTGGTAAGCTGGGTTGCAGTTCAAAGAATAGTGGCCGCAATTACAGATATTGTCCTTATAGGTAACGGTTGTCTTAACAGATGTTTTTTCAGGCTTAGTGCTTTTTTTTTGACGGATCGTCTTTATTCCCGATTCGTGAAAAATATAAAAATATCGAACACGTCTTAAAACTCGTATCTAACCGTTTTAAATAACAGGTTCCTCAAAGACTTTTTTAGGAAATACTAATCACGTCAGAATACCAGTAATTTCGATTTAGAAAGAGAAAAGAGAATCGACCTCGGGCGGGACTCGAACCCGCGATCTTTCCCTTACAGGGGGAATGCTCTTTTCCCTTTCTAAATCGATTTGAACAGTCAGCATAATAAATGCATCAAAATTTCATTAAATACCAGTAGGTAGGTAATTTATTAAAAAGCTCAATTTCCCCATATTTCTACAATCCAAGCTCTCAGACACAGTTCTGTCGGTAATTCGAAAGCCTATTATCAACGAATGCCGTCGTCCCCTAAGGCACTAAATTGAAGATGTAATCAGTATCAGAGTCAAAATAACGACGGTCGGAACGAAAATGAAATTAAAAAGTTGTGAAGATTAAGCGAGTTTGTAGGCGGAACCTCGCTTGTCTAGGACGAAGAAAAAATACATTAAGGGTTATAGCTTGACGTGCAACAAACGTTTTATAGATAAATTAACCTATGAGCGCGGTTCCACCCGCGTCGATTTCGTGACTTTTGTTCATATCCCCGGTTCTACACAACCAATTGCTGTCTTAAAAAAGTAAGATGTTAATTCTGACTAAGACGAAATACGTTCATTAGGAAGAGTCGAAAGGTGGACCTTAAACTCCGAGTTCACCTTGGTCTCTGCTACAATCAGGAAAATAATAATAATAATAATAATTTAAAACTTTATTGTACACTAATAGAACAGTACATAATAATATATATAAAAGCATTAACAAAAAGAAATGTACAAATGGCGGCCTTATCACTACAAGCGATTTCTTCCAGGCAACCTTTGGATGGACATAATTTACCTTAAAATTAATTAGTAACTTATGGGTAGTTATTAGTGTAGTCTTAACTTGTTTATTACACATACACACATACATACATAATATACACATATACATACATACATACATATATACATACACACATACACACACACATAATACACACATATAAACTTCTTACACGTCTCTATGAGGATAATAATGAGGCAAAGGGAGAATCAGCGTGGTAACGGAATATTGTACATATGGTAGATGAAATAGAGATCAATATGATAATATATGTAGAGAAAGGATTGCAGGTTTGGATATAGATGAGCAGAATTAGTTGTTATATGCACATTTATATTAGTGTATCCATTTACTTGCTAATAACGAAACACATTACAAAATTCAGAGACGCAATCTTACAAAATTAAAACATGGATACGAGGAAAATTGCATTAACTAACACGATGCTAGTACCAAACAAGTAATTTGGCACCGTCCTAAGACAGTTAAAGTGTACAAAGAATTTACAACGAGCCACTTAGGACACTAACCCACTGATTTATCACTTTAGCCCACTTCTATTTTTATATTTTGTTAAAAAAATGTATCACCATAAAGAATAACTGCTTTGAGATTGGGTTGTAATATTTTACTCTTACATTTAATACATTGCTAGATAGTAAGATAGTCCTAGAGTGGAGACCGGCCCCCCTAGACAAGAGGCAATTCGTTGCTCGGCGTATGATGGAATAGAATGACAAATGTATAGGATTTGACGTTTTTGACATTCGTTGACGCCTGTCATATACGTCAAATCCCATACATTTGGCATTCTATTCCATCATACGCCGAGCAACGAATTGCCACTTGTCTAGAGGGGCGGGAGAAGGCAAACGGAAGGTAGGACCTCCGTCTGGATCTTACGACTATTGACAGCTGAGACCGATTTATTTCATCGTGCCCTCCGAGGCACAGAAGCACTCAGATGATATTTTCATCTAAGCTCTTCTGTAAGCCTACCTGTCTGCTCCGCTCTGTGGTCACCTATCCAAATGACAACCGCTATCTATCTATGCTACATTCGACGGAAAGGTGTGACAAATGTGTGTGCGTGTGTGCGTGTGTGTGTTGTGTGTGTGTGTGTGTGTGTGTGTGGTGTGTGTGTGTGTGTGTGTGTGTGTGTGTGTGTGTGTGTGTGTGTGTGTGTGTGTGTGTGTGTGTGTGTGTGTGTGTGTGTGTGTGTGTGTGTATGTGTGCCACAAATTATCCAAAAGTTTAAACATTTCTCATTACGAAGATACCATGTCAAATAAACTGCGCGACATATTTGCATTATCGTTTAATCGCGGGAGAGCTTCTGTGATATGTCGATTTGTTTGATATCGAGTGTGAATCACATATTCGAGTCACATAGCCGAGTATATTGGCACTAATGGAACAGCCAAGAAACGTCCGCCAGTATAGACGAGTTTGCGAAATTCACTACATTCGATATTCGATTTGCGTGTTCGGCTTCAACAGCTGTATAATATACATGACTACTATACGCTAGACATGGTAGGGGAGCAATAATTTGATGTTTTTTAAGAACCTAACTACCCACCGGACTACAGCTACACAAAAGTAGCAATAGTTCGATGCTGTTTGACAACTGAACTAATGCAACTGAAGAGTTGCAGTAGTCCGGTCAACCGAACTACTCACCGGACTACTGCTACACAAAAGTAGCAACAGTTCGATTCCGTTTGACAACCGGACTACTGCTACTGAAAAGTTGCAGTAGTCCGATCAACCGGACTAGCAACCGAACTACTGAGACTAAAGGCAACATACATACCTATATCATCTCACCTACTATGAATTTTTGGTCCCACGTAATAGTGGGCGAGCCTATTGCCGTCAAACGGGCACTTTATCATGGACTATAATTCCAAAAAGAATATTAGTAACCGAATTTACTAATATTCCCTATAACCCTTCTAGCTAAACGAAATTGCGACTGCCTCTGTGGTGTAGCGGTAGTGAACGCGGCTGCTACGCAGGATGTGCGGGTTCGATCCCCGCTCTGTGCAAATATTTGTGTGCATGAATATGAATATTTGCATTGGTCTGAGTGTTTTCTAGGTATAATACATGTATGTATTTACAAAAAAAATGTATCCAATGTTTATCCGCATTCTAGAATCCGTAACACAAGCTAGTTAAGCTATAATTACTTTGGGTCTAGATAGCGTTGTGTAGATTATCGTACAATATTTATTTATTTATTATTTATTAATTGCTTGCGGTAAGTTAGTTCACAGTTCACGTTGGTAGTGTAACAAACAGATTCGAACCCGGGACCTTTCAATCGGAAGGCTAACTCCTAAACCACTAAACCACCAAGGCTTAGAAATCTATGGGGCCACCCGACTGGGGAACCAACAGACAGCCTGAGGTAAAATAATCTTGAGTTTTCTAGCTGGTTACAATCCCTGGAGGTCTATAAAGGCGCTGAACGTAATAGCAATTGAACTTTATTTCCTACCTGGCCCGTGTAGACTATTTATACCTTTTTTATTTTTACAGCTGGTAATCTATGATACTTCTGGTGTTGCAAGCGTCCCTGTGGACGCAACGGGCTAGTATACTTGCCGGTTGTATGTTTAGTTGCTAGCTTAGAGAAAGTAAAAATAATTTCCAAGGTATAGTGGATATTCGGGCCTGGGGGTGACGGGTGGGGTCGCCTGTCACCCTAGCAGAAGCAGTCCACGGCGGGTTGGGGCGAGTTGGGGACTCCGTGGTCCCCACACCGGAAGAGGGCCAGATCGAGAGATATGGCCGTGGGTCGGCCGGGGTGCGAGGGATATGGCTATGACAATCTCACCTCCGGCAACTGACGGCCCACAGACGGCGTGCGTTTTAGTCGATTCGAGTCCGACATAACCTCCTCCTCCGACCCCGGCGGGGGAGGTATCCGTGGGGATTTTTCGCACGATAAAAAAAAAAGGTATAGCGGATATTTCGATCTAATTATTTTGCAGTGTTAGGCAAATAATGACTCCTACAAATATGGAAACAAGATTACTATAATATATGCAAACGTGACTTCTATCTCTTCTTAGCTCAGTAGACTCTTAAGCTTTTACCTAAGAGTCCAGGGCCTGCTTTTTCCTTTTCTATCTACAGGTTTGGCTGAACCTCAATATTTACCGTGACCAGACCAGTTGTTGAACTTTTTAGGGCTCCAACTACTAAGTTGAAGCACAGGTAACGACTGCAAAAGATATTCATATGACAACCGGGACCGACGACGGCTTAACGTGCTTTCCGAGGCACGACCAGACCAATGCAATAATTCATACACACAAATACTTGCACCGAATGGGAATCAAACGCCACAGAGGTCGTGAGAAACAATGACTAACTACCATACTTACGAGTATATTATATAGGTATAAAATCAATCAATACCCATCCTGCATATTTGAAATTCTTCTAGGAAAATTTTGCACACCAGTTGCTTCGAAATTTCATTCAAAGTACAGCATTTTGAAATGACAATAGTTCTTAAATACAAAACGACTTGAACCAACTAAAACGCATGTAAATATCCGTGACTGTCTACCCGGATCTGTGTGTACCCGACATCTGTTTACCATACCTATAAACGACAATGTCAAATGACATTGTCCCAAAAAAGGTCCACTCGCTAGAACTTGCTAGCAATATACTGCGTGCTCTCGTGTACGTATTTTTACAATAGTCTCCATGACTTTTCAAAACGTTCTAAATGAATGAAGAAAGGGTGTGAATAATGGGTGTCAAATGTTTCATTGTCGGTTCTTGTGCCATTACATACATAGATACAAATAATCACGCATTTATCTCCGGAGGGTTGGCAGAGATGAATGAAGAAAGAAAGAAAGAAAGAGAATTGCGGTGCAGAATATTCCATCAAGAACCAAGCGGTTCGGTGACTCCTTCTTGTGCCGCACAATTAAGACCTGGAATTCTTTACCAGCTCACGTGTTTCCCTCTTCCTACAGTCCCGGGTCCTTTAAGCGGGGCGTGATCTGATGAGGCCGTCAAGCTGAGTGCCACCATTGTAGCATGGTACGTGTCTATAATGGTGACCCTCTTTCCAAGACTTTGCCCTCAGCTTACCATCAGGCAAGGCGAAGTCAAATTGACGTTTCCTATATTAAAAAAAAAATGTTTATTAGCAACCTCCAATTCAAACAATCAATGTTTTATACACTTATACATTCTATATAGATTGCTAAAGGAATTAACACTCACATTTCACGAATCATTGTATTCGATCCCACGTAATAGGGGGTTAGCCTATTGCTGTATTCCGGACACTATTGTTGACTTGAACCATACATCTGAGGCTGAGTCTGGGCTGTATATATCTGCCTAATGTTAAACAGCCCTATTCCTTAGTTGAACGACACCGCATGGGAGGAGATGGGGTGGCCCAAATTATGCTCAGCTGTTCAACCGACTACTATAATGTGAAGATATGTAATGATATGAATGTATTTAAAAAGAAACTTAAGAAATAAATAATATGTTTGTACACAGTGACTTTGCACTGAGGCGTACCTATAGGTAATATATTAAATAATCATTATTTTGTATATCATTTTAAGTGAACCCTATGTATGTTCTTATAAGAAATAAATTATATATTTATAAGATATAAGAAGAGATAGATAAGAATAGAGAGAGAAGATAGAAGAAGAAGAAGAGATAAGAAATAATACATAAAAATAAAGAAATAGAAAAAAAAATGCATAAACATTATCTTATCTTATCTTATTTAAACCCAACCCAATTCAACTCTGCTTAACCCGCCGGGGATAAAGGCGTGATTATATGTACCTAAACATGTATATGTATGATTTATTTCCTTTTAAAAGAATTACAAATCTAAATGTAGAATCCTATAACACATACACTAAATAAACAGCAAAATACTAACACTTCAAAAAACAGCACAATCCTTATTCAAACGAATTAATTGAATAAAAAAAATCAAAACAACCATCACAAAAAAACGAACACAAAAATCTGGGGAGAAAAATCCATCGGCGTAATTTAGGCAAAAGGAAAAAGGTTTACAGCCGAAATGTTATTTTGATAAGAACCCTCATTATAAGTTACACATTTTCGGATAAAGCTCTTTCGACACACGTGGAAATAATACCCAGGGTTGGGTAAAGAATGGGTAAATATATCTGCATCAGCACAATAGGGCTGAATGGGGTATAATTCACTGGATCGTCTGTGAGAACGCTAATTGACTACTTTAAGGTTCAATAGGGTAGCGTCCGGAGTCTTTTTTTTTATACTACTTAGCCGCAGACAAGCATACGGCCCACCTGATGGGAAGTGGTCACCGTGGCCTATGGACATAATGCAACACCAGGGGCGTCACACTCGCGCTGCCGACCCTGAAGAAATCTTCTAATGCACTTCTTGAAGAACCCCATATTGTAGTCGCTTGGGAAAACCACAGCAGGGAGTTCATTCCACAGCTTGAGTGTGCGTGGGATGAAGTTCCTTTCATACCGCACAGTGAGCACCGTTACCGGTGCAATTCGGTCACAATGTACTCTTGCTGTACAATAACCTTTTTTGGCAGTCGGGTAAAAAGTTTAATTAGGTCTCTTGACAACCTCTGTATCGCAGCGAGAATGTTTTGTTCGATTGCTGTGTCACAGGTTGCGGGTTCGATTCTCAATCAATGCAAATATTTGTATGCATGAATATATATGTTGGGGTAGGCATTTCCATTTTATGTATGTATTTGTAAAAAAATGTATATAATATATACAAAGCTTCTTGTTCTCATTACACAATCTAGTTTGCAAAAAAGCTATACTGAGGACCTAGATTTTTTTCTCTTTGGCCGATGAGTAAAGCGTGCCAACTAACCAATCATAAGTTATATTAAACCCTTACATCCCGACGTTTCACTTGCTTTTCAGCAGTTAGGGTGACCCTGACTGCTGAAAAGTAAGTGAAAGAGCGGGACCGAAGACTTCCAAGTCTTAATTTGCAGTCAGTACAACTGTATAAACGAAGTAAAGTGACAAACGGCGCGGTTTCAACTGCAACTCGCGCTCACATCAAGTTTATTATGCAAGTCTTGCTAATATAACATAGTGACTAACAATATGGCGGAGTCGCTGACTTGCTTTCGCGAATTTTACTTGCCATACTATAAATTGCATGGCGAGTTCGCTTGACAGTTTTAATGGCAGTAGAGTAAGCTCATGAAGTAAGTAAGGATAGTAAATGGTGGGCTGATCTTTCTACCGTTCAATTGCTTCAGAGCTCACGGTATTGTATCCCACTGTACCGCACACGAAGACCCTGCAGCGATGAAAGTTTCCCCTATGGTAAGAGAAACTCCCACCACCTCCAGACTTCCTACTTCCACAGGAAAAGCTACCTCCAGGACAAAGACTTCCATGGCCGGTATGGAGGTCTCTGAATCATCTTCGCACGCTAGTCGGCCGGTTCAGACAAAATCTATGCAGGTGGGGAATGTATATCGCATGTGAATGTGGAGCCCCCGTGCAGTCCATGGCGCACTTGGTTTCATGTCCCCTATGTCCTACCTCCTGCACTAAAGAAGACCTAAACAAAGCAGCGCAGTCGAGATGATAGAATATTACTCTCGAATAATTTAGACAGTGGACTGCAACGGGCTGATTGATTGATTGATTGAATTTACAGCAGTGAAAAAGAGGATCATTGACACGAAAGAAGCCGAAGAATCCCACTCGGTGCAACTATTTGTATGCATGAATATGTATATTTGCATTGGCCTAGACATCTTCTATCTATACTATTAAGTATATAATTGTAAAGTGGTCGTGTCTGTACATTGGAGGTATTTAAAAAAAAATACTTGGGTTATGTTATGTTAACGATACTGAACACGAAAATATTTTTTTTGAATTTCCTGTCTGTTTGTCCGCGATGGACGCAAAAACTACTGGACGGATTTTGATGCGGTTTTTTTTTGTTAGAAAGGGCTTACTCAGACTTAAAATCTTACGTTTGTTTGGTCGCAATCGGTTGAGTAGAACCGAAGATATTAGCAAAGGTCGCGTTAACCGAGATGCACGCAGGCGGAGCCGCGGGCGGAAGGCTAGTTTCTATATATAGTCGGTATCAGATCGATCTTGAGTTACAACGTACTCAAAATGATCGTAATGCCTTGGTTTTCCCTGACTGATTGTAATGATATTTGGTACAAAACTTTAGATCGGACAATAATACAATTTACATCAATGAATCAGTTTGATTTGCTCCTAATACCTTGATATTAAGATCATTTTGAGACTTTGCAGTCAAGATCGTTCTCACGCTGACTGTACCTATACCTAATTTATGTATTTACAACAAAATATTAAAGTTTATTTACCCACATTCTAGAACCCATGCCAGAAGTTAGTTAAACTACGAGTATGTTTACATTGGGACATCAGAACATATATTTATTTTTTCAAAGTGCACATTTAAATATAAATAAACGCGAAAATGACGCTCCTCTCATTAGAGCCCACTGCGTCCTACATGTGCAGTAATGATGCTTTTAGAATACTCCCCGATACCGTGTAAATTGCAAACGTTCGCAAAACTCCGCAAATGGCCGCGTTGACTGCTTTCATAGTGTTTAGTGTAAAACCTCTTTATTAGAATGTCTGCGGTTTAGTTGTTACTAATATCATTTCAAAATGATATTCAAAATAACTGAGGAGTGTATGGGGGCATGAAGATATTTGGGGATAATCCTATCTTACTTGCAAGATCCTGCTGATTGACAAACGAGGATCTTCGGCAGACTTTTCTCTTAATAACCGTAAAGTCAAAACAAAAAAAAGGAGTACGGTTAAAAGAAAGGTATTCATCTCCCAAATGTGTCATAGGCTACATGATATGTGAATAAAAACTATAATATGGTGGATTTTTGGTGTTGAAATGTGTGCTGACAAAAAAAACTCTTTTATCCGACATGCCAAATCAAAGCTAGTGAATATAAAAAGTCGAAACTACAAATCTTATCGACGCAAACAAACAAATCGTTACATTCGTCAGAAACTTTTGTGTGTTGCCAACAAACTCGTTACAACTGGCCAGTAATCTTTAAGTGCCAATATGTAGGAGCAGGCAGTAGTTTGTGTGGGTCGCAATTCGATTTTGTGTTATCTAGCGCAGAATAGCGGTTGCCGTACGAACATCTATGGCAAGTGTAGTTAGAGCCCTAAAAAGTCCAACAACAACGGTCTAGCTGCAAGGCTTCGATAGATAGATAGATAGATAATTCTTCATTGTACACCAATAGATTTACAGTAGTACAAGTAGGTAGCATGTTACAGTTCAATGTACAATGGGCGGCATATCATATCAGACAGACATAGTTACTTTCACATTTATAATATTAGTATGGATTAACTCCGAAGCCAACTTTTTTTTATTCGTAGGTAACAGTAATCTATATAATCAAGAGCCTCGTATATCCTACTTAATCCTACTAGTCCTACTAATATTATAAATGTGAAAGTTTGTGAGAATGGATGTGTGGATGTGTGGATGTTTGTTACTCTTTCACGCATAAACGGCTGGACCGATTTGGTTGAAATTTGGTATGTATATAGGTTATACCCTGGATTAACATAATAGGCTATATATCAGCGATGAACGGGATCAGAATTCCACGCGGGCGGAGCCGCGGGCAACAGCTAGTCCTACTAATATTATAAATGTGAAAGTTTGTGAGAATGGATGTGTGGATGTGTGGATGTTTGTTACTCTTTCACGCATAAACGGCTGGACCGATTTGGTTGAAATTTGGTATGTATATAGGTTATAACCTGGATTAACATATAGGCTATATATCAGCGATGAACGGGATCAGAATTCCACGCGGGCGGAGCCGCGGGCAACAGCTAGTGTATAATATTAGTAAGATAGATTACCGATGTCTTAGTACTATATACATAATATACCTACAATCATGCGCGTTCCTCGTTCGGCACAGAAGTCAAGGCCGACAGAAAGTTTTCTTATCGGTTCCCACATGAACGGCATAAGATTATTCATTAGTTATGAATAGATTACACGTTAGTACTATACCTACATTGGTCTATTTCCGTACAAAAGTAATAATAGATTTAAAAATAATGTGCTTATTGTTGAAACTGACCGGTCTGTTTAGTTGCCCACGGTAACAACTTTCAATCAGGTGGGCCGTGTTCTTATCCGCCACTTAGGTGGTATAAAAATAAGGACAGCGCAGTAGATATGGCTAAATTATTTATCATCAGTAAATCATCATTGAGGGTAGACATCCCCTAGCCAGATGGACCGACGACCTGCGAAAGGTGGCTGGGACGGACTGGATGCGGAAGGCGGAGGATCGGCAAACGTGGCGCACATTGGGGGAGGCCTATGTCCAGCAGTGGACTGCAGTAGGCTAATTGATTGAAATCATTGACACGAAAGAAGGCTGATAAAAAGTAACCTATGTATTATATAGCTAATTCCAGACTATAATCTATCATTGTGTCAAATTTCGTTCACATCAATTCAGTCGTTTGAGCGTAATTGGGTGACAAACATTCAAATCACTTCTCCTTTCAAATCTCTCATCATCATTTTAACATTGTTCCTGGTTACACCCGACTCTTCCGCCTTGAAATTCATTGATCTCTACTCTGCATTTCACCATCTGCTTCTACCGTCTTACCTTCCAACCCTAACAGTAGAACAATAATAATCACACGAATATACCTACTCTGTAAACTGACTACATTACACTACCTTCTTTGCGCAGTCATGTAAGCACTAACCTCAGATAATAGTAGGTACAATATCATGAATTAAATATCAAATTTCCTCGTATACTGGTACACATTACGGCGTAACCTGCACATACGAACGAATACAATATAAATATTACACTATAGTACTTACGGACGGACAGCTAATTGAATTAAATAGTATACTTTGGATAAGATTTCTTTCACCTTTGTTTACTCCTGTTTTCTAGATTATCTGAGTATCTACTGGTAATGTTTCTATATAATTTGCTAGATATTAGCCGTGGTTTGTACTCAGTTCTGAGTCTTGATTTATCTGAAGACGGATTATCTATACAATCAACCTTAACATGGCAGCGTAGACATATATCTTGGCTTCTCTTTGACCAATGAAGTCTCACGATTAATATCGTAATATCTTTTTTCAGCGATTTTTGGTCGAAGAGATGTCTTGATTTTGTCTATGTCCGTCATGCTGAGGCTACTATCCTCAGATAAATCGAGATTAAGAACTGAGTGACGATCTAGAAGACGGACCATCGATTTAAAATAATATTTCGGTTATAACATTCTTTAAAAATTGGGTACGAATTGAGAACCTCCTTTTTTGAAGTCGGTTAAAAAGCCGCGTGGTTCCCGGCAGAGTAGAATTTGGGCCATACCATCTCCTACCATGCGGTGTCATACAAGGCGACAGGGATAGGACTGTTTATGATCAGACAGATATATACAGTCCAGACTCAGCCTATACATGGCTCGACTCAACAAATAGTGCCCGGAATACGGCAATAGGCTCACCCCCTATTACATAGGACCTAATGCAATGATTGGTGAAATGTGGGTGTTAATTCACCTCTGCCTAACCCTCCGGGGATGAAGGCGTGATTTTATGTATGTATGTATGTAAAAAATATATTGCAAATTTTTGCCCAATGTTTTTCACACACCATATATCCAGCCCTGCTCACGATTCTCATACAAAAATTATGAAAAGAACAAAACAAAATCCGACTTTATTCTACGCTAGACATGATTGCCGTATTGAGTTACCCTATCTCTTTCCATGGGTGTCTTAGAAGACGACGAAATGGATAGAGCTGGGGCCCTAGACAAAGTGACATTCTATTGATGGAATCGCTCTGAAGCGAACCATTTTTAAGGTTTCAACAATGTATTTCGGCTCATTGCGGTGGTTATAGTAATAATGATAAGTTAAATAATGTATTTCGAGTCACAAGAGACTCAAATTTCATTAAAAAAAAAATTGTTATATTAATGATTTATGTCAATTTCATACTACAATTAGCGATTCCACTGGCGTTTTCGCCAATAGAATGTCACTTTGTCTAAGGCCCCTGTTCTCCATTCGATAGTAAACATTACAGCACACAACAAAGCACCTGCTTAACAGCAATAGGCTCCCTCCGTTAAACCGAAAACCATAGTTAACGAAATACGGACAATAATACAACTCTGCCTGCCCTCTCGGAGATTAACAAGCGTGAATATATATGTATGTAGATGATACCACAAGGGAACGTAAGTTGACCACGAAATGACAAAGTTTTATGCGAAACGTACCAAGTTGGTCCTAGTTTTAAGTGACCTCCCACTTATGCGTGCCGCGGTGGTGTGGGGTCAACGTACTTTGATATGTGTTTTGGCACTTCCATACTCGTGCACGAATAGTGCCGCAGTTTTAATAAACTTGTTAAGTAAGGAGTTATGTTTATATAACAAACACGTTGAAATACATTACGTTATCCCTACTAATATTATAAATGTGAAAGTAACTCTGTCTGTCTGTCTGTCTGTCTGTCTGTCTGTCACGCCCAAACCACTGTACCGATTTTGATGAAATTTGGTATAGGGGTAGATTAGACCTCGAGAAAGAACATAGGCTATGTTTGGTCGCGATAACCGACATCCACGCGGGCGGAGCCGCGGGCAAAAGCTAGTCTTCTATAGTTGGCATATGTAAGCGCACATTGGGACAGGTCTATGTCTAGCAGTGGCAATGTCTGTCCTATGTCCTGCAATAGGCTAATTGATGTCAAGCTGAGTGCCACCATTGTAACATGATACGTGTCTGGTGACCCTCTTTTCAGAGACTTTGCCTTCAGCTTACCAACAGGCGAGGCGAAGTCAAACTGACGTGTCCTATATAAAAAAAAACATCCTTACTAATATTATAAATGCGAAAGTAACTCTGTCTGTCTGTCTGTCTGTCTGTCTGTCTCGCTTTTACGACTAAACCGCTGAACCGATTTTGATGAAATTTGGTATAGGGGTAGATTAGACCTTGAGAAAGGACATAGGCTATGTTTGGTCGCGATAACCGACATCCACGCGGGCAAAAGCTAGTCTTCTATAGTTGGCATATGTAAGCGCACATTGGGACAGGTCTATGTCTAGCTGTGGCAATGTCTGTCCTATGTCCTGCAATAGGCTAATTGATGTCAAGCTGAGTGCCACCATTGTAACATGATACGTGTCTGTAATGGTGACCCTCTTCTCAGAGACTTTGCCTTCAGCTTACCATCAGGCGAGGCGAAGTCAAATTGACGTGTCCTATATAAAAAAAAAACATCCCTACTAATATTATAAATGCGAAAGTAACTCTGTCTGTCTGTCTGTCTGTCTCGCTTTTACGACTAAACCGCTGAACCGATTTTGATGAAATTTGGTATAGGGGTAGATTAGACCTTGAGAAAGGACATAGGCTATGTTTGGTCGCGATAACCAACATCCACGCAGGCGGAGCCGCGGGCAAAAGCTAGTTTATCTATAGTTAAGGCATGATTCCGTAGCCGACCGCATACGACAACTGCCGAGGCACGCATAATTCATTGCGGCTTCTCAATGGTCCCCTTTATCCGTATCGGAGTTTAACAAGTAATGGGTACGCTGTATCTGCTGCATGCGTCTATCGTATGCGGTCGGCTTCGGAATCATACCTTTTTTTTTTTTATATAGGACACGTCAATTTGACTTCGCCTCGCCTGATGGTAAGCTGAAGGCAAAGTCTCTGAAAAGAGCGTCACCATTACAGACACGTATCATGTTACAATGGTGGCACTCAGCTTGACGGCCTCATCAGATGCTTTTTCACGCCCCGCTTAAAGGACCCGGGACTGTAGGAGGAGGGAAACACGTGAACTGGTAAAGAATTCCAAGACTTACTGGTGCGGCAGAAGAAGGATTGCTTGAGAAAGAACCTTCATATTATAAAGAGAAAAGATTTGTTTATTTGTAAAGAATGAATTAAAACCCGGTCAAGTTCTAGTCGGACTCACGCACAAAGGGCTATTTGTTTTTAGTATTTATTTTTATAGCAGCAACATAAATTTTAACGTTGACAGACAGACAGATAGACAGCAGGCTTAGTAATAGCTATAAAAAGGAACGGTAGAATTCGTACTTTATCGTTCGTATCGTATATTTCTTTCTTCTTTCTTTCCGTTTTTACCCCGCGGTAATGAAACTCTAAAAACTACTGGACCTATTCTGAAAAATTTACCATTTAAATGCTGCAAAATCCCAGAGTAATATAGGCTACCTTTTATCCCGATATTCCCATTAGATCAAGACTAAAGTGGGTGATAGACGTACGTACTTTAAGCACACGGTTTTTAAGTTCGCGAACTTACTCGGCTCGCCGTCGGTGACAGACGGCAAGCTTGCTCACACTGTATTGCAATGTCGTCGAGAGAAGAGGCTTTCTATCTAGGAATTCTATCATGTCATATTTTTCTAAGAGCTTGCTAAAACACCGGTGTTTTTCACCGGTTCATGAAATTCCGCACCGGTGCAAACCTCTAGTTACGAGCAAAATTTCAAACTTGCTAGATCGCCAACGAACTTACTCGGCGGTTTTAAAGTACGCGAACTTATGGTGGCAGACGTAAGGTCGCCGAGCCATATTGTACACCGCTAATGCGATATATTACAGAGTTCTGTATTTGAACTATAAGACCTATTGTATACCTACCTGTAATAACAATAAATAATCAATCAATCAATCATAAGTCCGCGTACTTACTCGCACGTCTGTCACCCACTTTACGGTTGAAACTGCAGTGTGAGTGCTACTAAAAAAATAGTAAATTATACTTAATACGTGTTTACAAAAAAGGTTTTTCCTCTTCTCTCCTCTTTATAAAAAGGAGGAAATAATAAAAGCAGTGAAATGGTAGAAAAATAATTATTATTTTTCTTTTAACTCGTGGCCGTGGGTTGAAAACCAAAACACCCAATAAGTAATATTTAATTATAAAATTCGCAGTATTGTGTACACAATATTTTTAATTTCGTTAAAACTCTGTTGGCTTGACCGCATAAAAAATAAATGCTGTTCCAAGGAAATTAAAATTTGATATATAATTACTGTTTTCCACAATTTCCACCAATAGAGGGGTGTGTGAGGAATGGGGGTAAGGGGAAATGAGAGGAAGGAACATAGTACCACCTGCAAAGGAGAAATGACAGCAAAAACATAAAATGAATCCCTACTAATATTATAAATGCGAAAGTAACTCTGTCTGTCTGTCTGTCTGTCTGTCTGTTACGCTTTCACGCCTAAACCACTGAACCGATTTTGATGAAATTTGGTATAGGGGTAGATTAGACCTTGAGAAAGGACATAGACAAAGCTAGTGGGAAATAAATTGAGTTAAGGCCTTCGATTCCCGCTCAGTGCAATTATTAATGTAGGTACATTTATCGGGATGTTTCGATGTGTAACATATACTTACTTAAATTTTTTTACCAAAAAAATAATTATCATGTCTATCCGCATATAACATTTTTTATACCACTTAGCTGGCAGACAAGCACACGGCCCACCTGATGGGAAGTGGTCACCGTGGCCTATGGACGTATGCAACACCAGGGGCGTCGCACTCGCGCTGCCGACCCTAAAGAAACCTTCTAATGCCCTTCTTGAAGAACCCCAATAATCAATCAATTAGCCTATTGCAGTCCACAGCTGGATATGGGCCTTTCCCAATGTGCGCCATTGCTCCCGATAATAACAATCAATTCCGATCATCACAATCAATTTATAACGATCATAACAATCAATCAATCTATTAGCCTATCGCAGTCCACTGCTGGACATGAGCCTCTCCCTATTTAGGCCATAGCACCAGAACCTCCGCCTTCCGCATCCACTCTGTCCCAGCCAGCTTTTTCAGGTTGTCACTCCATATATATTATGCTAACTATTTGGAGAAGTTTTGTGCTATCAGTGGGAAAACCATAGGCTTTGTCCTACTTATCTTTTGCGCTGACGGCACAGAATCTCTCCGTTCTTAAAGGGTCGGCAGCACGAGCGTGACTCCCCTGGTGTTGCACTCGCCCATAGGCCACGGCAACCTCTTACTATCAGGAGGGCCGTGTGCTTGTCTGCGACCTAAATAGTATAAAAGAAAGCGAGAATCGAACACCCGATGTAGCAGCTGACCGATTTAACAGTAATATATTCAACTGTTACCTACCGTCCAGTCCCGTGTCAACATCGGTCCAGCGCCGTGCCGACAAACTGGCAATCACCTCAATGACATGCAGTTAATTCTCCCAATCGTTAATCAGCAGGAACGGGTACAAATTTACGGTCTGGGAAATGTTGATTGTGCACTGGAATATCAACACATACATATTATAGTCACGTCTCTTTCCTATAGAGGTATATAGAGGCTTACCCTGACAGGCTCCGTAACGCGGCCGCTACGCAGGACTCAGGAGGCGCGGGTTCGATCCCTGCTCAGTGCAAATATTTGTGTGCATGAAATATGGGTATTTGCATAGGTCTGTTCGTGCCTCGGAGAGCACGTTAAGCCGTCGTTCCCGGTTGCCATAAGAACATTTATGGCAGTCGTTACGGGTAGTTGGAGCCCTAAAAAATCCAAAAACAACGGTGTAGCTGCAAAGCTTCGATATCGCTTTATGTTATCATTGGGCTGTGGTGGTCAGATGGCAATCGCTTCACGAAAAAATATCGAGATCTAGCCAAATCTGTAGTTAAGACTGGTAAAGGGGACCCCAGACTCCGAGCTAAAAAGCTTCGGATGCGACTGGGACTTAACGCTAGGATGAGAGAGGCTTACCCCTGATCCCTATGATTCGATTCCTAGCGGTTTCTTAATGAGTCGCATGGTGTATGAAAAACTAAATCGAGGTAAGTTTATTTTTTCACCGGCTTCCCTTTTAAAACTTTTTCTTTTTTTGTAGATACAGAACTCGTCAATTTGACTTCACCTAACCTGATAGTAAACTGAAGGCTAAGTCTCGGAAAGAGGGTACCACTTTGTTTTCATAACATATTTCCACTTGCTACAATCCTGATTTCGCTTCTTCTACTTTCATAATTGGTTTCACACATGCACGCGCGTTACGAGCAGGTCCCTTTGCCGTGGCGGTGCTTTGTCCGGTACCTCCACGCTGAGCACACTGGACAAAGGAGACGGTTCCACCGCTCTTATGCAAGGGTGTCGCTGCCGCTTGATCCCATAAAAGTCTTAGGCCCGTATTCTAGAACGATACTCAGTCCTGAATGTCGATTTATCAGAAGACAGATTGTATAGAGTTTGACAGATTGTCTATACTATCTGTCCTCATATTAATCGAGATTTTTTTATCTAATTTGAGTACCATTCTAGAATACGGGTCTTAGAGACAATTCAGATTAGGTGACTTATCGATAATTTTTTAAATAGTACTTAAAAATCAGTTTTAATCAATTTAGGTAAAATTTAATACACGAGTACTTAGTACGTATATACATTATTGCAAAATAGTATGCATTATTGCAAAATAGTACGCATTATTGGTAGTAAAATCGACAAAAGGATATATTATTTCTGACTTTAACGGTAATTGACGTGAATTAGGCCGTTTATCTGACCGATAAACCGAGAAGAGTCTCGTCCATCAATCATTATGATAGGCTTGCAGGTGAACCGCCATCAACTTTACACCCCTCAACCCCTTCATACATACATTTATAACACATCATACACTAAGAAATCCACACGTATCCCTAAAATTCAACCGCGTTACACATTTAAAAAGTGACATTCGAAACCATTTATCATTGAGCGCATGTTCGCGAAGTACTCTTAAGAATGTTTATACAGAAATGATGAATAACGAGACTGAACAATTAATCACGTTATAATGTATATGTCGTAGTCGTACCTGTGTATGACACGTGCATTACTTAAGGGGGTACTACACCTCGTTATGTGTGTTATGTTATTCGCATTAACCACACTTGGAATGTTATGTGTCGCATATGATAAAGTGTGGATGGGTTAATCGACTGTATTTGCTTTAGGTATTTGAAGGCATAATGCATGGCAAAAAAAAACAAATGACAAATATTTGGCGAATGCCGCATAACAAATATTTTTATGGGCCATTTATGTGTGGTCGGACAACGTGTCGTCTCTTCACATACATTACTTGTTAAACTGCGATACGGATAAAGGTGACCATTGAGAAGCCGCAATGAATTAAAACAATGAACAAAATCATCATATTCAAGTATATTTCGCGGTACGCATATCTGCTGCGTGCGTTTGCAGTTGTCGTATGCGGTCGCCTTCGGAATCATACCTTTACATAGGGTGCAACAAAAATGTCCCCTGCGGTACAAAAAGTGTCTTAGTGTGCACAAACCCAAAACGAATAATAACAACGAACTAGTAATTTATTATAATTAATTGGAACCTCACATTCAAGTACACTAACACCAAATTAATGTCGACTTGAATTACATGAAATTACACATGAATATTTAATTGAATGTGTACTTATAGTATGGTATTAATACCGCCATTTTGATAATTATTGGTCGAATTAATGAATTTGTAGCTCGTGAAAAAAAAACCAGTTGACGGCAATAGGCTCGCTATGTGGGACAATAACATTACACCCACAACTGTAATATTCTGGGATCGATGTCCGGGTCAAGAACTTTTTGTACTCAATAAAGTCGAGTCGATTTTATAGACCTGATTGAAAAATCAAGATAAAAATAATTTATTCCATATAGATCATTAAAACGGCACTTGCAAAACGTTAACGAAAAAAAAGCACTTGATTACTTAATTTTTACAATAAACTCAATTAATAACAAAAATATTGCAAAATAACCACTAAATAAACACCTCAGTTCACCCTTTCAGAAATATATAAGCGTGATAATATTAAAAAAATACACCACAATACAAACGCAACGGTAATTGCACCTCATTTATTTGACAAAAGCCTTTTATGCGTTGATTAAAGCAGTTTTTCTTTCATGTCGAAGGCCAAAAGGCCAAAAGCAATGTTGCTTAAACCCAAATGATAATTCATCAATTCCCTTAAGGCGTAGATACCTAATGATATTAAATGTCCTTGCTACGACGTAGCTCCTACGTAATCGTGCTACGAAAATTCGTAGATAGCTATTATCTGCGTCTACGAGCGCTACGAAAATTAACATTGATAGTTTGTTGAACATTCTAGCGTCTTTCTCGTTAGGTATAGAACTTAATTGTAAGAGACGTGTGATAGGGTATATCCTAACTTTGCCCACATAGACCAGTGAGAGAGTATAGATGCTAACTTTGCCCATATGACCAGCTAGTGACAAATAATTGAGTAAGTTTTTTGGTTTTCAAAGGGATTTTTACTGAAATAAATGTTTGATTGATTGAGCCCTGAGATTCTAGCGGAATTCTGTAACAAGTTTCTTTACTTTTTTTATACCACTTGTATCGCAGACAAGCACACGACCCACCTGATGGAAAGTGGTTACCATGGCCTATTGATGATTGTTATACCAGGGGAGTCACACTCGCGCTATCCACTCAGTGTCTGTGTTTGTGTGATTACTTAAAAAATCGAAGATAAAAAGTTTTTCGGTATTTTTTTTACATGAACAAAATGTAAGTCATCAAAATTCATTCGTAACAAGAAAATTTCACCATACATAAATATCAACACCATAAAAGATTGAAAGTTTTTTGTTGGCCGTACAAAAGTAGGGTGAAAAGTTGTTTGTCCTTCCGCAGTGCGTGTTACAAATTTTAACAAGACTTCCGATTTACGGTCAGCAGCAAAAGTTGCTGAACACCGACAAAACAATCAATATTTGACCTGAAATATATATCACATCATATTATGTATAGACATACTATATAACGGGGTCGGAAGCGCGAGTGTGATGCCTCTGATATTGCATACGTCCATAGGTAACCACTTTTCATCAGGTGGACCGTGTGCTTGTCTGCCATAAGTGGTTTATAAAAACATATGAATAGATGAACAAAACAAACAAACATACAGCCATGACAAAGAGCCCGCTAGACGGCTATAGGCTCGCCCCCTATTCATCATTTCATCATCATTTCAGCCATAGGAAGTCCACTGCTGGACATAGGCCTCCCCTATAGATCTCCAATAAGAC
Organism: Eilema depressum; assembly: GCA_914767945.1. Classification (NCBI taxonomy): domain Eukaryota; kingdom Metazoa; phylum Arthropoda; class Insecta; order Lepidoptera; family Erebidae; genus Eilema; species Eilema depressum. The sequence goes on from OU612032.1 coordinate 16,369,658, forward strand.
CGGTTGGAAGCAGCTCGCATCCAGCGCGTTTCCGCGGCCTTAATGAGGTCGTCTGTCCACCTTGTGGGTGGACGTCCTACGCTGCGCTTGCCGATACGTGGCCTCCACTAGAGAACTTTTCGACCCCATCGGTCATCAGTCCTCCGAGCTATGTGCCCTGCCCTCTGCCATTTCAACTTGCTAATCCGCTGGGCTATGTCGGTAATCTTGGTTCTTCTACGGATCTCTTCGTTTCTGATTCGATCTCGCAGAGAGACTCCGAGCATAGCCCTCTCCATAGCTCGTTGGGCTACTATTACGTGGGACCAAATAATAGTTGGCTAAATGTGGGTGTTAATACACCTCTGCTTACCCTTTCGGAGATTTACAGGTGTAAGTAATATGTAAGTACATATATATAAATGAATGTGTAGCTAAAACAAGCTGTACAATTTGTCAAGCTACTTTTCTTACCAACAGTACATTTTAAAATGCTCAAAATCTAATCATATTTCACGCTTGCATCCTCAATTCACGCGGTCTATCAACCAACCCTATAAAACCCATATATATCCATAAATTTGCAATAATTTCCTCAAAATTTATCACAAAACGGCCTCCAAATCTGCCTCCTCGGAGACAAATCGTGTGCTAATGTTTTCCCGCGATAACTCGCTTCCCATTAATTCTGAACAAACCCCATGGGCTCACCATGGAGGTAATTATTAATATTGTACTTTTGAGTTGTGTATTGAGGTTTGTTTGTTCTTGTATGAATAATCATTTAACATACTAGCCTTCCGCCCGCGGCTCCGCCCGCGTGCATCTCGGTTAACGCGACCTTTGCTCATATCTCCGGTTCTGCTCAATCGATTGCGATCAAACAAATGTAAGATTTTAAGTCTGAGCAAGTGCTTTCTAACAAAAAAATCGCATCAAAATGCCAAAAATTTGTAAATCAACCTGTTCACAAAATGTATTTATTGAATTTTAACGTATTTTATTTCGCTTTAACAAGTTTTTTATTGGTTTCAAATGTAAATTAACATGTTCACTTTTATTTATTGAAATTTAACGTACTTTAATTTGTTTTAACAAGTTTTCTATTGGTTTCAAATGTAAATTAACATGTTCACTTTTATTTATTGAAGTTTAACGTATTTTATTTTGTTTTAACAAGTTTTCTATTGGTTTCAAATGTAAATTAACATGTTCACTTTTATGTATTGAAGTTTAATGTATTTCATTTTGTTTTGATTCACTTTTTTGTTGGTTTCGAATAAATTTATTATTCTGGGTACTACACAGCGTCATCTAAAACCGTTGTAAGCATAGCTTATTATATCGTTTTTAGAATATAGACAAACGTACTTAGATGATTTATATATAATTATATACTGTTATATAATTGTAAAGCGGTCGTGTCTGTGCATTGAAGATATTCAATAAAATACTTGGTTTATATTAAATTGACGATTAGGCACACAACAATGGAGATATATTTATTATATAAATAAATATAAATGTGTACTCTAACACACGTCTCTACATAACATACACGATAAGAAAACCGTGTCACCGTAGAGCCTACGGAATCGGAATATAGTTCCGACAGAAGAAAATTTTAAATATAATGCACTCTGCCGGCGACCTCGTTTCCAAGGAAATAATTGTTCCTACTCGTGTTTATGTAGAGCCGACTCTACGTTGTAGTAGAGTTAAAAGAGTTCATCGGTACAGTTTTGTAGTTATTTGTATGAAATAACTAAAATGTATTTATGTAATTGTTTCTTTTGGTAAAATATTGACTTATATTAGTGAATAATATTGGCTTATATTAGTGAAGACTCCTGGATTGGGAAAATATTATTTGATTTTATTGTTAAGAAATTTGCAATAGCAGGATAGAATCTAGAATAGGCCTTTTATTTCATGAGATTAGATATAAAAAAGTGGCTGTGACATACGGACGGACAGACAGACGGACAGACATGACGAATCTATAAGGATTCCGTTTTTTGCCATTTAGCTACGGAACCCTAAAAAGTAGTTATGACTAATCAGTGTTTATATCACGTTAACCAACTATTTGAACCCAGATTTTTAATTTTGATAGATGTCGTAAATTATTCGATATTATTCACTGATCCCGATATTTCGATTACTTCACAGCAGTTATGTCATGGGGACAGATACGATGGTAGCTGTCACATAGTTTTTTATTTATTTATTCATAATTTGCGATACATGGGTAAATATAGTACATTGATGTTGATAGTAATTAAAGAGTATCACCACGTTCAACCTCACGGCATGCAAATATAATTTGATAACAATTAATATGTCAATATAATAAAGATGTCAGGCATTAATATTTAAGTACAAAGTAATCACATAATCAATAAGAACATGTCAAACAATAAACTACCATTTGAATTCATTATAAGTAAATAATAACAATAATACATTACAATTTATCGGACAAAAGGTTTGAAATGTTTGAATTGAGTGAAAAGGTTTGAAGTGTATGTTTTCTCAAAGTTATTGATTTAAATTGTTACTTAATAAGTCTCAAAGTATACCTACAAACTATGTAGAATTTTGTTGCTGTCATGTTGAAATTTTTTCTAATATATTATAACCACTGTCACTCGGGACGTCTATTTTTTGTGTCACTTAGGTGGCAAATAAGCGCGGCTCATCTGATGGAAATTATAAAAGTGGGTAATTCATACTCGTACTGCCGACCATGTAGAAACCTTCTCCAAAAACCCCATATTGTAGTCGCTTGCAAAATCTGCACGGACGATGTTGGGATTCTAACGAATACATGCAAATCTGTTCAGCCATTCGAAAGTTGTAAACACACATATCCAGACCCTGGAACACTATCATCATCATCATCAACATTTCAGCCATAGGAAGTCCATTGCTGGACATAGGCCTCCCCTATAGATCTCCAATAAGACCGGTTGGAAGTGGCTCGCATCCAGCGCGTTCCCGCGGCCTTAATGAGGTCGTCTGTCCACCTTGTGGGTGGACGTCCTACGCTGCGCTTGCCGATACGTGGCCTCCACTCGAGAACTTTTCGACCCCATCGGTCATCAGTCCTCCGTGCTATGTGCCCTGCCCACTGCCATTTCAACTTGCTAATCCACAGCGATATGTAGGTAACCTTGGTTCTTCTACGGATCTCCTCTCCCCTATTTTAAGTACTCGTATAATTATGACCAGATTGTATCAACATTTCCTCCAAAAATATTACCGTATCGCCACAGGTGCCTCAAGGTCGTAAGTCTCAGAAACCGACAGTACGAGAATGCTCAGTTCATTCTAAAGTCGTGTAAATAGCTCGGAGGTAGCTTTGTTTGCAGTAGGAGCCAACAAAGGAGCAAATACAACGTATATATCTGTCGTCTACCAGAGTTATATGGTACCGTACTAGAGAGGTTATTTGGATAATAACAATAATATACTGCCTCTGTGGCGGTAGTGAACGCGGCTGCTACGCAGGAGGCGCGGGTTCGATCCCCGCTCATTGCAAATATTTGTATGCATGAATTTGAATATTTGCATTGGTTTGGGTGTTTTCTATGTATGTATTTACAAAAAAAATGTATCTAAGTATGTTTATCCGCATTCTAGAACCCATAACACAAGCTAGATAAGCTATGCTTACTTTGGGTCTAGATAGCGTTGTGTAGAATGTCCTACAATATTTATTTATTTAATATAAGTGTTATACAATAATGTTAACGGGAATTAACGCGATCATGGTATAGGTACATAATTACATACCTTTGATTTGCCTGACGTTTCGACCGTACGTAAATAAATCCTTTCCATGGTTTACCTTAGCTTTTACGGGTGCGACTACTGTCTGACCACCAAATCCCAAAAAGAAAGACTACTTGACTTGTCAAATTTAAATGAGGTATACAACACCATTACACCTAGCTCCCAAATAATTATATTTAACTTTAATAAACTCTAATTGCCATAACGAAAGTGTAATAGGAGATCTGCCTACAAAACGGGAAAATTAATAAGTACCGACCTACCTACCAAAATGTGGTCTTGTTAAAAATATATACAAAGTCAGTTACTGTCAATAAAATCCCGAATCATCTGCTAACGAGCGCGACGCGACGCCAAGGACAAAAACTTGTATAAAGGTAAATGTCCACTGACGAGGTAGTATTTTACTTGATAATAATTAATTTAAAGCCTCTTCTAAAAGGCGTGGCCGTAGTGAATGTGATTGCTACATAGGCGGCGCGGTTTCTATTCTTGCTCTGTGCAAATATTTGTATACATGAATATGGGTATTTGTATTGGTCTAGTCGTGGGAGAGCACGATAAGCTGTCCCGGTTGTCATACGAACATCTATGGTAGCCGGTACGGGTAATTAGAGCCCAAAAAGTTTAACTTGTCTAACAGCAGAATTTCAATATCGCCAATTGTTTGTGGAGGTCAGATGGCAGTCGCTTCACGGAAAATATCGAAGTTCAGTCGCATCACAGTTAGACTGAAAAGCTGACCCCAACTGAGTTGAGAAAAAGGCTCAGAAAATAATATGAATAGATAATTAAAAACTTGCCGATAAAAATATATCAATTCATACTAGCACATTGAAGCGAAAATATAAAAGGTAAAATAACAAATTCACCTTTATCTCAACAATGTATTGCTCATTATCTCTCATAAAAAATACGGGTGACTGGTGAACGGAATTCTGATTGGTAGTTTAACTTTTTATTATGAAGAATTTCGTTTTAATTTGCTTCGACTCTGCCCTAGTTCGACTCGACCCTATGATTTTTACTTGATACTAAGACTAGATTGTATGGAAAAAATATTTCAAACAATTTATTCTTTTCAAATCTTTCGGCGTCTCCACTCTGGTGGATATCCATCCACCTTAAGATTGTATTGTAGATGCTGTACAGTAGGTATAGATAAATTAAATGTTTATGGTTTTTCCTTGTCAATCTAATTTAAAAATGAAAAGATTTTTAAAAAAATATTGCACGTTCTTGTTTTTATCAATTTGATTGATTCAATTACTTAGTTAATTAGATTCTAACAATAATAACTGCAAGCTATCGCTTCTTCGAATTTTTTTTTCTAAAAAAGCAATCGTGTTTTTTAGAAATAAAACAATGAAGATAAATGCTAGGCAATATTTTCAAAGTAACTTAACTTTGTAGATCAAAATGAACTATGATTTTTACTTGATACTAAGACTAGATTGTATGGAAAAAATATTTCAAACAATTTATTCTTTTCAAATCTTTCGGCGTCTCCACTCTGGTGGATATCCACCTTAAGATTGTATTGTAGATGCTGTACAGTAGGTATAGATAAATTAAATGTTTATGGTTTTTCCTTGTCAATCTAATTTAAAAATGAAAAGATTTGTAAAAAAATAAATTACATGTTCTTGTTGCTTTCATTTTGATTGATTCAATTACATAATTAATGAGATTCTAACAAAAATAACTGCAGGCTGTCGCTTCTTCGTATTTGGTTTAAAAATAAAAGAAATCATGTTTTTCAGAAATATAAGAATGAAGATATCCTAGGCAATATTTTCAAAGTAACTTAACTTTGTAAATCAAAATGAACATTCGTAATATTATTATGTTAATAATTACTCCGCAATTTATTAGTGTTATTTTCCGTCCGTCCGTCCGTGTGGTGACGGAAAAAGAATACAAATATCACCACCCTATCTCATCCGAAGGGTGTTAGACGAGTAACGGAAAAATACGCAGACGATATCACTGCGAGAGAAGGAAAACTCGACATAAAACCCTGTACCAACCCGCCTGGCCAGCGTGGAAACAGTAGGCCAAAGCCTTCCGACATTGGGAGAGGCCTATGTCCAGCAGTGGACTGCAATAGGCTGATTGATTAGTTGATTATATTTTGTAAGCTAATCACTACATATTACAAAAGTCCGTCCCTATGTATGCTTAAATCTTCAAAACTACGCAACGGATTTTGAAGCGGTTTTTTTTAATAGATAGAGTGATTCAAGAGGAAGGTTTATATGTATAATGCATGCATAATATTGTAGAGAAACACTGATAAATTTAGAGATAATACCACGCGGGCAGAAAATATGGCGGTACGAAGTTCGCCGGGTCAGCTAGTATTCTATAAGGTAACATCCAGACCCAGTCTACTTCATCTATAAGGTCATGATGATCATCATTATTATCAACAGCCAGAGACTGTAACGAACAAATAAAAAAAGAAAACATCATGAAAAACAATTTGAAATTCGAAGTCCAGGGATAAAGAGCTTTTGTAAACGACTTTTTAATCACTTGCATATTCTAAATATAAAATGATATATCATTCATTCATTCATTCATCAGGTCATTTCAAAATTGGAATATATTCCCACATTTGAATTTATTCGTTTGCAACATTTTACAACATGGTTGACGATACCTAGTTATTTCAAATTAAATTTTTAGTTTTTTGATGAACATTTGTAATAATGATAATATAATTCTCGCTTTGTACGAATATGTTTATTGTTATATTTGTACTTCATGTGCTCGTTAAAACTAGCTATTCTGAAAAAGTAATCTCAGGATACTTTTCATACCGCTCTTAAAGAACTCCAGACTTTTAAAGGAGGGAAGCACGTGTATGTTCATTGTGAAGCCTTTATTATGCGACGAAAAAAGGTGCTTTGGCCAATTATAAATGGAAAAAAGATTGAAAAGGATGTTTAATTGAAAAAGAGAATTTATTCTATTGTTTACTTATGAGATAAATATGGCAAAATAAATAAATTTAATGTAATTCAAGTAAAATGAATGAATAATAATTTTATTAAAAACATTATAAAATTATTATTAATTCATAACACTTTAGATGTCGCAAGTACTTAAAGTTAAAAAATATATTAAAACGTACAATGTAGCCCAAAACAATTTATCATTGCTTCTAACGTAGCCTGATGCCTATTTGAGCTACATTATACGTATATAGTCAAAATAATTAGGCTACATATTACGTAGTCATAAATTCATCACAATGCCCGAATATGACCTTAATTTAGTCTAGATGAAGCCTTAATCGTAGGGAACCTTCGCTCGCTATTTCGGGAACCGCTAGTCATCTCTTGACACATCCTATTAATTACTTTTCGTGATGATGAAAAAACCTCTTTTTGTCAGCTGACGTGGCGCCAAAATTAATCAGTGCTGTCTTGTGTTATGAATTATGAATTATAAGAATATCGTAAAAGCCTTGTTGTTAACAATTTTTGTTTTTGTTTATTACGTTTTTTTTTTAATTACTGTTATCACAGAGCCATAATGGCCTGAAACACAGGTTTGCATAAACCTAGATCAGGCAGGTCGTAAGAAATGTGTAAAGTAGATAATATATTTTTTAAATTTATCTTGCACCTGTAAACGTTATTTTATTGCAATTATACACCTACCGAGTGAGTATGGTATTAATATACTTACGTAGCACCATATTAAGCTTATGGCCATAAATATAAGACTATTGATAATATTTACTGTAAAGCCTTTTTTGATAAATAAACATATTATTATTAATATTATAATTATATCGATAAATTTCCAAAGTAAAAACGTATAATACCTATTGAAAATAAATTATTATTTGATGTTTGTTTTATACTCATATGCATTAATATTTTTTTTAATTAAATTTAAAAAATAAGGTATTCCGGTGTTAGTTTTTATACATAAAAGGAAGTCACAGCAGTTACGAATTTTTAATATTACATAGAAAAAATAAACATTTGTTATTAATGTCATTATAATATCTACTGGTCATTAATAGAATTTGAAGTATATAAGATAGGTATAACGTCATTCTAGGAATTAAACATATTTTTACGTTGAAATATTAGGCATAAGGTCCAATTATATATAATAAAATTTGTATCTCTATAGACGTTTTATAAATGTCAATACGCCCACCAACGCATTCCCTGTAAACCTTTGAAGTCACAAAACGGCTACATTATCATCTACCCTTACAAAATGCCTATCATTACTGACATAACTTTACGACAAAAACCTTACCTGCTATTCACTACACTATCACTCGGAAAAACTTATAAAAAAAAAATAGTTTTTCACTAAACGTAAATACTAAGTATCCAAGCACTGTAATTTTAAAAAGTTTACAATCATTCACAACCACTTTTTTAATCTGTACACTACTACAGATACACAACACACACAAACACGTCAGTTTACGAAAGTATTTTTTTTATCGCGGCACAGGACACGTTCGTACATCGAGCCTAAAGGCGGCACACTGGCTGTACAGTGCGAAGTTTGCCGACAGACAGACTGGTGTTGTCCCGTTCCCGCGCAAAGGAACTCTGGGGGTTGAAGAATTTCGCAATTAAAAATCGTTAATAAACACGATTATGACGTACTGATAATGCGAGGGGTGAGAATGTGCTACACAGAGATACATGAAATGCTGTCTCGGTACGATACCCCTGGCAAATCAAAAATGGCATAAGGTAACTGTACCAATGCTCGACACTGTACCAATGCTAGACACTTTCGAACAAAACCCAGTATTTTGAGAAAATTATCCATTTGTTTTATAAGACTATTGACTTAAAAGATGCCTAATGGTATCTATAAGATATGTTCAAATATTCGCAACACCATCCGAAGTAAATTTAGAAAGACTGTTGACAGCAAATAATGTGACTCCGTGAACACGGTCGTGTTATTTCTTAAGATTTTTGCCAAGGGTACTGATTTTTATAGGTGTGATTTTTTTGTTTATAAGTTATGATTATTACTAATTTTAGTATAAACGTTATAAATATTGAAGTTATTGACATACTTGGACCATTGGGACAATGATGTCTAGCATTGGTGTTTTCGACCAAGTGCATAATAATTTAATTTAAAGTAAAAGTATGATAGATTTTAAAGATTTTATGGGCAAAAGTTAATGTCTAATTGTTGCTGTAACAGTTAAAAAAGAATGTAACGACCATGCTGTAATTAATTTGTTAAATTTTTTAGATTGAAATTTTATTTTTCCTTAAAGTGTCGAGCATTGGTACAGTTACCTTAATGCACTTTTTTATATTTCAGGATTTTCACTAGGAAGTGTTTTCGTTAGCTTTGGTTCTTAGTGGCTCTGTAGCTGAGTAGTTAAAGAGTTGGCCTTACGATCGAGAAGTCCCGGTGTGAGTGAGGTGAAAATTTTCTGTAGAATATTTTTTGAGATGGGAAATTTTATTGACCTCACACACACGAAGAGACCTCTTTTGGCGTATTGTAACATTGACATGTAATACCTCTGTATGTATCTACATTATATTGTCCAAGTTTTCATTTTTGTTCAAGTATGTTGACATTTAGCTTACTCACTCAAAATGTGTTTTTCCCACCGTTTTTTGCGATGCATTTTGTTAGCAAAGCTGTGTCTATACAGTATATGGCCTAAGTTTTTTACAAACTAATCTTTTAGTGTTGTACCCTGTTCTCAATATCGCTTTTGTAAAATAACAAAACGTATTATATATTATACTTGCGTTTTTTGTTTTCAGAGCGCTGCTATAATTAAGCACGCAGCTATTCTTTACAGCTCTAGCTGACGTATAACTCGTGTAATTTTCTAAAAACTACTTTAGATATAATTGCGTAAGTGTCGTCATCATCATCATCATCACTACATATTATAAAACAAAGTCGCTGTCGCTGTCTGTCCGTCCTTATGTATGCATAAATCTTCAAAACTAGGCAACGGATTTTGAAGCGGTGTTTTTTAATAGATAGAGTGATTCAAGAGGAAGGTGTATATATATGTATAATACATACATAATATTGCAGAGAAACACTGATAAATCGGTATCAGAATACCACGTGGGCGGAAAATATGGCGGTACGAAGTTCGCCGTGTCAGCTAGTTTTTAATAAACAAATATTATTTAGACGGTTGGGGTAAGTTTATTAAGCAAACGACACTTAATTTTGTTATAAATTTCATTAGTAGAGATGTGAGCGATAAAATCTGGGGTTATAGTACTTATATTTGATTGTGTATTTCACCGTTTGAAGTTTTATTGCTTGTTTCTATTAATTATAACACTGAAAACCTATTGAAGTGAAATTAATTTTAACACATTGTAGCTCGATTTAATTTATTTTATATTTTTTGCACCTTTTTTAATATAGGATACGTCAATATGACATCTCCACGCCTGATGGTAAGCTGAAGACAAAGTTTCAGAATAGAGGGTCACCATTATAGACACTAATAAAATTACAATGGTGGCACTTAGCTTGTCAGCCTCATCAGATGCTTCTTGACGCCCCGCTTAAAGGACCAGAGATTGTAGGAAGAAGGAAACACGTGAGCTGGTAAGAAAATGTTGCACAAGACCATAGGCTGCGGCAACCACTTACCATCAGATGGATCGTGTGCTTGTCTACCACCTAAGTGGTATAAAACACCGACTAAGTGCGAATCGGACTCGCGCACAATGGATTACGTATAATTTTGTATTTGTTATAACTTATAGCTGACCCGGCGAACTTCGTACCACCATATTTTCGGATACCGTTCCCGCTGCATATCTCTAAATTTATCAGTGTTTCTCTACAATATTATGCATGTACTATACATATAAACCTTCCTCTTGAATCACTCTATCTGTTAAAAAAAACCACTTCAAAATCCGTTGCGTAGTTTTGAAGATTTAAGCATACATAGGGACGGACAGACAGCGACGGCGACTTTGTTTTATAATATGTAGTGATATAGCAACAGAAATACATCATCTGTGAAAATTTCAACAACCTAGCTTTTACGGTTCATGAGATATAGCCTGGTGACAGACAGAAAGTGAAATTTTAAAAATCTTCTTCATCCTAGCGTTAATTCCCAGTCGCATCCGAAGCTTTCACCTCGGAGTCTGGGATCCGCTTAACCAGTCTAACTGCGGATTTGGCTAAACATCGGTATTTTCTGTGAAGAAACTGCCATCTGACCTCCACAACCCAATATTGGGTGATGTCGAAGCATTGCAGCTAAACCAGTTGTTGAACTTTTTTTAGAGCTCCAACTACCCGTAACGACGGCCTTTTCTTATCGTACAAAACCCGTAACGACTGCCATAGATATTTGTATGGCAACCGAGACTGACGGCTTAACGTGCTCTCCGAGGCACGACCAGACCAATGCAAATACCCATAATCATGCATAACAAATATTTGCACTGAGCGGGAATCGAAACCGCGTCTCCTGTGTAGCGGCCGTAGACAGTGAAGTCTTATAATATGGTTCCCATTTTGGCCTTTAGTCACGGAACCCTAAAAAATAACAACAAAACAAAACAAATACTCAAAGTTCAGATCGAATTACGATATCATTTGGCACTCTTCGCACTCCCGTGAGGATCTGACAACCTTTATTACTCAACGGAGTGACAAGGAAATAAAAATTTGTATCTGATGCTGATCTATGACGAATCTCTAGAGTAAAGATGGTTTTTATATCCTGTAAAATAATAATAAGTTCATTTTTCTGATGATTTTAATTTTTATTATTCTAATTCATCCTAGTGTTAATCCCAATTGCATCCGAAGCTTTCATCTCGAAGTATAGGGTCCGCTTTACCAGTCTAACTGCGGATTTGGCTGGATTTTGATATTTTTCGTAAAGCAACTGCCATCTGACTTCTACAACACAAAAGCGACATTAGGTGATATCGAAGGATTGTAGCTAGACCAGTTGTTGGACTTTTTTTTGGGTTCCAACTACCCGTAAGTATATAAGTTCATTTTTCGGATATTTTTAATTGTATATGTGGTCCAATGACTTACCCTAGCTATTGCCCACAGCTCCGTGGATACCAGTTATCGCGACCTAAAAAAACATAGACTATATCCTTTCCCAAACTTTAGTCTATCTCTGTACCAAATATCATAAAAATCGGTTCAGTGGTTTAAGCGTAAAAGCTTAACAGTAACATAGTTACTTTCGCATTCATAATACAAACTGACACAACGTATGTATGGGTTTGAGGGAGCCTCACAAAAACCATGCATATTCATATTCATACGTTTATTTATATCTATTTGATCTAATCAAGCATCAAACCGCGACCTCTGACTCTGACTTAACAGTCGAACCTTCTTCCAACCACTTCACCACACAGAGCGCCATCTGTGAGCTAAACCCTAAACTACACTCAGTCGAATTTTCCAAAAGTTACACTTTTCATGTGGTCAGACTGCTTTCTCTCGAGGGTAGCGTTTCCAATTTAAATAATCTCCCCTTACATGTTAACTTACTTAAAATCTGAGTGCAAAGAGCTCAAGGGTATTATTCTGAGTGACATCGAGTATGAAACGCAGTCGTAACGTGAGAAGACGGTGAGTTACAAGCCAGCTACGGACCGCAAAAGCATTTAATCCAGCCCACGGAGCGACGGCGGGACTTCGATATAAATATTATTTTTTTATACCACTTAGGTGGCATACAAGCACACGGCCCACCTGATGGAAAGTGGTTACCGTGGCCTATGGACGTATGCAACACCAGGGGCGACACACTCGTGCTGTCGACCCTGAAGAAACCTTCTAATGCCCTCCTTGAAGAACCCCATATTATAGTCGCTTGGTCTTGGTATAGATAATAAAAAAACATGGTCGGCGATAATTATATTTTAACTGTCTAGAGAAGTATATAATAGATTCTGGCAGCTACTGTGAGCTTGAGAGCCACCTCTACCTCGATATCGGGTATCTCCTTGGTATAATGGCGCATTATCGAAGCTCTGTGGTCTTAATCGCTGTGCATTTTTCTCATAATTCTAGCCTTCCTATAAAATATGTTAAACTTTCTGGCCCCCCATTAAGAATGTTTGCCCAGCACTGAACTAGACCAACTTAAATATGTCAACTTTTACGAACGCGCATAGTTACGATACGATTTGTCACTCAGAATAAGGGACCAGGCGAGTTCTTTTGTTGTCATTGCCTCGACGATGTTTGTCGTAGTGCTATTCTCAAATTAAAAAACAATATCACTTTGTTTTAACACTGACTGTCGTTACAAATCTGTGTCTCTAGTAGAAGTTTACAAAGTTTGTCGACTATCGATCGGTTAGTTTGAACGTAGATTAAGTTCAAAGTTTAGGTGTAAGTTGAAGGCTTTGTTTCTTCAAAGGCTAAATTATATTAGTGTACTTTCATTGTCACTTTCACCTCGGAGTCTGGAGTCCGTTATTTGCAGTCTAACAGCGTGTAACTACCTTGTGATCTCCACAATTCCAATCAACAAACCCAATAGAGCAGTCCGACTGGGGAAGTACCTCCGCCCTACAGAACACCGCGGCTTAATAACCTCGTGTTGTGTATCCGACGGTTAGTAGGGTAGCCAGAGCTCACTGGAGAGATTTTGTACTGTCAGTGGGAAAAGAAAAGACTTTGTCCTACTTATCTTTCGCGAGAATCTATCTGTTCCTACAGGGTCGACAGCACGAGTGTGACTCCCCTGGTGTTGCACTCGCCCATAAGCCACGGTAACCTCTTACGATCAAGAGGGCCATGTGCTTGTCTGCGCCCTAATTAGTGTAAAAAAAAACCCTTTCGATACCGACTGCAGTTAGATCAGTTGTTGGATTAGTAGGGCTCCAACCACCCTAACAAATAACGACTACCATAGATATTCGTATGACACAGTGGTGAAAGTAGGTACCATAGATGTTCGTATAACCCGATTCCTGTCGGCTTTCCAATGTATCGCATGATGTATGACAAATTAGATCGAGGCAAGAGTTCCTTTGCGCCAGCTTTCCTTTTAAAAATTTTCATCCCTAACCTCAAAGAAGCAAGTTAAGTTGTTGGATGTCATACAACCACGACTCAGCCTCACCCCCTATTACGTGGGGCCTGTGACAATGATTGGTGAAATGTGGGTGTTAAATTCACCTCTGCCTAACCGTCCGGGGATAAAGGCGTGATTGTATGTATGTATGTAGTGATGATTATTTACTCTTAGTCCGACGTTTCGACTACTTTTCAGCAGCTATGCTCGCAGGGTGGCGGGGCGGCGGGACGCGGGGTACAAGGCATATGTAAGGAAATGTAGTGAATAATATTATTGTCCAGTTCAATGAACCAGTGAGCCGTCTCAATAGGAAAATCATACGTGTTGCTAAACCAATTGGTTCTCATTGTAACTGTGTATACTGTGTATTGGATAGGTATATATATTTTCGATCTAATATGTTTTACATTCACCATATCTATAAAAACTGAATTTACTTACTTTTTGAAATTGACAAGCACACGACCTACCTGATAGGAAGCGGTTACCGCGGCGTATAAACGTGTACAACCAGAGAGGTATTCACACACTTTTCATTCTTTCGTTCTCAATAATGCCCTGGATCAGATGGAAGTCTCTGAACAGACTCCGGACACGGGTCGGCCGAAGCAAAGAATGCCGGGCTAGGTGGGGGTTCTCAAGTGGGGCAGACCTGAGATGTGAATGTGGAGTTACACCACAGACAATGGCCCACCTGCTGACGTGTGCTACATGCCCACACACATGTACACCGGAGGACCTCATGTGCGCCTCCGAGAGCGCTATCCAGGTAGCAGCACACTGGGAGAACACCATTTGAGAGTATAGGCGCCATCGCCACGATAGAAGAAGAAGAATAATGTCTTGAAAAAAGGGCAATTCAAAAGTACTCTAAACCAGTGGACTTGTATGAATGGTTTAATGCTAGTAGAAGAAGCTTCAATCAATTAGCCTATCTAATTGCAGTCCACTGCTGGGTATAGGCCTCCCCCAATGTGCGCCACGTTTGCCGATCCTCCGCCTTCCGCATCCAGTCCGTCCCAGCCACCTTTCGCAGGTCGTCGGTCCATCTGGCCAGGGGATGTCCTACCCTCCGTTTTCCTACGCGCGGTCTCCACTCTAGGACTCGTTTGCTCCAACGGAAGAAGCTTGTATATAGCGAACTGTTGTATCTGCCTACCCAGGAAGGACATAGGTGTGAGCATATGTATTTATATTTAACACCAGTGCGAAGACTAGTCAATTGTCACTATTGTATTCTCTTTGACCTGTCTGACTGAACTAAATTGCTTATGATAGCGGTTCTACCTCGGAAGTGTGCAAGCTGGGGCTCGAACCCGCAATAATTTGATTGCAAGCCATTACTCTGCCGCTGCTTAAATTGGAGTATTAATTGCTTTAACTAAGTTAGTTTCGACTACACCTAACAGTCTCTTATAAACAACAGGGGAGAATGGGGATGATTGGACGCATTGACATTTTTTTTTGTTTAAACACAAGTTTCCACAAGATTGCAAGTAAAAATTAAAAGAACCCGAGGGCGTTATTTTTTAAAACATAAAATGATTTGACGACAGTAGCGTTAGGTGAAAATTTTCAAAAAGGAAGTCGGAAGATTTTTTTTCTGCCATCTAGTTTGCAAAGACAAGCCGGCCTGAATCGTGTTTAAGGGACTCCTCGCCAGGTTGACGGTATCAAGTCGTCATTTCGATTTCTTTTTTTATACCACTTAGGTGGCAAACAAGCTGTTACGGTGGCAGAAAGTGGTTACCGTGGCCTATCGACGTGTGCAACATCAGGGGAGTCACACTCGTGCTGCGGACCTTGTAAGAACATTCTGGATGCCCTTCTTGTATAACCCAATATTGTAGTCTTACTTGACTACGACAGCAACGAAGCTGAACGATGGGTAATTATAATTTTAATGTATTCAGTGACAGTTTGAGGACAGGAATTCCAGGAAGTTCCTACGAATATTAACAGGATAAAAAAGCATTCATTAAGACGTGAACAGTATTAAAAAAATCTATTGTAAAGTCACTGATTTCAGTGATTTCCCAACCGAAAATTGTAGAAAAAATCATTAAAATAGCCAATAAAATGTGAATACTTTGCTTTATATTGCGCAACAAAAATACCAAAAGCCACTCAATAAAATATAACCTCACATTTTATTCATGCCGCTCAAATGAACCTCAAACTCGCGAAGTGCCATCATTGCCGACCGTCCTCCCAGGAGACTAGTACTGCAATAGAACGCCGCTTGCATTACCTGCACGGTTACACACCTCCTCACCTCCTAGTTATTTCATTTTCAACTCTTTTTACTACCTATCTCTTTTCATTCGTTTCGTTGTTATGAGTTTCTCTAGAGATTTATGTTAGCTACACTTGAGTTTGTGATGTGTAATCTTTTTTATTCGGTTAAAGAATGTGTATGAGTAGAATATCTAAATCAATGAAGGTTCTGCCGTAGCGGTAGTAGAGTGTTCGATTGCTAAGCTAAAAGTCACGGGTTCGATTCCCACTCAATGCAAATATGTATATTTTGCATTTGTTTGGATTTTTTTATGTATTTATAAAATGTATGTAAGTATTTTAGGACTAAGTAGAATTTGTCATATGGATTCTAGAAGGCAAAGAAACATCTGCATTTTAGAACCCATATGCAAATTTTGGATATAGACGCTGTGTATGTCCTAAAATATATTTTTTGTTTAATTAGTATTTTGAACTCTAAATTACAACGTTATAAAATAAAAGAGTACTCGTATGTACTCACAATACATTTAATATAAGTAATTTTATATTTGTAGAGTTAGACTATAAAAAATAAACATTTATTTTACAGCAATCCTAAGAAAAACAGTAGATAATCTGAATACCATTTCACAAAAAAATACTCCAAAATATTATCACTACGTTCATAAACTTAAATATAATATTGAAGTAATATTGCTGCACATCTTTATAAATTTCATAAAGAATGGTAAACCCGCGTGTAAACACCTTTAGGCATTTGTCCCATCGCCGGCGATGGCGTATAATGAAGCAGTAGCGAGTGTGTAGCTTCAATTGTTTTACCGCTGAACTATAAGCATAATAAATAAGAGAATATGCTAGGTCAACGCTGCAAACTGCTACTGTACATTCCTCCAACTCAATCAGCGAGTTTTCTCATCGCCAAGCGAGAATCTTCTTTTAAATTAATCGCTTCTGCTATCGAAAGAATCGTTGCAATTTTGTCAGTCTCAATTAAAATGTTATAAAATAAATGTTTTTAATGACGGAGACGCCAATCACTTATTTCGAATCTCATATATAAGCCAAGCGAGAATCGTTCACCGATTATTATCTTTATCAGTTATTGTCGTTGCGACAAAATTGGTAGAGAAAAAGTTGCACCGATCGTTTCGACAGGCAGCGATCAATTATTCATTCATATATTTCTTCGCAAGCGTTCTGTATCGCCTGTACCTACGTTTCTTCTGCGAGTAAATTGTCGATAGTTGGTAGTTCTCTCGCTGCCAGTGGGACAACTGCCTTACTGACATCTGCACGTCCCTAACGTCACAGACAGTGTACTTCGAAAATAGTCAGTCAGTGTCAGCACTACGAAAATAGTCCGAATCCACCACGTACAGACAAGACGTGTTCTACATAAATTATATACACAAGTACGTTCACCGGCGTTGAATCTTTTGGTAGTTGGATACGGTTGACTATTTTGATTCGTTTGACAGAAACGTATCCACACCTGCCCCTCTAGACAAGTGGCGATTCGTCGGCCGGCGTTTTGTAGAATAGAATGCCAAATATATGGGATTTGACGTATATGACAGGCGTCAACTAATGTCAAAAACGTCATATCCTATACATTCGTCATTCTATTCCATGATACGCCGAGCAACGAATTGCCACTTGTCTAAGGGGGCTGTAAATCCCCGAAGGGTAGCCATAGGTGTATTAACACCCTCATTTCGCCAGGTATGATTTTCGGTCCCATGTAATAGGGAACGAGCCTATTGCTGTCAAGCGGGCACTTTGTCATGGGCTGTATGTTTACTGTCGGATGGAGAACAGCCCTATCCCTTAGTCGCCTTCTACGACACCCACAGGAAGAGATGGGGTGGCCCTAATATACTCCACCGGGAACCAACAATACAAGAATTTATCGTAGGTATGATCAAATAATGTCCAAAGCTCAGTGAAAATTATGTAAAACTATTTGTTTAATCTCAAGTGCAAAGCTCACCACACCGCTCGCCATAGGCAGGGAATTCATCCTTACACATTGCGAGCAGAAACGGTGCGCACTGTACGGTATGAAAGGAACTTCATCCCATGCACACTCAAGCTGTGAAATGAACGCTCTGTTTTGGTTTTCCCAAGCGACTACAATATGGGGTTCTTCAAGAAGGGCATTAGAAGGTTTCTTCAGGGTCAGAAGCACAAGTGCACGAGTGTAACGTCCCTGGTGTTCTATACGTCCATAAGCCACGGTAACCACTTTCTATCAGGTGGGCCGTGTGCTTATGCTTAAAAAAAGTAAATATCATATTCATTTAAGTATATTTTGAAAAATGTACCTATATGTTTAAGACTAGACGGGAACCTGCGACCAGTCCTTTGCAGAGGGAGTGCTCTGACAACTGAGCTATGAGCTTGTCTTTAATAGTTAGCATACTAATTGCTTTACAATTTCATTGTATAATGTATTGTGTTGTTGTCTATTTACCCAAAAGGAAAGTGTATAGCACTCGTATTTCCCTTTTCCTACAGTCCCGGATACAAGCGCGTCGTTAAAAAAATTATTATTAAAAATTTAAAAACCCTGACCCAAAAATAATCTATAAAAAGTAAAAAAATAACTATTATTTTTATGACCTACCCTAAGTATTGACCCTTTTGTCATTCATTTGTCTCTCTCACCTTGGTACGCCCTCTTGTTAGGTTGTTGGGTATATACATAGTAGAGATGTGCCGACTAGTCGCCGACTAGTCGGTAAAGCCGACTATCCGGCCACTTTTGTAGTCGCCGATTAGTCGGCGACTAGTCGGCAAAGAGCGCCGACTATCCGGCTTCATACCGATTTACTGGTTTGTGTACCTTAGAGAATAATGCATTTTAGTAGTATCCAATTTCTAGCAGTCTATTAGCTATCCAATTTTAAGCGGCTGAAGTTATGCTTGAAGTTAAGCTATGAATAGGATTCTGCAACTTATTTTCATACATAACAGCAAAATTTAGCAATCCAATGGCATAAATGATACAATGCCAGATAGCGTATATTTTGTTTGCTTAATCATAGGTTTGATTGGAGGATGATACATTAGCAGATTGAACAAAACCTCGATATTTTTTTGAGCACTGTTATTTAAAAAATCATAAACTTTGTTTAAGAAGGGCAAAAATGGTCAAGAAAAGCCCATTAATTATAATAGCTGAGGGTTGGCTGGTCTTAAAGAACCTAAAGTTTCTATGTTCCTGTATGTTTCTGTAAAGATAATGGTCCGAGAAACAAAAAATAGCGTAAAAACTTGTCGTACTAATTATTTTTTATCTGATAAATTATATGCATCTTTTAAGGGTTCCGTAGTCAAATGGCAAAAAACGGAACCCTTATAGATTCCTCATGTCTGTCCGTCCGTCCGTCTGTCTGTCCGTCCGTATGTCACAGCCATTTTTCTCCGAAACTATAAGGCCTATGCTGTTGAAACTTGGTAAGAAGATGTATTCTGTGAATCGCATTAAGAATTTCAGACAAAAATAAAAAAAGCATTAAATTTTGGGGGTCCCCATACTTAGAATGAAACTCAAAATTTTTTTTTTCATCAAACCCATACGTGTGGGCGGTGTGGGGTATTGAGGTTTCTAACATAATTTTTTTCTAAACTGAATAGTTTGCGCGAGAGACACTTCCAAAGTAGAAAAATGTGTGTCCCCCTCCCTCTAACTTCTAAAATAAGAGAATGATAAATCTAAAAAAAATATATGATGTAAATTGCTATGCAAACTGCCACTAAAAATTGGTTCGAACGATACCCATTCAGTAGTTTTTTTTAATACGAGTACCTCATAAACCGCAATTTTCGCCTTTGCTACTACGGAACCCTTCACGGGCGAGTACGACTCGCACTTGGCCGATTTTATTTATTGAATCTCTCAGTAAACATCTTACACTACAAGGGACAATCAACTGCACTAGATACATTTCGTAAAAATAAATTTTATCTACACAACTTGCAGAGTCGGTACCTTTGAGCTTCATTATCTGATGAAACAAATAATTTATTGAAATAACTAATTGTAGCATAACATGTACAGAATAGTCCTCGTATCGATAGCTTAACTATTTTAATTTTGAAAAAATTGAATTTCGTCCACCTAAAACTTGAAAATTGATCAGCGTGCGGCGGCGGCGGTGCGGCTCACGCGAATGTACTGTAAACGAAACAATCTGGTAATACCCGTAACCATGATCGGCTTGGCCGACTAGTCGGCCGATTAGTCGGCTGTTTAGAAACCGAATAGTCGGCTAGTCGGCTAGTCGGCCAAAGTTATGATCGGCACATCACTAATACATAGTATAATTTTTTTTAACCTTTTCCATTGCCATTTTCACTCCTCATATCTTTTAAATGAACACTCTCGACTAGCCCATCTTTCAAACAAAAACAACAGAATCGAAATCGGTTCATCGTTTGGGACTACGATGCCATAGACAGACTGACACACACATCCATACACACTTCAAACTTATAACACCCCTCGTTTTTGTCGGGGGTTAAAATGCATCTATCAAGGCCAAGGGCAAGTTAGGGACCACCATTTTAACGCCAATAACTTCAGAAATGCTGGTACTAATCTTCAGGACTGCACCTCAGTTTTTTACCATCTAGCGTGGTAAAGTAAATTGTCGGACCAAATATAAAAAAAACCCTTTAATTAAAATATCTTCCTTTTTGGAGTCGGTATAAAAAGCTCGTTACGCGTAACACGTAGGTATACTCTTCTCTAATGTAACAAATAACCACAATGTACTTAATTACAATGCACGCCGACCACAACTTTAAAACATGTCGAATTGTCGCCACATAATGATTGATATTTATTTAATGCGTTCGTTAATATTGTACAATTATTTGATTATTATCGCAAACCGCTAAACCAATTGCATATGATATGATTTTAATTATTTAAAACTAAATCAGTCTGCGCGGATGACAGTTAACGCGGTTCAACCGATTGCAATGAAATAAACGTAAGATTCTAAGTGTGACCAAGTCCTTTGAAACAAATAAAAACGCATCAAAATCTGTACAGTAGTTTTTGCGTTCATCGCGAACAAACAGACAAAGAATTTAAAAAAATATATTTTTTCATGTTCGTTAAAATAACATAACCCAAGTATTTAAAAAAATCCAATGTAGATACCTACAGACACGACCACTTTACAATAATTATATAATAGTATAGACTATATATCACTTTATGCACACACGCACACGCAGACGCACACACACAGAACAGTTTATAGAAACTAGATCAAAGTCAATAGACATATATTATGTTCATATTGTTAATGCGAAAAATTGCACTAAGCGGGCATCGTACCCGCGACCAACGTTTAAACCTGACCCGCTATACCGTTTATATATTACAACCATAACCCCTTCTAACCCCTCACCACATAGCAACACAACATAACATACGAATCACTTACGAATACGACGAACGTATCGACTTACAGAATCAACAGTGGAGCCGAACGTGGAAACATTATCTGTTTTGTCATGCCCGTAATTTGTATAGTCAGCCACTGTTCTCGGGCATGATTGATATATTTTGTTATACTGACGGCTTGGTTGGTTGTAAGTGGATATTAATAAATACCTACATAATGTATGTATTTACAATGTATAACCAGTATAACGTATAACAAATACATAATTATGTATGTACCTATTTACAAAAAAAATGTGTCTAATTATGTGTATCCGCACTTTAGAACCCATAATACAAGCTAGTTAAACTATGCTTACTTTGGGTCTAGATAGCGTTGTGTAGAATGTTCTACAACAATAAAATATGCATGTGTATGTCGGTACTACTCACGCCTGTTATTGTAGAGAGGTTAGGTAGAGGTGAATAAACACTGAGTCAACAAAAAAATCTGTATTCAGTCCCAACAGGGGGTGGGTGCATTGTTTTTAAGCTAAGTATAAGTTAAGGCAAGTATAAGGCTAAGGCAAGTATAAGTTAAAGGTAAAATCTTAGGAATCCTATGTACCAATAATAAAGGCGGCTTAAAGTATAAAGGACTTGGATCCTAAGTCCTTAAGGACTTGAACTCTAAGTAGGTGCTCTAACCATCTGAGCAACCTAGACCTATCCTAGATAGTAAATTTTTGTCTACATGCATCTTAGAGCGACATCCGGGCCATCTACCGAAAAATCTTCGAACTAATAGTATCTATGAATTTATACCTGATACTGATTTGAATATTAAAGAAAGAATCAACACACTGACATACAAACTTTGCAAATTAAATAACAACTTGTATATATACATTAAGTTCGAACTCATATACACGACACCCATTTTATACATTTCTTTTTTATCAGCAGTATATTTATATTTCCTGTGCGGGGTCAGCGGGTCGGGAGCCGCTGACGTACAGTCAGCAACAGAAGCTGCTGAAGACTAATAAATGAATTATATACATTTAACAATGAAATACACATTTCATTAATATGGACATCGGGTATAATCTGGTTGAAACATCAGGCAATTCAAAGACACGATCACCTATACCATGATTGCGTTAATTCCTGTTAACATTTCTGTATATCATGGAACGCGTCAGTTTTAAAGTTAATATTATGGTATTTTCGAATTCTTCTACTTTTCCTAATACCATTTTGTGTTTTGCTTGCTCCAGAGTCTAGATCTTTAAGATAAAGTAAAGTACCTATCAGGTCAGGAAGAAGAAGAAGAAAGTATCAGGTAGAAAAGATAGGTACTTATTTGCACATCGCTGCCCCTCTAGACAAGTGGCAATTCGTTGCTCGGCGTATGATGGAATAGAATGACAAATGTATAGGATTTGACGTTTTTGACATTCGTTGACGCCTGTCATATACGTCAAATCCGATACATTTGGTATTATATTCCATCATACGCCGAACAACGAATTGCAACTTGTCTAGAGGGGCTGATCCATTTCCTAGTAATACTAATAGTTGACAAGTAAAAGTAAGAAGCAGTGATAGTAAAAATTAGTTTGTCCTCTCCCATTCCTTCCCTCCCTTCAGTTCTTCCTCTTTCTTTATTTTCTTCCCTTTTATCTAATTGTGCAAAATTTCAGCCAAATCCATCCATTCGCAATAATCAATAAAAAAATAAACAAATCACTTTCGCATTTTTTAAAAAAAAGTTTTGATATAACTTTAGTTGCTAACCGTACCTACGATAACATGGGGTTAAGGAATTCGTAATAATGTCAGCAGTAATACTTTCCCCATCGTTGCATATTCGTACTTATGTAGGAAGTTTCAAAGGGAAAAAATGTGTCAAACATCCCAAGCAATCTTTATTATATTAGAATTCTCACGTCACACTGTTTGTCTGCTAACTTTTCCGAAATGGCTGGACCGAGCCTATGAATTTTTTTAAGCATGTTTATGGTAGGTTTGAGAATAGGCCGTAAACTATTTTGAAATTCCCAATTTTATATAAAGCATTTTCTTAATTTTAATTTAATTATTTTCTTGCAATTCTTTTTTTTTTCATTTATTATAATGTGGCATTATAAAATACATACAACCCTAAATTTTCACCCTTCTCCTACCAACCCCAATTACTAAAGAAATTACTGAAAAGTAGTCGAAACGACGTACTGAGTGGAAAATATTAGTCTATTGCAGTCCACTGCTGGACATAGGCCTCTCCCAATGTGCGCTATTACTGCCGATCCTCCGCTGTGCATGTAACTAATAATCCGTTAAAAGTGTTTTTTTTTTTTCAATTCGTTATAGATAGGTTATTTCAATTGATAATCAAACCTATCAACTAAGACTCATTATCATCATTATACTCATTATCACATCTTATTATTATCTACCCAAATCCGGTAACAAGTTTCACAACATCACCAAATATTATCCTAACACAATGAGGTAATGAAGATCTATAAACCGTAGGCGTGCGATACCTCCGATTACTCGTGATAGAGGGTACTCGAGCCTCTCGACTGCGGTCATCTTTACGAGTAATTGAGTACCAAGTGAATGCCCTGCTGTATTGATTCTTGACCTATTATGTGCCTCACAGCCCACGGAGTTATGCTTGAGAGGTTATTATCTTCAGGGTTCCGTATCTCAAAAGGAAATAAATACTATATCTACCTTATTTTCTTCTATATTAACTACCAATCACGATTCTAAGTTGCATTTTGCAGCCAGTGGACTGTTCTCTTGCAATTCTACGGCGGTGACTGCTTTTGACTACCCAATCTCAAAAGGAATCATCATTATCAATCTATCAATCATGTATCAGCTTCATAGATACGCTAGTCATAAACATTATTCTATTCTTGTTACATATAGGTACGTCAAATCAAATCAAATTTATTTCAAAATCGTTGTACAGTATTTTACATAAATTCTTAATCTATCATGCGTAGTTATATTGTGCATAAGTAGTTATCCTAAGTATGTATATTGTATTATATAAATTTTGTGCAGTCAAATATCTTAAATAAGTCTTTATATGGATATTATCTAAGTTACTGTTGTGCCTGAACTAGGTACCTAATCCTGTGTTTCAGGCGTCAAGTGCAGATTATTGATCCTTCTAAAATACTATTACAGATACAACTATTTACTAAGAATAATACAATTCTCCTTATTTCTTACGCTTATAGACAGGTTTTTTCATAATAATACTCGTATCCATCTACTAACCCAAAAGTAAAAATATCTCATCAAAGGCCTCTTCAGTAGAGTTAGGTACTTTAGGATTGTTATTGAAAGCTGTACTCGTTATATTATTACGAAATACTTCTTGTTTCAGTAGGTACTTATCATTACTTTGGAGATCTATTAGGTAATATTATTATATTAACTGAAATCCATATTTGTAGACTACTAGATGTTGCCCGCGGTTCCGCCCGCGTTATGTCGGTTATCGTGACCAATGACCAAAAATCTAATATTATAAATCTAAGATTTTTTATCCATACTAATATTATAAATGCGAAAGTAACTCTGTCTGTCTGTCTGTCTGTCTGTCTGTTACATTTTTACGTCAAAACCACTGAACCGATTTTGATGAAATTTGGTATAGAGGTAGATTAGACCTTGAGAAAGGACATAGGTTATGTTTGGTCGCGAAAACCGACATCCACGCGGGCGGAGCCGCGGGCAAAAGCTAGTTTCTAATAATTTATTTCTCAAGTTGTCAAGTTGTTTATCTCAAAAACTAAACGACCACACATTATTTATATATTTTTATGCTAAATTGTTTGTATTACGACTTCATAGCTCTCTATAACATTACCTACTTACCTCCCAATTACGAATCCCACAACAGAGGATGTCTTAGCGACTTTCAGAAGTTTATTGTTGTGACGTGATAATGGCCGACCCTCGTGTTTATTTACTCTATAACTCATTCGAATTCTGTTAGTACAGTGATATTCCGACTTACGCCACCTCGCTTTACGTAAACGGGGAATCGACAGCGCTTTTATTACTATCAAAGTAATAATCTTTACAACAAAATTATTAGAATATCTACTATCTATCTGTTCTTTATTTAGGGTTAGTACAAAGATATTATATAAAAAGAAGTAGATATGTTATTGCGCGAAAATCGTGAAGATCCGAAAACGAGTCAATTGGAACGTTTGCCTCTAGTACCGCGTGCCGAGCGGCGCCGGACGTTGAGCGGAAGCATCAGTGACTTAAAAAAATAACGAAAATGCCATCGTATGTTTATAGACACTACACGAACTATTACTCTAAAGTTAATACACCAAAAGTGTAGATGAATTAAAAATGTGTGTGTGTGTGTGAGTTCGGCACATTTTTCTACGTTGATTTGTAAGCATATGACATGTCTATGTTATGAAATGTCATTGGGTTAGTAGTAAGCTGAAAGTCAAGGATTGGCTACAAAACCATTTAGATACTAGCAGAATCAAGTGATCTCTTATTTGTAATCCTGACAAAGCTGTACCTATTCTTTGTAAATTGTGGTGGGCTTCTGGTGATCTGTAATACAGGAACTCACCTATCTCAGACACCAGATCCTCACATATACTCGTACTAGACTGTTCAAAACTACTAGTTTTTTTTTCATTTTTATTAATGTAATCAGGATTTAATGATGCTATCGGTGCTATGACGCTCTCGATTGCAGCAGGGTGCAGTTCACATCATTGGTGATTCTGAGGTTGCTAACACCTTGGAACCTCTGCAGTTGCTTAGAGACGTTACCTCTCTAACCAAACTCTTTCAACTGATCCCAGTGATCCCACCCTCTCTCTTCCTGTCTGGAACAGTTCGTGCTAGCCAGCGGTGCCACCCACATAGAAGAAAGAATGAATGAAAGAAGAAAGATTTACCTATAAATAAATTTAAAAATGTAGTTAAGAGGAAATTGTGCTAAAAAGGCTATTATAAAATAGAAGAATATTTAGATGATAAACTAGCTTGGAAATGAGCTGTTCACTCATGCATGCTTCTCAAACAAATTATTGTATTTAGACTAGTATCTTATATATATAGTATATATAATATATATATATAGTATAGTAGTAGAATAACATATCTTTCTTTAACCCTTTAACAAGGATGGCGCGCCAATATAACGAGTTGGCAAAGCAGAACAAACACCCAGACATATTTGATTCCAATCATAACAGATTTGTTAAAATTCTGAAAGACATCCTCCATAACAGTTCGGCCTTGTAAGTGATTATAACACGTCATTATTATACTCTTTCCAATTTGTTTGATGAAGAGGTTTTACTGTATTTAAATATTGTTTTAACTGTGTACACATGTAGTTATGTTACAATCCAGAACGGAACTGTATTTTAATCTTATTATTTTTATATGATTGTAATGTGTTTTGTGTACCTGAATAAATAAAAAAAATAAGACTAAGTAGACTAAGCATTGTTTGTAAATAGACCAAAAAAAAAGCCCGCTGAGTTTCTTGCCGGAGTCTTCTCAGGCCGGGGCCGCGTTTCGAACCGGTGGTCCATTTGCTAAGCTAGTCTTTAGTACATATATGTATATTTTTGACGTTTTGTAAGTGCCGTTTTGATGGTCTATACAGAATAAATGATTTTTGACTTTTGACTTTTGACTTTAATCCATTCCGTCTCGCACCAAGTGGACCGATTGGGAAAGTAGACAGATCAAGAAAGTGGACGGATCGGGAAAGTAGACGGATGGTTCCTGAGACAACGGTTTGAGGCCACCTCTCTTCTTCTTCCTCCTAGCGTTAATTCCCAGTCGCATCCGAAGCTTTCAGCTCGGAGTCTGGGGTCCGCTTTTACCAGTCATAGCTACAGATTTCCGTGAAGCGATTGCCATCTGACCTCCACGACCCAATGTTAACATTAGGCGATATCGAATCTTTGCAGCTAGACCGTTGTTTTTGGACTTTTTAGGGCACCAACTACCCGTAACGACTGCCATAGGTGTTCTTATGGCAACCGGGACCGCGGCTTAACGTGCTCTCCGAGGCACGACCAGACCAATGCAAATACCCATATTTAATGCACACAAATATTTGCACTGAGCGGGGATCGAACCCGCGCCTCCTGCGTAGCGGCCGCGTTCACTACCGCTACGCCACAGAGGCTGGTTTGAGGCCACCTCTCTGCCGCACGATAAAGAGCTTGAATGCTCTGCCCCCGACGTGTTTCCCTCTTTTTACAGTCCCGGGTTCCCAGTCTCAAGCGGGGATAGGGAGATGGAACAAAACGCTAAAAACACTGACAAACATTTGCATCGAAGGCGTATTAAAAAAAGAACCTGATAAGCAAGAACGGCTGAACCGATTTGGCTAATTTTAGTCTTGAAATATTCGTGGGTGTCCAGGGAAGGTTTGAAGGATGAGAAAATAGGTGCAGCGGGAACGGGAAAAATATGGCGGTACAAAGTTCGCCGGGACAGCTAGTATTTTATATTTTTAATGACTATTTACTCTAAAATCTAGTCTCTCTTACACACCTATCGCGTAAATCTGGAGTATTCCGGTACGCGAATATTTCATAAAACTCAGTTGTACGTAATTAAAATAAATAAGTACTAAACTAACAAAGCTATTTATGTTCCAAAGCAATGTTTTACCTCCCTTTTCACAAATAGTTTTAATTGCTATTTCATTTGAATTCCTAGGAACTTAATAATTTGCTTTTGAATGAAATTTTAAAGCATTTTCTATGCTAACTTTTCTTTTTTTTTAATTTCAAGATTAAAAATTTGCTTCCTACTATTTTTAGGAAAAGAAATTTTGAGTACCTACGTTTGAGCTGGAATTTGGCATATCAATACTATGCCATCATCGAGCTAATCTGTCGATGGTGTCTTAATAAAGTGACTGGCACTATATCGTAGCTTATGCCACTCTCTGATAATCTGACTCCATCCCATGGTTGCCTGGTAGAGATTGCCTTGTGCGATAAGGCCGCCAATTGTATTTACTGTTATTTTATCTAATTTTTATTTTCTGTATTTTCTGTATTTGTGTACATGCAATAAAGAGATATCTTATCTTATCTTATCTCATTTTTTTAAGTATTTGGGAATAGCGAACATTTTTATAGAACAGTAAATATTGATTCATTTTATTTATTTAAGCTTTACGTACATTTTCTACCAATCAACCATAGGGGCGGTGCAGGACTACACTTAATGAACAAAACTCTGGCGCAGACTTTCTACTCTGCGTTAAGATATGATTCTGAAGCCGACCGCATACGACAACGGCATACGCATGCAGCAGATACAGCGTACCCATTACTTGTTAAACTCCGACACGGATAAAGGGTACCATTGAGAAGCCGCAATGAACTACACGCATCTGCTGCGTACGTCGGCAGTTGTATGCGGTCGGCTACGCGGCTACGGAATCGTAATCGTTAGAATGTCTGACTGCAGTTTAAAAGTCAATATATTCAAAGAATCATATTTATTTATTTATTTTTTTTATTTATTTCTTTATTCGGAGGACCAACAGCCATGCCATAACAGAGGTATAGTGATTTACATTAGTTACATACAGCCAATTACAGGTCCTCACTGATACAATTCAGACTATGTTGTAAAAAGCGGACTACAAAGATTATTTATCACTTCATCGAATTGGAATGCTAGGTAAATATTACCTTACCTTTTTATACTATTTAGGTGGGAGACCAGCACATGGCCCCATAATAGAAAGTGGTTATCTTGACCTATGCACGTGTGCAACATCAGGGAAGTCACACGTGCTACTGAGTTTTTGTGCCATCAGTGCAGAAGACAGCAGGAGACAGGGTCTTCCCACTGACAGCACAAAAGCTCTCCAGTGAGCTCTGGCTACCCTACTCACCGCCGGAAACACCACACGAGGTTATTATGGTCGCGGTACCTAACAAAACAACATAAGTAGGTACTTACCTACATCATCACTACATATTATAAAACAAAGTCGCTGTCGCTGTCTGGCCGTCCCTATGTATGCTTAAATCTTCAAAACTACGCAACGGATTTTGAAGCGGTTTTTTTTAATAGGTAGAGTGATTCAAGGGGTAGGTTTATATGTATAATACATGCATAATATTGTAGAGAAACACTGATAAATTTAGAGATATGCAGTGGGAACGGGATCAGAAAATATGGCGGTACGAAGTTCGCCGGGTCAGCTAGTATTGAATACGATCAGAATTAATGCAAGGATGATGTTGATGACGATTGAATGAAATTTTGAAGCATTTAGTTATTATGCTAACTTTTCAAATCGCCCCAAAGACGGTAGTATAGAGGAATTTGAGTCGGCTTCGTGCGGGCTTCGGTAGCTTAGCGGTCAGAGCATTCCCCCTGTAAGGGAAAGATCGTGGGTTCGAGTCCCGCCCGAAGTCGATTCTTTTCCTTTCTAAATCGATTTGATGACGATTATTTAACAACCTGTAAAGTAACAACAAGTATGGCTGCAATCAAGCTGCAATCGTATGTTTGTGAACTGTCAAAGACTTGTCTGTCCACACTTCGACAGGTCCCTGTTTAGTCAAAGGCACAGTCTCGATGGGTAAACATCGGTGACCCAGTCGCCGGTCACTACGGACGCGCCACCGTATATTCATCCGTAGTGTTGCCACTGTCGAATTTGAATTTCCATTTTTCTCCGTTATGTCAACGTATGTCATTGTCCTTGCATTAATTCTGATCGAGTCCGGAATCCTTATTTTCCAGTCTAATAGAATGCTCTCCACTTTTCTTATTCATATAATACTTACATTTGTATAGTTGTACCTGATGCTCACTCAATCACTCAATAAGAACTTTTATTTCCGAGATTAAGGAAGATTACAGGTACATGTAATGTAATTAGTAATTAGTACATTATTTTTTTAATTAAAAAAGAATATTAGCAACCGAAATTACTAATATTCCCGTTAACCCCTCCAACTAAGCTAAATTGCTTGTGCTAGGAGTGGGTTCACGTCGGTAGTGTAATGGCCAGGATTCGAACCCGGGACCTCTCGATCGTAAGGCCGACTCCTTAACCACTAAGCTACCGATCGCTCGCTAGGTGTTCCTTCAATAGTGATTTTAATCGATTAAGATAGAAAAACAGCTCAGGCGGGACTCGAACCCGCGATCTTCCCCTTACATGAGTAATGCTCTGTATTACTGAGCCACCGAGTCTCACCGCAAGCTGATCCAAATTTTTCTATACGACTAATCGATCGCCCCATGATGAATTCATGGGGCGATCGATTAGTATAGTTAGCAATAGGGATCCCATTTTTTCTCATAATGGTTTTTGTCCTAATTTAAATTGTCATAACAAGTTAGGCATAATTTTCTTTGTCATAATAATAGTGTGCCATAATTGGTTTTTAGCATACTATGTTATTAAGCATAAATATTGTATATCCTAATGTTTTTATTCATAACTTTGATATGCATAAAGTTGTAAAGCATATTGTTTATTTGTCTAATAGTTATTTAATGGTCGAAACTCATAATCATTCCAATAAATTATAATTTCTTAACAGACAGTGATAGATTTATTGAGAAAGCCCCTGATTCCGACTTGGATAGATTAGCTTAGAAGGCTAATGCGGGAGCGGAGCGGAGCGAAGCTCCCGCATTAGGCCTTCGTGGTTATTTTTTTATAACCATGTAGAACTTTATTTAGTCAAATGAACATTCTGAATTAAAAAATTATGCTTTGGGACAGTATGCTTATCAAATATTATGCTTATAGTAAATAGGATTTAAAAAAATATGATTAAAAAGTTATGGCAAATGAGTATTACCTATGCGTAAATAATGTTAGGACAAGTAACATTATGCAATGTTAAATTATGACATAAAATTGTAGGAATAAAAATAGAGAACCTTAGCAATAGCATACTAAATGCTTCAATTTAAATCAATATTATATTTCATTGAAATATTGATTGTGTTGTAGATTACACATAATATGGTCGAACCTATTGCCATCAACTGTTCGCTGGTAAATGTTGAAACTCGCTCAATTGCCTGATATGACATCCTCATCGAGACTTTGCGCTCCTTTTTTCGCTTAACATTACGAAAAAGCACCCAAAACTATGGTAAATATTTATGAAATGACAACACCAAGCGTTACAAGCTTACTGAAAGTTTTCGGTAGTATGAAAATATTAGTATAGGTCGCAAACTCCGCTTCGCAAAGGTGTCGTCTGATATAACGTGTCTGTTTGTTTAGTCACTAATCGATAGTTATCATTTCATTTGGTAAAAGTTTTATAAGTACAATTTTATAAAGTTAACCGTTCTCCGTGTCGTTCTATGTGTCAGGTAACTATTGTTATTAGTTCTGAGTATTGCTCAAGTATTTTATAGTTGTTACTTTCACACAGGTGCGAAAATTAAGTAGGTACCTACCTAAATTCCTACATCTGATATTGTAGGATTTTAGGCGATATTTACTCATTGAAATAAACCACTTATTAAAGTATTGTGCGTTTAGCGTGAGCAACAATAAATATTCATTACATTTCGGGTGCTTAGAGATAACTTACATTACAAGCTATGTGACAGCTATAACCCGTGCCACGTATCTTGGACCTAAATCGTAAGACATACGAGTCTCTGGTGCTCGCGGATTGCTTTGTAATAGTCTATATGCTTGGTGAATTTGAGTTCGTCTACCGCAGTAGCATCCCGCGCTATCCTCAAAAGACACCCAAGAAATGTGTACTGCGCGTATAGGGCACGTTTTGAGCACATTTTAGGTCCAAGATACGTGGCGCGGGTTATACCATATGTAGCTCCTCCGCGATCATGGCATGGCTGCTGAAAAATAGTATCGAAAATTTCTGTTATATTCTTATCATCTCACCAATCTTTGGAGCCCGAGTCAACCTCACTTGCAAGCTGATATCCCTTCTGAAGTTCTGACTGACGGACGAGGCTCTATGGTAGGTAGCTGAGGTTTCCTTTTAGGTTTAGAAGGTCAGACGGCAGTCGCTGCAATAAAAGTCAAATAAAAAGAAGGAGACGAAGAGCGAACGCTTGGAAAGAAACTTTGGATGCAACGGAAAGACTTCACTGCATTATTATACAAACTATGAAGGAAGGAACTGCACTCATTAGTGCAGTTCCTTCCTTCATAGTTTGTTTTACATTGACAATATAACTTCCAAGTATTGACTCAGAGGGAATGCCTCCCTCGAATACGTAAGACCATTATTAATTCAAGCCCTCCCCAGCTCCCGTCCAATAAGGCGAGCTATAACTCAGCTAGACAAAATTAAATTTGCAAGCTACCGTTCTCAAAAGCTGAGGCGTGGGGTTGCGTGGTAATTGTTGCAGTGTCGCTGTCGTGTATGATGTGAAGATGGTGTTCTGTAGAGTTGTAATGTTTATGACATTGGTGATACAATTTATAAGCAGGGCCGGTCGCAGCTTGAAGTTTTGCGGGGGGTCACTTCGGAAATTCCTTAAGAAATTTAACCCCCCCTCCCCTCGTACTGGGACTTTTCAATATGACGTGCATGGTTTTAGGGGGAAGTCATGTCCCCTGTGACTTATAAACAGGCGCGGTCCGAGGGGGGGGGGGGGGGGCCTCGGACCGCGCCTGTTTATAAACTTGTTAGATGTTGCCAGCGGTTTCTTCCCCATGAAATTTTGATCCCGTTCCCGCTACATATGAAAATCTACTCCCACCATAAAAAGCCTACGTGTTATTCCAGACCGATTGCAATTAATTTTTCATTCCATCCAGTTCCTTCCATTTTATCCCATCAACAGGGCCGTGTGCTTGTCTACCACCTAAGATGTATAAAAAAAAATCCCGACGGCTGTCTAAAAAATCGAAACAAGTAAACCCGATTACCGTCTAAAAGATCGGAACAAGTTTGACAGCAGGCAGTACCCTATTGCCATTCATAAACCAAAAGAAAATTGGCTACCGCCTGCTGTCAAACTTGTTACAATCTTTTAGACAGCAGTAGGGCTAATTGCAATTTTATTTGTGTAGCTGCAATGCTTCGATATCGCCCAATATAACTATCGGGTTGTGGAGGTCAGGTGGCAGTCGCTTCACAAAAAATATCGAAAGCGCACCCCACACTCCGAGGTGAAAGCTTCGAATGCGACTGGGATTAACGTTAGGGTAAAGATGTTGCCTGCTTCTCCGACCACGTGGATGTCGATTATCGCGATTAAACATAGCCTATGTTCTTTCGCGAGATCTAATCTATCTCTGTACCAAATTACATCAAAATTGGTTCAGCGGTATAAACATGAAAGCGTAACAGAAAATCCTTTCCTTATGCCTACTTGCTGAACCTGCGCCAGAGTCTCAGCTATGAATCAACAAGTGTGGACGCAAAGTTGAGGCTTGGTGGGACTTGGTAAACCCCAAACAAAATACCTACTGTTTAAAAAAAATACGAGTGCTTAAGAAAGGCAATTTAAAACGAAGAACATCAGATCTTGTTTAACTGTGTACCATAAACGAGAAATGGCTTGTACTGTTAAGCCCCAAGGTACGAGCCTCGTATATAATAAGCCGGTCTATTGCAGGTCTATAAACAGTGAAATCTACGTGTTTCTGCTCGCAATCAACAGTTTAATATACGTATGACGATGAAAATGAGGGTTTAATGTTCTTAAGCCCGCTTTATATTTCCTTAATTCAGATTTTTATGGTTAGGACAGCTTATTTGGGTGTATGGAGCCTAATCAAGGTCTTCAGAACAAGTCAATGTCACTCGCGAGCTGGCGGATACACACCTGATAATTGAGGAACGACGTATGCAGAGCTTGCATGGGTGTCAGTAAAATTCTTCTTCATCATTATGAAGGTAAGCCGCCAGCACGCACACGCGCACGCATAGTCACACGCACACGCACGCACCACACACATGCACGCACGCACATGCACGCACGCACGTAGTTACGCATGCATGCACGCACGTACGCACGTACTCTCCTTACTCCTACTTACCAATAATTATATTAAATCAATGCCCCAGATTACAAGTAGGTATATAAGGTAGGTAAATATTATCGTATCATTACGTCAAGGAAGACAGAGACTGATCGGTCTATAACTTAAGTGCTGAAACACTTATATTATGAATAAAGTTAACCTCCCTCTTGTAACAAATCGAATCGATTAGGATTAGGATTTGACATTGAATTATCATTAAACGACCGTAGTAGACAGCCTTTGTTGTCTTTGACTCTTTGATTGTGCCCATGCCCAATTTTGCTAAAAATATACACATGTAAATGAAAAACACGACTTTCATCTACTTATGTGTAAATAATTACCTACTGTAAACAAAAGCCCAACGGTTCATCTGGGGGCACGGTAGTGCCCCCGCCAAGTCGAGCAAAAAAGAGCGGCACGGCCGTAACACTATTTTCTCGAAGCACTTCAGGCCATTTTCGACCCCCTAGAACTTCGTTGTGGATAAACCTAGAAGCCTGAATCGTCGTTTACTAAGTAGGCACTGTAAAAACACTTTATATTTCAAATTTCATTCAATTTGAACCAGTAGTTTAAGAATTATAACTAGTCAAAGTTTGCAAATTTTGCAAATTTTGTCACTCACTGACTGACCGATCATCAAAACTCTAAGGCACTTCTAGCAGACGTAGAAACCTCAAATTTAGAAGATAAGTAGTGTTTAGTGTACAACTCAAGGGAAAATTAAAATATTCTTCAATTTCAGCAATTTCACCAACTGCATAAATAACTTTGTAATCTCATATAAATATATGGGATTACAAAGTTACATTTGCAGTGAACGTTTCAGTGTACATGAATCCATCCATACTAATATCAGTCAAATGAAGTATTATAATAAATGCGAAAGTAACTATCTGAGCGTGTGTTATTTGTTAGTATTACGCTTTCACGCCTAAACTAGTATCTGAATAAACTTGATGATGACGAAAAGTGAAGAAGTGGAGTGGGAGTGGGAGTGGGAGTGGGAGTGGGAGTGGGAGTGGGAGTGGGAGTGGGAGTGGGAGTGGGAGTGGGAGTGGGAGTGGGAGTGGGAGTGGGAGTGGGAGTGGGAGTGGGAGTGGGAGTGGGAGTGGGAGTGGGAGTGGGAGTGGGAGTGGGAGTGGGAGTGGGAGTGGGAGTGGGAATGGGAGTGGGAGTGGGAGTTTGAGTGGGAGTGGGAGTGGGAAGGGAGTGAGAGTGAGAGTGAGAGTGAGAGTGAGAATGAGAGTGGGAGTGGGAGTGGGAGTGGGAGTGGGAGTGGGAGTGGGAGTGGGAGTGGGAGTGGGAGTGGGAGTGGGAGTGGGAGTGGGAGTGGGAGTGGGAGTGGGAGTGGGAGTGGGAGTGGGAGTGGGAGTGGGAGTGGGAGTGGGAGTGGGAGTGGGAGTGGGAGTGGGAGTGGGAGTGGGAGTGGGAGTGGGAGTGGGAGTGGGAGTGGGAGTGGGAGTGGGAGTGGGAGTGGGAGTGGGAGTGGGAGTGGGAGTGGGAGTGGGAGTGGGAGTGGGAGTGGGAGTGGGAGTGGGAGTGGAAGTGGAAGTGGGAGTGGAAGTGGAAGTGGGAGTGGGAGAAACCGGAAAGGTACTCTACAAAAAGAACTGAAATCCCATCAAAAACAATACTTGTAAAAAAATGCCAAGCCTCGCCGCCCTCGGTTCTTCTATCGCAAAAAGTTGTGAGATCCATGTAATACCAAGTCGGTTAATTTATTCAGTCCCTACTTCAGGGACCTTTTGTCCTAAGTTATTACGTAATAAGCTTTTATGTTTTAAATATAATAAATTGACTTGGCCATCGCATGAAAACACAATGTATAGTCACATCACAATAATTACATTAAATAAGATTGTTTAGTGCGATTACCAAGTCAATTTATTACATTTAAAACATAAAAGCTTATTACGTAATAACTTAGGACAGAAGGTATCTGAAGTAGGGACTTGGATCTCACAACTTTTTGCGATAGAAGAACCGAGGGCGGCGAGGCTTGGCATTTTTTTACAAGTATTGTTTTTGATGGGATTTCTTTATCCAAAACTAGCTGTAGCCCGCGGCTCCGCTCATAAGTAATTTCGATCCCGTTCCCCGCACATACAAGTGTAGCTCCGAACCCAGGACCTCTCGATTGCAAGGTCGACTCCTTAATCACTCAGCTACCGGCGCTCAATTGCAATCAGTAAAATGCCAAAAGAAGTAGCAATTTCAATAACTCAGATATCATATTCTGTAAAATAACCAGGTTCGCGCCACAATTGATTTAAATCAGAGTAACGAGAATACCCGCTGTTGGCTGTAGCAGCTGTAGTTATTACAAGAATAACTTAGGACAGAAGGTATCTGAAGTAGGGACTTGGATCTCACAACTTTTTGCGATAGAAGAACCGAGGGCGGCGAGGCTTGGCATTTTTTTACAAGTATTGTTTTTGATGGGATTTCTTTATCCAAAACTAGCTGTAGCCCGCGGCTCCGCTCATAAGTAATTTCGATCCCGTTCCCCGCACATACAAGTGTAGCTCCGAACCCAGGACCTCTCGATTGCAAGGTCGACTCCTTAATCACTCAGCTACCGGCGCTCAATTGCAATCAGTAAAATGCCAAAAGAAGTAGCAATTTCAATAATTCAGATATCATATTCTGTAAAATAACCAGGTTCGCGCCACAATTGATTTAAATCAGAGTAACGAGAATACCCGCTGTTGGCTGTAGCAGCTGTAGTTATTACAAGAATATCGAGATAGTCTTCTATAATCACGGCAAAAAAAAAGTAAGTTTACTTAGGTTAGGGTGCTACGTGAATGAAATACAAAACAGCTGAACCTAATTTCGTTTGAGTCATCAAAACGGACCGCGAAGCTGGAATAGATACAGGACAAAAGAAATGGGAGAGCGTAGTAATTTTGTCGCCGAATCCAACTCGGCTGGGCAGCGTTCGGAAAATTGCGCAATGTCTTCTCGTCCGACATACCTCAGTGTCTCAAGTCGAAGGTTTTCGACCAGTGTGTGTTACCAGTGATGACTTATGGCACTGAAACGTGGTCCCTCACTATGGGCCTTATGAGTAAGCTCAAAGTAGCCCAACGAGCTATGGAGAGGGCTATGCTCGGAGTCTCTCTGCGAGATCGAATCAGAAATGAGGAGATCCGTAGAAGAACCAAGGTTACCGACATAGCCCAGCGGATTAGCAAGTTGAAATGGCAGTGGGCAGGGCACATAGCACGGAGGACTGATGACCGATGGGGTCGAAAAGTCCTCGAGTGGAGGCCACGTATCGGCAAGCGCAGCGTAGGACGTCCACCCACAAGGTGGACAGACGACCTCATTAAGGCCGCGGGAACGCGCTGGATGCGAGCCGCTTCCAATCGGTCCTATTGGAGATCTATAGGGGAGGCCTATGTCCAGCAGTGGACTTCCTATGGCTGAAATGATGAATGATGATGATGATGAGTAATTTTGTAGCCCGCAACATGAAGGTTCGTTTAAATAGCCGTGGGGTGGCCTTCGCGGTAACATTCGCAGAGGGAGTCTCAGTCTGCTCGCTCCGCACCATGGCTGCAATAATGGTACGGAGCGAGAAGATTCCCACTCGGACTGTGCGAGTGCATGGGCTGCCGCTGCCTTATTCTGCGAGCAAGTTATGCTCGAGAAGAAGACGGTGGATAAGACCCGGGAGGCTCAGCAGGTCAGGACTCTCCACCGTGCCCGTGAATCCGCGCGGCGCATAGGAAATCCAAATGTCGGGCCTGGGGGTGGCAGATGAGGGCCTGTCATCCCAGCAGAAGCAAGCCGGGGCAGCTGCGGCGAACGGTATTTTTTACTAGAAATGGTTGCGAGAAAACTCGTGCACCCTAGTGGTGCTAAGCGGAGCCGCGTTGTCCCTCATTTTTCTGAAAGGACCTTTCTCTGCACAATGATTCGAATGAAAAAAAAAAAAAAAAAAAATGGTTTGTAATATTTTGCCTCAAAAAACTGCTACTGGCCATTGCTCTTTCTACTATCAGCTGAATGCCACAATTGTAACATGGTATGTATCTATAATGGTGACCTTCTTTTCCGAGACTTTACCTTCATCTTACCATCAGGCGAGGT
This sequence comes from Eilema depressum, assembly GCA_914767945.1. Taxonomy (NCBI): domain Eukaryota; kingdom Metazoa; phylum Arthropoda; class Insecta; order Lepidoptera; family Erebidae; genus Eilema; species Eilema depressum. The sequence goes on from OU612032.1 coordinate 16,408,313, forward strand.
GAAGTCTAATTGAGGTCCCATAAAAAAAATCATGATGCATTTTCACAGAAAACAATTTTGCAACTGTTGATTTGTTAAACTCTTTAGACTTAACCTTCAGCTTACTATTAGGCCAGGTGAATTTGTATTGAAGTGTCCATTATAAAAACAGAACATTAAACTAAACAGTCATTGAAAATACGAGTTAAGAGTAAGAAGATGGTATATCAAATAATACTTGCTCTTTGTAATATTTACTATTTATTTATTAGAGTGATATAAACCTAATAGGTAGATCCATGCCCATATTTCTATAAAACAAACCATTCATTCCAGTACTCGGTGAGAAAAATCTTCTTAACACTTCACGTACTTCTGCTACCGTTATAGCCGGTACTCCTTCATAACCAGATTTAATGTACACAGCATTACTCAAACTAACTGGATTGCAAAAATGACCGCCTTCGAATTTACTAAACGGATCACCACTCTTTTTTTTAGCGTCTTGGCGGACTAAGAAAACTGCGTCAACTATTTCTGCAACAGTTTCATATGCAACGAAACAGAGGACTTCTAACGATGAATTCGTCAGCTTGAATTCTTTTGTAGGATTAATCCACCGCTCCAGTTTGACAAAACCTTTACCTAGTCCATAGGTAGAGCGGAACGATGCACATCTAGCTTTATGGTACGCTTCATACTTTTCAAATGACATAGACTCGGTAATTTTTGCAGCTCTAACCTTTCTCAAATAATCTATGGAATCATATTTAATAGCACTCACTTCGTCAAACTCGTCAATTTCTCTGATACAGTCTATGTGTGTTCTTCGCTTTTTCATAGCAGGGTCGCCTCCTTCTTCTAGAATAATACCTGATAGCAATGGATTACTATGTTCATTTGACGGAGTCAACTGACATTTTTTGTCAATCATATCCAATTTTATTTGGTACTCGTGCAAGCGTCTGAGTTTCATAACATTCTTTCTCATTTGATATATCACATCATAATTTGTTATGACTTTGCTTCCTCGGAGTACAGAGGTCTGGAAAGCTTCTTGTATCATTGTTTTAAGCTGCTGGTGCACAATGAATTCTACTAAAACAACAGTAGCTGCATTTGGGTTAGGATTATCGCCGAAACCGTGCATCATGTTAGAAATTTCCTTTTGAAAGTTTGTTACTTCGCCTGACGCATCTAGTGCGAAGTAGGACACCATTTTTAAGGTTATAAATCACTTTGATTGCAGATATCACGTAAATGTCGTATAATAACACAATAAGAAGCCGCTGTGTTTATTTATATTAAATACAACGTGCGTCAAACTTATAGTAAACGAACCATAAACGAACGTAAAAGTAACATGAATGATTTTTACGCCGTCGAAGCTTAGCGTCGAAGTGACACCTGTGACAGTATTGACAAATGACAATATAAATAAACAAAACAGATAAAAAATAACAAACGTTTAGTTCAATCAAAATATTCGTTTCCTCTCTTCGTCAGAAGATGACCTCGGAGCTCAGGGTCTGCCTTCCGGCTCCTCTTCCTTATGTGCTGTTTAGCAAAAATCTGTTAAACTGGTACGTACTATTTTTTATGATAATTCACCACTTAACTTGCTTTTAAAATTTCAATTCCGAATCAGCACTAAAATCATGGTTTCAATAACATCGACTCACTTTATAATCATACCTAATAATTAAACGTTTTCTTATCAGCTGATCGTCAAATTGACGTCAAAAAGTATAAATAAATAAAGTCGAATCGCAAAAGTGCTAAATAAAACTAAAACGATCTATCAATCACTATTCGTCGTATAATAGTTTGTTGTGTATATTTCGTGACCTTGCTGAAAATTTCATAAATTATCACTTTTGTTTCAAGGTGGCCGTCATTCGTACAAAGTGAAAAGCAAACTATCAAAATTATGAGTCTGAGACAGCGAATAGTTAATCAAACATTTAAAAATATTTTAATAAGACAAATACGTCTTGCATCATGCTGGTCGTGTGGGAATGATGTAAAAAATAAGATTTCAAACTTGTTTTGCGGAAATTGCAAATCTTTGCAAAAACCAGATAGAACACAAAATTATTTCCATGTTATGACTGTTGGTGAATCTTTTGACTTAGATGAAAATGAATTGTCGAACAAATACAAAGAATTACAGAAGTATTTACATCCTGACAAATTTGCTACCAGGTAATTATGAACTTTTTCCTATTTTTGTTATTTAATTATTTTAGGGTAACTACTTCCAATTTGCCCTACCTAGCGTCCCCACTGGTGGGTCAAAGTGGAATGTAAAAAAATGTAATCCACTTTTTCCCACTAAATTCATTCTGGTGGGGAAAATTATACCCTGTTTAAATTCCTAGTGCATTGTCCCAACTAGTAACTTTGAATGGGAGAGATGTTTTTAAATGAACTAATAAAATGATCAATTTTATTTTAATCGCTAGTTAAAAGATCAGGTATTCAAATAATAAAACTTCAACTTGTGAGGTCAAAATGAAAAAATATAAAAATGTTCTTTATGATTCTAGCGCATAAAAAAAACACAATTAATATTTTTTCTTATTTCATTTAAAAACATCTGCCCCATTCAAAGTTACCAACCCTAGTGGGGAAGGTTGCACCAGGAATTTAAACGGGTATAATTTTCCCAACCAGAATGAATTTAGTGGGGAAAAGTGAATATACATTTTTTTGTCATTCCACTTTGCCCCACCAGTGGGGACCAAATGTCAAAAACTTGGTGCAACAAACTGGAAGTACCCTTTTTATGTAGGGTTTTTTTACCTCAACCATGTTATTATTGTAGAAATTTATATTTTTTTCCTATATACCTAAATAGAACATTAATTAACGAAAAAATAAAATAATACATTGTCACACCAGTGTTGCAATTAGGTGTGACTATGGATCAATAATTGTGGAATGTTCTACAGCAAGGGTGCCCAACCCTAGGCACGCGGGCCACAATGTGGCCCGCGGACGAATTTCGGGTGGCACGCGCAAGCCACTGCGAGAGGAGCAAAAAAAAAGCTTGTACAAAAGCAATTGCATTAGTCGCAGTCGCAAATGCTATGCTACTTTTTCTTTTCACTCAAATCTATCGAGTATTCATCAAAATGATATTATCTCTTCATATCATAACTAAAAAGTTTAAAATAATTTTATTTTATTTTATTTTTATGATTTTGATTGTATTGATAGTTTGGTATTATAATAAACTTAATATTGTACTAGTGCACTTTGTTATTATACTAATTTTTGTAGTTACATTCCATATTATTGAGTTATAATTTATACGCGTAAAAATGTAGTAAAATAGGAGCTGTCACTGGTGTGGAACGGATCCGGCGGCTGGGTCTGAGGTGACTCTGTACAAAACTGAGGCCATGTTCTCTCATAGGCCTCGGCGTGCACTACCGGAGGGATCCAACCTCACAGTGGGAGACACTCTCATCGGCATCAGGCCCCAGATGACATATCTGGGGCTCGTGTTCGACGGCCCAGATATCGGGGAGCGTCTCCGAAGTCTGGCTCCCAAATTAAGATGCACAGCTAACGCTCTGGCGTGGCTGCTGTTCAACATGAGGGAGCCAGAGCAGAGCAGGAGGCAGATGCTGCGGGAATCGTACGTTCCATTGCCCTTTACGGGTGTCCCGTGTGAGCGGATGCCCTGAAGTCTAGGCACGTGCACCTACCGCGTGCACAGCAAGAGACGATGGCCATCAAGGCCATCAGGGGTTACTGCACGATATCCTATGACGCGGCGAGGTTTCTTACCGGATCTCGGAGAGCGAGGCTATGGACAAACATGGCGAGTCACCGGCAATTAATCTTGACATCGCCAAAGCTTTTATAGAGTCTGCCACAAATCGCTTCTTTCCAAGCTACCAGCCTTTGGTTTGGCTCTCAGACAGTGCGACTGGGTGGTTAGCTTCCTGCAGGAGCGCCAACTTCGTAGTTCTTGCAGGTAAATGCTGGCGTGCCGTAGTGGATATTCTGACCACCCGGCAGCATTCATTGCTATGCAGACGATAGCATCTTACACGGGAGTTATCATGGGCATACTGCGGCCGAGCAGTCTGATATATAGTCTGAGTGCGGGAAAAAAAGCAGCTTCTTGTCACTGAGCTCGACCGGATCCTTAATCATATTTCCCAATAGGGCTCTGAGAACCTGGTCGAGTTCAATGCCAACAAGACACAGGCATGTGCATTTACAGCAAAGGTATCTTTTTTCCTTCCCTCTGTGGCGTGGGCACTGCCACTGCGGGACAATCTCAGTATTCTCGGTATGGATGTTCGCTGCCTACTGAACAACAAAAATTATATTGAGAGTATCATCAAAACAGCCTCGCGTAAACTTGGAGTCCTGAACAAAGTGAGATGTTTTAACACGCCGGAGCAGCGGTGTTTTCTGTCTCCTGCGTGGAATACTGCTCGCATCTCTGGGATGGCTTCGCAAAGTACTTACTTGATACACTCGACAGGTTCCAGTGTCGTGCGGTCTGCATTATTGGGAATCCTGAGATCACGAACACCCTCGAGCCTCTGCAGATGCGTAGAGTTGTGCATACTTGGCAGTATTTTAATTTTACCGTCTCTGCTATGGTGAATGTTCTAATGAGCTTTTCCAATTAATCTCACCCTATCCTTTCCTACACAGAACAACGCGTGCAGGACATAAATGTCACCCGCATACGGTGCAAAATATTCGGTGACTCCTTCCTCTGCCGTACCATTAACTCCTGGAATTCCTTACTAGTTTCCCTCTTCCTACAAGTCCCGGATCCTTTAAGCGGGGCGTAAAAAAGCATCTAATGAGGCCGACAAGCTGAGTGCCACCATTGTAACACGATACTTACGTGTCTATAATGGTGACCCTCTTTTCCGAGACTGCATCCAGCTTACCAGCAGGCGAGGTGAAGTCCAATTGACGTTATAAAAAAATTTCTTTCGGTGCCATATCGTTACCGAAAAATGGCGCGGGAACGGGGACACGAACCCGAGCCGTGAAGGGCACACCGTAGTAGCGGCGATAAGACCCATCATGGGGGAAAGCTAGAGAGGCCGCCATGTAGCCTCTCTAGCCACTCCTCCATCCTGCGGATTATCACCGGGCACGGATGCTTCGGGGTTTTTCTGCGTCGGATCCGGTAAGAGCCAACCACCGAATGCCATCGTTATAACGCGGGAGACGCCATCACTGTAGGAGTGAGAGTTCTCTCGCTTGCCATCTCGCTCACGGCAATAGTACGCTGCGCGAGCGCGTGGGCTGCCGCCCCTCCTTTTGTGAGCAAGTAATATTCCAAAAGGAGACGGCGGGGTAGGAACGGAGGGGATTCGCAGCCCGCACAGCCCGTGACGAGCGTAGGGGACGCGGGCGTCGGAGGTGCAGAACAGGCCTCTGTCCCTCATGAGCATGGGCCTGAGGGTGGTGACGGGTGGAGCCGCCTGCACCTCCCCATTCCCAGGGGCTAGATGGGGATGCGATGGTCCCAATACCCGAAGAGAGCCGGCTCGAGGGAGATGGGCAAGAGATCAGCGAATTTCATCTTAAGAAACCTGGGGGGGGGGGGGGGTTGTGGATGTAGTAAAAAGATGTACTGGCCCGCCAAAAATGTCAAAATCGTAAGTTTGGCCCGACAGCTAAAAAGGTTGGGCACCCTTGTTCTACAGGATTAGCTACAAAAAACTTTGCTGATTAATTGCATAAACTACCTAACTTACTGCATTAAAAAATGCATCAGTCCTTAGCAGATGTCTGTATCATACACCACATCCTTTAATCAGTATGTGTACTGGTTTCCATGTGAAGTTGGCTTGAGACACAGAGATTTTGATGACCTTACCAATGTGTTATCTGTATTTATATACTTAGCTACTAGGTACTAGTATAGTGTACTAGCATGTTTTGTAATCACTGTCTCTACTACTTTCAGAGAAAAGAAAGAGCAAGAGATATCGGCAGAATATTCATCTCTAGTAAATGAAGCATATAAGACATTGTTAGATCCTTTGACTAGAGGTATGTACAGAAGGTGCCTGCCTTTTTGCAGTAGTTTTCATTTAAGTTAGGCCTATGTAGTGTTACTGCTGGTTATTTTATTATTTTTCATCTGAAAAATATCAGATATCTTATTATAAACCTACAGTATGACCTAGAGGTAACTATCAAATCAGAATTGAGTAAACAGCCAAGTCATAATTATACTTAGTTAACAGAAAAAAAAGACAGGGAGACGTGATATCTCCGAAACTGTTTACGGCCACTTTGGAGAACGCCTTCAAGCTCCTGGAATGGAAAGGATTCGGCATCAATATTAATGGCGAATACATCACTCACCTTCGGTTTGCCGACGATATTGTAGTCATGGCAGAATCGATGGAAGATCTCACTCAACACAATGCTCGATGGCCTCAACCGAGTTTCTCAACAGGTGGGTCTTAAAATGAACATGGACAAGACGAAGGTTATGTGTAATGCCCATGTTGTACCCACCCCAATATCTGTTGAGAGCTCGGTTCTTGAAGTTGTTGACTCGTACTTCTACCTAGGACAAGTAGTCCAGTTAGGTAGGTCCGACTTCAAGAAAGAGGTCAGTCGCCGAATCCAACTCGGCTGGGCAGCGTTCGGAAAATTGCGTAATATCTTCTCGTCCGACATACCTCAGTGTCTCAAGTCGAAAGTTTTCGACCAGTGTGTGTTACCAGTGATGACTTATGGCACTGAAACGTGGTCTCTCACTATGGGCCTTATGAGTAAGCTCAAAGTAGCCCAACGAGCTATGGAGAGGGCTATGCTCGGAGTCTCTCTGCGAGATCGAATCAGAAACGAGGAGATCCGTAGAAGAACCAAGATTACCGACATAGCCCAGAGGATTAGCAACTTGAAATGGCAGTGGGCAGGGTACATAGCACGGAGGACTGATGACCGATGGGGTCGAAAAGTTCTCGAGTGGAGGCCACGTATCGGCAAACGCAGCGTAGGACATCCACCTACAAGGTGGACAGACGACCTTATCAAGGCCGCGGGAACGCGCTGGATGCGAGCCGCTTCCAACCGGTCTTATTGGAGATCTATAGGGGAGGCCTATGTCCAGCAGTGGACTTCCTATGGCTGAAATGATGAACAGAAAAATACAAATAAATATCAAATTAATAAAAAAATATTAGTATTAAAAAGTATCAAGATGATTTAATCCAATTTGCTTAGTATAGCATTTTACAATTTTTTATTTTCCAATTTGCCATGAGATTCTGATACACCTATACTTATTCATTTTTTTTTTTAAATTGGTAACTATCTTTTTTCTGAAATAAACATTACTGTACAATACAATAAATATTATACTAAAAAAGAATAATTATGTTTCAGGTATATACATGCTACAGCTCAGAGGAAAAGAGATTCCAGAAAAAACAGAAGTAGACAAAGAGTTCCTTATGAAAATTATGGAAAAAAATGAAGAAGTCGAAAATGCTTCATCCAATGAGGAAATTATGTTTTTAAATGAGGAAAATAAAAAAGCAATTAAAGATCTACAAAGACAGGTTTCCACAGCGTTTTTTGACGGTGATTTAAAAAGAGTGATTAGATTGTTAGGTGTTTTAAAATATTATACGAGTATAGACAGTCAGATACAAGCTTCTATAAGGAGCAAAGGAATCATTCGATAAAGCCTATTGTGTAATCATGAGATTTAAAACTTATACGAAAATTACATAGTTTATGACTACTGTTTATTGTTAAAATAATAAATGACATTGTCTTTTTAAGGTTCCATACCCAAAAGGTAAAAATGAAATCTTAATAAAAACTCTACTGTCTGTCTGTCATTCATATGACCCGTGATAGCTAGACAGTAAGTTGAAGTTCACAGATAATGTTCGATGTGTTTTCTGTTGCTGTTATAACAACAAATACTCAAAAGAGAAGAAAAACCCTTTGTGCGCGAGTCCGACTCGCACTTGACCGGTTTTTTTTTATTTATTTTGATGGTTTAGGAATCTTTGCATAGTGAGCAAACTCACAAGTTGGTACAGTACGATTTAAATCAGTTGAACATTCGTTTAACCTCGGTAATTGTCGTGAATCCCTCGTCTCTTACATAGAGTTATCAATTTACAGATATGACCTTTAATTATATTACCCGTTGTCATAATGAATACAATACAAGCACGATATGAGCAACAAAACCTCCTTTGTTGCTCAGTCTCGTGAAATTGTAAATAATGTATGTATGTAACTATTCTAATAAAGAATATAATTTATTCAAAAAAGAAGAAAATTTACTTTCTACTTTTTTAATTGATAAATTATCAACAAAAATCGGTAAAAGTCGGTTTCTTAAATTTTTAATTTGGTGATTATTATCAATTATTACTAATCCGATGTAATATCGTACTGTTACTTATGTACATCAAACAGTAAAATATTGACTTGTATCTGTTACGGCTAAAGGTAGGTGTGAACATAAACTTAAGATTAGCCGGCTGAACTTAGGTTTATCTTCGAGAAGCAGCTAAAGTTCGATAACATGTTAGTTTGCGTCGGGATATTCCATGTTTAGCCGGTTAATGTGCACATTAACCGAAACGAAACGGCTAAAAATGTATTCGTTCTACCCTTCAGTTCAAATGATTGATTAGGCAACGCCTGCTGCCGGTCTATATTTAATTGCGTATGGCTTTGCGAGACTTCAATTTCTTGATGGTCATAAAAAAAAATGAGCGGAGTGGACACTTTGATGTTTGCACTATTGGCGGCATAGAAAAGCTGAAATGAGAGTGATTATTCCTTTCCCATTTCTTCCTACATTTTTAGCCAAGGGCCTGCGGTTAGACTTAAGTTTAGCCGTCTAAAGATAGAAGAAACTAACATTAACACCTCGTCGAAGATAAATCTAAGTTTAGCCGGCTAATCTTAAGTTTATGTTCACACCTACCTTTAGCCGTAACATATCTAGATGTATATTTTTACTAGCTATACTTGTATACAAGTATAGCTATACTTATCTTCTTACTCCTAGCGTTAATTCCCAGTCGCATCCGAAGCTTTCAGCTCGGAGTCTGGGGTCCGCTTTTACCAGTCATAGCTACAGATTTGGCTAGACCTCGATATTTTCCGTGAAGCGATTGCCATCTGATCTCCACGACCCAATGTTAACATTAGGCGATATCGAAGCTTTGCAGCTAGACCGTTGTTTTTGGACTTTTTGGGGCACCAACTACCCGTAACGACCGTAATGGCAACCGGGAGCGACGGCTTAAAGTGCTCTCCGAGGCACGACCAGACCAATGCAAATACCCATTTAGTATGCATACTTATATACATTAAATAAAAAATATCGCGTACATTACCGCGATTTCTTATATCTTCAAATTCATTAATTATTGAAGCTTCAATTCAATTTTTTGGTGTGGCAAGCTATGCCGAAGTTGTCGGCAAATTTGGCCATGTACAGACGTGCGAAGGAGTATAGTCACTTAAAAGGCCGCAGTCAGTATACATTTTGAATTGAAGCTTCAATAAATAATGAATTTTCAAATTCATGTCGCTTCTCTATAATTTTCTTAGGTCTGTGGTTAGTAATGTCATCTTGGCAGATGGTATACATTGCGTTTAGGATACTTCAAATTGAATGCTACATAAAAGAAATCGCGGTAATGTATGTCGTGTCATTTCCGTCTCCGAATTTAGGCGATTATACCCGAAAAAAGCCGAATGTTCAACTGGTTTTAATTGTACTGTACTATGCCTATGTTGTCGAATGAATATGTATTGTTACTATGTAATTTTTGTATGAGTAAAAGCATTTGTTGTAAATTAGAAAGAGAGAGATTTTATGAAAAATATAAATCATAGCAAAGCAGTTGTAAAAGTGTTTTAATTTAATTTATTATTCTGCCTTAGTTCCCTGAACAAAAAATGTTATTTAAAGAAATCTTACTTCTAAGAAATTAGTTTCCTATTCAAAAAACCACAATTTACTACCTATAAATTCAAAACTCAACGCCAGTTGTCGTAATTTATAATTAGGTATCTGTTTAAAATTCAGTCGGAATCTAAAGTCAATCTCCCAAATGTCGAAAACGGTAGGTATTCTCTTGTGATCTTTTTTGACATTTAAGAGATTGAGATTATATCGAGACTGAATTTAGAAGACATAAATTGAGAGAATTGGCTTTCTGTTCAGCGTATGAAGTATCTACCACAGTAGTCGTATACGTGTATGTTTTTTTATGTAAAACACATTAATTTGACTTCACCTTGCCTGATGGTGAGCTGAAGGCAAAGTCTTATGAAAGAGGGTCACCACCACAGACACGTACCATGTTACAATGAATGGTGACATTCAGCTTGACGGCCTCATCAAATGTTTTTCCCGCTTAAAGTTTCCTGGCGGCTGAACTGTAGGAAGATGGAAACACGAGCTGAGCTGGTAAGGTCTTGATGGTGCAAGAAAAGAAAGGGTTTGTTACCTTTGTAATATTGTTAACATATCACAGGTGTGAGTGAACTAAAACTGTCCAGGAATTAATAATAGTTTTTCTAGCTGATGGTACCTAGGTACATGGAAATTAAAGAAAAAAAATTTTTGATACAAACACCAATTTCTCGAGATGTTGTCAACATGTAGGTAGGTATCCATATCGAACTGAGTAATTTAGAAAACGCTTGACACTAAAATGGATTAACTACCATACACTAATTATAATTATGAAGTATAAAAGATTTACACAGAGCGGGACTCGAACCCGTAGCCACTGACGTAGCATTCGCGGTAGAGAGAGTATCTACCGCCACGCCGCTCTACTCGTGTAGCTACCTATTTTCTTTTGTTTTAAAGAAGTCCCCATGGATACCCCCGCCGTCACCGCCTGATGATTATGTCGGACTCGAACCGACTAAAACCGCACACTATCTTTGACCTTCAGATGATGGGGTGTAAAATAGCCTGAAACATCCCTCCGGTCATATCCCTACTAATATTATAAATGTGAAAGTAACTGTCTGTCTGTCTCGCTTTCACGCCCAAACCACTGAACCGATTTTGATGAAATTTGGTATAGGGGTAGATTAGACCTTGAGAACGGACATAGGCTATATTTGGTCGCGATAACCGACATCCACGCGGGCGGAGCCGCGGGCAAAAGCTAGTACGTTTATAAATGACACCACAGATATAACCCGCGCACGTATCTTGGACCTAAACCGTAAGACATACGAGGCTCTGGCACCCGCGGATTGCTTTGTAATAGTCTATGCTTGGTGAATTTGAGTTCGTCTACCGCAGTAGCATCCTGTGCTATCCTCAAAAGACACCCAAGAAATGTGTACTGCGCGTATAGGGCACGTTTTGAGCACATTTTAGGTCCATGATACGTGGCGCGGGTTTATAACATAATAATGTACTTACCTACTAAAGTTACACTCAAAATGTACCTATCTTCAAATATAAATTTGATGATGCATGATGGATGTCCAATAATTAATTACAACTTTCAACAAAAAAATCACGTCCGTTAGGTGATTACGAGTACGAGTAGATACCTATTCACTAAAGTACAAGGCGGTAATTACTTACCCGTCGATCGTAGATTTGTTACATTTTTTGCCGTAGACAGCCGGGCCGCAGACAGACCTGACCAACGATAAGTCAATACATAACTTATTAAATTTCTTAGAACAACTCTCCCGATGATTAATGTACTTCAATATAATGTTTGCATCTCATTTAGTGGTAATACTGGTCTCGATACTTGAAAATGTTTGAGGGAAAATAATTTGTTTGGTATGAATACCTACTACTCGAATAGTTTTCGATCAGAAGAGGAAGGAGAAACAGGATGGGGGTAACTTGCACTTCACAGTGATGCCGCCTCTTACACTTACTACTTTACACTTATTACTTAACCTAGGCAGCTACTAACTACCTGTGCTTTAAATAGCATCCGGATCCGGCAAACGGGATCCCATTTATGATCTGTTATCGGACACCACGAATTAAAAAAGCTTCGGATTATCTACGGAAACAACTAGGTATATTTAAAAAAATTGTTAGAACCTAGCTACTAAGTTACTTTTATTTCTAATCTAAAGAATACTTTTACCTACAAGCAAGTTATTTCTCATTATACTATTGTATTCTCAATTTAACTAAATCAACTTCAAATGAAATCAAGTGTCCATGAAATCATCATCTAGAAAATTTCGAGCTTGTTCAAGTATCAAGTCGATACAAACGCGCTATACAATAAGCTCCCCATTTCTCTCTCTGACTGACCCAAGAAAGTTGTAGGTACATCATAGCGCTGCATCAGTATCTAACCGTATTCGTCAGACGATTGTCTGCTAGGAGCTGTCTGGGATTTATCACCAAAATGTGGGGCAAGTGTGTTGGGATATTGGTTGTGATGTGCTTTCTTGAAGGTAAGTCCTACACTACACCAAGTATCCTATAGTTACCTGGTACTTACTTAACTTTTATAGGCTCCTGCCAATGTGTTAAACATAATAATATCTTCTATAATATAGAAATGAATCGTTGAATGTGTTGCTAATGTTGCTATGCTAAGTGTAAATCTCGAGAGCAGCTGATTTTTTTTAATATTACTTGAAGTACGAGAATGGTTCTTACGCAGAGAAAAATTTAAAAAATTGCCTGAAAAGGTCTAAAAAAAACTAAAAAATTCAAGAATCGACTGTTAGGCGGTACGAAGTTCGCAGGGTCAGCTAGTTAGGTAGGTATAAAAAATCGTTAGGCACATCGTCATCATCGTCAGTAATCGGGACAACCCGAAGCCTTTGCTTCGGTGTCCGGGTTCCGCTTTTCCTAGTCTAACTTCGACGCGACTGAATTTCGATATGTTCCGTGAAGCGACGACTGCCAGCTGTCCTCCACAGTCAGCCGATATTATAAAATATTCGTTTACATTTACGTTTAAACCTTTTCAGTTATAATTAGTTCTTTAATAACAATTTGTTTTCAATTGAAAATTGAATTAGGTACACCTGCTTTAATAAAAAAAGCTTCAATAAAATTATCTTCCTAGACAAATGATCCCAGTTTTTTATAACTAGGATGTAGGCAGATCTCGACGTTTTGCGTCGGGGATTAAAATGCGATTAATTGTGGTATTTGAGTAATATTTATTGCTCCTCCTTTAAAAGTTATATTTAGTAAAATACATAGGTAGTAGTCGTCAGTTAATAGTTAAGAGTCGGCCTTGCGATCGAAACGTCCCTGGTTCAAATCCTGGCCATTACACTACAATAATCTACAGATTTGCGAGCATAAGTACATTTTCCAGTGAACTCTATTTTACTGGTCCTTAAAACATATCTTCCCTTCCAGTGAACACCCAGCACTACTTCGATAGAGTGATCCAAGGCTCTCCAACTTCCATATCCACGTACCCAGTCGTGGCACAGCTCTTGCTGGACGCGTGGGGCACCCAGGAGTTCGTACAGCACTGCGCCGGAGTCATTCTCACATCCAGACACGTGATGTCTGCTGCACACTGTTTCCAGTATAATGCTCATACGCAGAGGAAGTAAGTGTTTTAGAAGACATTTCTTTTTCGTTTTGATTAATAAGTAAGTAAGAAGATTATTAGATTAAGGTTTTGAAAATTTTGTTACCTACAAGCTAGGGCCATGGGCGTACCCTTTCTTTACGGTAAGTATGGGATACGGACTTGCAAACTAGGTTTGACGGCCTCTGTGGCGTAGATCGTTGACATGCTGCAAGGGTTCGATTCCCGCTCAGTGAAAATATTTGTATGCGGCAATATGTAAGTATATTTGCATTGGTCTGCGTCTTTCTACTAAAAATGAATTTACAAAAAAAATATTAGCATTCTATTTCCCTTCCATAAGACAAGCTAGTTAAGCTAAGGTCTAAATAGCGCAGTGAAGAATGTCGTAGGATATTTATATTAAGTAATTTATTTAATTAGGCCCCGAAGGTGCTGGTAGCGCACCCTGTAGATGCTGCACTACAAATCCATTAGGGTACATTCACATCTTCCTTACAGTTACACTCTACCAAAATACTGGCGAATTCGCGTCGGCTCATCGTATCGCACTAGAGGAGGGGCGATGCACACTTTGAAGACAATAATTCCGCATGAAGACTTCAACAAGTTCTACTACACGAACGACATCGCGATTGTGATCGTATCTAGACAGTTCACGTTCAGTAAAAACGTGAAGCAAAGCACGATCATAAAGCAAGGAGTTGAGGTGAATGTGGATTCTCTGTGCCAGCTCGTTGGGTGGGGAGTTCTTGAGGTGAGTTTTTGAAGGTTTTCAGGAAGTAGGACAGGATGATATTTCCGTCCTAATCGAGCAGTCTGACTGGGGAAGTACCTCGGCCCTACAGAATACCGCGGCTATAATAATCTTGTGTTGTGTTCCCGGTGAGTAGGGTAGCCAGAGCTCACTGGAGAGGTTTCGTGCTATTAGTGGAAAGACTAAAGGCTTGTCCTAGTTTTCTTCTGCGCTGTTAGTACAGAATATTTCTGTATTTACAGGGCCGGCAGCACAAATATGACGCCCCTGGTGTTGCACTCGTCTATAGGCCACGGTAACCACTTTCCATCAGGTGGGCCGTCTGCGCCCTAAGTAGTATAAAAAAGTGAAAATTTTGTGTAATAGCCAGGATTCGAACCGGTGATCTCTCCATCATAAGACCAACCCCTGAACTCCTAAACTACCGACGTCAATTGTCTTTACCCTCCTAGTAAACCATTACCTCATATAGAATTTTCATTACAGCCTGATGGACCCCAACCCGATCAATTACAAGACACAACGTTGAACATAATCGACCACAAAGTATGTGAATATCGCTACAGTAACATTGGAGCAGTGATCCATCCCTCTATGATATGTGCTGGGCAACTCGACACTGCCGGGCCCGACGGGTGCTTCGGGGACTCCGGAGGACCCCTGATATACAAAGGCCTGGTTGTAGGAATCGTGTCTTTCGGATATTCGTGCGGACATCAGTATTACCCTGGTGTTTATACAAAGGTTTCGCATTTTACTAATTGGGTGGTTAATACTGTTAGTAATAATAAATGAGTTTGAATCTAACGTGTTGTTTTTTTTTTTAACTGTTTTAAGATATTAGTCAAATACAGAATATGGCGTAGAAGCGGTAGAAGACAAGGAACGGATAGGGCTGTTCTCCATCCGACAGTAAACATACAGCTCATGAGTAAGTGCCCGCTTGAGGGCAATAAGCTTGCCCCCTCTTACGTGGTACTGAAAATCATAGCTGGTGAATGTGGGTTAATAAATCTCTGCCTACGCCTTCGGGGATTTATAAGCGTGCGTGAGTATTGTATGTATGTACGAGTATTAGTACATTTAATTGTTGTTCTTGTTACATACATACATCTTTCTAGAGTAAACATGTTTCATGTGGCTAAGTACACGTATTGATATAAAGTATACCTAACGTGTACCTACTGATAAAAATATGTTACAACATACATTTTTTTCATACATTGCAGGTACGAGCAAGAATTTAACAAATACTTTAGTAGGAACGTACCTACTTGATAGGTAAGTATTTGTTTATTGTTAAGTAGTTATATAGGTAGATAGGTAGATCTCCAATGCTGGCGCGGTTGTACCGGATGTCGTACATCTCGGGTACAGTGCCTTCGGCTTGGAGGGAGGCGAATGTACAGCCGATCCCCAAGAAGGGTGATCGCTCGGACTCTACCAACTATAGGCCCATAGCCGTCACCTCAGTACTGTGCAAAGTACTTGAGCACATTACCAACAAACAGCTCATGCGTTACCTAGAGGATCACTCCTTAATCAACGACCGGCAATATGGTTTTAGACCGAAGCGGTCAACGGGTGATCTTCTGGCGTACGTTACCCATCTTTGGGGTGAGGCTATGGACAAGCATGGCGAGTCGCTGGCTATAAGTCTTGACATCGCCAAAGCGTTTGATAGGGTCTAGCACAAATCGCTTCTTTCCAAGTTACCAGCCTTTGGTCTGCCTCCTAGACTGTGCGACTGGGTGGCTAGCTTCCTGCAGGGGCGCCGTATTCGCGTCCTCTGTGATGGTCGAACTTCGGAGTTCTTGCAGGTAAATGCTGGCGTGCCGCAGGGGTCCGTCTTATCACCCACTCTCTTTCTTCTGCATATCAACGACATGCTGTCCACTGGCAGCATTCACTGCTATGCAGACGATAGCACCTTACACGGGAGTTATCACGGACATCCTGCGGCCAAGCAGTCTGATATCGCGGAAAAGAGGCAGCTTCTTGTCAGTGAACTTGACCAGACCCTGAACCTCGTTCCTCAATGGGGCTCTGAAAACCTGGTTGAGTTCAATGCCAAGAAGATGCAGGCATGCGCGTTTACAGCAAAGGTATCTTCTTTCCTTCCCCTTCCAACTCTTCAGAGCACGCCACTGCCACTACAGGACAATCTCAATATCCTAGGTATGGATGTTCGCTGCAAACTGAACAACAAAAACTACATCGAGAGTATCATCAAAACAGCATCGCGTAAACTCGGAGTCCTGAACAAAGTGAGACGTTTTTTCACGCCGGAGCAGCGGTGTCTTCTCTACAAGACACAAATTCGCTCTTGCGTGGAATACTGCTCGCATCTCTGGGATGGCTCCGCAAAGTACTTATGCTCTCGACAGGTTGCAGCGACGTGCGGTCCGCATTATTGGGAATCCTGAGATCACTTACACCCTTGAGCCTTTGCAGTTGCGTAGAGATGTGGCATCTTTGGCGGTATTTTACCGTCTCTACCATGGTGAATGTTCTGATGAGCTCTTCCAAGTAATCCCACCCTCTCCTTTCCTATATAGGACAACACGTGCAGGACTCAGATGCCACCCGCATACGGTGCAAAATATTCCATCAAGAACCAAGCGATTCGGCGACTCCTTCTTCTGCCGCACTATTAAGACTTGGAATTCCTTACCAGCTCACATGTTTCCCTCCTCCTATAGTCCCGGGTCCTTTAAGCGGGGCGTGAAAAAGCATCTGATGAGGCCGTCAAGCTGAGTGCCACCATTGTTACATGGTACGTGTACAGACACGTCACCATCACAGGGTCACCATTACAGAATGGTGACCCTCTTTTTAGAGACTTTACCTTCAGCTTACCATCAGGCGAGGCGAAGTCAAATTGACTTGTCCTATGTAAAAAATAAAAAATAAATACTTATTCTTATGTCATTTTCTCATTGCCGTCATATCAACCGTTAACATGACGAGTTTTATTAAGTACCGTAATCAATTTCATGACTTGATATACCTACCTACCTAGTTGCAACTTGCAACCTAGGAGAAAGCTTGTAAAACATATAAAAAAGTGGATGGCTCGGTCAAAATGCAACTGGGAGGATAGCGGAATGTTGCAGTTGCATTGCTTAGGCAATGGATAACCAGAATGTATTTTTACCATTTAGCGGTAGCGGGGTGCAGTTTGTACCGATTCTTGTAGATAAGTAGTAGTTCTATCTTAAAGGTAGAAGAATGGGAAGGCCTCCCCATGAGAAATTATTATTATAAGTACTTAATTTTATCTCAATCCTTTCCTTATGTACGGTAAGGAAAGGATTGATTTGATCAGTCTTTACATGTTACAGACAACCGCATAACCAAGGCATAACCACATGGAAAAAAAATTCTGTTAACTAACTATTATCTGTGCCCTGCTCTGTCAAGCAAGTGTCAAGACTGTCAAGTCTGAAGTCAAATTGCTGTTTGCTGTCATCAGTGTCATCTGTCATTCATGTTCACATTATTATTGAATTGCTTTTCCTGCTATAAAAATTTCATCGATTTCTATAAAAAATAACGTAACTACGTTGAGTTTTTAACTTGTCTAATTTTCAATACATATAATGGGTAAAAAAGGTGTTGTTGCATTCGTCAAAGACTTCTACTACGATCCTTTCAAGTGGTAAGCAGACATAACCTCACAAAATTAAATGTGATAGTTGCGAAATGCATTCATTCAAATATCATTATAACTTGCTTGTTTGATCGCCATTGCTGCATCGCATCTTCATCGTACGTATTGCCATTTAATATATAATGTAGAATATAGATGCTCCTACAAATGCCGTACTTAATCAATATTCTCAAATGGTTACCTATTTGTACTTGTATCGTACTTTTATAGCTCTAGTCCCCTTCAATACTTCATTTATATTGAATACGATATTACGCCTACTATTCTGCAGTAACTTAAATGTTATGGGGTCATCAAGTTTTGCAGTACCTATATAAATAGAATATACTGACATAAGAGCACTTAAAAATTGGTTAAGTTAGCAAATAATACCGCAATATAAGTACAATAAAAATATATTAAATAGTTAAATTAAGTTTTTTTTTTAACTTTCTTTCAAGTTAAGTTATGGTGCACAAAGGGACAGGCTTATGTCCATTAATGGACTTCTATAAGTAATTGATTCTTTAATGATACTTAATTAAGTATTGTTCACTATATTTATTTACACTTAAATGTCGTTATAGAGATTTACATTGATAACTTCTGCTAAAACTTACCATATTAAAAAATCTAGATTTTCATTCTAAATTCGAAATCGACTAGTCATCCTTTCACTTTTCTTTACTAATAGTTATACTTATTACTCATAACTACAATATATAACTTAAGCATGCTTCTCTTTACTTTTCTAACTCTGCACTTCTTCACATTTATTTATATTTATTCAATTTCACTTTCTTTCATTTCATTAAAAAATTTTTTTTTATAAATTTATGACTGAAAGAGAAAGAATCATACAGTGGCTAGTATACTAAACAAAACAGCCATCTGAAACTAATTGTTGTCTACAAAAGTTTACAAACATACAAACAATGAAACACTCCTAACACAAGCAATTAAGCTTCGCTTGAACCTGATTCTACTATCAACCACTGTCATATCACCAAAAAATGCCATTACATTCTAGACTTTACTATTATTGTGATAAAGTCTAAAACTAAATGGCATCTTATAGAGTGACGAGGTCTAGGGTTCGATCCCAGGTTTACCATGGCACACACCAATGACTTTTCGATGCTTTTCGAAGTTATGTGTGTATTTATCGCAGGTTTATAAGTGCCCGGGTAATGGCAATAGGCTCGCCACCTATTACATTGGGACCTAAACATAAAACGGCGAAATGTGGGTGCTAGCACCTCTGCCCTACCCCTTCGGGGATATAGGCGTGAGTTTATGTTATGTTATGTTAGAGTGAATGAAAAATACAATAAACTTTTATTTATTTCATTTTGAACCTTAAGGTTACAGAAATAAAGTCCAAAATTTAATGGCGTTTTTTGCAGTTTCAGTGGTATAACAATGGTTGATAATTAGTAGAAACGGAGGGGAATTGACATACTGGAAGGGTTAGGCAGAAACCTAGTAATTTCAGTTATTAATAAGCATTAAAAACTCACAAGAATCTGAGCCCCGAGCACTGAATAGATTCGCATTCTTAACATAAATATATCGAGAGAATAGAGCATTGTGATTGGTAGGCTTCACACACAGGTTCACTGGAGGCTGGTGGCCAATCGCAATCGGTGCATTCTCTTGATACGTTTACTTTACTAATTCAGGCGCGGTCCGAGGGGGGGGGGGGTCACAGGGGACATGACCTCCCCCCAAAACCATGCACTTCATATTGAAAAGTCCCAGTACGAGGGGAGGGGGGGTTAAATTTCTTAAGGAATTTCCGAAGTGACCCCCCCAAAACTTCAAGCTGCGACCGGCCCTGTACTAATACGAATATTTTTCCTGCTTGGGGCACTGTTTGTAAATGATCTAGCATCAGCTCTTTGCCTCTATGATTTGGTCAAGTCTAGACCTTTGCAGAACAGCTATCGTCTGGAAAAAGACCAGAGAGGAAGGCCTGCCTTGTAGCCTCATCCTTTGAATTAGCAGTGCCTTGAAGATTGTTAGTAGTGGGGCTCTAAAACATTATCATTCTAGAAACCCATATTACGAGTTATGTTTAGCTTGATACTAGATGGCGCTGGCGATGTTCTGCAACTGCAATAGTGTTGAATAAATTGAAAACCTTCCACAGACACTAAAGTCTCAACACTATACATTATGCCAAGCATCTTCTTGTTAGAAACTATGAGTCAATCCATTGTCCACTGACTATAATAGACAATGATTGTCAACATAAATATCGATTCACAACACTAAACCATAGACAATAGAACATATAAAAAAAAACTACAGTGTATTTTTTTTAAATTCCAGGGCACTAGTTAAAAGCGTCGGTATATTCGCAGTGGGCGTTGTAATCGCGAGCGAATGTTCGGGCTTAGAGATAATGCCTGCTATGCCACAATAAATCACAGTTACAGTTAAGACAGCAACATGTTAAAATATTTTCTATTATTTTTCCTTGTGGGGTGTGGTGTGTGTGAGAATAGAAGACCGAACTTTGTCCTCATATTGACGGACGATCAAGATGTCACACTCAATGGCATGGTTAGTAAGTTAGTGAATGAAATTGTGAAATAAATGGATTAGTTACAGTTATGTTGTTTTATTTTTTAATTTATTTCAGGCGCCAATGGAGAGTGTACGCCGTTTTATTGGGAATGAAGGAGTTACTTTTACTAATTCGGTAAGTTAGTTGTTGAAACAGAAGAGTAAGCGGCATATAACTTGATCCCAGTCACATAATAGAATGTACTTTATATGCCCAGTACGTATTTCTAAGCGTCTTTTGAGGATAGCAAGTGGTGCTAAGGCGGAGGATCTCAAATTCACCAATCATACATTATATCAAAGCAATCCACACGTGCCCGGGCCTTGTTACTCTTGCGATTTGGGATCAAAATATATGCCAGTAACTATAGTCAATTTAACAGCAGTATCTTTAGCTGCACAAACAGTTCTAATCCAGTTTTTTTACGTAATAAGATGCTTTTTTAATTCACTGCACAGACTGGCTTAGTAATAAAAACTAAATGTCGTATTTTTTATAACGGTTCGGGACTTATCGTAATTACCTAATTAAGTAAACTTAGGTCCTTTTGTCGACGTTTCGGATACGTTGCAGCACCCGTGGTAATGACTGGCCTGCGAACATCAAGAGGTCCTGAACCATTAAGTATAAAAAATACCTATTAGTTTACTTACACCGCGATAGTTTAAAAATAACAATAAAAAAGAACTAACCGTAGTTACTATAGCTGTTAGCGATTATATCGGTTGTTTATTTTTAATATAATATCGCGTTTAACCTTGACTTTAAACACGCATCTAACTTGTTATCATGTATAAACTATGGATGTCTACCTATTTCCTTTATTTTTGCGTGGGTAGGTATTTACTGAGTCCGCGAACACCAATATCTGAGCACCAAGTAGGTATTCAATACTTTACCCTTTAGAACCTGGGGTTTACTCCTACTGCTACTTTCCTTGTGAATTTGTTTACCTTTCTTGGTTTTCACGAGAGCGACTAGGTACCATCTGACTGACTCCCGAGAGGTAAGGTAAGCCTAAGATGAGCCTTGTTCTTCAATCAGTGGGTGTGTTCTAGCTTGCAGATGAAGTTTGCTTGAACTTCGAAGATATTAGTGGGTTTCATACACCAGTGAAATATTTATAAATGGGAGATAAGAGCGGACGTATGGATGGATATTATACAGAGTGGATTTGTTTACCTCTAACTTTTAACTTGGAGTTGGCAAATTATACTCAAAAGCCAACATTCCTTTATTTAAAAAAAATGCATTTATAGATTTTCGGTATTTGGCTGGTGCTGCCACCGCGCGCCGCCATGTTTAGGTAACATTTATCATGGTTCAAAACGGTTTAAAACGGTTTATTTAAGTAGGTACATCTATTAAAGGCTGTAGGTACCTATAGCCTTGCCCCACAAAATGACGCTCTAGATTTGGAGACAACTAATGCTCACCATATTGTATTAGCATATTTTGTGTAGTGCCGTACAGTAGACCCAAATATCGTCCACTTAAAACAATACAAGCATAGTGATGCTTTAGAGAAGATTTAGAGACAACTAATGCTCACCATATTGTATTAGCATATTTTGTGTAGTGCCGTACAGTAGACCCAAATATCGTCCACTTAAAACAATACAAGCATAGTGATGCTTGTATTGTTTTAAGTGGACGATATTTGGGTCTACTGTCGCAAACCCTACAAAGATAATTGCTTTTGCTTAAACTTGATATACACGTTGTAACTGAGTCATAAATGACAAATGCACCCATTGACTCCCAGTTTCACGCCTGATTCGTGCTAGGAAAAGTAACGGCCACCTTTAGTGTTTGCGGGTAGAACGAGATAATACATTGAGGTGTTGAATATACTACCAGTTGCGAACCGGAGCTCCGTGTGTAAGCACGTGCTTATCGTATTAAAGTCCACAATTCAGTTAATAATACATAATAGCAATGAAATACCGAAATATATCATCAATGCAGGTATAGGACTTATTGCCATGGGCATTTTCTGCCGGGCAACCTTAAGGTGACGCAGACCTATTAAAGAATGTGCGTAAATAGTGTGTTATAGACCATATATCTGGGCAATAAACTACCTAATCATTGAATAGAATAACGAACCTCTTCTGAATCCTCGTTACCAATTTCTATACAACAGTATGTAGCGTCCCCGATCTGCTGCCCGAGCCGGGCCAGTCTGCTGACGGGGCTGTATGTACACAACCACATGACTGTGAACAACTCGCTCGACGGCGGTTGCTATGGCCACAATTGGAGGAAGAATCACGAGAACCGCACCTTCGCCACCGTACTGCAGGGCGCCGGCTACCAGACGTTCTATGCTGGGAAGTATTTGAATGAGGTAAGTAAATGAACTCCCTGCCGTTGTTTTTCCAAACGACTACAGTATGGAGATCTTCAAGAAGGGCATTAGAAGGTTTCTTACGGGGTTGGAAATGCGAGTGTGACGCCCCTAGTGTTGCATACGTCCATAGGCTAGGGTAACCACTTTCCATCAAGTGGGCCGTGTGCTTGTCTGCCACCTAGTTGGTATAAAAAATGAAGATGGCGCAGCAGTTTTGCTCAGCACTGCTGGTCCCCAAATAATCTCTATGACTTTATATGAGTTGGCACTGTTGCATGCAAAAGAAAGAATAAACAACAGCACATCACTACGAACAGCGCAACACTGGGCTGTCCAAAACCAAAACCTAGCAAGGGCTTTTTAACAAATTTTACAGGAGAGCGTAAAAACATAAAACGGGTTAGCCTTTCAAAACTATTGGGGTTAGAGTAATAAAGTGATATTTATTGGATAGAGTACTAACCACTGACTACATAAAGAGTAAAATATTTTGATAATAATGTACATGGCATGTTTTATAGGGGAGAGTTGGATATTACCGAGCCCCTAAGGACTTGGGGTCCATAATTCGGAAAATGTTTGATATTAAAAGAAACAAAATGCAGTAATTAGTAGGATATTTATTCAGGTACATATACCGTATAACAAAATAATCGACAATTTAAAAAGGAAATAATTATAGTAAAATTACAAAAAACGTTAAAGGCGTGGTATTGTCAAACTGGTCTGATAATATCGTGCCTAGGTTTGATAAAATCGTGCCCACATTAATTGCACACAAATCGGTGAAAATGATTGTTTTAATTTTTTATGATAAGATAAAGAGGGTGGAGGGGGATTTATGTAGCTAGTGATTTAGCTTTTAGAAGAGGAATATCTTCTAAAAGTTAAATCACTACCTATTTAAAGAATAACGATATAATGTCATAACAAAAACTTAAATTCTTTATAATTATTTTAACAAAACATAAATGGTTATTTATAACTTGAAGTCTTAGTAACTCTTTGAATTAAATATAGACTAGTCAGCCTCAAAAATAAATAAAATCAATATTATCCCATGACCTCTTTTTTCTTTTGGGCACAGATCCATCCATCTAAAACGAAAATAAAATGAAATTATGTTATGGTAATTTGTATGAATTTTATTTCAAATAGTCATAGTAGGTACTACACAATTCAAATAGACGCACAGGCAGACACATCATATATAACTATTTTTCGGGGGTAAAAACAAGTTAATGTAAATAATATATTACTTTCATAGTTTACAATATCGCGCCCCGGGCGCGAAATTATCAAACTTACTCATTTCATTTTTTAACATCCAAATAATATAGAAATTTCTATAGTATTTAAAAACGTATTCTAACACGGAATTCTACACTGTACAAGCATTCAAAATGTATGATGTCAAAGTATCATATTAATACAGTATCACTTACCTCTTATCGAAAGTATACGAAATTTTATAAGGATTGCCGAAAAAAACTTGTGCGATACGTACTGTCTCCGTCGTCGCGCGTAGCGTACTATTGCTGCGCGGGGAAGGGTGTAGGTATGTTAAGCTTCGATGTTTACGCACTGTATCGCAAAACGAGTGGATGGTTTTTGAATTATGCTGACGCGCGGAATTATCAACCGCGCGGTAATATCCAACTCTCCCCTACCCCTTACTAACTTTGAAAATGGAAATCTCAAATTTTTTCTCCATCCTGACCCGTTTCAAAAACCTAGTATATCTGTACTTGCTATGTTTTGAAATGGAAATTTTGAATATCATGTTATGTATGGTCAATCTAATTCCTAGTATTTATGCATGTTTCGTAGAGGTAAAATAAAAATACCTATTTGATTTATTAGAAATAGAAATTATATAGGTATGTAAAATATACATTATGCACTTTTCATCAGAAAAATCTAAACACCTTGCAAGTTTATATGTTTTCTAAGGATTATCAGAAAAAAATGTATATTTAGGAATTGTCAATGTCGTTTATTAGTGAATAGTATGAGATTATAAAATTCTAATGTTTTTATGTTCTAAATTCAAATTAAATTTTCATAGGTTTCGTATTTTGTTCATAGAGCCATTTTTACCCAGTATGGAGTGTGAAGAAAGTGGATAGAAAGGCTTTTTTCATTTACGTGTTGTTTTTTAAAAAAAAGAGTTTTTTTTAATAACTTTTATTCCCTTCCCGACCTCAATACTGCTTCCATAGGTACTTTTTTTCATCGATCGGATGAGAGTCACGATCACCATGTTATGCCATTCCTCTTGGATTGCATTTGGCAGCAGCAGTTCCCCCTCCCCGTCCCGCGCGCCTATTTCACACTGACTTACTATTGTTTATTATAGACACGATTTGATAATCTCGATTTAAACTTCAGTAATTTTGTAAATCAAAAACCTAGTACGGGACAATTCCAAGTTTAAAAACCTAGTAAAAGACCACTTTCAAATTTAAAAACCTAGTAAGTTCAATTCACAAATTCAAAAACCTAGCAGGTACCGTATTTAATAGGTTTTTGTACTTGGAACTGTAACTTACTAGCTTTTTGATTTTGTATCCTCCGAGTGCGAATGTCACTTGCTAGGTTCATGTATGTTCATAACTCTGATTCTAGATAAGATAGAAATACGGGTGTTTTTTCCATAAACGCAGCTAAAAATTTTGGAAATATTGATTATAAAAAACGTGTTTGACAAAAAATGTCCCTTGCTAGGTTTTGATTTTGGACAGCCGTCTGCATGCAACAGAGTTTGGAATTTTGACTTTTGAAGACAAGAATTTCAACCATCTAGGACGACTCTAGGTAACTCAGTAGAGTATTCCCACAATCAGCCGCGGTCCGAGGGGGGGGGGAGGGGTCACAGGGGACATGACCCCCCCCCCCAAACCATGCACGTCATATTGAAAAGTCGTACAGTACGAGGGGAGGGGGGGGGTTAAATTTCTTAAGGAATTTCCGAAGTGACCCCCCAACAAATCTTCAAGCTGCGACCTCGCCTGCCCACAGTAACAAGACTCAAGGTTCAAGTTCCGTCCTGGAGGTTAACTTTTACTGTAAGAAAAATACTTAGGTATAGAAAAATGTCTACAGGACTTCCTTGGTGTAGGCATACATATCTAGACTGACGTCACAAGCAAATTGGCTCAGTGCACCACTGACGGCCTCTGGCTTTGAGTCTGTGAGATGGAAAAGTTTTTCATCTACCCGCATATTCCCGATATTTTTATTTCACCATATACCGTCACACACAATAGGTACTAACATTTCCTTCTGGTCCTTATTCTGGAAGCAATTCCCGCTATTGAAATTTGAAATATTAAGTTTAGTTAGTTAGTTTCAACAGTTTAATTCAATAATTCATAATTAAATTACAAAATAATTTGCTATTTTTAGTATGGCGAGCACGCTTCTGGTGGACCAGAGCAGGTGCCCCCAGGCTGGTCGGAGTGGCACGGCCTGGTCGGCAACTCCGTGTACTACAATTACACAATCTCCAACAATGGAGTACCAACGCATTCCACCGATCAATACCTCACTGATGTTATCGTAAGTACCTAGTATGGCGTTTGTAGAATGCATAAAGAATTAATGACTACCTTCATTTCGTTGACTGTATGACCTTCGCCTGGTATTTATTATTATATTTTGTGACGTCATGTTATATATTTTTGATGTTACAGTATACTTACGTATAATGGCAAAGATTTACTATAGTTGCGGCACGCTATGATGATCGTTTTAACACGACTGGTTTTGTTCGTTTTCTCTTTTTTGGTGTGTGAAGTTTATTTTCTTCTGTGCCAGTAGGAAGAAGGGGTCTCGCCATATTTTTATCCAGATATTCGTCTAACAGTTCGTTGTCCAATATTAAGCGCACCAAAAAAGACAGAACGAGCAAAACGGCCATCATAGCGTGCCGCAACTATAATTTAGCCAAAAACTTCGATATCGCTAGCGGCTTTTTGAAGTCTAATAGCAGTCGTTTCAAATTTTGAAATTCAGTCCTTTGAAAACCGACCCTGACAGAGTTACACAGACAGAGCGACTACAATATGGGATTCTTCAAGAAGAGCATTAGAAGGTTTCTTCAGAGTCAGCACCACGAGTATAATGACCCTGGTGCTGTAACGTCCATAGGCCACGGTAACCAATTCCCATCAGGTAGTCCGTCTGCTTTTCTGCCACTTAAAGGTATGACCGCATACAACAACTGCCGACGCATGCAGCACATGCACGTAATTCATTGCAGCTTCTCAATGGCACCCTTTATCCGTATCGGAGTTTAACAAGTAATGGGTGCGCTGTATCTGCTGCATGCGTCTGTCGTTGTCGTATGTCATCGGCTTCGGAATCATACCTTTAGTGGTGAAGTGGTGCAAGCTGTGGAATGAACTCCCCGCGATGGTTTTCCCAAGCGACTACAATATGGGGTTCTTCAAGAAGGGCATTAGAAGGTTTCTTCAGGGTCGGTAGCGCGAGTGTGACGCCCCTGGTGTTGCATACGTCAATAGGCCACGGTAACCATTTCTTATCAGGTGGTCCGTGTTCTTGTCTGCCACTTAAGTGGCTCGGATTCTGATAATGTCTCGTTTCCCCCCCAGCGCTCCCTAGCGGTGAACTACATCGAGAACCAAACAGAGTCGTCCCCGTTCCTGCTGGTGCTCGCCCCGCCGGCGCCCCACCAGCCCTTCACCCCCGCGCCGCGTCACGCCGGCAAGTACGGCAACGTCACCGTCGTCAAGCAGCCTAACTTCAACGTCGCGGCCGAGGTCAGATGTCTACCTATTACTTTTCCGAGTAAGGGTCCAACCCCACCAAACGGACGGCATCGGCCCGGATTTTACAATCTTTAAACAAAATTAAATCTTATTATCACAGTGTTTGAAGTTTATATTACCAAGTCACGCACAACAGCTTGACAGCGACGTGCGGTGGCATGACGCACGTCAAGCTGTCATGCGTGACTTGGTAATATAAACTTTAAATGCTGTCATATAAGATTTATTTTGTTTATAGATTGTAAAATCCGTTCCGATGCCGTCCGTTTGGTGGGGTTGAACCTTAAAGGTATGATCCCGTAGCCGACCGCATACGAAAACTGCCGACACACGCAACACATGTGCCTAATTCATTGCGGTTTATCAATGATCCCCTTTGTCTGTATCGGAGTTTAACAAAGTCAAAAGTCAAAAATCATTTATTCTGTATAGACCATCAAAACGGCACTTACAAAAGTCAAAAATATACATATATGTACTAAAGACTAGCTTAGCAAATGGACCACCGGTTCGAACCAAGTAATGGGTACGCTGTATCATCTGCTGCATACGTATGAAGTTACCGTATGCAGTCGGCTTTGGGATCATACCTTAAAAATGTGATTAATTCAGTAAAGTGCATACATACAGATATACATTTAATCACGCCTTTATCCCCAGAGGGTTAGGCAGAGGTGAATAAAAAAATGTGGGTTCATTTCAACAATCATTGTAGAATTTTTTTTTTTATGACTGTATAGTATAATGTATACTGATATGACTCGTGTCGAATAGTGTGGAGTCTTATTTATTTTTGTTTTAATTATTTAATTATATTATAAGTTTTTAGGAGTCTTTTAATTCAATTTAACTTTTTTTTTCTTATTAAATTCTTGCCTAAAATTGGCCGCCTCTGAATATCAGCGCTGGCCGTTTTCTGACACTAAGACGCGGACAGCATTAAGCTAAGAGGCGGCCGTTGTTCTGTATGGTTTTGTGCCTATTCTCGATAAGCTCATGATTTTTTGTACAGAATAAAAAAAACTTTTCTTCTTCTTTTTCTTGCCTATTGCCGTATTCCGGGCACTATTCTTGACTCGAGCCATGCACCTGAGGCTGAGTCTGGGCTGTATATATCTGTCTGATGTTAAACAGCTCTATCCCTTAGCCGCCTTGCACGACACCGTATGGGGGGAGATGGAGTGACCCAAATTCTACTACCACAATGATTGGTGAAATGTGAGTGTTAATTCACCTCTACCAAACCCTCCGGGGATAAAGGCGTGACTGTATGTATGTATTTGAACTATCTGCCCCCAGGACAAGCACTGGCTCCTCCGCATGCCCCCCTCACCCCTCCCAGAATCTTCCCTTCCCGAGTTGGACCGCGCCTTCCGTTCCCGGTGGGAAGCTCTCCTGGCCGTGGACGAGATGGTAGCAGACGTCGTGGGAGCGCTGGAAACGCTGGCCGTGCTGGACAACACCTACCTGATATATACGTCGGATAATGGCTACCATATCGGTGAGTGAGAAATAATCAAAATAATTTGCGTAAAGTGACAGAAACGTTGAGCGCGAAATTCCATTTGCTGATCGCGCATGCGTGTTGCGCCGCGTCCATAGAATAAATAAAAATTCAGCTGAAGTTGTATCACAATGGAAAAAAGTTTCATTTTTTTTTATATGTTAAACTTATTTTAGTGTACAGTTTGTAGTTTTAAATGATAATAAATAGCTGAAGGCCATTAACAAGTTTTCACAAGTGAACAATAATAAGTTCTATCTATAGGAAAAAAAAGTAGGTAAACAAGATACAGTTGACCATAGAAGAGTTATATTATAATGTAATTTTTTAATTTTGTTTTGATATTCTGTGTAAAGACCGCCATTAATAGTACATTATGGTACAAGTGAGCAACGTTGGTGATTACCGCCGAGGCGCCATTGAGACCCGAGCCGCCAGGCGAGGGTCTTAAGACAGCCGAGGACGGTAATCATCATGCTCACACGTGCCATACGACGTTTTACAACACACTTGCGAATAAAATAATACTACAAATACTAAATAAACAATACTACAAATTAATTCGTTTTCCTATGCGCGCGCATTTAACAATGGCGGTCGACCATATTTAAAAAAAATGAGGTTTGAACTTAACTTTTTTTTTACTCTTGTTTTTTTTTCTGTACTGTAAAAAGTTAAATTTGAGTGAAAATTTTGTTTATTATACAAGTATTACAAGTTGAAATTATATACGAAAATGCATCAAATGACCATACAATAGGCGTATTAATTTATTCGTACTATTAAACACGTTATTTTTTGTATCAAAACTTTTTTAAGAACATAGACAATTATAGACACTTCATATAAAATTTAAAAAAGAATCTATAACTCACTTTTGTGAATAATTGCAATGAAAAAGTCACAGTTTGATAATAGGTGTCATTACGTGCCTAATTGCGGTAAAATAATATCACTTTTATGAGCAGGTGTGTTGTAAAAATAGTTTTTTGTTATGTTTACGTTTCAGTATGAGACTACTCTCATACTGAAACCCCTCCCCGTGATTAATGGACAGCCCCTTATCTACTAAGGGGCTGTCCATTAAGAGGGGGTATAAAGCTAAATTGCCGATCGTAGATTTGATGTTTATACCCGAAAGTAAGCCACAAATGAGCTGGGTTTTTTTTAATAGAAAATACGTTATATTTGTAAGGGACTGCTTATGGTGAAAACATAAAATAATAATATTTTTTCGATAGAATAAAATCACAAAGTTATGCCTTATTTACTACTAAAATCAATTTATTTCCAATATTATGCACACAACTGAGTCAATATTTGAATACAAAGTGTAAAATTATGTAACCCAGTGACTCTATTTTCACTTTGAAAAAATTGTGTGGATTTTACGAGTAATTAAAAAAAAATGAATTTGGCGCTTACGACGGTCTTATTCCGCGCATAACGCTCTCTTTCTATCGCACCTGACCCGAGGTGTCGGCCATCTGTTGTTTCATCATTTAGTCGGGCTCGCCCCGTTGAGACGGGAGGACTGTATTTCTGTTTTCCGTGTCAAGAAAGTTCGTTAAAAATGAGTCAATTAAAAAAATATAAAAGAAACACTCTAAAAGAGAATATAAGAAACTAAGAATTCAACTCATGGCTAATTTTCGAAGGTAATGTATCTATATTATTTTACTTTCTTTAGTTTGTTACCAACTATCCACCGTTGCTAGGTAACTCTGGAGTAACGTCGGCTCGGGTATAGTATATGCAAATCAAATAGATGTTTTTGACTACTCGCGTGTTTATTGTATAATATTATTTATATAGCACTAATATAATTATTAAATATATTGCGAAAGTATTTATACATTGTATTATCAATTTTAATGCATTTCAGAGTTGCTTCAGCTCGTAATATCACACAAGCTGATGAATCCGATCCGGTCGAATCGCTTAGTAAAAAACTTTCGTCAACTTTGTAAGCTTATTGCAATTGTTTTTTCTCACATTCAGAAAACATTTCAGTAAAATATGCAAATGAATTATGAACATGAACAAGTAGAATGATATGATTTGAGATTAACATGGTCATTCACATTAGTACCGAATGTTCACACATTCAAACGGCATGGTAAATACGAGTATCCCGGTGATTTTAATAAAAAAAATTGACCACACGGAAAGCGGATGACTGCCCGTGGAAGGATAGCTCAGAGTAAGAGCGCTGGAACGCCAAGGTTCGCGACCCTGGCATTCAAGTCCTATTGTGGGTTTGATTTTTTCCATTATGTACTTATTTAGCATTTATATCAAATTATCTACAAGTAGATTAAAATGGCAATGCAATGCTTATGTGATTGATTTGTCATTAATTTGCATTATTTTTACAGATCTCCCATTAAACATTTAGAGAAAGTTGAAGTTTTGAGAGAACTAGATCCAAATTCTGATGGAAATTTGGCACCAGAGTGGAATGAGCGGTATATTTTAGCAAGCCTTGATTCAATATGTCAGGGCCCTAGCTTCTTATACGTAATGATAAAATAGGGCAACCATATTATACACAATGTTCATCAGTAATATTGAACCACTATTTGGACTATTTGGATGACCCGACTCAGGATTAGTATTAAATTAATTGAATTCGCAAAAAAAAAATATTTGGGTAATTTATCACATATAGTTAGACGAACATCGCTAGATGTTAAATTAAAGTAAAATCATTGTTTTTCCCAAATCGTCAAATCGTCGGTGCGCCTGCCAAAGTCGTTATGTGCATTTTTTCTATTTTTTTTTATTCGCTAGATGGCCTTAAAAAAATGCGCATCAACTGAAAAAACAACCAAGTGTATCCTTCTAGAAATAGATTTGACAAAATATACATGTGCAATTCTGACACTGCAAAATTGGTTATGTGTTCACATCAAGAGTTTTTCATCCTCATGTTGCACATGTCAGAATTGGTTTGCACATAGACAATTTGACAGCTTGTTTTTCTTCGGTTTGTTGGTTGTAAAATTGGTGTTCTACCTTTGTAAAAACGTAAATAATCTTATAATAGTAAAGAAAACGAGACAGATGATTAAATCAAAACAGCCTCACGTAAGGTCGAAGTCCTGAATAAAGTGAGACGTTTTTACACCATTTGTGTGAGAGTGAATTCACTGTCTATGGCAAGCGGAGCGGCGATATAAAGTAAAAATATTCTAGGCATTATATCAAACAATTCTTCTGAATACAAACCATCATACAGGCGGTAAGACAACCACAGCAAGTACCTTCTGAGGTTGAGAGGGACTACTACCCCGCCTGTGAGTATGGGATGGTCGACGATCCTCAGCGCCCGTCTTTGCACCAAGTCGAAGAGGTCTAGCTAGCCCAGGCAAAACTGTGACAGCAGTACTCCTTGTGGGGCAGAACGGGAGCGTTTTAAAGAAGGAGTATTTGCCCCGCAGTGATATACTACCTTGTTTCTTTGATACCAGCTTGACTTAGTCTTCCAAGTGACTACGGCGGTGATCGTCGCTGACGATAGCGATAGCTCCCTATACTCGAAAAGATGTTAAACGGTGTGTCTAGAAACTTGCGGTGCTATGCTATGCAGACGATAGCACCTTACACGGAGGCTATCACGGACATCCTGCGACCAAGCAGTCTGATATCGCGGAAAAAAGAAGACCGGACCCTGAGCCACGTTTCTCAATGGGGCTCGGAAAACCTGGTCGGGTTCAACGCCAGGAAGACGCAGGCATGCGCGTTCACAGCAAAGGTATCTTCTTTCCTTCCCCTTCCAACTCTTCAGAGCACGCCACTGCCACTACAGGACAATCTCAATATCCTAGGTATGGATGTTCGCTGCAAACTGAACAACAAAAACTACATTGAGAGTATCATCAAAACAGCCTCGCGTAAACTCGGTGTCCTGAACAGAGTGAGACGTTTTTTCACGCCGGAGCAGCGGTGCCTTCTCTATAAGACACAAATTCGCTCTTGCGTGGAATACTGCTCTCATCTCTGGGATGGCTCCGCAAAGTACTTACTAGATGCTCTCGACAGGCTGCAGCGACGTGCGGTCCATATTATTGGGAATCCTGAGGTCACCAACACCCTCGAGCCTTTGCAGTTGCGTAGAGATATGGCATCTTTGGCGGTATTTTACCGTCTCTACCATGGTGAATGTTCTGATGAGCTCTTCCAACTAATCCCACCCTCTCCTTTCCTATATAGGACAACACGTGCAGGACTTAGACGCCTCCCGCATACGGTGCAGAATATTCCATCAAGAACCAAGCGGTTCGGCGACTCCTTCTTCTGCCGCACTATTAAGTCTTGGAATTCCTTACCAGTTCACGTGTTTCCCTCTTCCTACAGTCACGGGTCCTTCAAGCGGGGCGTGAAAAAGCATATTCTGATGAGGCCGTCAAGCTGAGTGCCATCATTGTAACATGGTACATGTCTGTAATGGTGACCCTCTTTGCAGAGACTTTGCTTACCATCAGACGAGGCGAAGTCAATTTGACGTGTCCTATATTAAAAAAAAGACTGGAAAAGCGCACCCCGGACGCCGAGGGGAAGGGCTCAGATGCAACTAAAGTTTATAACTAATTGGCAGCATAATGTGCCTCGGAACTCGGAGATTTGCTCTTCTTTTCTGATTATCGTATTATCGGCTATTCCAGGAACGATCAGCAATTAGTTCCCAACTCCGAGAGGAAAATCGGCACCAGAACCTCGTCCGTTGTTTAACATGTGCACCGACTAGCAAGTGAGGTTGGCTTGGGTCTCAAAGGTGTTAGTAGGACCCTGTACACGGAACAGTTGTACTACTTTTATTTTTTTTACTTGTATGCCTTAATAAAGTTTATAGTGGGTATTTATTTACTTCGTATGTTATGTACCTTGCCATCTGTCAGTATTTATCCCTTATATAAATCCTATTGAGGTCCATAACAAATCTGATATGTATATATTTTTCACTTGTAAGAAATGGCGCTAGGAAGATAATTCTGATATGTGTATCAAAATGGAAAAAAAAATTATTGTGGATGGATAGTACCGTTTATAATTTTCACTTATATCTCAGTTCATGCATAATATTTTTTGGCATCATACTACATTTTTAGTTTTTTGATACGCTCATCAATTATGTAATAAAACAGTTTAATGTCTCTCCTGAAAACTTGACCAAAAATACATAGAGGTTTTGGCAAGCGCAACGACGACATATTCCTTTACTTACTTACTTACCTTATATTTTTTTTACCAAAAAGAAATTTATTGTGTTTCCAAAGTAGATAGTTAATGATGCAACTCGTATTTTGACAATTTTATCTGAGTATTTTGGGTATAATGTGCGCCTTCAAACTATACATGGCGAGTCGCTGCCACACAAAATAGGTGGCGGACTTGCCGGAGCGACGACAGGCGAGAGCGGGACGTGCGAGGGGTGCGGGTGAAATCTGATTTTTTTCTAGCTTTATGCGCACTCTTAATCACGGGGAGGGGTATATTGAGATATCACGTGTACTTATTTATTTTTTCTTATAACTCGCGATTTTTGTCACGATTCTTAGTTTGCTAGCTTTAAATAGTAAGTAAAAAAATACACGTGATTATGGCTAGGGGTGGGGGGGATATTAGTCTAAAACCTCACCACGTATCACCATGGGGGGGGGGGGGGGGAGGGGGTTAGAAAAATGCTAAAAAACATCACGTGATTAATGGACAGCCCCTAAACTATATTAAACAATAAAATCTCATCCACAGGTCAATTCGCCCAAGTGTACGACAAACGCCAACCCTACGAGTCTGACATTAAAGTCCCACTCCTGATCAGAGGGCCGGGCATCAAACAAAACGCCAAATACTCCACCCCAGTATCAAATATAGATATAGGACCCACCATAATTAGTCTAGCTGGGCTCACCCCCACGGGGATGGATGGGAGACCCATCAATGTGATGTCTGAGGAAAAAGAAGAGAGGTATATGCTGGTGGAGTATAAAGGAGAAGGAAGAGAGGGGTCTGTTGATGAAAGCTGTCCTTGGAAATATGATGGGATGCACTTGGCTGTGAGTATTTGATAGTATTTTTAATCCCAAATATATTGTATATAAAAATCAGTGCCACTTTTCGTTGTTAGTTTATAACTCAAGAACAGCTGAACCGATTTGGCTAATTTTAGTCTTGAAATGTTCAGGGAAGGTTTAAAGGGTGAGAAAATAGGTGCAGCGGGAACGGGATCTAAAATTCACGCGGGTTGAAAAAAAATTGGCGGTACGAAGTTCGCCGGGACAGCTAGTAATATTATAAACTAATTAAAAAATTTAGCGTCCGTTGCCTGCGGGCACGAGCTTTTTTTGTACGAAACACACGACATGCGTGTACTGTACACGCTTGAGGTAGTGGACGGACAGCCTAAGATACTTCCTCTTAGCGTTAATTCCCAGTCGCATCCGAAGCTTTCAGCTCGGAGTCTGGGGTCCGCTTTTTACCAGTCTTAACCACGGATTTGACTAGACCTCGATATTTTCCGTGAAGCGATTGTCATCTGACCTCCACAACCCAATGTTAACATTAGGCGATATCGAAGTTTAGCAGTTAGACCGTTGTTTTTGGATTTTTGAGGGCTCCAACTACCCGTAACGATTGCCATAGATGTTCTCATGGCAACCGGGACCGACGGCTTAACGTGCTCTCCGAGGCACGACCAGACCAATGCAAATACTCATATTTCATTCACACAAATATTTGCACTGAGCGGGGATCGAACCCGCGCCTCCTGCGTAGCGGCCGCGTTCACTACCGCTACGCCACGGAGGCTGTCCTAGGACAGCCTAAGATGTGTGTTTTTAATGTTGTGACAGCCTAATATCGAAATCTGTTCGTGGGTGCCGTATATTCTTCCAACCGACTGTAAACATTTTATTATTTATAACATTTAATTCATTATTATTGTTCTCTTTCTTTATATTATATTCTCTATGTACACCAAACTACCCGAAAACTTTCTTCTCCTATTTTTTTATCCATCCTAAGGTTGCCTGTAACAAATTGCCACAGAGCGATAAGGCCGCCATCTGTACTT
Organism: Eilema depressum; assembly: GCA_914767945.1. NCBI lineage: Eukaryota > Metazoa > Arthropoda > Insecta > Lepidoptera > Erebidae > Eilema > Eilema depressum. The sequence continues at coordinate 16,444,557 of OU612032.1, forward strand.
ACCACATATCTATGGTGTACAATAAAGATGTTTTACTTACTTACTTACTTACGTACTGAAGACCCAGTTTACGGCAATGCGATATCCTATTAGATGGGCCTAAAAACATAATAAGCAGTTTTCCAGTAGGTATAATAATCAGTTGGTTTTTAAATCATAAAGAGATGGCGCTAGCATAGCTTTTGGTAATTTTAATGTCTCTGTGGTTTGTTTGTGCGATGTTGCCAAAGTTTAATTTCATTTACCCATATTACAACAGATAAAATATGATAAAACGCTTAATTCTTTTCGCGTCACTGTCTGTAATTTAAAATAATATTATATTTATAATAATATTATCAAAAAAAAAATGTCAAAACATTTATGTAAAGTAAATTATTACAAAACCGAAGAACATTTTTTCCATAAATTAGGGAACACTAGATGTGAGACCACACTCTTCTTACCAAAAGTGCCGGCTGCGCCATCTAGCTTGTCCTTAGGAACCCTATAAATACCTACTGGAAAACTGCTCATTGACAAAATTTTATTTGCACGAGCGAGCGGCAATAGGCTTTTTGACAATATACCACAAATTATGGTCATCCTATTAGAAAATAACGTTAAACGACCTACGAGACTACAATTTACTCTCAAATATGTGTATTTTATGAGAATTTCAATTATAAAAATGTTATATATTGTTGATTTATTGTCTATGGCAAATTATCGCGAGTTTTATGGAACGAGCTGATGATAACAGCAACTTAGAGTGACGATTGACGTCACTGTAGTCTCACACGCATCGCCATTTTGATTAAATTTAGCGTTTTTCGCCCATTTTTGAAAATTTAAACTTTATCATTGATTTTTTAACATAATGCATTGTTTTTTTACAGAAATATTAATGTGATATGTTTATACTGTAATAAGCAATCATTTAAAGTGGTTTTTGAACATTAGTCAAATAGCCTATTGTTTCTGCGAATGTTTAGAATAGAAGAAGCAACTTTTTTCTGTCCTTTTGATAAACGTATCTTGCAGGCGAGGAAATCTTCTAGTCTAAATGAGACTTTATTTATCACGAGTATAATATATCATCTTAGACGTGTATACTGTCTTCTTTCAGGAATGCTACCCGCAGTACGCGTGCAAGTGCCAAGACTCGAGCAACAATACGTACGCCTGTGTCAGGCACATCGCCCACCGGATCGATATGAAGTACTGCGAGTTCCACGATCACGAGGTAACTTTAAAAGTCAAAGAACAGGATAAATTTATAATTATCCTGTTCTTTAGAGAGAAGAACAGGATATAATTATCCTGTTCTTTAGGGTGTATTATCATTTCTGAGAAAAAATAAACCGTTCTTTTTTATATTTTTTTTGTTTCCCTGTGTGTTTAATAAGTATATTAGGAACAACTATCAGGAACATAACATGTTATACTTTGTTCCACAGAAATTCGTCGAGATATACAACTTGCTCAGTGACCCGTACGAGCTCAACAACCGCGCCAACGACATGTTGCCGTCAATCAAGCACTGGTACAAACTGCTCCTGGCCAGGATGTCCTTGTGCGCAGGCGCAAGTAGCTGCGATAACCCGCTCGTCCTTTAGGAAGCATATTATACACACTGTATTTTTTAGGGTTAATTCGTACTTTTCCCATCTCAAAGAATGTTTACGAACAATGCCCAACGCGCCTAAAGTTTTGCTATAGTATAGTTAAAATCTCGCTGCAGACTCGGTTATAAATCATAATCGGCGTAGGGATGTGCGCTAGTTGACCGACGGCATCTGTGGTTCAGTGGTAGAATGCTCACCCATCGATTTACAATAAAACACGTTTATAAGGTTTTATACTACTGTAAGAGAGCGAAACACTCGAATGATTTATGACCGAGTCTGCAGCGAGATTTTAACTATACTATAGTGAGTTGACTTTCTATTGTGAAGAATTTCGCTTCGGCTCTGCGCTAGTCTGAATTGGCCCATAGCGTTAAGAAATAATTTACTTTTCGTGATCAAATATTACCCGTGGTCCCACCGGAACGTCCCACTGGTGGGTCCACGGGGAATTTTTTTTACCCGTAGTCCCACTGCCTTGTGGTGGTACTATGGGGAAAAATAATTACCCATAGACCCACTGCTGTAGAGATGTGCCGCGAAGAGTTTAATATTAACATACTTGCCTCTTTGCATTTTCCTGTTATTTTCCTCTGTGTCACTTTGACTCGTAGGTTCATTTCTAATTATGTTTTCATCATTTAATTTGGTGTAGATATTTTAAAAGAAATAATATGGGTGACGAAATTAATATCATTAAAAGAAAAAATGGTTTCGTAATGCTATATAATCGTAAACAATATTATAAACACAAAGAATATAAAAAAAACACCTACATCTATTTGGACATGCAGTAAGAAACGCAGTGAGAAATGTAGCGGTTCAATTACTATAAATGATGTAAGTTATCTATTTATGACATAAATTGATTTTAAGCTATTGCATAGCTTTTATCGCGGGCCTTGAGCGTGGAGACCGAATCCAGAAATTCCGTAACGAAAAATGGTAACACCTCCGAGCTCGCACGAAAAGAGCCGAGCTGCTCCGAAGTAGCTTCGCTTAACGTAGTAATTATAATTGCATAAGTTGTTAGTTTTCAAATTCAAATTCAAAGTCAGACTTGGACTCGGACTAGGACTCGGACTTGGACTCGAAGTCCGAAGTTAAGCGGCTGGGAATATATACAGAAAGAATATAGTAACACAAATGGTGATAAAATTAATAAATTTTTACGTTATGTTAAGAAACAATGGCTATCAAGGGGTGTATGTAAATTTCTTAGTGTTTTCGTGAAAAAGACATCGCACAAATAATGTATGTGAATCTTGGCACAGCAAAATAAATAAGAAATTAAATGTGTCATTTTGTGACCTAGGTACATGATTACATTATTTCATTTCATTTCATTTTTTCTTTCACTTTTTGGCACATCTCTAGTTCAGTGGGTCTACCGAATTCGATTACCCGTGGTACCACTGGAATTCGCCGATTGAATAAAGGACAACATTCACTCTCCATACAAATCTGGGCTAGTTTTGAAAGTGCCGGCCAAAGGAAAAAAATACGATATTCCGTTAGAACTCGTTCTTACTAACATTTTTTATTATGGCGTTAAAGTTGAGAGACCACTTCCAACGGTTTTATTAGAGTTTAAAAATCTTAAAATATACACTTTTTATGATACGAACTATTGAAAATAAATGAAAAATATTGCTATACATTGGAAGAATAGTTAATAAAAGCAATAAAAATAAACCCTGTACTTTATATTGTTGTTTTTCGTCCATTTATTGAGATCCAAAGTTGAAAGTGCCGGTCAGAGAAAACAAATATGATATTCCGCTAGAGCTTGTCCTTATTAGCACTTTTTATTACTATGTCAAAGCTGAGAGACCCCTGCCCTCAGTTTTATTGGTGTTCAAAAATCTTAGAAACATATAATTTTTATGATATTATATATTGAAAATGAATGAAAAATATTGTTCTATATTGGAAGAATAGTTGTTTAACGCAATAAAAAATAAATCCCATACTGCATATCGCTGTTTTTCGTTAGTTAGGTCCAAAAATTGAAAGTGAAGCCAAAGAAAAATAATATGATATTCCGTTAGAGCTTGTCTTCATTGACATTTTTACTATAGCATCATAGCTGAGGGAATACTGCTCTCGGTTTTATTTGAGTTCAAAAATCTCGGAAACGTATATTTTAAATAAAATAAATAATTGAAAAGGAATAATAAATTATATTGTATTATATTGGAAGAATAGTTGATAAAAGCAATAAAGCAATAAAAATAAGCAATTAAAAATAAAATACACGAGCAATAACACTGTTTCATTGCACTCAACCCTGTTTGTTTTATCTATGATAATGTATATATAATGTTGACGAACCTGGACATGACGTGATTGCTATCGTCCACGAATCAACCTTATGGCATTGCCATTAGTGCCTTGTAACTGTGGAATATGATCAACACATTTACTAAGTTCAATAATTGGAAATGCACCTTTAACCAATATAAATCAATATTTCTCATTCATTTTCAATAATACGTTTAAAAAAATGTATTATATCCAAGATTTTTGAACTCAAAAAAAAAAACCAAGGGAAGTTGTCCTTCAGCTTTGACACCATAATAAAAATGCAAACGCGTACAAGCTCTAACATTTGTTTTCTTTGACTGGCACTTTCAATTTTTAACCTAGATAAATGGATGAAAAACAACGATATGTAATATGCGGTTTATTTTTTATTACTTATACGAACTACTCTTCCAATATAGAACAATATTTTTTATTCATTTTCAATAGTTCGTATCATAAAAAATGTATGTTTTCAAGATTTTCGAATATAAATAAAACTGAGGGAAGTGGTCCCTCAGCTTTGACGCCATAATAAAAATGCTAATAAGGAAAAATTCTAGCGGATTTTATTTTCTTTAATCGACACTTTTAATTTTAGCCGTAAATAAATGGACGAAAAACAACAATATGCAGTATGGGGTTTATTTTTTATTGCTTTTATTAACTATTCTTCCAATGTATAACAATATTTTTCATTTATTTTGAATAGTTCGTATCATAAAAAGTGTATATTTTTAAGATTTTTAAACTCTAATAAAACCATTGGAAGTGGTCCCTCAACTTCGACGCACTAATAAAAAATGTTAGTAAGAACAAGCTCTAACCGAATATTGTATTTTTTTTCTTTGGCCGGCAAAATAAAAATTAGCCCAATCTGAATGATGTCCTTTGAATTTTCTTCAGTGCGGTGGGACTACGGGTAAAAAAAATTCCCCGTGGACCCACCAGTGGGACGTTCCGGTGGGACCACGGGTAATAGCTGAGATACTTATGTTAAAACGAATTTAGTTATGTGTATCCGTCTATAGGATAAAAATGTTTAGTTCACTGAGCAGTAAATATTTTCAGTTGAATGTCTCTTTTTTTTATTTTAAAAGATTCAATGACAGTAGCGGAAGCTCGTAAAGTATGTAAGGATGGAAGCAGATGGGCGGACTGTTGTGTCTTGCCTACCCTGAGAGAAATATAGGCGTGCAAAATATTTTCTTGATAACTAGAGGTATACCATCAAATCTAAATCTGGCCCGCACGAAACAATCGAAAGATTAGGTCACCCAATCGTCACCCACATAAGAAGGGAGCATTTATTCTGCTCTAAAGGGGTATCATAAAATCACTTCAGTTTTCTTCCAATCCGTTTTCGAGATAAATGTGTTTCATGGAGTCGATTCCCTAACACTTCCATCTGGTTCTCAACAGGGTCGCGACCGTTATTCGACTAGTTCGCGACTAGTTATCGATTGGGTCGCGACTGGTTCTCGATTGAACAGCACCGTCCTACATGACATACAGTAGGAACTAGTGATATTAACAAACAAACAAAGTCCAATCGTAAATCACTTCTTTATTACAAACAACCAACTTTTTATAAATAGTAACCTAATATACAATAGACAATATCAAAAATCACAGACTGGTAAAATATATGGCAGCTTAATGTACTGTAACACCCAGAAATATCTGAAACAAGGAAAACCTCTATATAATAACAACAAAAGAAATCGCGCGAAACATATCATTAGGCTTTATGTGAAATCACTAAGGACTCAGCACAATAAATAAAAAGAATTTAAATGTTTTTTTTTAAGCTATTGCATAGCTTCTATCGCGGGCCTTGAGCGTGGAGACCGAATCCAGAAATTCCGTAACGAAAAATGGTAACACCCCCCGAGCTCGCACGAATCGAGCCGAGCTGCTCCGAAGTAGCTCCGCTTAACGTATGTAATTATAATTGCATAAGTTGTTAGTTTTCAAATTCAGACTCAGAAAATTCAAATTCAAATTATATTAATATTTATTGTAATTGCATAAGTTCATAAAAAATGCTATGCAATAGCTTTACCGCGGCAGTCCCCGAGTGCCACACGTCTTTTTTTTTTACTCTAGTATTTCCATCAACCCTTTTTGTCGTGCCTACGGATAATCCTGACCGGAATCGTCAAGCGGCTACAGTCTACATACTCTGGGATCGTTTTAGCCGTCAGTCCAAAATCGTAAACGAAACTGTAAGTGTGTGGGCTATTGCGACTAACTGACAGACTGATATCGTCCGGTAAACTATTGTGGGTGGGTGCCTTTAAAGATGCATCTAATGAATAAAGGTCCAACCCCACCAAACGGACGGCATCGGCCCGGATTTTACAATCTTCAAACAAAATTAAATCTTATTATCACAGTGTTTGAAGTTTATATTACCAAATCACGCACAACAGCTTGACAGCGACGTGCGGCGGCATGACGCACGTCAAGCTGTCATGCGTGACTTGGTAATATAAACTTTAAATGCTGTGATATAAGATTTATTTTGTTTAAAGATTGTAAAATCCGTTCCGATGCCGTCCGTTTGGTGGGGTTGGACCTTTAAGGCATGATTCCGTAGCCGGCCGCATACGACAACTGCCGACGAACACAGCAGATACCCGTAATTCATTGCGGCTTCTCAATAGTCCCCTTTATCTGTATCGGAGTTTAACAAGTAATGGTCACGCTGTATCTGCTGCATACGTCGGCAGTTGTCGTATGCAGTCCGCTCCGGAATCATATCTTAAAACGATTTTTCTAAAAGCCATATTTAAATTTTCTAGAATTCTCAGCTATTTTCTTCCTCTTAGCGTTAATTCCTAGTCGCATCCGAAGCTTTTTCAGCTCGGAGTCTGGGGTCCGCTTCTTCAGCATTAACTACGAATTTGGCTAGACCTCGATATTTTCCGTGAAGCGATTGTCATCTGACCTCCACAACCCAATGTTAACATTAGAGCTCGTTCACACGAAGACGAATCGTTGTTTTTTCACGAGTCGTTTTTTTTATTTATATATTATTATTTTCGACGGGAGCAATGCTTTTTAAATACCCATGTTCACACGCTTCACGAATCGTGAAAAACGACGGATATGGATACGTCTTTTAAAAATCATGATTCGTTAAAAATCACGTATCGGCTCTTGAAAATCTCGAATCGTGAATGCTTTATGGCGGATCCGCTGTTGCGCTGAACTCTGAACTGAACTCAATCGCGAAACAAATGTGAACATCAATTCGGATATTTTGACGAATCGTGAAAAAATGCGATTCCGTATTCAATGTGAACATCTATCCGTCAAGGCGTATCGTGTTTTATAACGAATCGTCAAAGACGTATCCCGTGTTAATGCGCCCTTAGGCGATATCGAACCTTTGCAGCTAGAATTCTCAGCTATAAGTTGTAATTAATCAGTCTATCTATAGTTTATCAAATCAGTGCGTGCGATACGTACCTACATATATCTAAATGCATCGTTGCGCCGCGTCGTCAGGTGACGGCGGCCGCCTGCTGTTGGTTCTGTATGCTGAAGAAGTCCGTCACCTTGCTCTGCGCCTGGATCTCTTCCTTGTGCACCAGAGGGCACGGGAAGTACTTCTGTACGATAATGATTATGACGTCAGTAAATGCCTAACTGGTGGATCATGTATAGATTACTAGCTGTTTTGACTGCGTGGATGTTAGTTATTGCGTCGAGACATCCGTACTAATATCATGAATGCGAATCTCTGTATGTCTGTTACGCTTAAAATCTGTACAGTATTGTGCTGAAATCGGTACAGTAGTTTTTGAGTTTATTCGTACATACAAAAATATAAATCTTTTATAATATAGATTAAATAAAATGTAATTAACAACGAACTGCAGGCGAGTTATTTTATAGTATCACACGAGTGTTTTAAGACCAAGTTGTGTGCAGTCTCTATCCACTACTTTATCATTCTATTCTCATAAGAAAAATCTTTTCTCTTTATAATATTAGTACAAAAGAATGGAAAACATTTGCCAGTAACGGGATTTACTCCTATGGAGGCGTAAAAATAAATATTACCTGTACAGCGCTAATTCCGCCTGATATATCAACGGTGGGCACGACCTGCTTCGGCTTCAGGAACTTCACGAAGCGAATCATCTCCGAGAAGCTCGAGTGTTCGCTGTACGGTATACCTGTGGATATATTACGTTGTTAATATATCACAATCTAAAAGTCTATACAGATAGATAGGTTTATTGTAAGTACAATAAGTACAGCGGTTTTAGTCAATTCGAGTTCAAAATAACCGCCCCCATGAAAAAAGGTACCGCCACCGAAAAATGTTGGTTTTAAAATAAAACCAATGAAAATGAATAATTATTTTAATTACAAGTTTGAAATATTTCAATAGAGCCGAGTAGTCAAAGACTATTTTTAGTAAAAAAAATGTACTTTGCTCTCAAACTAAATATGAAAATCATCGGCTGCCAAATCATCTAATCGATTTAGAAAGGAAAAAAGAATCAACCTCGGGCGGGACGAACCCGCGATCTTTCCCTTACAGGGGGAATGCTCTGACCGCTAAGCCACCGAAGTCCGCACGAAGCCGACTCAAATTCCTCTATACTAACGTCTTTAGGGCTCTATCATCTACTTTACATGTTAAATATCCCATACATATAAATGGAAAAATTTTGGGTATAGTTTAGTCAATCTTTATTTAGTGTTTTACGGCAAGTAGATAAATATTTTATAAAAGTGGTCATTTCAGAAAAGTAGACATTTTAGGGAAGTAGTCAATTCAGGAAGTAGTCATTTTAGGAAAGTGGTCTTATACGGAAAGTGGTTATTTTTAAGAAAGTGGTCATTATCAACCAAAGGTTTTTATCTAGTTTATTGTAAAAAAAAGTTTCATATTATGAGGGTAGAAGCGTACCGTGTATAGCGACCATGTCCTTCTCGATGCAGCCCGACTTGCCGTTCTCCCAGCCGCTCGGCTTGAAGGCCACCAGCTCGCTGAACGCGCCCTTCAGACTATCCAGGTACGCTCGAAGCTTCTGTATTAATGAAGTAGTGTTTAGCACTTGACGAGTAACAAAATGTGTGGTGTAGTGGCACTGCAGTGTAATGTGTGTTTTAGTGTAAGGTGTAGTGTAGTGTAGTGTGCAGTGTTATGGGTAGTAAAGTGTGCAGTGTTGTGGACAGAGTATTGTTCAATGCGTATTGTGTAATTTGTGGAAATTGATGTAGTGAAGTAGTGTTGTGGGTAGTGTCACTACACTGCTTACAACATTGCACACTTCGTCTTGCATAATTGCATTGTAGTGTATTGTTTAATGCGTAGTGTTTAATGTAGTGTAGTATGCAGTATAGGGTGTAGTTTAGAGTAGTGTAGTGTGTAATTATTATTGTGGACAGTATAGTAAGCAGTATTGTGAGCAGCATAGTGCGCCGTAAAATGTAGTGTATGTTGGGTAGTGTGCCTTAAAATGTAGTGTATGTTGTGTTAGTGTAGTGTAGTGTCGTTTTAGTGTAGTGCAGTGTTAGTGTAGTGCAGTGACGCTTTAGTGTAGTGCAGTGTTAGTATAGTGTAGTTTAAATGAAGTGTTAGTGTGGCAGTAATGGAGTGTACCTCGTGCGTGAGGTCGCGCATGGGCACGACGTGCAGCTGGCAGGAGTGCGGCGGCGCGTGGCTGAAGGAGCGGCCCTCCACGTAGTAGTACAGTGTGTAGTACAGTGTGTAGTGCAGTGTGTAGTGCAGTGTGTAGTACAGTGTGTAGTGCAGTGTGTAGTACAGTGTGTAGTGGCGTGTACCTCGTGCGTGAGGTCGCGCATGGGCACGACGTGCAGCTGGCAGGAGTGCGGCGGCGCGTGGCTGAAGGAGCGGCCCTCCACGGCCTGCAGCACGCGGTCCTTCTCCGGGCACGCCCACACGCCGCAGCCCACGCGCCGGGACATGCCCAGGAAGAACTTCTCCTTGCCTGCACACAACACGCCTTTGTACACCTACACCTGGCATTGGAATATTCCTCCATAAGTCACTCTCCCTTCAAGAGTGCAGAGGTACCTTAAGACGATTGAGGAAGTTCAAGTGGTCGCACTGCTAGGAAAGAGGACGCAAAGAGAAAAAAAGACGCGAGGAGAAAAAGTCGGAGGCGGACTCCAATAACCTCTGATGCTACTGAGATCAAATCTAAGTGGATGACGAGGATGGGAGAAAGTTCGAGAGAGGCATACAACTAAAGAGCAGGCTTCTATCCTACTGAGTTTGTCTACCCTGGAGAAACATAGGCATAAAAATATGTACATAAGCTGCTTACCAATAGTATAAGTCCCGCACACAATAAGAACGCTCGAGAACTTCTTGCCAGCTTTCTCTAACGCCTGTTTCTTCTGGCGCAGAATGTACAGGGCCATCTCTAGACTCTGCTCTTGTGTGGGGAAGTCGTAGCGCGGATTACAATACCTGAGAGGGCATTTTATTCATAGTGTGTTGAAAAACGTCGTATGATACACGTGTGTATTGGTGATTACTGTTCTCGGCTCTCTAACACCCTCACCTAACGGCTCGGGTGTCAATGGCGCCTCAGCGATAATCACCAACTTTACACACTTGTACCATAAAGTACTATTATGTAACAGTTAAAATAAATTACTTGTACCTTGTAGGATCTATTGATTTAAGCTGAAATATGTCACACTATATTTTTGAAACATACTAAGTATTGTAAGCTATTACGTATTTACAAATCATTTAACTTAAATTATATTAGCTCTATGTTTTGTTCCAATCGCGCCAAGTTACTTCCTATGACTTGGGGCATCTGTCAAAATGCACAATATTAAAATTATTTCAACTGTAGGTTTTTTATTGTTGCCTGTATTATTTTTCCAATTTTTTTGTATTAGATTTTTGCACGATTCATATCCTACACAATGTAAAAATTGTTTGAGATAAATAAATAAATAAATTGTGTTTGTTAAAATATCGTTTCCGATATATACAATTACTTCGAAATGCATTCTCAGGAACATCGTCGTTAGCTTAGTGATTAAGGCCTTGCAATCGAGAGGTCCCCAGTTCGAATCCTGGCTATTACACTATCGGCGTGAACACAAGCAATTTAGCATAACTAGAAAAGTTAGAAGGAATAGAATACTTTTACTACTATTATTTAAAAAATATAAACTTACGTAGTGTCCAGGTACACGGTATGGATATCCTTATTCCAGAATATAGGATAGGACTCCATGGCGGGCGAGGCTCTGAAGTCACCAGTGTGGAGTAATGTCTTGCCGCTGGGCAGTGTGAACACCAACATTACTGCACCTGGGCAACTGTTTGAGGGAGCTATGAAATTATTGTTCTACAATTTTAGAGGATACTGAAATACTTTCGTACTGGGAAAAAGATGGAGTATCGCTTGTTAAGGTGATCTTCATCATCATCATAAAGACGCATTTCCCTGATTGCATCCGTGGCCAAATTAACCTCGGAGCTCAGGGTCCGCCTTCCGGCTCTTCCTCCTCCACTTCGCACGATTCGCACATTCCACGACGTCAAACCAGGACTTCTTTGGCCTACCTCTTCTACCTGGACCCGGCGGGGGCGCCATTGCCAGGCATTTGCGACCCACGTAACCCGGTGGTTGCCGCAAGACGTGGCCGCACCAGCGAAGGCGGAAGGCGGGCGGACCAAGGTAGATCAACACATTACAATTTGATAAATTGCCCCAACTCCGACCGGGATCCGAGTCGCTAGTTATTTTATTAAATTCTTTTCAACAAGTAGACCTAGTAGGATTACTATATTGCTGATCCTAAAACCCCAATTGCGAAAAAATAATAGATAAAACAATCCTTGATTATCAATCCTCCGGATTGTGTTGCGTATCTGAAAGCTCAATCGATGCAGAACTTTTTGAATTTTGTGATGCGATTTTTAGCCAAGATATTTTGAGATTTATAAAAAAATAGTAAACTGCAAACTGTCAGATTTCAACATCTTTTATCGTGGATCGTAATTACATTCGATCTACTTGGTCAAAATGGTTATTGTTTAACTGTACAAAATCGTCCATTATAATTTTGTTCGTATATATGGTCAAAAACTTTCCTATATGATCATAGTAACATACCAAAGTTTCATTCAGCAATTGGACGAATGGTTCAGGAAGGCGTAGAGGTCAAACATACAAAGAACCATTGATTCGTTCAAAAACAACGAGCTCTTTGTTACTCGTGGAACGAACATTCTTCAGAACGAATTAAGTACGTACTTAAAATTAGAATGATCCATAACAATTATTTTTTTATCCTTGCCTGTTCTTTGCGATGGACGCAAAAATCAGTGAACAAATTTTAATGTGGTTTATTTTTAATTAGTGTTGAGTGCCGAGTCTGTACTTTGCTGATATTATATACTTACTGTAAAAAACTTATTAAATTAACGTGAATTTTTTTTCGAGTACTTGACTGTTCATTCGCGAAGGACGCAAAAACTACTTAGATAATAAAATGAAAACCGCCATAATAATATGTTTGATCGTAATTGGTTTGATCGAACTTAAGATATAACAAACGATAACCGACATCCACGCGGGCAGAGCCTGGGGGCAACAGTTATACAATTCTATAAATAGATAAGTAGGTACAAAGAACTCACTGGTTAGCTTCCACTGCAGTGACTTCGACCCCGTCCACCCGAAGGGTCTCATCAATTTTCAACACGTGGATGCACTTCGGGGCAACTCCGAGGCGCGATATACACAGATCCGCTGAAACAAAATCAGAGTTTTGTATGGTGACTGTTCCAATGAGGTCACGATGTATTTAAACGGGGCGTGGTAAGGGGAAGGAAACACGTGAGCTGGTAAGGAATTCCAGGTCAGAATCTCTCGAGGATCGATGCGCGTCCAAGATCAACCACACACCAATGCGATGAAAAAATGTTGCAATGGATAATTAGGTTACGTTTTTTTTCTTTTTTTTTTCATAAACATATTTTCCGCTATCAGACGCTATGCGATATAATGCGACCAATAGTTTACGTGACTAGGATAACACTTTACAGAGTAGGTATGTAATGTACAGAAACACAAATAGTAGGTGAAGATACAATTAATAATGGCTCACCAGTAATTCTCGTACAATAAAGCGATTTATTGAAGCCCTTCTTGAGTCCAGAGTAGTGATCGGAATGGAAATGCGTTAGGAAGTAATTCTTCACGTTTGGAATGTCACCATATGCAAAAGCGTCAACAGCAAAATGGGTCCCTGGAATATTCAATTTTTTTAATATTTGAAGTCTATACGTGTACAATAGGTATAGCTGTGCCCTGCAGTTTCATCCACCATAAAGCGGCCAACTAAACGCGGGACCGACATTCTTTTGTTATTGCTCGGCTTCTAAGAATCGTAGCGTGGTGTTCGATAGCCTAAAACCTTCCTCAAGAACTAGGCTATTAGAGGCAGAGGCGAGTTCGATATACCCACCTCATTACTTGTGATGAGGTTAATCCTAAGAGGCTTTACGCACGCGAAAAAACAAAGTATCAGATGCAAAAAGATTTTTTCAAATCGCAGAGGTAGTTCCAGAAATAAACGCGTTCAAACAAACATGGGTTTTAAGATCGGAAAATGTCAACCAAGACGGAACGGGATGATGATTTCAATCTATAGGAGAAGTTAGCTACTTATTGCATTCAAAAACTGAAGCGAATTTAATTATTTTTGAAGAGTTTTAAAGTAAAAGCTTCCAACATACCTGCGACTATCTTATGATTCGGTATAGCCTTCGAGGACGTAGCTCTCTTAGTGGAGAGAGACTTGTTCGGTATATTAAACTGGATTGTGTCTACATTTTTCCGCGGTGTGTGGGAAGTGGGGGTGGCTGAACCGCCACGCGGCAAGGAATTCGCAGTCTCTGGCCTCGGTGATGCCGCCTTTCTAATCGGCGACACGGTGCCTGGTCTCGACGCAGCATTATCTAGTCTCCCAGAATACGGCGTCTTATGCCCACATTTTTCAGTGACTCCCGAATTCTTGCTCATTTCATTCGCATCACCATTTTTAACCAGCCCAATCTTCTCGAAATCAGACCTACCAGGATTCTCTTCAGATATTCTCGAATGTTTAGTAAAAAAACTGTCAATCGATTTCTGCCTCAGTCCACGCACAATTCCATTACTGACATCAGAATCAAACACTGCCTGTTTTCTCTTAGTAACGCTTTTAATTTTTTTGTGTTCTAAAAAATTTCCCTTCACTAATTTATAATTTGGTGGTTGTACGATGACATGGGATATCTTTTCAACGGCACTTGTGTTTAAAATTAGAACTTTTGAGTTTTCTGCTGTCTCTGGTGACACTTTCGTCTTTTTTATTTCTAGATTGACTGTTACTGCCGACCTCTTTAGTGAGTTTAGACTTCGAGGTTCGTCCTTTCTTTCTTCCATATCGCTTTCTGAACTAAGTTCAGAAGATTCGATAATTTCGCAATCTACCAGCGTGTTGTCATCTTTTTGCGAAAATAAAACTCTTTTTATATTACTGTTTTTGGAATTTATTTCGGCACTTTGGCATTGGTTTATGCCGAACGACAGGGTGATGATAGGTCTTTCAGGTACATTGTAAATAACTGTGGAATCGCTTTTAGCGTCAAAGGTTTTATCTAAATCCGTGTTTGATGACACTGATATTAAAGATACTTTGGCATCGTTTACTACTACACTATTTGGTTGTACTTCTTCTGTTACTATTTGTAGACCACCATCACCTGCACCCAGAGAAGCGGAATCGAAATCTTTGCCTATGCTGTTAAAGTCTTCAATAGCAGAAAATCCCAAACTATCTCTATCGATTGTCTTTTTACGTTTCCCCTTGGCAACTTCGGTGATTAAGTTTTGAACATTCTGTAAGTTTTCTTTGTTTAGAGGATGAACCTGGAACCGTATTATTGAATCTTTAGTAACTTGATTTTATTTTATAGTAGCGACTTAATAATGTCTAGCTGTAATTTTTATGCTAGAGGTGAGCGCTGCGCTCAATAACCGTTAGGCTTTCCTCTCATTGTGACAACTCGACGGAGCCTTTATACGTTTCGATTTAGTAAGATTTTCATGCCTTAATAGCCCTGCTATGTTCTATATACCACGTTTTGTAGGGGGCCATGGGACCCCAATTTGATGTGTGACCCTTTCTTTAACAAACTCTCTATTGGGTGACGGCATTAGAGTTTAATTTAACGGGCATTAAAGTTACGGTATCACTGCAGCCCGGCGATTGACTTGTCATTTATATTTGAAAATTAAATGGTATTTAATGACTTCAATATAAAAAGGCAATGGCGACTAAATAGCATAGCGCGCGGACCGCGATCTTGCGGGTAACGCGTGGTTAGTGAGTTGGCTGCCGGTACCTAGTAGCCAAAATTCGAGATAGCACTGTGCTGCAGCTGTGCCGCTACGGTGCCAGTAAAGTGCGCCATGCTTTTAGCCCTTCGCAGCTGAACGACGAACGAATGTGGATGTACGGCAAAAACATTTTTTTTGTTTGGCAATAAAAAATGCAGGTCATCCGTGCACCACACCACAATTGTACCAGCGTACGGCTCTTAACACACTAAAATACTCTGCGCTTTGAATCAGTCAGTCTACTATTCGAAGCATGTCATACACATATGGGCATCACCCCTCCGAGAGAGCGAACTCCTCAACCGAGCGGCATGAGCTAAAAACTGTTCGTCACGCTGCCGCTTAATTCGCTGGCTGTGGATCGGATTAGTAGCAATATAATAGCAATATAATAATAGTAGTAACTATTCCATAAGTTCAATGTCAATAGTCAGTCAGTATGTCAGACAGGGGAAGAACTTCGGCAATGTTCGCGGAGCTCGCTAGGTATTGGCGTTTTTGCCTAAACACGTTTTTTTTAGCGGGAATCGAACACCCGTAGCAGTCGAATGCACTACCGCCAAGTCAAAGTGGCTATCGGCATAGTGGTATCGGCATACTTACGAAACAATAGTCACTGTCACAAAGCGAATGATGACCAGTCGTGACTCGACTTATGACAACTGTGAAGACGACCGCTACCTCATGGGTGTCATGCATGCGAATTGCCCGCACGTGCAAATCCTATGTTTTGATTGACGCGCAGTTGCGGTTCGCGCGACGCAATCTGCTTGTGCTGGGGTGACAAGCGGCCGTACCTGTCATCTCCATGCATGCGCCCGGAGAACCAGCCCGTCCCTTGTCTGGTCTCCACTGTGCCCTCTGCTAGGGAGGCTTCAAAGAGATATATGCCCAGCTCTTACGAGCAGCCTCTTCAGGGCCACTTCCATCTGTGCTGGTATTGGTCATAGCAATGTCTACTCTGCGTGAGCGCGGCACTACCGTCTCAACTGTCTGGAATGTATCATGTGGAACCTCCTCCTCCACTCTCTCTTCCTAATACAAGCTAGTGTTCATGAAGAAACTACCAAAGTCCATCAAGACATTTCCTACACAAATAGGTATGCTGTAAATGCTGTTCTACTTGAGTGAATCTGATGAGCAGAACTTTAATTTACAATTTTAAATTTTAAAATTCTTTCATATTCTATTTATCATCATGATGTACAAAAAAAAAAATGAGTTTATTAATAGAGTCTGACCAACGAAAGATGGTTCAAGAAACCAACAGCAAAATTTAAAAATCAACACTACATTGACAAAATGGAGTTGATACTATAATTTACTTTTCAAAATTATCCAAATATGATAACATTGTATGACTATCAAGACGTTTCCAAAGACTATAAAATACTAACTCACAGGAAAAAACTGTTGCATACAAAATTTTGTAAAAAGTTATTTGTTCATCTTCTGTTGGCCTGACATTACAGAGTTCATAGTATATATGTATACTTATATGTATGTATAATTAGGCAGCATATTAACAACCTCATTAACAATGATATTTCTATGATATTCAGTAACAAATAATACAGGGAGAGCTTATTGCAGTCAAGCGGATACTTTGTCATGTTTTTTACTGTCGGATGGAGAACAGCCCTATCCTTTAGTCGCCTAATACGACATCCACAGGAAGAAATGAGGCAGCTCTACTCTACTCCACTGCTCTACTCTCTCTACTCTACTACAATTTTTCAAAAAGCATCTTTAAGCAAACACACACCATACTCAAGCTGTGGAATAAACTCCCTGCTGTGGTTTTCCCAAGCAACTACAATATGGGGTTCTTTAAGAAGGGCATTAGAAGGTTTTATCGGGATCTGCAGCACATGTATGGCAGGTCCATAGGTTATTGAGTTCTCTGAGTTTCTTGCTGGTATCTTCTCAGTAGAACCAACTACCGAACCAGCGAAAGAATCATTTTCAAAAAATAAAATATTAAATAAATTAAAGTAAACCAACTTTAATTTATTTAATATTTTATTTTTTGTTCACATACTTCTTGACACAATTGTAATATTTTGACGTTCATATGTGCTCTATATGTGCCTAAATTGAATAAACGAAATTGATTCTTTGATTCTTTGATATAGAGTAGCCACTTCAAATCAGGTGGGCCTTGTGCTTGTTTGCCACCGATATAAAAAAAACAATATAGTCCATCATTTCCTGATTGCTCTTATATACTACGACCAGTGCAATAACTCATCTCTTTTTTTATCTAATCTTTGTGTTATAGTTCAAGGTTGTTGTCCGATATTTGGTAGATTATTGTAAAAATGATAATGAAATGAAAAAAAGAAAAATAAGGTCCAACAAGGTCTAAAAATAACGTCCAAATAATCTTACCTTAGGCTTGGGCCTCAGTGGTAAACCTAAACCATTATTCCGTCTCAATGATAGCGAGGATCGACTTACAATCGAATTCTGAGAACAAGTGTTAGGTAACTATGAGTAGGTACATACATATTTTAAGATACATATATTATTAACAATCATCAAATGTAATAGCCGTAGTAGTATTGGCAAGTTATAATGTCAAAAATATGTAATTTAATACACTACATATCTTTATGGCTACATAATGTAGAACTTTATCGCGTTTGAGCCACTTACAAAGTTTCTGAAGATTATGCTTACCTGAGTTAAAGAAATATCACCATTTTGTTTCCTAATGCATCTAGGATTCAATATAGATGGCACATAAGCATTGATATTGTCATCATTCATTTCCATAAAAAGGTTTTCATGAGAAATATTTCCAATCAAAACAATATTTATATTTTTGTGTACTGTAGCCACAAAACCATCACAAAACGAAAGTGTTTTGTATATTTATGTCAAAGTCAAAAACGTCAAAGCAAATATTGGAAGCAATGGAATAGAGTCTTTTGCCTATACCATAGAGCATATTATTCTCGCGCGCCCGCATTCTAGATTTGGTCTATGAAAACAAACACACGTCAGTGAACTATTTAAGTATTGCCATAAGCGATATTAGTTCATTTTGTTAGGGAAAACGAATCAATGTTCAAAACTATTTTTAATGTAAAACTTGATGTTTTCTGAATTCAAATAGAATAAAAATAATTCACGAAGAGTCAAAGTTATGTGTAAAATATTTTAACAAGATTTAGGGGATCAATACAGATTTTGTTAAAAAGTGAACTTATATGTTTTTAAAATCGAATTGATAATTTAGTGTTGGCAATATTTTTACAAACTTCAACAATTTTGCTTTTCACGGATAGGTGTTGTGTAAAAATTATTTATTTTCTAACTGAAGAAATTCAATTTGAATGAAATAAAGAGGAAGGACTATTCTCTGAACTGTTATTTAGTAATTACGAACGTGAGTATTTTTTTCTTGTTTACTAATTTTAAATGTTATGTTAGGTTAGATGTTACTTATGATTTCTGCTGACTGTCCCTACTCATTTTTCCGATATGTTAAAATTTACGCTTTATTATTAGGGGCTGATCATGGCTTTTTTATTTTGATACGCTAAACGTCCTCCATGTACGGCATCAAATGTGTTTCATCATTCGAATATGTTACGCTTGAATGAACTTAAATAATCAATAATAATGCGAGGAGGGTAAATTTTGTGATAACATGCTAATATTTGTGTGTAAACATACAGTAAAATTGATCTAATTTTGTGGTAATTTGCGTTTTCACATTCTATTCGTATTCACTTGTACTTTCATAATATTTCACTCACTTGAGTCAGACTGATTACTATCTTAAATGATTTAAAAAAAACGCTTATCTTATAATTTTATTACGTGTGCCTGTAAGTATTTAAAAAAAATGTAATGATGGCAGGGTTCAATGTCAGCTTTACATAGACTAGATTTTATTTATTCCATGTATTATGATGTGTTATTACTTTTATTTCTATATATGTGTTAAAAATACAAGTTATTAATGTGTGAAATGATAAATTTTCTCATAAAAGTAAATAGTAATTATGTTTTGTCAGTGTACTTAACTAGTTTGTTTTATACATATATTTATAATACATTATGTATTTATTACATCAACAATTTTCCACTATACAAGGCAAGAAGACAAAGGATTACATTATAAACTATTGAAGACACAACAAAATAAAATAATTATCCAAGGATAATTATTAAAACTCGTGAATATGCCGGGTACGAGACGAGCTCGCAATAATGCCAACTCGGTGGTTATACCTCGTCAGAATTCAGTGTCTGACAATGGAAGAACACGTCAGAACCTTAGCCCTGAGGCATTAGCAGCTATGAATAAGGAACAGCTCCGGTCAGAATGCAGAAAACGGGGACAGCGGGCTTCAGGCAACAAAAACGAGCTGGTATAAAGCTGTTTGAGTTTGTGTCTGTGCTTCACTTTTGATTTTTTTTTTGCCGGCAGTACTGTGATGCTATGTATATTTTGTTTTGCAGATTTTGTTCCAATTTTAAAAATTATTACTGCACTAATTATTATGTATCATAGTGAATACATTATAATGAATTTAGTAACAAATTTTTTTCTGTTGTATCATCTATGTTGCTTTAAATTTTATTTAAGCATATTTATCTATTGTGTTGCATTGATATCCACAGCTAATGTATTTTTTAATAGTTATATTTGGAAGTAGTGATTTTTTTATAGTTTGTAGTAACATAGTTATTAAATGTTTGTATATTTAAATAAGGGGATCTCAATTTGAAGTTTAATACATATTTTAGGGAAACATGAAATTAAAAGTAAAAATTAAGTCTTCTCTCCATCAGAGCATCCTGAGTGGAATCCTGTGACCGTCTCTCTTACGCCACCTTTCCATATTTTTTTGTCTGTCCTAACCTAACAGGTACAGTGCCTTGCAGATGAGGTAGCTTTAGGCCATGAAGGTTGTTGCAAGACCTCATTACCTACTTACGTACTTATTTATTGAAAGTAAATCTTAAAATATTTAACAGGTGCTTGTATAAACTTTTACTCTTTAAAATAGCTACAGATAAATATACAGTCAATGCACGAAAGATAATAGATCAGTGAACCATTTTTTTTCTTAATCAGAGTCAGAGTACCATAAACATTCTTTGCTTATCTTTTTACGGGGAAGTCCGGCCGACGCACTCGGCTACGTCATAGCCACGCTGCCCGACACTGATTCACACGTCTGCGTCAGGTGTACAGTGTGTATACTGTACCTATATTATTCGCACAGAGTTATCTTAACCTTGATATGTATTGCTGGGGGTTAAAGTACATAATCTTTAATTTCATGACACAAACCTAAGTAACTGTTACGAGAAAAGCATTAGTATAGTAGTCATTAAACAGGGTGTTGCCTTTACTCAGTAATTGGTTGACCTTGACCTTCAGAATTCCATAAATTCTGTATGTTCTTCTTCGTCGTTTCGTTTGTCCTATTCGAAGCCCCTTTTGCCACTAAAGTTTATTAGACCAAATCGCAAATGTGAGCACGATTTTTACCCAGGGTGGCCTAAAACTCAAGGCTATTCTTGCCTTTGCAGATCATTGCATTGCGGCAAGAATAACCTGAGTAATGAGACCATCAGACCGACTAATGAGTCAGAAGTGAAAATAACTCCCAAAGAAAGGGAAGTTACCACTCTGTTGCCTAGGGAACACGAGTAACAGAAGTAGTTTAGCTTAATTACTATTTTATTTATTAAGAATACATATTTGTAATTAAGGACTCACTCAGTCTGCCTTGCAACATACATTTATTCTTTATTGTTTTAACCTCTATTGCAACATAATTTCAACCATGGTGTATCTATAATGTATATCTCCCCTTCTCGCAGCCCCGAAATCATAACTTTGTTCTTTGCGGAATAGAGACATGGTTTGACGGAGCGGCCATGTATAAAACAATGTCCACGTCCACCATCATGTAACAAAACAAAACCGGGGAACCCCCGGTTATAGTGTCCTGTAAGTACTACTCGGAAGACGCAATACGCGAGTAGCCCAAAATAGCCATTTCTACTTCAGCTGATCTAGACAGATGCAGCAACACCTTCAATAAAAATGCGTTTAGAAGAGGCGTAGTGACGTACTCACTACGCCTCTTCTAAACATCGTAGTTTGTTCGCTTTCACTACCCAAGGTGCAACATGTTATTTTCTAGCGCACTCTTATCACTACAAGAATGTTACTACACGTTCATTGCCTTTTCATTCTTTGGTTGAGTGACTTCCATAAACCCAACTGCATCAGTTTTGACTGTAGTCTCTACTGGGTACATCTCTGCTTAGGTACATGTTTCATTACCAATCGTTTTTATCCAATTACATACAAATAAGTTTAGTTTGCATAATACGGACAGCGTCTTATTGAAGTTTTTTATTAGCAATCGTTTTTACCCAATAGTGTTATATCGTTTTCGGTAATCCAACGATTTTCGGCAAGATTCCGCAGACGCACAATAAGCCGAAGTGATTATTAATTCCACAAATAATTATATTTATAATCCACGTAACAACGAAGTTCAAGTGTGTTCAGCAGACAGTTTATTTTAAAACGTTAGGAAGTACGTTAGGCACAAAGACCCAGCAATATTTATTTCGGTACATTTCTTAGGAAACAACAGCTGTCATTTGGCCGACCACTATATTCTACATCTACTCCCCTGGCAATGTTAGCGTCAATTTATTCGTTATCTATTAAATTTGTGTGACGCTGGCTGTCCGGATACCATGTAGATTGTCGACCCATTGATATAATTCCCGTGAAACTTCCTATTGCTACGCCAGCTCGAATGATAAATTTCTATCCAACCCTTGAAATATCTCGTTTTACACTATTTGGATATGTTTTTATTTGGCCGATTTCGACAAGTTCGCGGTCTCGATGAGTGCACAGTTTGTTATTGGTGTCTAGAACTGCTTTTCGTAGATGCCAACAATTTTTTTATTTAATTTTAAACAGATTTTGTAGCCAAGAACCTGCCATTTTGATTGATTTGAGCCAGTAACACTTAAAAGGCTTAAAAGTTAAAAGATGAATCTAACGACATGAATATCATTAATCTAAATCGGTTAGGTTAATCCAAGTTACCGATGTTTTTAGCTCTGAACCTTGCATAAAATAATAAACAAAAGTCCTTTGAAGATTGCAAAGTACTTAAAGATTATTGTAAATAACTGAAGCCCATGGCATAACCCGCGTGGAATCCTGTTCAAGTTCCCGTGACTCTTCTTTTTATAATAAAAACATTCCGTGAAACTTTTGGAACATACGAAAAAAAGGTTGCCGAATCGTACTAGCCGTTCTCTAATTTTACGCTTAGCAACATTCATTTTTATTTATAAAGGCTTCTGAAGGCGACCGTACCGTACATACTCGAAGAAATCGGTTATGTGGTACAAATATTCAATTAGACACAGTACTATATACTGTTGTACGATAACATTGCCAGTTATAACAAAAAAAAAATTGAAAAATAAATCGATTTTATCATCCGTTGTTATGGAAGCGATCACAAAACAGTTCGTGTTGCCTTTTGCATTGTTACAATCGCGTGCAACCCATCACATCGAGTGAATCAAAACCTGACCGTGAATGCAATCTCCTTGGCTAGGATTTAGGTTAGTAAGCCAATCAGGCTTTTTTGTTCGAGATGTCCAATTATGGATACAAAAGCCTGCGTCAGAGCATCGTCGTCTGTCAATCTCCATTAACGATTCCGTGAAGTCAAGGATGGCGCCACCGTCCCTTCAATACTGTGAAATCGTACTAAATTGTCTTTGATGTGCAATAAAATAGGTATTATGTATAGTAAAACCAACATACCCGTGAACTGCAGGAGACCTCCACTTTCCTTTCAAGAATGTCAAATCGTACTGAATTGTCTTTGATTTGCAATAAAACGGAATGTATTTGACAGTGACAAACTAAACTAGTTCCGATTTTAGCTGTTTCACGGAATCGTATAGTAAGAGAGCTTGGATCATTAACTCCGGTGCCATCAGCGTACTGAATGAGATGTACATCATTAGACGCGCCTTTAATTGGAGAACACGAAATGGCTATGCTGCAAAGTCAAAAACCTGGTGGTGATACCAAAAATCAATTTTGAAAATGCTAAAAAAATCGGTACCTAATATTGAAAGATTACCAATTTTCGTTTGTTCCTGGCAATAGAGGAGATTTAGGACTATATGATAGTGCAGTGCTGCAAGCCTCCATAACTGGCCTTGTCAGAGGCAGCACCTTGCAAAGTGCCGCCTGAAAACAGGTATCTGGTACGATCGAATTACCAAATAAAACCGGGCTCATCTGAAAGATCATCAAATTCTGAGTATGAAAAACTGGTGCTGCAAATCTTAAACACTGGCGAAGGTGGTTGCAGCTGCGATTGAAGATCGCGAGTTGCGCGTCTCGGTTTGGTATTTTCACATTTATACGATCGAGTTACCAAAAAAAAACAGGGCTCATCTGAAAGATCATCAAATTCTGTGTAGGAAAAACCGGTGCTGCAAATCTTAAACACTGGCGAAGGTAGTTGCAGCAGCGATTGAAGATCGCGAGTTGCGCGACTCGGTTTGGTATTTTCACATTAGTACGATCGAGGTACCAAAAAAAAAACAGGGCTCATCTGAAAGATCATCAAATTATGCGTAAGAAAAACCAGTGCTGCAAATCTTAAACACTGGTGAAGGTGGTTGCAGCAGCGTTTGAAGATATCGCATTGCGCGACTCGATTTGGTAGGTATTTCCATATTAGTACGATCGAATTACCAAATAAGAGCGGGCTCATCTGAAAGATCATCAAATTCTGAGTATGAAAAACCGGTGCTGCAAATCTTAAACACTGGTGAAGGTAGTTGCAGCAGCGTTTGAAGATCGCGCGTCGCGCGACTCGGTTTGATTTTCATATCAGTACGATCGAATTTCCAAAAAACCAGTGTTTAAGATTTGTAGCACCGGTTTTTCTTACGCAGAATTTGATGATCTTTCAGATGAGCCCTGTTTTTTTTTGGTACCTCGATCGTACTAATGTGAAAATACCAAACCGAGTCGCGCAACTCGCGATCTTCAATCGCTGCTGCAACCATCTTCGCCAGTGTTTAAGATTTGCAGCACCGGTTTTTCCTACACAGAATTTGATGATCTTTCAGATGAGCCCGGTTTTATTTGGTAATTCGATCGTACCAGATACCTGTTTTCAGGCGGCACTTTGCAAGGTGCTGCCTCTGACAAGGCCAGTTATGGAGGCTTGCAGCACTGCACTATCATATAGTCCTAAATCTCCTCTATTGCCAGGAACAAACGAAAATTGGTAATCTTTCAATATTAGGTACCGATTTTTTTAGCATTTTCAAAATTGATTTTTGGTATCACCACCAGGTTTTTGACTTTGCAGCATAGCCATTTCGTGTTCTCCAATTAAAGGCGCGTCTAATGATGTCCATCTCATTCAGTACGCTGATGGCACCGGAGTTAATGATCCAAGCTCTCTTACTAGTAGGTTTTACTAAACTACCTGCACTTTATCATTGACGTTTTTGTTTGAAGGTGATTTGAAATTGGAACGGGTGCTGAAGTGATGTTCTTTTAAATCGATATCGTTACAATTTATAGATTTCGATTAGTCGTTCGGAAATAAATCGTTTGATCTCTCAGTAGTGCGAGATTGCTGTCTCATTCGATTTGAGTGATAGATAACAGTACTAACATCTCTTGTGTTCAGTACGATTGCTCCAATTTAATGTGTATTCGAATATATAATACACTATACTTACTATACTAGCTGTTCCTCGCGGCTCTGCCCGCGTGAAGTATTTATCCCGTTCCGATGACCCACAGCTTAGAGTATACATTGCTATAGAGTGCGCCTTACAAGTATATGAACTGCTATCACGGGTATGAACAGTACCGAGGCTCCTGGCTCAACCTCAATCAGTAGCAAAACAATACCCGTCAAAAAGACTTCGCAAATAATATTTAATTCGATATGTTAAATCAAAATTTTATACAACATCGTATATATTTGTAGTAATAATGACGCAAAAATAACGCAAAATGACGCTATTTTTTTGTATTTCGGCTTTAATTTTATTCATGCATATCAAATCGAACAAAAAACTTCATAACAACAAACTACATTAATAAGTGCATCTATTGATATTTTCGGTAATGCATGAAACGTCACTATATGTGCGCTATACCATCGCAAAGTATCTGCTAACACTCGGCGCCAAAGACCTGAGTGACAGGCGCGCTCTATATTTATAATGTATACTCTAAGACCCACAGGAACCTATTCCCAGGATAATAAGTATCCTATATGCTTCTTCCAGATTATATTTTTACCGATCCGTTCAGCTGTTTTTGCTTGAATGAGTAACAAACATACATTCCTGATCTTCAGTCCCCCATCTTCGTATGTACAGCTGACAAAAGATATACAGTTGCACTTTTTCGTATAAAATTGTAAAGGTGCAACCGTATCTCCTTGGTCGAATGTATCTACATTTCATGATACCCATCCTGTAAGGCCTTCAGATGTTAGGCCACGAAGAAATCATAATAACACTGAATGCGTTTGGACTGTCAATATTATCTACAATTTTTTATCTACGAACTATGAGAACATTGCTTAATTAAGACAAGAAATAAAGTATATTCTACTTACACATTATACATAATCGTCTGAATTAGTAACGTAAATATATGCGCGTTATGCAGTATACATTTCTATGCTACCGTGTAATGAGTATAAGTATAATTATGTAACAGTATACCAGCGAGTAAGGAACACGTAGCAACGTTTATTTTACTTTTAAATATGGTTAGTTGAAATGCGGCTTGGAAGATACAGCAGACGGGCTGCATCTCAGCTGCATTTTTAATAGGAACAAATTGCAAATTCAAGTTACGGTCTGGGAAAGTTGCCGAAATATTATCCAAATTAGAAAGTTTGTCGGAATTAATTGACACTAGTTCTTACTAAGTTTCATCACTGATTTTTTCGATTATTTTAATGTTTAGTGCTGCATCAAATAAGTAGTAATAACCAATTACGTATTATTGTATAGACACGGTATGACACGACATTCAAAAATGGTGCAAACACTAAGTTAATAGATTATGTAGCTACTTAATTGCGTGAAGAAATATCACTATTATATTATTAACTTATATGAATTACATATGATTTATATTATTATTTAAATCAATAATAATATTTTATACTAGCTGTTGCCCGCGGCTCCGCCCGCGTGGATGTCGTTAATCGCGAGGTGTGCAGGTTTTGTGCAAAGAGTTGCGCGCTGAACGCTGATTAGAGTACCTTTTTTTTTAGAGGAGGTAAGACACGTAATAATAATCTTTCTACCTGGATATCTACTCGACTCTCTAGTCCCCATACCTTTGCCCTTCTCCCACCCACTCCTTCTCCTTTCTCGTTAAGCTCTTATCTTTGCGTGACCAACGATTTTGATCTATTTCACACACAATTGACAAATTAGAAAGTAAAAACACTGAAAACAATTAAATAATTACAATTAATAAAATATGTGCCAGCCAACTTTGTTTGTTGTGTCTGAGCTACTATGATGCAATCAATTGAAATATGGCCTCTCTTGGGCTAGGTACCGACTTCTAATAAATCAGTAAGTCTGTAAATTAAGTTATTTTTCGCTTTTCAGTGCCTCTTTTTTGGTTTCTTGAAGTCGGTTAAACTTTTTTGTTAAAAATGAATTTATTGTTGCCATTTTAGAGGACAACGCATCTATATTTTGTAATATATCTTTAAAAATAACTCGTTATTTTTCACTGTGGCATGGCACCAGAACAGAAGTTAATGTCTTAAGGAAAGGGACTATTTACAAAAGTTTGCGTATAAGTTGCTCGTGTTCGAGAAAACCAATTGATTACTAAATTGATAGAGGAATTTGATAAGATGCTATGGCATTGAACTAAAAAGACAAACGAAATAAACTACTTGGGTCACTTTTAGGCGTGTTATAGAGAAATAAATCACTAGGCATCTCATTGCGTTGAAATAGTAAATAATGCATTAATATTACGTCAATTACCACGTCTCCACTTTTTAACAAGTCGTTTGCTTTAACTTCGTAATTTTGGATCCATCTAAAAAATAGTAGTCTTGTGTAAAAATGCGTTTAATTTAGCAACAGAAAGTCGTCAGTCTGCAAACAACATTTTTAAAATTAATTAGTATTATAAATTTTTAAATTGGAATCATGAAAAGAAAAAAAATAAAGTAGATTAGTTTGAAGAAAGACTTATACCTAACCTTGTCGTTTTTGCGTCGGAGATTAAAAAAGTAAAATATTTAAATCTATGTGCTTATTTGACATTACAAGTCATGTACGACCGACATAGATATTGTGAAACTCATGTAGTTGGTAGTTGACAACAGTCTACAATCAACAATATACCAAATACGGGTCAGTAGAGCTGCGCAATCGCGTAGTGGCGCGTTCGTCGATCACTCCACCGCGCAGTGTTTATTTCCGGAAATTAAATTACACATCAAGTTTAAACTTTAGTGCTGTGATCATAACGTCCATTGTTTTTATTGATGTGTACTTTATTATAGTGTAGAGTAATCGTTCTTTCTTATTAACTTTGTGAAGTTAAAAACTGTTTGAATATGAATAGAAGTTCTAACGTATAGAGTGCTTTGATTGAGAATATTCTTTGGAGGTAAGCCATTAGAAGGAAAACTATGTGGTAGAAACTTGTCAACATTTTTTGTAGGAATATTGTGAGTATACACAATATATTAATATTTTTTGTTCATTATATTAGAATCATATTTTTGCTTATTCATTACCAATAATAAATATAGATATAAATGTACTCTGCCAAGTTATAAACAAAGCTCCATACATATCCAATTCATTATGTGCGACAGCGAGCTGTGAAGTCTCTCGACTCTCACTCAGTTTCCTTAGTGCTGGCACAATGATCGCACAGCTCTAAAGAGAGAAAAAAAGCAAAATTATAAAACGCGGGAAATGTATCGCGCCATTTCTATGTAATACAGATAATAAATAATAATGAAAATAACGTTGAATATTTGCCGCAACAAGTTTTTTTTATTCACCATCTGTGTTTTCAACGACTGTAGTGTCCGGTGTCCGTCACTCTAAAACGATAGTGAAATGAAATGAGAGAGAGTGGTGCCAGTTGAAAGTGAAATTCGTTTCGGCAGTGGCGTGATGTCAGACATTTCACTCACGACTCCGTAATAAACGAGTTAACCGCGCAGTTATTTAACAAGTTATATAAATTTTGAATAATAGTCGTTTTTATGTGAATGTTTTTGGTTGTTCGGAACTGTTTAAACAACGGAGTGTTAATCGGTATGTAATTATTTGATATTATGAATTTGTTTAACATTGAACACTGATTGTGTTATCTGTGACTGTTTAATTCCAATTAAAGGCCCTTTATCGTCACCATTATTGTATTGAACTATATCAGCTGAGCTAACGTATGTCAAATAGACCATAAACAAAGCTCGTAATTTTTGATTAGCAAATATTTGAATATCATTCTTGATATGACACAGACGTCTTTGTCTCGTCGCCAATGCTTGGATTGGTTGTTAAAAATAACTGTATCGTTTTAATTCGTTTAAAATGTACATACATATTACATACATACAGTCACGGCCCTCTCCCAGGGGGGCCGGCAGAGACCACTGCTTTCCACTTAATACGAACCTGGCATACATCTTTCGCTTCTTCTACTTTCATACGTATGTCTAGATCCTATTGGGTTTCCCATTTACCCTCGCTTCATAAATCTGTTTCGTCAGTCTTCTTTCGTCCATCCTCTCCACGTGTTCGAACCATATAAGCATCCCTTACTCTATCTTCCTTTAAAATGTAGTATGTATTATATTTTTTAACTTTAAATAACTTCTGTTACATGCTGAAAAATTGTAATGGAAATTGTTTCACTTTGTTTTTCAATTAAAATTTCAATTCACTAATTTTGTTGAGGTTTTCCTTCCAAGGGTATCTATACCCAGGGCTCATGGTAAAAGCCCGTAACACAGAACATCGGCCAGCTCATCACATAGCCTTCATCGTTAGCCCCGGTAAAGTGGCGCCCATTGATACTTCCCACACATTTTTATCCTCAAATAGTATCATAATTGCTACTAATATAATAATGCTTATTGACTCATACACAAACCAATTAAATATACTTAATCTCTACCTACTGAGATATTTTTATTTTATTTTAATATAGTAGCACACTAGCGCTCCAGTTTATACCATCAGCAACTTTCTTCACGCAGGGTATTTGACTACTTACGTAATATTTCCGTGAAGCCGGCTCCAGATCCCGGCTTCACCCGTGAATAAATTCGTAAAAAAATCCTATATGAACTTTCCATGCAACCGTCCATATTGACCCCCTTCATTAGAGAAATTTCCAAAAATCCTTTGTCAGTGGATACTAACTAACACCATAAAAGGCATCACCTGTAAAAATTTCAATTTTGTAGGTCTTTGCGTTGATGAATCAGTCAGACCGGACAATTAATTTTAGGTATATGTAAGATAAGTTATAAGAACATTTGTTCGGCGTTTTTCCAAATATTTGTAGTTGTATAAACTCAAAGATTACAAATTAGAGAATGAAAACAAATATAAACGAAAATTGTAAACATTCAGTCAATATATAAATACGTCGATGTTTCCTCTACAAATCATAGAATTTAAGGAAAAGCATGTACGGGAAAATAAACACGTTGAACGTTTTTTAAGAAACTTCATTCTTCTCTTTTTCCTTATACTTTTTGAGTCATAGTTAAAAAACGGTAGTATTGCACAAATAAATAAAATTCAAATTATTTGTAACTTGCTAAGTTGCACCTACATAGATCTTTTCAATTTTGTTTCAGCACTTGATAGTAAATATACTTAGCGCCTTTTCCAGTCATTGCAATATTGAGGTCGCATATTTTATTAAGTATATTAACGTGTTATAAATGTTACAAATAATATGTAATTAGATATCAAATAGAAACAAGATTAACTGAAATATGACAAATTAAAATGTCAAGTTTGAACAGAATTAAATTAAACAGCAAAACCACGAAAGCGTCAAGTGCATCAGTTCTGTTCTGCACTGTAGTCTCTTTCTCGTTAATTATAAGTATAACACAAGAAGCGGCACTTTCAAAGCAATGTGCCGCACTAATTTCATAATAATTCACCATACGAAATCAGTCGAGTTGAAAAATAATAATAGACTACTACATCGTTCAAACTAATTAGTTAAGTATAGTTTACAGTACTCACACTTACGTCAAGAATTGAAATTACAATTGAAAGTTCAAATTTAAAGTAAATGGGTTGCAGTTAAGGATATTATGTATAAACTAAAGAATTACATCGAATAACTGCGGATAACATTTGAAGAATATGGACAATACATATGTTATATTATGGTAATTAATTATGCGTTAATAATGTATTAAGTTAAACAAAACAGTATGTTGTTGTTTACGCTCATACTGTCAATGTCAAATACATAATGACACTTTTGACACGCTCGCAGCTGACGTAATAAACAATAATAAAATCAAAGGCAATCAGAGGATTTTCTCGCTAGGTCACGTGGCCTTAAAAAAATTATAAAGGCTGCCATAGACATCAAACAGTTTGATCAAATTGTCATGAATGTCTATGGCTAAACTTACTAAATTTTGAAAAAATGTAATGAGCAGAAAGATCATGCTAATTTGATTAAACTATTTGAACCAGTAAGCCTGTTTGGTCAAATTATTTGAAGATCTATGGTGGCCATTACCTACGGTTTACATCGGCGTGTATAATATGTATATGTGAGATTCTTAACTATATCATACGTTCGAAAATCTCTCATTTTTATAAATTCTATAAAATTTATTTCTCAGCCAGTTTAGTTTGTAAATATACAAACGATAATGAAAGTGAAATCAATGTTCAGCAGACAAAATTTATTGGAATTTATTTCCATTTTGATTCTTCACCTTACAGCGCGCTCTTTGTAATCCTTCGAAAACTGTAATGAATTTCGACTGTCTAATGGAGTCGCTTATTTTAAAACAAGTATCTATATTAAAGTACTGATATTGCTTTGAATGCTTTGTCAATAACAAATACATAAATGTAAAATGATTTATGTTGTCATTAAAGACTATTCAACAGGCGGTTTTATTAATGTCATCTATTATTTACTTGTGGTAATACAACAAAAGGCAATTTTATACATTACAATCGAAGAATCTGAACCCACCACTGACTAAGATGAATTGTAACCATAAGTCAAAGCATTGAGTTATTTATTACCAAGATATTTATCGTACGATAAAGTACAGTAACAACTGGCATTGTGAGTTGGCACGTCTCAGGAAGAAGAATGAAAAGCGGGCCAAAATTGTTTTGTTTCGATTTTGTAGAGCGTTCTCTCTATCGCACAGTGCACGTCAACAGCTTAATATCTTTATAGAGTTAATAAAACCGAAGCTGTATAAAATTTGGTAGGTTCTGTTCCTTATAGGGTGTAGACATCGGCTAAGAACGGATTTTACGACACTCCACCCCTAAGGGGGTAAAACGAACTCCATGCGTACGAAGTATTTTATAAATATTAACGATTTTAACAACTCTATAAAGGTAGGTATTAAGCTTAGGGTACGAGTACAAAACCGAAGCAAGCCGAACATGCTCTCTTCTACCGACCATGTTTTAAATAAAACCGGGTAACTATCAACAAATTTTCGAACCAGCCAATCAATTTATGTTCGAAGGAACAGCACCACAGATATACGCGTAGAACCAAATTGGTACTGCAAACTGTCTGTCCTAAAGTACCACCAAACTGGTACATTGTACAGGCGACAAAGTAGATACGGTTGCACCTTTACATACAACTTTATATGAAAAAGTGGAACCGTGTCGACTGTACCTATAATACTAACTTTTAAACTATCGCGTTCCATGATATACATTAATGTTAACGGTTGTGTACCTATAATAGTTGCTCTAAATAATTGAACGGCACTGTCTCGTGAAACACTGTATATCTTCTTCTTTCGTGTCAATGATCCTCTTTTTCACTGCTCTAAATTATTCGAGAGATTCTGCCATTTCGACCGCGTGTCAGTGGCTTTGTTTAGGTCTTTTTTAGTGCAGGAGGTAGGACATAGGGGACACGAAACCAAGTGCGCCATGAACTGCACGGGGGCTCCGCACACTGTATATTACACGATACTATCCTTCAACAATACTACATTTAACTAATACAATACTATATTTATTATATTAAATTGATTGAATATGTTGTCTTCCAGCTCGCCCGTCTCGGGTACTACAAGCTGGCGGCCGCGGTGCCCGTGGATACTGAGCAGCGTCCGCGCAACGGAATACACCATCCACATCCCAAGGAGATAAGGTAACTCACAATTCTTACACCATTATTGTCAAGCATCCCACGAAGGGTATATGGGGTTGGAGAAGGCCCGTATTTTGGAATGAGTACTCAGTTCTGAATCTTGATTTGTCCAATGACAGATTTTATAGACAATCGGTCAAATCAGCCTTAAGGTATAATTCCGAAGCCCACCGCATACGATAACTGCCGACGCATGCAGCAGATGCGCGTAATTCATTGCGGCTTCTCAATGGTCACCTTTATCCGTATCGGAGTTTAACAAGTAATGGGTACGCTGTATCTGCTGCATGCGTGTGTCCGATTCTTGGATTGTTTTGCAAAGGGAAACCGTGGTAGGAGTATACATAAGCGTTATCTAAAATTTAATGTATGTATCTGGAATTCTACATTTAAAATTCAGTATCTGAATTCAGAACGCCCGAAATTCTACAATATTGCTATTTGCTATGATCGTTCTATGAGAGATAAGATTTCCACCGCTTTCCCTTTTGACAATTCTCACTCTTCGCCACTACTTGTCACTTGAACATTTTAATGTTACTAGCACTCTTTAAAGTCCGTTATGTATAATGTATTCGCGACGTAAAATTAGCACTTCCTGTTCAGATATAAATATAATCATACAAATTAACAAACCAGTTGACGCATTAGTATCTAAGAATGATAATTATTATATACCAGTTTTTACTTTGCTGCTGAATGAATAAAATTTAAATCTCTTGATAGCATATCTATGCAACCTTGACTTGATCAATTAGGTAAATTACAATGCCTAGGTACAACGCCTTTTGTATAAGAACGGGTTGCTTTTCTAGGTATAATAAAATAGATTGTTCTTTGATAACATTGTTCATTGTTTCCGATAGTTCGTAGATGGCTCCCACCGTCGCCTCAGGGTAGTTGTGAGTTCAAGCACAGAATAAGTAATAGTACTACGTACAGAAGTTGCACTCCTTTATTATTGACGAAAGCCGCCGTTATATTAACCTACGATATTTTCTTGGAATCGCCCATTGTTCCGAATATCCAACGCCGCCAACTTGAGTGTTAGGGTTGTCACCTTGTCAGAGAATAAAATAAAACAATCCGTTAAAATGTTTACAATCACTATTCATTTTGTAACCCCCGACGCAAAAATGGCTGGGTGTTATAATAATAAAATAATGATAATTGTTCGCGTCAAAATGCAGCGATGAGTGTGGGCGACTGAGGTCCGAGTACAGCCGAACCTAGTCGAACACAGCCGAACACACGTTCGCTGTGCCTTTTTTTTTATCGTGCGAAAAATCCCCACGGATACTCCCCCGCCGGAGCCGGAGGAGGAGGTTATGTCAGACTCGAACCGACTATAACGCACGCCGTCTGTGGGCCGTCAGTTGCCGGAGGTGAGATTGTCATAGCCATATCCCTCGCACCCCGGCCGACCCAGGACCATATCTCTCGATCTGGCCCTCTTCCGGTGTGGGGACCACAGAGTCCCCAACTCGCCCCCGGGTACGGGGAGGCACACAATGCGTGCCGCCGCCGCGGCCTGCTTCTGCTAGGGTGACAGGCGGCTCCACCCGTCACCCCCAGGCCCGCGCTCATGGGGGACGGAGGTCATTTTGCGACCTCCGACGCCCGAGTTGCCGCCGCTCTTCGCGGGCCGCAAGGACTGCTATTCTCCTTCGCTCCCACTCCGCCGCGTCCTTCACGAGCATTACTTGCTCGCAGAAGGAGGCGACGGCGGCCACGTTCGCTGTGCCTTGACCTTGGTTGAAACGAAACTTTGAATGAAACGATGTAATAAGTACATTTTATGCAAGTTAATAGCTTTTTGCAATAGTATCATGTTCAGTAAATTTTTTTCGATGATCATCATTCATCATGTAGTAGGAGCGGTACTAATACAAATTAAGTAAACTAGGTAGTCATTAAAATACCAGCACGACATAAATACATACTTGTTTCAAAATAAGTACCTACCGAACAATTTTTAGTTCTTACGAACTCATTATTATAGGTAGGCCTATAATAGGTAAGTACTAATGTCGTAGGTTCACGACGATTTAGTTATTTAACTACCTACAAAAAGTAATCTGTGCATAAAAATAGTAAAAACTTACATTTTACGCTCTTCTAATTTAAAAAAAGAGAATTTAGAGTTCTTTATTTGTATATTTTGACATATTTGTATTGCGATCCCAATATGATGCGATCACAATACGCAAATTACGTCACGCGTGTGCTCGCCATCGCGCGCCGGCCCCCACTGCTATAACAACTCAGGGGTTTGGCGCGTCGTAGGTGCTTATCTCCGCAGCTACGGGCGAGTGACGGAGGCCTGGTTCAAGTCCCAATTGAGCGTTTCACTTTTCCAATCTTAATCGATTTGATTAACATACCAATTGCTTTAAAATTTCATTAAAATTTTTATATGGGGTTTTTTAAGGAGGGCATCGGAAGGTTCTTAAAGGTACGGCAGCGTGACGAAACACTTTTATGGCTTAGAGTGAACCCACAGGGCCTTTCTGCCTCGATACAGTTACGATTCTATCGCCAGCAGTGCCCACTGCCCCATTTCCCACTATTCGCGAATCGCGATGTTATCTCAGACGTGCTTCGCTAGCAGTACTAATGCACCTGCTAGCCGGTACACCTGCTGACTAACGGACGAGACCCTGGCGCAGGCTTCAGGCGGGTCCGCTCGCGTGGATGTCGGTTATCGCGACCAAACATAGCCTATGTCCTTTCTCAAGGTCTAATCTACCCCTGTATTAAATTTCATCAAAATCGGTTCAGTGGTTTAGGCGTGAAAGCGTAACAGACAGACAGACAGAGTTACTTTCACATTTATAATATTAGTATGGATATGGATAAGTATGAATATGGATAACTTATAGCTAACTGGGCAGGGCCTGCTATGCAATGAGCGGTTTTCCAGTAGGTATAATAATCAGTTGGTTTTTAAATCATCAAGAGATGGCGCTAGCATAGCTTTTGGTAATTTTAATGTACCCTGTGGTTTATTTGTGCGATGTTGCCAAAGTTTAATTTCATTTACCCATATTACAATAGATAAAATATGATAAAACGCTTAATTCTTTTCGCGTCACTGTCTGTAATTTAAAATAATATTATGTATAAAATAATTTTATCAAAAAAAAAATGTCAAAACATTTATGTAAAGTAAATCATTACAAAACCGAAGAACATTTTTTCCATAAATTAGGGAACACTAGATGTGAGACCACACTCTACTTACCAAAAGTGCCGGCTGCGCCATCTAGCTTGTCTTTAGGAACGCTATAAATACCTACTGGAAAACTGCTCATTCTGTTAGCGCACAACGACGAGCGCAACGTTGCAACAACCTTGATAGAGATTGTCATTGGCCGGACTGGGTGACGTCACTGGAGATCGACCAATGACAATAAGGCTCGTCATTGTGCGCTTACAGAATTGCATTGCTGTTCTAAGAAGATCGTGATAAGACATGATTTTGTAGATGAGAAAAATCGACTTCAAAAATCCTAAATAATAATTTTGGTACATAATTGAGATGTATAGCAGGTCTAACATTATGTGCTATAAGCGATCGTGTTTTGGGTCGTAATTTAGAAGGAGAGAGGCGGAGCTATACAACCTATATAGAGCTACATCCATCTCCCTCCCCAAGACATGATAGGCTCGCTGTTCACAATCTGTGACCTTATTGATAGTTCAACTACACCAAATTAATATTATTATTTTGGCAATTTATCATATTGGTGCCAAATTATCAGCGCCAGTAGTTACGAGGAACATACATACTTTCATACATGTAGCCGAGTCAATTTTGTCTTTTTCACAACAGCAGCTTTGAAATTCTTCTTCTTCTGTAATCTCATTTGATTCAATTGTGGCATTAGCATTTGTATTGAAATTCAAATCAACAATTTACATGTAACAAAGAGACAGTATACTTTTTTCTATACTTGAGTAATTTATTACTTCACGACGCACGATGATTGCCATAATTAAGACAGATGATTGCTATGAAAGTTGACAACACTGGAGTCTCGATGACTTAAAATCTTACGTTTGTTTGATCGCAATCGGTTGAGTAGAACCGAAGATATATGAGCAATGGTCGCGTTAACCGAGATGCACGCGGGCGGAGCCGCGGGCGGAAGGCTAGTTTATAATATTAGTATGGATATGGATATGGATCAGTATGGATATGGATAACTTATAGCTAACTGGGCAGGGCCTGCTATGCAATTCTGTAAGCGAACAACGACGAGCACAACGTTGCAACAACCTTGATAGGGATTGTCATTGGTCGGACTGGGTGACGTCACTGGAGATCGACCAATGACAATCTATATCAAGGCTGTCGCAACGTTGCGCTCGTCGTTGTGCGCTTACAGAATTGCATTGCTGATCTAAGAAGATCGTAATAAGACATGATTTTGTAGAAGAGAAAAGTCGACTTCAAAAATCCTAGCATGTATTTAAATCGATATTTGTATAGTCCCTTTTTTCTAACAAAATATTTCAAAGCTATATCAAAAATACTGACTTGCACACTAATTATGCGCACTAACTAAATCAAATTAAATATACTGTTTAATGAAATTTGCAGAACAATTCCTTTGGTTAAATAAAAAAAATAACCACGAAGGCAAAAGCGGGAGCTCCGCTTCGCTCCGCTCCCGCATTAGCCTTCTAACCTAATCTATCCAAGTCGGATTTGCACACCTTTTTCAATAAATCTATCATTTGATTTAGTTAGTGTGCAAGTCAGTTTTTTTGCACAGCATTCATGTTTCTGGTATGCATTCAGTAAATTAGTGGAGTTACGTAGTTTTCTGAAAAATTATACAGATGTGCATTTAAAAATATTAATACATAATTGAAATGTTTAGCAGGTCTAACATTATGTGCTTTAAGCGATCGTGTTTTGGGTCGTGATTTAGAAGGAGAGAGGCGGAGCTATACAACCTAAATAGCTACATCCATCTCCCTCTGGATCGCGGTCCCAAACTCGATCGCTTACAGCAAGACATGGTAGGCTCGCTGTTCACAATCTGTGACCTTATTGATCAGTTCAACTACACTAAATTATTATTATTATTTTGGCAATTTATCATATTGGTGCCAAATTATCAGCGCCAGTAGTTACGAGGAACATACATACTTTCATACATGTAGTCGAGCCAGTTTTGTTTTTTTCACAACAGCAGCTTTGAAATTCTTCTTCTTCTTCTGTAATCTCATTTGATTCAATTGTGGCATTAGCATTTGTATTGAAATTCAAATCAACAATTTACATGTAACAAAGAGACAGTATACTTTTTTCTATACTTGAGTAATTTATTACTTCACGACGCACGATGATTGCCGTAATTAAGACAGATGATTGCTATGAAAGTTGACAACACTGGAGTCTCGATGACACAAATCAACAGTTTTACCGTCTGCTACTTTTTGATATGTTATGGATCGTTAATTCAACTAATCAACTAATTTTTAATGTCTTTTTTACGTTCAATTTATAATTACAAGTACATTTTAGAGTAGACATATAAATTAAAGATAAAAATTAATTTATTTGTAGAAACATGTGATTATCAGCTAATTTAAAGATTTGCCCCTAAATCTGGCTAAGTAGTGAACCGAGCAGTTTAACAAATCGTTAACAATACCTACGGATCAGTCTTGATGAGGGATCCTTCAGTGCCTCGGAGAGCACATTACACATTACGCCATCGCGTCGGTCCTCCTGGTTGTCCTGTGTTGATAGGAGGCGCGGGTTCGATCCTGCTCAGTGAAAATATTTGTATGCGTGAATATGGGTATTTGCATCGGCCTGGTCATGCCTTGGAGAGAATGTTAAGCCGTCGGTCCCGGTTGCCATACGAACATGTATGTCAGTCGTTTGTATAGGGGCAATAGGTGAAAAGGCCCGCTCAGAAGGGCTGATCAGTGATCACCCGTCCGGTCAACGGCGTCCCCACTGGCAGTAACCTAAAAAGTCCAACAGGTGGCCTAGTTGAATGAAATTTAAAAACATTTATTATGCTTACTAATGAAATCGATTAAGTTAATCGAGGTGGCCTAGTTATCTCCGCTGTGGATCAGTAGTACTACTGATTAGTACAACTGGTAGTACTAATGATATCTACATTATCGAGGAAGTTACATCACCGAATGAAAATCCGTTCGGTAATTTTTGAGTTTATCGCGAACTGCAGACGCGTTGGAGGAATTAATTTTATAATATGTTAAACGTTTGACAGCCTCCGTGGCGTAGCGGTAGTGAACGCGGCCGCTACGCAGGAGGCGCGGGTTCGATCCCCGCTCAGTGCAAATATTTGTGTGAATGAAATATGAGTATTTGCATTGGCCTGGTCGTGCCTCGGAGAGCACGTTAAGCCGTCGGTCCCGGTTGCCATAAGAACATCTATGGCAGTCGTTACAGGTAGTTGGACAAAAAAATCCAAAAAACAACGGTCTAACTGCAAAGCTTCGATATCGCCTAATGTTAACATTGGGTTGTGGAGGTCAGATGACAATCGCTTCACGGAAAATATCGAGATCTAGCCAAATCCGTAGTTAAGACTGGTTAAGCGGACCCCAGACTCCGAGCTGAAAGCTTCGTATGCAACTGGGAATTAACGCTAAGAGGAAGAAGATGTTAAACGTATATTTTTGTCTATTTCAGCAGGAACAAAGTAGTACCAATGGATACCGACAGCTTGGTGCTGTGGAGGCGACCCTTCACTACCCTAGAATACTTCTTCAAAGAACTGTTTATATTGATCTCCGCAGGATTACAGAGGTAACTATATTATAATCTTCTTTCTACATAATAAAAATGGATGTTGTTAAGTGCAAAACTCGAGAACGGCTCGACCGGTTCGGCAATTTTTTTTTTCATATATTTCAAAAGAGGGTCTGGATTAGAATTCCACGCGGGCGATGCCGGTAGCATCAGCTAGATTTATATAATACTAGCTTTTGCCCGCGGCTCCGCCCGCGTGGATGTCGGTTATCGCGACCAAACATAGCCTATGTCCTTTCTCAAGGTCTAATCTACCCCTATACCAAATTACATTACAATCGGTTCAGTTCAGTTCTTTTCCTGACGATAAAATACACAAAAAACCCTCATCCAAAATGCACCAATTACTATTGGTGTAGTCATTTCAAAGTTATGCGGGTCATCCATTTTTGTATGTACACAAGATACATTTCATGCAATAGCACTATTTTACTCGAGTAGTATTATAACGATGTTTTTCCCTTTTTTTCAGGTTATTAGCATATAAGCTATTAGCGCTAACGATAGCCGTAGGAATATTAAGCACAGTTATATCATACTATGTTAGTGGTCCACACCAACCTTATGTACAGGTACGTAGAGTTTAATTTTGTTCACTTCTTTGTGGTTACTTACTCCCTTTTATGCATAGTTAACATCATAAGTAGATGATCATTTTCAGATTTGAAAATTAAGCCAATGAGCAGTTTTCCAGTAGGTATAATAATCAGTTGCTTTTTAAATCATCAAGAGATGGCGCCAGCATAGCTTTTGGTAATTTTAATGTACTCTGTGGTTTATTTGTGCGATGTTGCCAAAGTTTAATTTCATTTACCCATATTACAATAGATAAAATATGATAAAACGTTTAATTCTTTTCGCGTCACTGTGTGTAATTTAAAATAATATTACATATATTTAAAATAATTTTATCAAAAAAAAATGTCAAAACATTTATGTAAAGTAAATCATTACAAAACCGAAGAACATTTTTTCCATAAATTAGGGAACACTAGATGTGAGACCACACTCTACTTACCAAAAGTGCCGGCTGCGCCATCTAGTTTGTCTTTAGGAACGCTATAAATACCTACTGGAAAACTGCTCATTATGAAAATACTGTTTAACTATTCAGTAGTGTAATCAAAATTTAAAAATGATGTTGATTTGATTACAATAATATATTTAATCGTTTTCAGTCCGATTTTTAGAAATCTGTGTAATCGTCGACTTTTGATGATGTTGGAGTGCCGTTTAAATGTTAACCAACGCAAAAACCTTAATTGCGCGATTCAGGAGTGTTAGATTTGTAGAAGTTCGGTACGAATCCGCTAGATGGCGCTGTATACATGCTGCATCGCACAATACGATCTTTACACCAAGGATGTTTGTCCCCCCTGCAGCTAGTGGTGTCGACGCTGGGAGTATACAGTAAGACCTTGTGTTGTCCCCCCAGCTAGTGGTGTCGACGCTGGGAGTATACAGTAAGACCTTGTGTTGTCCCCCCAGCTAGTGGTGTCGTCGCTGGGAGTATACAGTAAAACCTTGTGTTGTCCTCCCAGCTAGTGGTGTCGTCGCTGGGAGTATACAGTAAGACCTTGTATTGTCCCCCCAGCTAGTGGTGTCGTCGCTGGAAGTATACAGTAAGACCTTGTGTTGTCCCCCCAGCTAGTGGTGTCGTCGCTGGGAGTATACAGTAAGACCTTGTGTTGTCCCCCCAGCTAGTGGTGTCGACGCTGGGAGTATACAGTAAGACCTTGTGTTGTCCCCCCAGCTAGTGGTGTCGTCGCTGGGAGTATACAGTAAGACCTTGTGTTGTCCCCCCAGCTAGTGGTGTCGTCGCTGGGAGTATACAGTAAGACCTTGTGTTGTCCCCCCAGCTAGTGGTGTCGACGCTGGGAGTATACAGTAAGACCTTGTGTTGTCCCACCAGCTAGTGGTGTCGTCGCTGGGAGTATACAGTAAGACCTTGTGTTGTCCCCCCAGCTAGTGGTGTCGTCGCTGGGAGTATACAGTAAGACCTTGTGTTGTCCCCCCAGCTAGTGGTGTCGTCGCTGGGAGTA
Source organism: Eilema depressum (assembly GCA_914767945.1). Classification (NCBI taxonomy): domain Eukaryota; kingdom Metazoa; phylum Arthropoda; class Insecta; order Lepidoptera; family Erebidae; genus Eilema; species Eilema depressum. The sequence continues at coordinate 16,486,208 of OU612032.1, forward strand.
TACAGTAAGACCTTGTGTTGTCCCCCCAGCTAGTGGTGTCGTCGCTGGGAGTATACAGTAAGACCTTGTGTTGTCCCCCCAGCTAGTGGTGTCGTCGCTGGGAGTATACAGTAAGACCTTGTGTTGTCCCCCCAGCTAGTGGTGTCGTCGCTGGGAGTATACAGTAAGACCTTGTGTTGTCCCCCAGCTAGTGGTGTCGTCGCTGGCGTGGTGGGGCTGGTGGGTGGCGCTGGGTGTACTCAGCTCGGTGGGGCTGGGCACGGGCCTGCACACGTTCTTGCTGTACCTGGGCCCGCACATCGCAAGGGTCACGCTGGCTGCGTACGAGTGCGGTGCGCTCAACTTCCCTGAACCGCCATATCCTAACGAGTGAGTGCAAGCAACATTCTATAGAGTTTAACTAAAGCTAAATAGTTAAGTAGTCAAATGATTTCTTTCTGTATCTTTCAACCAAATGGTCTAATCCGTTCAGCCGTTGGAGTGTGATTAAATAACCAACATCTAAATATCCAAACATTCACATTTATGGGATAAGATTTACTAGAACGACCTTCGTTCACCATGAGCCTGGGGTGAGGGGTCCGCCTGTCATCCTTGCAGAAGCAGGCCGAGGTGGCTGGATGGAGTGGATGGGGACTCCGTAGTCTCCATACCCGAAGAATGCCATCTGGAAATTGGCCCTGATGAAGATGGCCCTGAGACGGCCGGGGTGCGAGAGATATGTCTATGCCAATCTCACCTCCGGCAACCTATGACTCACAGACGGCGTGCGTTTGAGTCGGTTCGAATCCAACATAACCACTCCCGTCGGCTCCGGCTTTGAGGCTTTAAATTGGCTCAATTTGTCACACAATGTTTTCAATGTCCTTTCAATGTATTATTTGTTAATTCATGAGTTTCTTGTATAGCGCTGTTAAATATAGAAGTCAGGGTAGAGGTGCTGTTAGCTGAAACACAGGTCAAAAACCTAGTTCAGCAGCAGATGCTAATACCAGACAATAGAATTGATCAATAAAAAATAAATTTCTGTATTTTGTGTCTGTGGTAATCCTTCGTTACTAGTGTACGCTATTTTGATCCTTCTTGACTTTCCAAAATTGGGCTATTTTCTACAAGATTAAGACTGCTGCATTAATAAATGAACAAAATCCTGTAGTCCAATAAAATGTCAATAAAGTCGAAAATTGCTTGCACCTAAATTTTTGAGTTGTCATTGCTTCAAGATTTTAAAAGACCAGTAAGATTGGCCTGTAGTAATATGGGAATTAAAGTTTTTTTCTGTGTTACTACTGCAGCAGTTAGTGGTAACACGGGCAAAAAAAACTACCCGTGTTACTACTGGTAGTAACACGGGTAACGAAGGGTGGTAATGTATCCAAATAAATTATTTCTTATTTCGTAATGTCCTTTCCAGCATAATATGTCCATCCGTAGTGGACCCGCTGTACGCGGTGTCTATCTGGAACATAATGTCGAAGGTGCGCATCGAGTCTATGATGTGGGGGATTGGGACCGCACTGGGGGAACTGCCGCCTTACTTCATGGCACGTGCGGCTCGCCTGTCGGGGGGAGGGGTGGCGGAGCTGTCTGCTAAGGATGATTCTAGGACTGGCAGGTATGTGGAGGCTGTAGACTGTAGAGTAATTGATTATCTATTACTAAAATATAGTTATCTACTCTCATACTGAAATGTACACAATAAAAAATTAAAAACAATACTTTAATGACACTCTTTACGCACAGAGTATCACAATAAATTACATTATGATACTGCTCTTCTATGGCCACCTGTATCATAATATAACTTTTTTTCCATTACCATACAACTTCAGCTAGATCAAAATTAGGTTTCTGTGCAGTTTGTCTATATAATGTTAATGTAATGTTTGTCATGTGCGAAGAGCAATTCTTTTTTATGATTTTGCCGCTCAACAATTCTGTCATTTTACATAAATTATATTAATTATTATTTCATGAAATTAGATAAAGTAGTGTATGAAACTGCACAGAATTTAGTCTTAAAACACTCGTGAGATGCTATAAAACCACCACTCGTGTTTTAAGAACCCTTATTATGCAACAGTATTGTTATAACAGTATATGCAACAAAACTGTTGCATAATAAGGGTTCTTACTAATGATGGAGTCACGACACGAATAATGGAACCCTTTAAAAAAGCTGTTACTGTCCGAAATTAAGCTTATTCCTTTAGTTTAACACCCCCATATAAATTTACTTTTTAATTACTTCCAGGGCAAAACAAATGGTCCAAAAACTAGTCCAAAAAGTTGGGTTTGCAGGCATTTTGGCCTGTGCGTCAGTGCCTAACCCACTGTTCGACTTGGCCGGACTGACGTGTGGACACTTCTTAGTGCCATTCTGGACCTTTTTCGGTGCCACGGTGCTGGGGAAAGCGGTCATTAAGATGCATATACAGAAGATGTTTGTCATCATTGCATTCAATGAGACTCTTGTCGGGTAAGTAGAAGCAGTGCAGAGTTTATTATGCGAAGTTTTAGAAAATTTTGTTAGTAGAAACTATTGATTCTAGTAGGCTTCAAGAATGGGCTATTAGTGATACTGTCACTGCTCTCTTTATCTTAACTGCAAATACCATCAACATTGAATCATATCATTTTAAAGCAATTACCTGAATATTACATTGACTTTTTTTTAATTTCCACAACTGGTCTTCATTTTCCAAAATTATTTCAACATTCTTATTTGGGAACTAACTACAATCAGTCAATTAAAAAAAAACCTTTTCAAATTGTCCTTTTTCGTAACCGCAAATTGTTTTATGGTTGCCTGTAAGAAATTGCCACAGAGCGATAAGGCCGCCATCTGTACTTACCACAAACTTTTATTGTTGTCATGTATTGTAAAATCCTTGGTGTTACAATAAAGACGTTTTTATTTTTATTTTATTATTTTATGAAATACTTTTTCATTTTCCAGTCAAGTTCTCTCATGGGTAGAGAGGATACCTTACATCGGACCAAAACTAGAGGCACCTATGCTAGAATTCCTTAGAAACCAGAAGAGTCGTTTGCACAAAAACGATTCCGGGACAGCCCCGGATAACCAAGGCTCAGTGCTATCGAGTATTCTAGAGAAAGTGGTGCTAACTATGGTGATGTACTTCGTGGTGTCTATAGTGAACACTCTCGCGCAGAATTACAGCAAGCGAGTGGGCAAGAAGAAGGGCAAAAAACGTGAATAGGGCTTGCGTTCGCACGCCGAGAGTGGTGGTACGTATACTTTTGGTTATTATTCTTATTTACATGTATATAATAGTATGTATGTATGTCGTAAATAAACTTATTTCGACATAAATCGATTAATCGAATAAAATGCGAATAGAATTACACCCGTATTCACAAACAACACTGTGAGTTCTCATAGTGTGCTCGAGCGCATAGGGCTGGTAAAATTAATTCACAAACATCACGGAGCAGTATCTAACGCAGTGCGTTCCCTCAACGAAGTATTACTTAAGTGTTGTCTATGAATAAAAAGGCTTGCCAAAACGAACGCACTGAGAATTTGTCGTTCTTTGCACAGTTTTTGTAGTACGCATAGCGAGGTATTGTTTGTGAATACGGGTGTAAAAGTACAGACTAAAGAGGTAAAGTTAGAATTGTTGAACTTTTAAGAACTAACTATCCGTAACGACTGCCAAAATGTTCCTATAGCAACCGGGATCAATAGCTTAACGTGGTCTCCGAGGTACGACCAGACCAATGCAAATACTCATATTCATGCATACAAATATTTGCACTGAGCGAGATCATACCCGCGTCTCTTGCGTAGCGGCGACATTCACTACCGCCACGCCACAGTATCTGTGGCGTGGCGGTAGTGAACGCGGCTGTTGGCAGTCTGTCAACATTCACCCGCCCTATGTGAAAGACCCTTAAATCTGAGTTTTTATTGTAGTTTGTTGACTTGCGAGCTCAGATGCCCGACCCACGAATTACGTTCTATTTATCTAACACATGTCCCGTCCGTGTCCGTGTGCAGGGCGGCGCCGCTCGTGGCGGCCGCACGTGGCGCGGTAACGCGCGGGCGGCGGCGCGGGCGGCTGGGCCACCGTGCGCCGCGTCACGCCCGCGCCGCCCGCGCACCCGCCCATCGTGCTGTGGCGCCACTAGCGCCCACACCACCACACGCCGCACCACCGGGTAAGAGCGGGCCGCACCACCACGGTAAGAGCGGACCATCCGACGATACCCAAGGTGAGCCCCATCCGACTGTACTCAGAGTGGGGCGTCCGGCTGTACTCAAAGTGGGGCGTCCTACTATACTCGGTGTGGGCCATCCGACCATGCAGGGTAGGCCATCCAACTATATTCAGAGTAAGCCATCGGACTATACCTAGGGTGGAGCGTCTGATCATGCCAAGACCGGGCCATACGACCATGCCAAGAGTGGGCCGTCCTACCATGTCAAGAGCGGGCCATCCGATTATACCTAAGGTGAGCCATCCGACAATACGGGGTGGGCCATTCGACTATACTCAGAGTGGGCCATCCAACCATGCAGGGGCGGGCCCTCCGACCTTGGCAAGAGTGGACGGGCTATCCGCCTATACTAAAAACAGGGCGTCCGACTTTACCCAAAGTGGGCCATCGCTTCGACGGCTGTGTTTCATGTAATCCGGTAGTGTCCCATAGTGTATCATCGCTTCCACGACCGTGTTAGGTCTAAAGGCTGCGTCAAAAGTATATGATTAATTTTATCGTTAATGAAGCCCATGTGTTTCAAAGTTTCAATTGTCTCCTTTCTTTTTTCGTAACTGAAAAATGTATGCATCATTTATGTTTTCATGTAATTTTTTTCTGTAGTCTTACGGTAAGATAATAAAATTATGCAAAATATTTTGAAAATTACCGACATTTTTAATAATCCACAACAAATAACAACCCATTTTGCTCAAAAACTACAATTTTTAAATCTGAAATTAATCATCTACTTTTGACGCCGACTATACAATAGGCTATTTGACAGTGTAGAAATTCATTATTATCAATACATATTAGAAAACCATATATTTTTCGAAAACGATGTTACTTTTAAACGAACAAAAATGACAATAAACATCCAATACCTAATTGAAATAAAAAGGCTTTCTTTCAATATTAGGATGAATTTCATTTTAAAATGTTCATTTTGTTCGCTAACTCCGATATTCACGCAACATATCTTGTGAACTATGTACAGTCAGCAAACGAGATACGGTTGCACTTTTTCATGTGAACTTGTATGTGAAAGTGTAACAATTATTGATATCCCCTCAGTTGATGAATTGCATACCGAAATAAAATTGTTAATCCATATTTCACGCCACAATTGAATATTGGCTATAATTACAACATAAGACTATGAACGTGACGTCACAATTCAGTATAGCGCCATATTGCGTCAGGCAGCATTTCGGCCATTTTTTTTTCTTTTCCAAGTTTTCTCATTCTCTCTTTCTTCTCTTTCTGTCTCTCTCTCTCCCTCCCTCTCTTGTGTTAATACTACTAAATAAATCTGATAACTCTGTCAAATAGTCTATTATACTAACAAAAATTAAAGTGATCATAGTTTGGGTATATACAAATCAGCCTATACTATGATTGCGTTAATTCCATCTAAATTATAAGTCTAAATCCCTTCTGTACTTGTCGATATCATATAAGTAGGTTTAATAATCTCATTTTATCACTACCGAGTGTGCTGGATTCTATATAAGTGTAGCGACACACCGACAGACAATAGTATTTCTATCATATACCTGTCAAATATTGTATGACGATTGAAAAGCAAAAGGGTGTAAACACCAATAACAGTGGATAGGAAAATAGCTGTACTGTAAAGTGTTTTTGGTGTAGTTAATGACCTTTTGCCTTTCAACCGTTGGAAAATACAGCCTTACGTTGCATTAAATTGTAAACGAGATTGATCATAAAATGCAATACAATAAAACACTTTTTGTTTTAAAAGTACATTGTTTTTAAGTACTATCAACTTACGTCACCAGTATGAAGTCATATATGTAAATAAATATTGATTGGATAGATGTTGTGACGTCACTTTATTTGTCACAGGTGCGTATTATAATACTAAGTCGTATGCAATGTCTTATGTCCTGGCACACTGAATATGATCTTTGTTTATCACATTAAAAAAGAGCTTACCAAAGATATATTACATCTAATAGGCGGTAGTTATACAAAAACCAAGCACAGAACGATGTATATTCATCAGAAATTGTAGTAAATTCGACTAATTTATTAGTCACAATGACTAAACATTTTAGCTAATCTGACTAAAATTAGTCAACCGGCTAAATAACGATATTCAAAGGCATAGTACGATTCTAAAAACAAATGATAATGGTCAGGCAGTTACATTTTTAAATAAATAGGGCAATGAAACCACTATTTAGAATCTCCGAAATTAAAAAATATACATCTATGAAGCAGCTATCGCCCGACCAATGTATCTTGCCTTTATTAAAATAATGTACATATAAATAAATTATGATGTCGATATGTATCAGTAATTCGTGTAAAGTGGACTTTAGTATAATAATGAGTGAGTAGAATATAAATTAAGGGCTCAATATCCGCAAGATTGGGCTAAAATATTTAGTTTTTATTATTCCAAAAAAATGATTTAACATTATATTTATTAAACTAAAGTATTAGATATTTAAATAAAAAATCGCGAATTAACTGGATAACGTTTTAAAGTAATGTTAAGACTTAATCTGAGTCTTTTCATGAGCATCTCAATGTGGGGTATTTTGTATTTAGTCATTAAAACTAATATATTTTCGTTAAGTATAATCGACTAAAGCCCTACAATCGTTTAACACAAAATAATATAATACCGTGATAATATTAATAATTTAATTGTCCTTTAATACTCGTCAGTAAAGAATCATAAATGCTTTCAAGCATCAAAAGTAAGACAAGAAAAAACATGTAAGTTTAAAAAAAAATATTACCAAATTTATTTCGTGTGATTAAAGCAAATTCCAAATAAATCGTTTGGTGCTGTTCCTAATGTTATTTTTCAATATTTTCTGTTATACCTAGTCCGAGGTAGATAATGTTATATTAATATTTATTTTGTTTTAAATAACTATTTTTTATTGCTTTGTAATTAGCCGTTAACCGAGTAACTAGTACAGTCAGCCAAAATGTGGTCGATAGCAGTACAAGAAAGTTTAGAAACTGAAATAATATTTTATGTGTTGGCTACATTGTCAAAATGCTGTCAAAAACGGCACTTCACTTATGTCATATAATATATGAAGTGAATGTACAAGCGGAGCCATAAACCAAGAACTGAACTGAATGCACAATAATGACGTATTACTTGGCACATGTCAAAGTTTTGACATAATTGAGGGCACTACTGTCATAATATTTTTGCGAAGGAAAATAGGCCTTGTTGAATCTTGAATTGTAAGGTGGCAGACCGCATTTTTGACTGACTGCACACACTGGTTATATTTATTTTTTAAATATTATCTAGTTTGAGGGTAGAATCAAAAAACATTTAGACACATAATGCCTAAATGGTGTGGATTTTTATTTATTCTGGGTTTAGTTCTTTTCCAATTTTCTTAAATAACCTTGTTAATATCGATTAGTGTTAAGTATTTACGGATGAAAGACATTTTTGTATTTCTTGTATAATAGTAAATGTGAATTAATGTTAAGTAGGTAAATGAAGTCCAGTATTACAATTAAGGATTTTTTATTGTAAGGAATGGTCTTAGAGTTTTCAGTGTTTGCATTCCTTGGTCGTATAGAACGGTTTGATTATACAAATTTAATATTAACAGTCTGAATTATTAATTTAAAACAATATGATTTATGTGAAATGCAGTTATGACACAATTATCGACGGCCTTGCACATTTAGCTGCCTGCGTAGACACGAAAGATTGCTTACTACCCACAAATACATTGCGAATTCACAAAAACCTTTGTTTAAGCATATTATATGTTACTAGCTGTTGCCCGCGGCACCGCTCGCGTGGATGTCGGTTATCGCGACCAAACATAGCCTATGTCCTTTCTCAAAGTCTGTACCAATATTCATCAAAATCGGTTCAGTGGTTTAGGCGTCAACGCGTAACAGACAGACAGACGAGAGTTACTTTCGCATATTCTATAAAGACTGTATTTCACAAAAATCATACCACTATATCGTGGGTAATATAAATAAAATATAACATGTGTGCAAATCTATGTAAAACGGTAGATCGTGATTAGTAAAATTAGGCACCAAATTGTGCTATGTTGTGTATATTAGTAATGCTTCCTTTAGTAATGAAATAGCACTACATTCATTTGACATTTTTTTTTGTATACTAACGAGCAGGTCTAAAAAGTCCACTTTATTAGATAATACTTTGTCATGCGGCGATATTTACACGAAATTGGAATCTGCTTAGTAAATGAATTATTGTGTATTGTGATTCTGCTCATATGAGTGACCATTTTACGATTTTTTTGAGATCTACTGAAAATTCATAAAGTTATTCGTTTTTAGCAGAATCGCTCAATGTGGCCTTTTTAGACCCGCAATAAATATGGTGCCAAAGTAAACTGTATCTTATGTATAAAAAGTTAAACTTCCATTTTGTATAACACCTGCAAAGTTTAGCACAATTTGGTCCTTCAAAATAGACAATAGTGACATTCATTTAAAAGTATATTTATATAAGTTAAAGATTTTCTTATTTACTTTTAAAATGTTGCTACATTCCACGCCTTGTGTTAACATGTCTAGTATAAATTTTATTGTACGCGATCGGGTGGTATTAAAATTATTTATTATTTAGCGAACTAGGCTTATCAAAGGCCTTCTGCAGGCCTACCATGAAGTCTTCAAAACAGGTCAATAAATTAAACGGCTGTAATACTAACAACTGCATAAATAAACTTTGTAGTCCCATATAAATATATAGGATTACATAGTTACATTTGCAGTTGGTAGTATGACAGCCGTTCAATTATTAACCTGTTTTAAGACTTTATGGGCTCTGTTCAGGTTTACATACTCTTTTTCTAAATGTATGCTAATATAAGGGTTTGTACAGACAGTCAATATAATATTGATGTGCGAATCGTGCCTATATTATTGTATGACGCACGATATTGGAACGCTATATTTATTGACTGAATCGGTGCCCTATAAGATAGCCATTAAAATTTGTCACTGTTTGACAAAAAAAATAACTGCCACGATACGCAAAAGCATATTTTAGAAGGTGCAATTTATTTGTTTTTTTATTTACAAATACACGGAATGTATTTCAATTATTTTTTTAATGTTTTTCGCCCAAATTGTATATAAAGCAAATGTTATTCGTATTTACCTGGTAGTGTGTACAGTCGTGTGCAGTGGTACTTTAGTACAAAATATTGCTTAGTTTTTTTTGTAAGTTTGAGGTGTCACTCACAAAGCAATAAATGAATGTTCACGGAATATTGTGTTTTATTTGATCTCATAACTAACTTAAATATTTTTCTTATTCTAAAATAAAAACAAAATTTGAAAGTCTTTGGAGCACTTTTCGCCCTTTCAGCCATAGATTGAAGCGTCAATAGCAGGCAGAAACGACATAGTTACTCTTTCTCTCTAAGTCTCAGTTCTTTTTTCTCTAATCCGTTATTTAAAAAAAATATTACTCCCCACTTGCAGTCTCATTCTCCTTACTTAATGTTATTGATAAATCTATTCCCATATTTTTTGGAACATAATCTGCGAGCATAATTTCTCTCGCCTTATCCATCAAATTCTCCAGCGTCCGACGTGGCACTTCTAATAAACCTGCAATCTTCGTACCGGATTCCCCTCTCCTGATTTTAATTAAAAGCGCTGCAAGTCCAAAAATACCTCTATGCATTTCTGCAATCCGAGGTACTTCTTCCAGAATAGACCGAAATTTCGCTTTCGTTAGTCCCAGGAGATACTCAAAGAGTTTATCATCTATTTCAAGTATATCCTCGAAATCTATAGGTTCATTAGTTGCTTTAACAAATGAGAAAACATGTTCGATGTGTTCTACAGTGAAAGTATTCATACTGTTGCTACAATCAAATAGGGTACCCCATGAGTCACATTCCATATGTTTATCACAAGCTCGAGCTAATTTCGGCAGGTAATATTTGTGATTGTGAAGAACAACCGCTCGCAATTTATCCGATATCCCATGAAGTTTGGTATGATTGCAGTTTGGGAAGACACATTTATTACAAGAATTGGGTGCACGTCTGTACTGGTTTAACACTATACTTGATATGCTACTAGATTTTGTTCCATCAGTTTTAGCTGGCTGGTATTCCTCTGCTGTAAGCCCATTACTTGCAGGTGGATGCACCTCTATTGTAAGGCCATCACTTGCGGATGGCTCTTGCGATTCCTCTACTGCAGATATAGATCTAGTGGTGTCTTGACGTTTCATACGTACTACTTCTCGTTTTGTACGTAACCAGCAAGCCCTGCATACGCAATCAGATGCTGTGACCTGATGATAAGGAATACTTTGTATTAATAAGTCAATTAGAATTACAAGATATTCAGTAAAACAGTAAGGGTCAATCCCCACTGAAAGAGCAGCGGCCTGAGTTTATTACTAGAAATGATTGAGGGAAGGCTCGCGCAGCCGCACCCCTTCAGAGCATAATGACCAAAAAGCAAAATGAGAACTACAATCAAAATGTTCAATATGCAAAATGTGCAAAACGCAGAATGTGCACCACATGCAAAATGTGCAGAACGCAAAATGTACAATCAATACTTAGGACATGTTCACAACATTTTTGAATTATTCTTTTTTTTAATTTGGTCCATAGTCCAATCAAAAGTTTTAAGTTAAGTTGATTCATTATTATGAGTTATTGCATAGAGAGTTAAAACAATATTTTCCAAATAAAGTGTTTTTAATATAGCCTCAACACAACATCAAGTGTGCGTCTGCTATAACATTTGGTTCATGCTATTGTTATTATAAAAAAAGGCAGGAATTGAATGAAGAGAACCAGAAAGCAGCAAATCCAAGGTATTGACGCATTGCAAGTGCTTGCTACAATAATTCTTAGATTTGGGTAGCCAAAAGGGAAATTGGTTAAATTGGTGACAAATGCCCTATTTGCATGACGAGGGTGTGGTCCTAACAACATTATAAACATAAGTTACCTCTCGTGGTTCTAATTTAGTTAGTAAAATATCGATGATGGCTTGTTGTTGTTCATCAGGATCATCGCGCAATATCTTTACAGCTTGCTTGCGTAATGTAGAACTACCGCACATGAGGCATGCATGCCCCTTTTTACTTGGTACATCTGGCAGGCTATCTTTACCAGAAAAAGTGTGAACTAGCACTTTGGATATCACTAAGTTTTTGCATTTTTCGCAGATATAATCGTCTTGGGTAATCTGAAAATAAAAAATGACTCAATAATTGAAATGAAAAATGTAAGATCATTTTCATAATCTTTTTCTCAATAATTTGGTTTTATGACTTGATTATAATTTGAGCGAAGTACAATATAAATTCAGTAATGTCAGCCTCAATCAGAATGAATGCCAATAGAGTAATTTATTTATTTTATTTATAGCTTTATTTCTTTACAATACAATAAAACAAAAAAATAAACAAATATTGTAGGACATTCTACACAACGCTATCTAGACCCAAAATAAGCATAGTTTAACTAGCTTGTGTTATGGGTTCTAGAATGCGGATAAACATACTTAGATACATTTTTTTTTAATAATAAAAGTTGTTATAGTTCATTTGTTCGTCATGTAGCCCTCTTGGGTAAAAACCTCTTTCATCTTATTTCACATTTCCCTGTCCCTTAGCAATCTGCATCCAGTCCTTTCCTGCTTTGTTTGCTATATCATCAGCCCATCTTTTCTTTTACCTCCCAATATTTCTTTTCCTTCTGGGCCCATCCATTTGGTTGTTTGATGAGTCCATCGCTTGTCTTGGTATCAGGCCACAATAGAGTAATAAATAGTTTAATATTGACAAAAAGAAAAAGTATTCATGTATATCCGCATTGTAGAACCTATAAAATGTGGCTCTCATATCGGATTCTGGGATCCGCCTCAGTAACCATTTAACCATCAAGCAGATTGCCAATAACACCAAGTAATAGGTATGGGTCCTCAGTAAATTACCTTAATTTTATTGCATTTATGTTAATTTTTTGGTATTGGAGTGATATGCTACTTACGATTCGGGGCCATACCCAGCTACAGAGCAAAGTGACAACTTGTGTTTCAAGTTCTAGGGCCTGATACCGGCGTAGCGTGTTAATACAAATGTTGCAGTTGATACACTGATAACGGGCCGGGAGAGGTTTGTTACGGCTCTTCATTTTGATGCTAATCGGACACAAACTTCTTTAGAAATAATACAGTGCGACGAATTTAAAGAGCAGTATTATCACAATAAAAATATAAGCGACATAGAAATCTTTCTAATTTCGTAGGTGAACAACGTCGTCCGGTCGAGTTCAAGATAAATTCACTTTTATTTAATGGTTTTAATTCAGCTGTTCAAAACACAACAATAACAATCAACAACAACAAAATCAAGAAATCAACAACCAAGAAAATTAACTGTCAAGTGTCACGTCACGTCTTAACCCTTAACTACAGTGGTGAAAAATAATCACGTTTGTATAGTTGTGGGGTCCATTGGACCCATGTATTTTTAAAAGGTAATAAAAATGAAAGTATCCGGAATTTTAAGAAAATATTTATTAACTTTATTATATATTTATATCACAAACATTATGTTCTAAAAAATCAACTATAGGAACATACATTTCTAACATTAATTTGTACTTTAAATAATCACTTCAAAGGGGGTTGGGTAATGTTGGCGTCGTGTCGGAATTGAGCGGCCATCAATGAAATTGGTATAATATGAAAGTACAGTATAAAGTGATCAAAAGTTACTATGGACAAACTTCTCTAAACTATATCGGGACTTAGCTATACAGGGTGGTATTTTTCAACTTTACTTAGATGGAAATACTCTAAATACTGAAGATAGCGAATTCCACTGAAAAGAAACATTCCCTTATTTTTAAAAAGAATCAAAACTGCATTCATAGTTTTCTGAAAATGCCACACCCGGTAGTCGAACCGACTAAAATCTTCCTATAACCTCCTATTTCATAGATTTCCTTTTACATAATTTACCAAGTTTGTTAGAGAGATTTGAACCTTATGATCGACCCTATAGATTGATGTAATAAAAATACAGGGTGTTATTTTTTCGAATTGTAGTCGGTTCGATTATAAGGCGTGGTAAACGAGTTTTCAGCATTCCTTAAATGCAGTTCTGTTTCTTTTTTAAAAACATACTAAACTGTATGCAAAGTTTTCTGAAAATGCCACACCCGGTAGTCGAACCGACTAAAATCTTCCTAAATCTTCTTAAATCTTCTATTTCATGGATTTCCTTTTATTTAATTTACCAAGTTTGTTAGAGAGATTTGATCCTTATGAGCGACCCTATCGATTGATGCAATAAAAATATACGGTGTTATTTTTTCGAATTGTTCGATTATAGGGCGGGGCAAACGATTTTTCAGCATTCCTTAAATGCAGTTCTATTTCTTTTTTAAAAACATACTAAACTGTATTCAAAGTTTTCCGAAAATGCCACACCCGATAGTCGAACCGACTAAAATCTTTCTAAATCTTCTATTTCATGGATTTCCTTTTATTTAATTTACCAAGTTTGTTAAAGAGATTTGATCCTTATAATTGACCCTATCGATTGATGCAATAAAAATACAGGGTGTTATTTTTTCAAATTGTAGTCGGTTCGATTATGAGGCGTGGCAATTAATGATTTTTCAGCATTCCTTCAATGCAGGGCTGTTTCTTTTTCAAAAACACACTAAACTGTATTCAAAGTTTTCTGAAAATGCCACACCTAGTAGTCGAACGGAATAAAATCTTTCTAAATCTTCTATTTCATGGATTTCCTTTCATTTAATTTACCAAGTTTGTTAGAGAGATTAGATCCTTATGATCAACCCTATCGATTGATGCAATAAAAATATAGGGTGTTATTTTTTAGAATTTTAGTCGGTTCGATTACCGGGCGTGGCAAGCGATCTTTCGAAATTCCTTAAATGCAGCTTTGTATTCTTTTTTAAATAAGAGAGTGTTTCCTTTGAATGAAATTAACTATCTCCGGTAGTAAGAGTAGGTACTCGTACCCGGTTCGACTACCGTGTGTGGCATTTTCAGAAAACTTTGAATACAGTTTAGTGTGTTTTTAAAAAAGAAACAGCACTGCATTTAAGGAATGCTGAAAAATCGATTGCTACGCCTTATAATCGAACCGACTACAATTCGAAAATATAACACCCTGTATTTTTATAACATCAATCGATAGGGTCGATCATAGGGATCAAATCTCTCTAACAAACTTGGTAAATTAAATAAAAGGAAGTCCATGAAAAAGAAGGTTTTGTAAAATATTAGTCGGTTCGACTACCGGGTGTGGCATTTTCAAAAGTCTTTGAATGCAGTTTTGTTTCTTTTAAAAAATAAGGTAAAGTTTCCTTTAAGTAAAATTCGCTATCTTTAGTATGAGGGTACTTTCCTTCAAGGTAAAGTCGAAATGTTCCACCCTGTATATCGCAGCTCCGATATTACTTACAATGAAAATAATGACATTTGTACGTGTGTTTAACACAGTACAATGAAGTGGTATCAAAATTAATTATGGCCGCTGAAAAAATTAAGAACGCCACTGTCCATACTAGATTACCCAATCCCCTTTCCTTAATCTAAAAACAAGGTTTTGAAAAAAAAAAAAAGATAATATGAAACTGGTCGCCAAGTAAAAACAAAAAATATTTTCTATAATAAAAATAATATGGTTTACAAAAATATACCAAAAACAAAGAAATAAATTTTAAAACAAAAATTTTGACACCAGTTTCATTTAGCCTACTTGCAAACATGTACTGCAAACAACTTTTGCACATGTCATGCAAATAGGCTGCTGGCACTTAGTACATAAGTGAACAGTCTTAGCTCTCTTAGCAGGCTTGCAGAATGAGCACCTCTTCCTTTTGTTCCTGTCCAATTTCTGGCTTTCACCTGGTTCACTTGATGGAAGATGAATCTGTAGGGCCGTGGCCGTTAGAATTTAGTGCATTCCTCACAGAAACTGAATTTTCTTCTTCATCACTGCCTAAATCAGCATTCAGCCATTGCTCTATTATGTCTTCCCGATTGGTTGATATATTTTTATTATTTTCCATGATGAAAAACTGAAATTTAACACAAAAACAACTAGAATGCAAGAATTGTAAAAAATACGTATCTATAGTCGTGGGTCCAATGGACCCATGCATATTCATTTACGTACCTTTGGAGTAGCGCGCGAAATACGTCCGTCTCCCTGCGTATGCGCCGGCTTACTGTCGGAAGGTACTGAGGTGCGCAGGGAGCTCCACCACCCGCAGCGCTTTTAGTGGGTCACCATGGGTCCAGTGGACCCACGACTACAGTTAAGGGTTAAGCTGTCACTGGTCTCAGTTATTTGTCAAAGATGTGTCAAAGTTTTTATTGTTGGCATACCCACACTCTTCCACAGCCTTGATTATATTTCAGACTAAAATTAAACTTAAAATCCTTCATCACAATACTATCATCACTAAACGCCTAGTTATAAATAAATCAATATTAATTTCATTACGCAATTTCCGAACTTATATTTTTGTCGTCATTTCGCTGTCAAACTTGCTTGACATTTGACATTTAGTTCAATTTTCAGGTTATGTTAGGGTAATTTCAGACCCTTTACGTATTTTTTAAATAAAATATCATCAATATGTTGCGGCGTGTTGCATGTACAGTCGTACAGAATATACAGTCCCGAGGTATAAAACACACAGTAAATATAAAATGGGTGAGGCCAGACTATGTGCCTGCTTACAGACCAGAAAAGTCTGGTGACTTAGAAGGTATTCCTCCGATTCCTGAAAGCGCTTTAGGCTTAGACTATGCTTTGACTGAAGAAATTAAAGAGTAAGTATGCAAACGCAATCTGCATTGTGTGTATTACAGAAGTTTTAATTGTACCGAGGTAGTAGATTCTGATGCCTGTCTCTACTTGCTACTTTGTAATAAGATAATACTATAAGGCCGTAGTAGTATGTAAATCAATGCATCTCTACTTAATATATAAAATTCCAGCGCACCAGAGTCAGTGAAGAAGATATTCTCAGTTGCACACCTCGGGCGCAAGGAGTACAACAACTTGGTGAAAGAGGAGCTCAAGAGTAGAGTTAGAAGGCATCAGTATGATACCAATACAGCTGAGACTAAAAGTAAGGCATAATTATTAATATGAAAAAAAAAATTCATGTGTCTGGCAGTTATATTTATTTGTTTTAGTTACAATTATTTACATTCTTTAAAAACAGTACATAATATACTATACAAAGCTGCAGGTTCAGGCGTCAAAAAATTCCTCCCCACCAACATCAACCTGGTGGCCAGAATGACTGGCGGCATTGCCATACTTTTCTCATAGAAAGGGAATAAAAAGTAGAATATTATGAGTTGTGAGCAAATTATTATTCTTTCGGGCGATGTACTTTGATCTCTGTAACTACCATTGTTTATAATAGATAAATAAAATAAATGTCGAGTTACTGGACGGGTCCAAAACCTAACTCCAGCCCCATGCTAGGAACCAACCTGTGTCCGGAACACAGGTATGTACCCAGAAGATAGGTTCGTCTCCATACCTGCGAAGGTTATGACAACACTGTCATAACCTTCGCCACAACCAGTTTCACAATATACAGGCTTGCCTACATTGGAAAATCTTTTAATAGCTGAAGTAGTGTTACTTCAGCTATTAAAAGATTTACCATGTTCCCAATGTAGGCAAGCCTGTATATTGTGAAACTGGTGCTAATAGTTTAGGGTGATGAATATTTTGTTATGTTTCAGTTGCATGGTACACTGCCCAGATTCGTTACTTGCAAGACATTATGGATAAGTACCCAAGAAATAGTATAATGAAGGTAAAAAATTGTATAAACTTAAAAATCATTATTCCTAGTTCATAAACCCCAGCAAGATCCGCAGAGCTTAACCCAACCTCACAGGATTAACGAATGTGGCTCTGATGCAGACTTTCCTCTTAAGGTGCGTACAGATTAAGTAACATGTTGTATAACTTGTGTTTTATAACACGTCCACATTATCTAACATTGTTTTATAACTTTGCAACATTGTATAGACTTCAGTGTCTACATTACTGAAACATGTTATATAACATTGTTTTATAACATGTTATGCTATATAATTTGTACGCACCTTTAGAGTTTGATCAGATGGCAATATATGGCCCATATGGTCCAGTGAGTAAAGTTTAACCAAATCGGGCCCAAAGTATGATGCTTTGGACGCTAGTAGGTCTAATGTACTGGCCTTGGATTCTGCTAAAGCACAACCACTGTCACACCACAGAGACTGCAAAAAATGGCATTAGATTTTAGACCTTATTTCTAAAGACTTAAAGTCACAATTTTTTTTTTTATATGTTACTAGCTGACCCAGCGAACTTCGTACCGCCATATATTCTGATCCCGTTCCCGCTGCATGTCTCTAAATTTATCAGTTTTTCTCTACAATATTATACATGTATTATACATATAAATCTGCCTCTTGAATCACTCTATCTATTAAAAAAAAACCGCTTCACAATCCGTTGCGTAGTTTTGAAGATTTAAGCATACATAGGGACGGACAGACAGCGACAGCGACTTTGTTTTATAATATGTAGTGAAGTGATGGTATGCAACACCTAAATTTATGTATGTATGCAATAATTACATACTATACACTTTCAGCAACTCGTACAAGAGCGCATTGACCGAAGGAAGAAACTATTGAAATATTTACGGCAATACGACTACAAGAAATTTGAATGGCTGCTGGAACAACTCAAGATCGAATATAAAGGACATCCTGAGTAAGTTTTCTGTTCATTAATAAGTACTTGTAAAGGGGTAATCCTCCGAGCCTTTACCCAACTCGGTTAGGTTTAGCTGTCAATAAAACTATGAAATGGCTGTGCAAAAAAGCATACTATAGGACAGACGATTATATTAAAGACAAAAATGTATGGCTTGAGCATGGTGCAGGCCCCTCTTGAAGTTGTCTTATTTTTATTTTATATAAGGTTTTATTTTTATTTTTTTATATACCTACTTGACGCGAGACAAATGTACATACGTTCGTATTTAGTCTTAAGAAACCCTTTTATTTTTTGTAAACTGACGTCCTTAAAATGCCGCATGTTGCGCCGTTTCTTCTCCATGATTAGCGCTTAGGAAGCGGTGGTAAACTTAGTTTTAAGGAGTTTTTGACGTCAAAAAGCTGTAACTGTGTTGCACTATTTTGAGAAATAAAGACTGACTTTGACTTTGCTGAAGTTCAATATTTTCCATGAAGCAACTGCCACCTGACCTTCACAACCTACTACGTCATCCATTCTAACACTGATCTCACTAGTATTGCTTAGCCTTGGAAAATGCTAACCTACCTGGTTACTTAACCATTTATACCTAATGGTTATAAAGGTGTGCAAGTCGATACACCAAATGATTAAGGGTAGTTACTCCCGTAAAAGCTAAGATAAACCAAATTATAGAAAAGATTAGGAGAGCAGACCTGAGGCTTCAAAAGGCAAGTCGTGGACTAGCATTCTGATGATGATGTTGATTAAAAACACATTACCCTCTCGCTGGCGCAGTCGGGTAAAAATAAAGCAGTGGCATTCCGATAAAGAGTCCTGACATAACTCTCATGTAAACGGGGCTAATATGTAGATTTTTATACACAGATGTGTCGGTAACGGTAACGGTGTCGCGAGTTCAAGCTTTTCCCATAAATTTAAAAAGTTATGTTATCAAAAATGCACAACGCGCCAAAAAGATTTCATTTCAGAAATTGTAAGCCAGATTTCCTTTTTTTTTTATCATTACAGATCCCACCACAAGCTGTCTCGCAAGGAGTCCCTCCGCAAACTAACTGAAATGCACTGCGACGACATTCGTCAAAAGAAATTGAACGACTACCGCAATCTATTAGAAAGCCAGCAAGGCCCGTATTTGAAGCAAAAGCTAGATGCGTTGACCCACATACGAAAGGAGCAAATTGAGTTGAAAATACCCATCACAGTGACCGAGCAGGATATCAAAAAGGTTGAAAAGATGCTGGAGGAGTGGACCGTCAAAGATAACATCAAAAAACAAGCCAACAAGAGGAAACGGAACATAATTTTAGATACGAATTGAATGTTTTATTGTAGGGTGTAGATAAATTAAATAGTTTTATTGATAATGTGGTATTTTTTTGTTTGAGTTTCAAACGAATTTGTCGAGAGAACGGTGCATTGCGATTGGCTCCCTGCCTACTGTGTGTGTGTGTGAAGCCTACCAATCGCAATGCTCCGTTTAGCAATGCGTTTACGAATTCGAAAATATTTCTTGTAGTTGGCAGTAATATCTGCCTAAAAAGTACCTAAACAGGGAATTTTCTGGTCTATGACCTCTAAAACGATAATATGGTGTATGAAAGATGTGGTGTGGTGAATCTATCTCTGACTCAGACCTAAGAGAATATCATGCAAGACAAGCGTCTTTTTATTCTCATTTTGATAATGAAATGAAGCATTGTGGGTCAGAATATCAACTTCCCAAAATGTCCCCTGGTACCAAAATGTCAACTTCCCATAATGTCCCTCGATAAATCATGTTTATTTACGTAAAAAAATAACCACGAAGGCTTATGCGGGAACTCGCTCCGCTTAGCTCCCGCCTTAGCCTTCTAACCTAACCTATCCGAGTCGGGGTGGGCAGTGTCCATTTTTGGGGAAGGGACATTATGGGAAGTTGACATTTTAGGAAGTTCAGACATTCTGAGCCACAAACAACCAAATGAAGTTGTAAAATTTAAAAAAAACTTTCTAAAGTTTAGAACCATTTTATTAATAAGTACAAAATTACATACAAATCTTAACATTATTAATTAATTGTAAAAAAAAATATAAAGCGTATAGTCAAAGTCAGTCGAATTTGGACGGAGTATATTTTACATAAACCATTGACATAAGTACACAACGTAATAGCGAATATTATTTAAACTCAAAATATTACTTAACCTTAAGGAAGACGACGCTTAATATCTATAATTTACATGAAGTATGGCTACACTGGGCGATATAATGACTCCGAAGTAGATGGTCGCCCTTAGTAAAGTCGTTGCGCGTAGGGAAGGTAGTAGATGGGGGTTCTAGCGACTTGGGCGCGTAGTGGTTAGGGGGAGGGGTGCTAGACGCTGGTGGTGTGATAAAGGGGAACGTTAGACCCTGGTGGTGAGGGGAAGCGGGACACTAGACTGGTGGTGTAGGGAACGGAGGACGCCAGTGGTGTGAGGAAGGGAGGACGCTAGTGGTGTGAGGAAGGGAGGAGGCTAGTGGTGTGAGGGAGGGAGGACGCTAGTGGTGTGAGGAAGGGAGGACGCTGGTGGTGTGGGGAAGGGAGGACGCTAGAGGTGTGAGGAAGGGAGGACGCTATTGGTGTGGGGATGGGAGGACGCTAGACGCTGGTGGTGTAAGGAAGGGAGAACGCTAGACTCTGGTGGTGTGGGGAAGGGAGGACGTTAGACGCTGGTGGTGTGGGGAAGGGAGGACACTAGACGCTGGTGGTGCAAGGAAGGGAGAACGCTAAACTCTGGTGGTGTGGGGAATGGAGGACGCTAGTGGTGTGAGGGAGGACGCTAAACGCTGTTGGTGTAGGAAAGGGGACGTTAGACGCTGGTGGTGTGGTTTGAGGAAGGGAGGACGCTAGACGCTGGTGGTGCAACTAGAGGCAGGTGGTGTGCGGCGCGCGCGCGTAGGCGGTGGGGATGAAGCCGGAGCGGCGGCTCTTGGGCGCGTGCGCCCACAGCCAGCCCTCCACGGTCTGCTGCGTGAGGTCGGCGTACACCCACTCGCCGCGCTTCACCGACAGGTCGTCCGGCGCCTGCGCCTGCGTACAACGACACACATTACACGTACGCTCTTTCTCACCGACCAACTAGCATACAAAAACGTGACACCACTGGTAGTGTTAAGATTCAAAGTCAGTCTTTATTTCTCAAAATAGTGCAACACTGTTACAGCTTTTTGACGTCAAAATCTCCTTAAAACTAAGTTTACCACCCAGATTATTATTCAATACCCATGACACCACCAGTAGTGTCAAGGGTAATTATTCAATTCCCTTGACACAACCGGTGGTGTCGAGGATATTAAATTGTAGTTTGTAATTTTAGTTTATAGTGACCCTTGACACTATCAGTGGTGTTATTGAGTGGCGGCACGGGACCGTCACGTACGCAATCGGAAATTCCATCGAACATACCGCACGGTATAACCGGTGCAGTTCGCTATCGAGTTGTGTATGTTGTTGTTGTTGGCAGGTGTTGGAGTTGTTTATATTTGAAGTAATAATAAATAATTATTTACTGTAAAGTTCCACAAACCTTATAATCATAAAGCATGACTAGTTCAGTGCCGTGATACCGCCCGTCGCTGTCGAGTTGTTGGCCATTGTTTATGTTGTTGTTCATCATGTTGTTGGCAGGTGTTGGGGGTGATAGCAAGGGTTGCGTGTTGTCTTGCTGTGTAGCTGTAAAAATAAGTGTAAAACAATTTATTTCTGAAATAAATTAAATACCTACTAATTATATAGAAATTAATACATACATCACGCCTTTATCCCCGGAGGGTTAGGCAAAGGTGAATTAACACCCACATTTCACCAATCATTGTATTAGGTCCCACATAATAGGGGGTGGGTGAGCCTATTGCCGTATTCAGGGCATTATTGTTGGGTGCTGAGTCTGTGCTGTATATATCTGTCTGATGTTAAACAGCCATATCCCTTAGTCGCCTTGTCCTACACCGCATGGGAGATGTGGTGGCCCAAATTCTACTCTACTAAAAGTAATGTAAATCAAATAGTTTTTCACACCATACCTTGTACAACAGCGGGATACACGAACCCTGAGGGTATAAAACCTTCTTGTCCGTCGCTACGAACGATCCAGTACCAGTCTGGGTCTTCTCTATTTAGCACTGTGAAAAAAAAAAAAACAATATTTTACAGCCATGACGCACTTCCTGAAGATATCTATGCGCACTTCATAGAGACAAGACGTTGAGTACTGGCGCCAACGCGAAGAAGGACGCATCGCAGTATTATTTTATTTTCCGAAATTGGTCTGAATTTGAGGTTTCATGTGTAAAAATGATAGATATTTAGACATAACGTCTTAGACAACGCACGCAATGGCAGGAAAGAGGCATATTACAGTGAATTGGACAAAAATATTTATAAAATAGTACATTATGGTACAAGTGAGCAACGTTGGTGATTACCGCCGAGGCGCCATTGAGACCCGAGCCGCTAGGCGAGGGTCTTAAGACAGCCGAGGACGGTAATCATCATGCTCACACGTGCCATACGACGTTTTACAACACACTTGCGAATAAAATAATACTACAAATACTAAATAAACAATACTACAAATTAATTCGTTTTCCTATGCGCGCGCATTTAACAATGGCGGTCGACCATATTTAAAAAAAATGAGGTTTGAACTTAACTTTTTTTACTCTGTTTTTTTTCTGTACTTAGAGAAAAAAAAAGTTAAATTTGAGCGAAAATTTTGTTTATTACACAAGTATTACAAGTTGAAATTATTTATTTAAATACGAAAATGCATCAAATGACCATACAATAGGCGTATTAATTTATTCGTACTATTAAACACGTTATTTTTTGTATCAAAACTTTTTTAAGAACATAGACAATTATAGACACTTCCTATAAAATTTAAAAAAGAATCTATAACTCACTTTTGTGAATAATAGTAATGAAAAAGTCACAGTTTTATAATAGGTGTCATTCCGTGCTTAATTGCGGTAAAATAATATCACTGTTATGAGCAGGTGTGTTGTAAAAACATTTTTTTTTTATACTTTCAATTTTTTTTTGTGGATAATAAACTTTATTTTATTTATTTAATTGTGACTTTTTGTGTTGGTTCCAAATCTCCCTAGAAACCTCTAGTAAAGTCTCAATCACTTTACTGAGGCA
Organism: Eilema depressum; assembly: GCA_914767945.1. NCBI lineage: Eukaryota > Metazoa > Arthropoda > Insecta > Lepidoptera > Erebidae > Eilema > Eilema depressum. Next base: position 16,509,433 of record OU612032.1, read on the forward strand.
GCAGTCATCACTCATCAACTCATCATCATCATACATTCCAAATAAGATTATAATATAGCTGACGTCAAGGCAACATGGTGATAACACCTTAGCCTGTTCCGATAGAAACAAATTACAAAAAAAAGAACGATACATTTGTGTGACATTCAACGCCATCTAGTAAACACAAATACAATTACTTCAGAACAATGAAACCTGCATCGCGCTATGAAAGTTTTCACATTGATAATATTGAGTTGAGGGTCACATAAATCCTTTCCTGCAACATATGTATGGCTAGGCAAGTCTAATGGTGAAGCTGCAAGTGATGAATCTTCATCACTACAGCCCACCATCAGACCTACCTGACCAGATGTATGTGGCTGCAAAGTATTTTTTTATTTTTAGTATATAATATTCATCCTTGTAAGGAATTTAGGAAACAGGCTCCTGGTGCAAAGGCTGGCCATCGCAATTCAGCGTGGAAACGCTGCGAGTGTGATGGGCAATTTCGCCGTTTTGTAAGTTCCTTTTTGACGGTCTATAAACTGAGCACGCGGTTAAAAAGCAACTTTGCACTCTTGATAAAAAAAACTATTGTAGGGGTATATTCAGAGTTCAGGATAACTCTGAATATACCCCTCCCCCCGGTTATTATACCTACCGTATTCTGTAGGGCGTAGGTATAACCCGCGCTACGTATCTTGGACCTAAAATGTGCTCAAAATGTGCCCTATACGCGCAGTACACATTTCTTGGGTGTCTTTTGAGGATAGCACAGGATGCTACTGCGGTAGATGAACTCAAATTCACCAAGCATAGACTATTACAAAGCAACCCACGGGCGCCAGAGCCTCGTATGTCTTACGATTTAGGTCCAAGATACGTGGCGCGGGTTATACCCCAGTCGGACTGCTCTATTGGGACGGAAATACCGTCGTGTCCTACATGTGGTGGTCGGATGTACAACAGTAGGCACATGCTGTAAGAACATTTCGAACGATCGAACGAACTCGAAAGCTGAATCTGCAGTGATATTTCAATATCGCATGCTGTTTTGGTGATGTCACGTTGTCGAACACGTAAACATACTGATGTATGTTTACGTGTTCGACCTCATGCTCAAGAACGTGACGACACAAAATTTACACCAAGTAGAATGGAAATATCGCCGCGGATTGAGCTGTCGAGTTCGTTCGATCGTTCGAAATGTTCTTACAGCATGTGCCTACAGTAGGCACATGCTGTAACGTGCATCTCGAATGATCGAAGTGAGCTCGATAGCTGAATCCGCGGTGATTGGTCAATTTCGCGAAATTGACACATCACTTCGATCATTCGAGATGCACGTTACAGCATGTGCCTGCAGGTGGTGAATCGTACCGGTGACGAACTCGCCGCGCTCGACGTCGACGTCGTTTTCGTCGCGCGCCGTGAAGGTGTAGAGCACGACGTAGCGGCCCGACGGGTCCTTGCTGAAGGGGCACGCCTCGCCCTCGCTGCCCAGCTCCGACTGCCCGTCGTGCGGCACGCCGTCCGACACCGACAGCCTGGGGGGGACACACATCACATGGATACTGTCTGAAGTTCACGCGAATCTCACTGACCCCGCGACAATCAGTCACGTCCATGACGTATAAAGCGTCGGTAGCTTAGTGGTTAAGGAGTCGGCCTTACGATCGGGAGGTCCCGGGTCGAATCCTGGCCATTACACTACCGACGTGAACCCACTCCTAGCACATGCAATTTAGCGTAGTTGGAGGGGATAACGGGAATATTAGTAATTTCGGTTGCTAATATTCTTTAAAAAAATATATTTAAAAAAAGTAGCCGAAACGTCCGGCTAAGAGTAAATAATAACAAATATACTGCGATAGAATCCGTTAATAAGAATTTTTATTGTAGTAATGTAATTGTAGTTAATGGAGTTCATTAAATTAAGAATGGTAAAAGAGTCGTAAAAGTTGCGTCTGTTACTATTTTATAGTTTTATTTCATACAAGTTTCCATAAAATTTACCATTCTGATGTTTAGTAAAAAGTAGTTTGGACTAGATTTCAAATACCCAATTATTGATTTAAATACCTGTAGAACATCTAGCGGATTACCTAGATGTTCCACAGTAACTTTTTCAGTAATTCACGCTAAAAGTGTGCCACGGGTATTAACAATAAACTGTAACACCCACGGTTCACCTGCAGTGATGAACATTGATATCTTACATTGAGTTAGATATTAAAGTTCACTGCATTTGACTACTCTTCAAAAGAGAGTTATTTTATCTTCTGGACATTTTTAAAGAATTACCAAAACACCAGTTTGAACAGTATATGACCTTCTACTTCATCTGAGCGCCACACATTACCATCATAGATGGCAAAGTTCAAATACGAGTATGTCAATCTTGTTCTCAAGTACCTTTGATTTGCTGAGGCTTCCACTGTATTGCATCGGCTGTGGTCATGGGGAGGCTCAGCCCGCCGTCTATAATAATAATATTGTGATGTATACAAGTTTTACAGCTGGACAATTAAAAAAAAAGATATATAAAAAAAAGTTTTTCTCACAGGGACGCCATGAAAAGGTGCGTGGCAAAAGTAATGTTGGCGTCCCGCATGTGCTTGACAGCCTCCATGGCGTGGATGTAGGCCCTACGACTAATACGCAGGGTGCACGATTTCGATTCCCGCCAGTGCAAATATTTATATGCATGAATATTGCTATTTGCATTGGTCTGGATATTTATTTCTGTGCCTTGGAGAGCATGTTAAGCCGTCGGTCCCAGTTGTCATACGTACATGGCATATCTATGGCAGTCTTTATATAGGGGAAATAGGTGAAATGGCCCACACAGAAAGAATAATTACTTTTCTGATCAAGTCGTCCTCACTGGAAGTAGTAGTAGGGCACACACATACTCAGAGTATCAGTGGCGAAGGGTGAACCATTTCAAAATGGAAGCCAGTGGAAAATAATCTCACTTTATCTTCAGATTTTTAGATAAAGAATTTCAGTATAAATTAAACACTTCTACCACTGCTCTTCTTGGCAGAGCAAGTTGTAAAGAATAAAGGTATGATTCCGTAGCCGACCACATACGTCCGTATCGGAATTTGACAAGTAATGGGTACGCTGTATCCGCTGCATGCGTATGAATTTGTCGTATGCGGTCGGCTTCGCAATCATACCTTCAGGGTTATAGGGACTCCTCGCTGTAGGGTATGTTTTGGTATGTTTATATTATAATACTCACTGTGAAACATCTCTATGTGCTAGGTCAGTGGGTGACCGACTCCTGGGCAGTTTTTTCTTCAGGTCGTGTTCGCAGGGCGCGCAGTACGAGTGCGGTATGAAGCCCTCGCGTCGAGACTCAGCTACTATGACGTACACCCAGTCATTTTCTCTGTACAGAACGTTGACTATTTGACCGCGTTTTACCTGAAAACATAATAATTTAATTCTATAATAGGTATGTAATAACCTCTGTGGCGTGGCAGTAATGCAAATATTTATGTATGCATGAATACGGGTATTGACATTGGTCTGGTCGTGTCTCGGAGAACATGTTTAGCCGTTGGTCCCGGTTGCTATCGCTATTGGGTTGTGGAGGTCAGATGGCAGTTGCTTCATGGAAAATATCAAGTCCAACCAAATCCACAGTTAGACTGGTAAAGCGGACCCCAGACTCCGAGATGAATGCTTCGGATGGGACTGGGATTAACGCTAGGATGAAGAAGAAGTTCTATAATAGTTAGATTTACTTGAAATTGTCATAATTACCTCTAGCTCGTCATCTACACAAGGCGCAAAATCATGAAGCACCACCATTTTGGAATCTGGACTCAGACCATGTTCCTTTTCTATGCCCACCCTCACTAGAGTCTCTATACTGGCGGAGCCTGTGATCCGGCCCATGCCAGGACTAAGTCCTGAGCCAGGTCGGGAGAGATCTTTGTCTGAGTCACCACTGCTAGCTGTGGAGTAACAGTAAATTGACATAGAATGAAATAAAATAGGGTTGAAAGTTCATTCCATCTCTTGAGGTCTGCTGACTGGCACTTTTTGGATTAATATTATTTTACTTGCGTGATGTTTACTTATATCTGTAGGTACTATTTGTTTTTGTGTACCAATAGAAATTTTCTATTCAACTATCCTATTTATTAAGGAAAAAAAGTAATTCCTTAACATAGAAACTTACTTCATATCTTGCCATGTACCACATGTAAAAAATGTTAGACAAAATTTTGAATTATTCGTATTTGAAGACATTATTTAAATTTTAAAAAATTGTGATGTTAAACTACCAATTTATAGGATGAAAGTGACTCCTCCATGATTATTGAGTTGACTCGAAATTAGAAAATTATGCAATTCTTATGAGTTTTAAATATTGAGATTATATGCATTTGCATAATAAATTTTGCGATTGCATAATATGATTAAATACCACTTTCTCTATTATAGGAATATTTCTATTCAGATAATGTAAGGTTGTTTAGACTTCTAACTTTTAAGTTGAATTAATAAAATAATAATATATTATGATAAAGACCATGGCATACCAACTGTTGCCTATGTTAATAAATGATTTGATTTGCCTACATAATGCAATCAAGTAAATCTTTTATCTATACTTGTTATATTCATTGCTATTTTTAAATATTTATTTATTTACTGTTATTTATCAAAAAGATAATATTAACATAGGTAACAAACACAACTCGATAAAACCATGTAATCAGTTAGTCTGCAGGATCATAGTAGTGATGAACAAAATATCCTAAAAATAAAAAGTGATTTTAATATTTTCTATGAGCTGAGATAATATTTTCATTATCTATAAGCATGTAGAGCATTTTAATTCTTCGGGTAAAGTGATGAAGTAAGTTATAGTATAAATGGTATTCCCAGTAACTCCTATTAAGCAGTTCTCATTACAATTGCTGGCACTCTTACCTGCTCAACTACTCAGGAAAAGACTTACATTACTTAGGACACCATGCTTGTTGATTTGATGGCATGTGATGATTCACAATGTTTTATACATGCTGGTAATGAGGTTAAAAAAGCTATTAATAACATCTTTGACAAACTGATAAGGACTATTTAGTTCTCATTCAGTGTAGATGCATTTAAAAGTTAAAATAAGAGTTAAAATCAGTTTGCGAAATTGTACCAGTTTTCAAACATGGTCCAATGTAATTTTTTTTACTTTACAGATTTGAGTAATCACCGGATAACAGTACATAAATTAATATTATCACGGTCAAGGGTATTTGGCATACAGGTTGTCAGGTGAAACAGGATGAAATTACTACTTTTATATATATTTATAATTATATAGAAAGTCTTGAGGTCATTGACATGAAAAGTTCCCAATGAAAGCTTGACTTACATTTCTTCTTCTTCCCCCTTCTAATCCTTACGGGACACAGAAACGCCATGTTTTAATATTCGTTACCACATATCTAATTAATTAAAGTTAATTTCACAACTTTATTGTCACCACTTCGCTTGTAAATTACAATTTTCTCACGATTTCCTACATGTCAAAAAAGTTCACAAAACAACTTTTATGAGCGTTTCGTTATTGCAAACGTCTAGCTTCAAAAATTACGTTTCGTTACTGTCTTATTACTATACATAAAAGTTTTAAAGTTATAAAGAAATGTGATTTTCTTTGAAGTACAAAGTTGTTTCGTTATTTTTTGCATAAGATTATTACTTCACAATATTTGTATAAGTAAAGTAGCTCTATTCCACTTTAATATACGTAAGATACGTTTAGGTCCACTGTAAAGACTACACATAAATATAGGTCACTACTTATAGTGTATTTACCTATCCTATCCTATATAAAAAAATCCTATATAATAAAAATCCTTTATAATAAAAAAAAAGTGTCCTATATAAAAAAAAAAAAAAAATATTTTAGCGGTTTAGGTCCAAGATACGTATCGCGAGGCATACATTTGGAAGTAGAATATGTATGCGTATTAGATCTCTGTGTACACTACGGAGATTTAATAGCCTCCTTCTCTCGAAACGAATACTTACCGATTTCCACTGAGTACATCCACTACACTCTTCTTGGTCTTTCCTCTACCTAGCTACTAAAAGTAAGACCGAGTGATAACGCCAGTAGTAACTAGCGTATAAGCTTGCACTTATGAAGTCACTAGGAAAACGGTGTGATATATAGATCACTCTTTATTAAGATTTGATTTATCTTGGTTTTTACGGAAGCGACTGCTCTGCCTACATTCAAGATGCAGGAAAAAAGGGAAATCACTTTGGGTGTGGTGTGGCAGAAAAACGACGTTGGTTAGATACTAAATCGGTTGCCTGAAGTTATTTCTGAACAAACTAGGTACTTAGTAATTAATATGTAGTACCTAGTAGTAGTGGAACACCACGAATAAAATGTAATAATGTGTTTATTTGGCCCCTGGTAACCAATATGAATAAGTAGGCTTTTATTCATTTTGGTTAGTAATATTTTGAAATGTTGACTCATATTTTAGGAGCCCGCTAATATCGATAAAAGGTTTACTTACGAATCTTACGATCGATCAACTTGGCATAATAGGATTTTTGTTGACCTTCCTTTCTTCAATTCATAATAGGAGACAGGGGAAGAAAAAACATTACCATTATTGAAAAATGTTTATTCACAGTATTATGTAGGTACACAATATAAAGGCAGTCGTCCACTTACACGCTAAACATTGATTTGGCACAATATTATACAGGGTTATTTTTATTCTGTACAGCCAGTTCAGTATTTAGTAGGTATTAGACATTAGTCAAAGAGACTTGAGAGATACAAATCTTTCCTTCACGAAGATACAGCATACTCATCCGAGTAAGTTAATTAGATATAGATAGATACGCCACCATTGGCCACATCAACACCTGACCTTACTTACCAAAATATTGAATAGCATTTACTAAACTAAATCGACTCCCTGTGTACATGCAACTAGAACGGCAAAGTATAAAAATACATGCAGATTAATTTTAACAACAATAACATTACAGATAGGTTGGTAATTTATAATTTTCAATGTAATAACTACATAGTTAGTTACTTACCTACTTTATATATTTATACACCTATGTACCTATTATAATAACAATAAACAATTATCAACATCTTAACAACTTTAAATTTTCATGCATAACCAACAATATACTGTCTTACAATATGTACTTAAATTGATATTTTGTTGTTGGTTTCGTACTAATTTTCGAATGCCATTTTTGCACGGACGCAGAGGCCTCGATACTGATAGATCAGGTTAGAAGGGTATGGCGGAGTGTTCTATTACTTTAGATACTGCGCAATGTAATAGGAGCCCCGCTTAGTGGGGCTCTGTTGTCTAATGTACTTAGTAAAGGTATATATGGGAGGTTGTGCATGTTGTAGAAATGCATACGAAATCCCTCAAAATTAGTACGAACCCCCTTCTACTTATGTGATATATTTTTCAAAGATCCCATAATTTGTATCATTTTTTTTTATTAAGTTTACATTTTACATGCAGGTATCTGATAGATTCTGTACCATACTGTGCTGTGGGACGGATCCAATCTTTAACGCATTGGTTACAAAAATAGAATCTGCATCTTTTTATAGTACCTATATTTACATAGTATTTTTTGTATATATATTTATTGGAATACAAATCCGACAAGAAAACTACTACAACAATCATGCATGACCTAACTATATACATTTTATTCTTACTCGATACGTAAAACTTCATTAGGTATAGTAAATAACATTTATATTTAATTTTCAATACTCAAGCACCGATCTGCTTTGAAGCTCTCTTACTTTATAATATTATACCTTTTTCAACATTAGTAAAATATATGAACCATTATACGTTAATCAACTAAAGTTGACCCGACATTTCACCGAGGATATCCCGGACATCAGCCTGTACGAGATTAGAATGGCTCTGAATCAGCTTAAGAACAACAAGGCACCGGGTGACGACGGAATCACTTCAGAGCTTCTGAAAGCGGGTGGAACACCGGTACTTAAAGTCCTTCAGAGGCTTTTTAACACCGTCGTCCTCGAGGGCATAACGCCAGAAGCGTGGAACAGAGGCGTGGTGGTGCTGTTCTTTAAGAAAGGTGACAATACCTTACTGAAGAATTACAGACCCATCTCGCTTCTGAGCCATGTTTACAAGCTGTTTTCAAGGGTCATTACGAACCGTCTCGAGCGCAGGCTTGATGACTTCCAGCCTCCCGAACAAGCCGGTTTCCGTAGAGGCTACAGTACCATAGACCACATCCATACGCTGCGGCAAGTTATACAGAAGACCGAAGAGTATAATTTACCACTTTGCTTAGCGTTTGTGGACTATGAGAAAGCCTTTGATTCGGTCGAGACATGGGCTGTGCTTGAGTCTCTCCAGCGGTGCCGTATTGACTATCGGTACATCGAAGTGTTGAAGTGTTTGTATAATAACGCCACCATGTCGGTTCGAGTACAGGAACGGAGTTCGAGGGCGATCCCTTTGAAAAGAGGCGTAAGACAGGGAGACGTGATATCTCCGAAACTGTTTACGGCCACTTTGGAGAATGCCTTCGAGCTCCTGGAATGGAAAGGATTCGGCATCAATATTAATGGCGAATACATCACTCACCTCCGGTTTGCCGACGATATTGTAGTCATGGCAGAATCGATGGAAGATCTCAACACGATGCTCGAAGGCCTCAACCGAGTTTCTCAACAGGTGGGTCTTAAAGTGAACATGGACACGACAAAGGTGATGTGCAATGCCCATGTTGTACCTACCCCGATATCTGTTGAGAGCTCGGTTCTTGAAGTTGTTGACTCGTACGTCTACCTAGGACAAGTAGTCCAGTTAGGTAGGTCCAACTTTAAGAAAGAGGTCAATCGCCGAATCCAACTCGGCTGGGCAGCGTTCGGAAAATTACGCAATGTCTTCTCGTCCGACATACCTCAGTGTCTCAAGTCGAAGGTTTTCGACCAGTGTGTGTTACCAGTGATGACTTATGGCACTGAAACGTGGTCCCTCACTATGGGCCTTATGAGTAAGCTCAAAGTAGCCCAACGAGCTATGGAGAGGGCTATGCTCGGAGTCTCTCTGCGAGATCGAATCAGAAATGAGGAGATCCGTAGAAGAACCAAGGTTACCGACATAGCCCAGCGGATTAGCAAGTTGAAATGGCAGTGGGCAGGGCACATAGCACGGAGGACTGATGACCGATGGGGTCGAAAAGTCCTCGAGTGGAGGCCACGTATCGGCAAGCGCAGCGTAGGACATCCACCCACAAGGTGGACAGACGACCTCATAAAGGCCGCGGGAACGCGCTGGATGCGAGACGCTTCCAACCGGTCCTATTGGAGATCTATAGGGGAGGCCTATGTCCAGCAGTGGACTTCCTATGGCTGAAATGATGATGATGATGATGATGAACTAAAGATGCTGGGTATCTGTTAAAGAATGCCATGACTCGTGACGGTGGTCTGGGAATTTAATACAGTCCATCCAATGCTTAAGCCTCCTGCCCTTGCTACTAGCACCGAGCACAAGGCTTCCTAGAAAGTCGTTCGGTTTACCATAGTCTTTGTCCCAAACTGTCAGTGTCAAATTTTGGCGCGAAAGTTCCGTTGGACGAGTTTCGAAAAAAAATTCTTCATTCCAAACTGGATTTAAGTTTCGCCATTTTATTGACGATTTGTGTTTCTTGTGATATGGATCGGGATCTAAATGGCTGTGAACAATAATACACATTCTAGTGATTAATATTGAACAGTGTAGGCACGTATATTTTGTAGTTACAAATTAGTAAACTTTTAAGTGGATACGTATTCGATTTCACAGTGATTTTCATTAAATAAGTAGGTATCTAATTAAGTACCTATCATGTTCCACACATGTGCCGGGTAACACTACATCTGTTAAAACTAACAAGTAGCTAGGTAGGGACAAGAGACTAGACAGATTAAATAAAATCGTTAGGTAGATAAGTATGTACTATCTAGGTACCTAATCGTATTAGGTGTCATTTAATTGAAGGTCTAACTAAATTATAATATCTACAAGTTGTGAGCTCACCACTAGCACTTTGAAAACGAAACACGCTACACAAGTACCAAGTTATAATTAATATCTATTATCGGATATCGGAATACGGATAGTTTAATTGTTTAGTTATTATAGGTAATTATTATTAATGAATTGATCTAGGTACTAGGTAATTTACGAGTTTTAAACTTTATATAAGTAAATGACCATAATCCATAGTGAAAAGTGAGAACGTATGCGATAAAATCTGATAATAAATTATGTATGTGACCTATAACATATAATATGATTAGCTAGCTGTAAGTATAAGTTGGTTAAATAAATAAATAAATAAAATATAAAAAAATATAAAAAAGTTCGGTGTATCGAGTCGATTAATCGAGTTGCACTCAGTGAGAGGAGACCTTTAAAAAATAGTCCTGTCCTGTCATACTCATGGAGCCCCATTATATTTGAGTGCCATCGATACATTGAAGATGGCTTAGGGTGTATTGAAAATAACCCTACAGATAATAGGTACGGCGCATCGTTGTTATTTTGGATTGTTACTCTATTGTAGTGTCATTAACATGATGGGGTAACGAGAAATTAAATGAGTGTTATAATCATAAATGCCGCAATACCACGGAGGACAGAATGTGATATCCCTACTAATATTATAAATGCGAAAGTAACTCTGTCTGTCTGTCTGTCTGCCTGATTGTCTGTCTGTCTGTCTCGCTTTTACGACTAAGCCGCTGAACCGATTTTGATGAAATTTGGTATAGGGGTAGATTAGACCTTAAGAAAGGACAAGCTATGTTTGGTCGCGATAACCGACATCCACGCGGGCGGAGCCGCGGGCAAAAGCTAGTACCCTATATACAGGGTGTCCCAAAATTCAAGGATAAGCCGGCAACAGAGGGTGGCCCTACTTATGGCTGCTCTGGAAAAAATAAGAAAAAAAATCTCTATTTTTTTTTAAATTATTTAAACTTTTTTAAAATCCTTCGAAATTCGGTATCCCTAATGATATTTTCAACTACCAGGTCCACAATTTTGCAAATATTTTTGAACTCTTTTCTGAATTAGCAAGCTAAGAAGCATGACTATCCATCACCACCCTGAAAAATGATAGAATATTTGTAGTTATTTTACAAAAATGAGTCAAAATATTATTTTGTCGTCAAATTTTCATACATTTTTACTTTCGACCCACTTTATCTTATCTCGGTGAAAAAAAAAAGTACGGACACGACTATGGCATCCTTTTTCAAAAATTGGCGCAACTATCCAAAATTTCAAAATGGTATGATTGGGGTATGATACTATAATGAAATACTAAAAAAAAATTTTTTTGTAAATAAGAATCATATTTCATACATTGCTTTTATTGAAAATCACCAGATTTACTTTGTACACAATGCATTCATCCTCAATAAAAAATCATTGACGGGACTTTTGACTAAGTGGTAACCGAGTAGGTTATCACATTACGAGGTTAAGCAACACAAGCCAGGGTGGTTTTCGGATGGATGACCATTCTTAAGACATTGAGGCACCTCCGTTCCTCAGAGAGTACGTTAGACCGTCGATCCCGGTGGCCATATGAGTATCTATGACAGTTGTTACGGGTAATTGGAGCCCTAAAAGTCCAACAACTGGACGCACTACATAACTTTGATATCGCCAATGGGTTGTGGAGGTCTGCTGTTTCACAGTTAATCATAAAATCCGACTCTGTATTTTGTAAAGGCTCAGAGGATGATGAGTGTTGAACATCCATACTGTTAAAAAATTAAACAAACATAATGGTATAATTTTATAATAGGCTTGTGTCCTAAATTTGAAAAAATGGTTAATACAATACTTCTATACCTAAATGACCCCAAAAATATATTATTTTGATATAAAACAATCATTTACATGGTTTATTTTGAGATTTAATAAGTCGATTTGAATTTATGTCAAAAACACTCCAAACTGTAATGGCGACTTTTGTTACGTCACGCCGTGTCCCCGTGTCAAAACTGTCAAACAAGTTCATGTGTAGTGCATAGATTAATATATATACTGGTACGTACTACGTATCGTAAACAAAAACAATAACGCAAACGCAAGCAGTGTTGTGTTGCCAACCACGCTTGGCCTAATATCGCCGTTTTTCATTCCCAAAGTAGCCTAAAGTAGCCCAAACGCCAAAATATCAGTATATTAATATAAAACGTTTTTTTTTTCAAGTTATCATCACAATTTGTTATTTTACAGTTAAAAACTGTAAAAAATAACTAAAAACTTAGTTTTTTTTTTTTACTTTGACTTAGTATTATAGATTATTTTATGTATTATAATTTAAGTTTATAGGTATTGTTTTGACTTCACTCCAGTTATAAATTTATTAATTTAAAGAACTGTTTTCCAATTTTCGTCTAGGAAAATCACCTACGTTGTCAACACAGGGCGCAAGGCGTGACGTCACGCTCTCTGATTGGTGTTTGATGTCACGTGACTGAATGTCTAATTTCTCTAAATTTATTTTATAAAAATAAAAGTAATCCTTATTTTATATACCAAACTATTATGCTTTTTGCTATCTTTATAACAAGAATAGTCGCTAGGAACATACATCAACCCGATTTATTCTTAGTGGACACAAGCCTATTATTGCATTATTGATAATATTTTTTTTATTTTACATATTTTAATTGTTTGCCACTGGCATTAATACATTATTTTTCGTGCATATCTTTTGCCAGAAATATAATCCGCAACCGCATTGATAGTCCAGCGTTGCAATTGTTTTCGGAGACCTATTGTTCGTTTAAGACAATTCCAATAAAACTCTAAGCCTCTGATTTCCCGGCTAACTGTGAAACAGCAGAAATGTGAAATTTGCCGTGAAGCGACTGCCACCTGACCTCCACAACCCACTGGCGATATCAAAGTTATGTAGTGAGTCTAGTTTTTCGCCTTTAACAGCTCCGACTACCCGTAACAACTGTCACAGTCATAGATACTCATATGGCCACCGGGATCGACGGCCTAACGTACTCTCTGAGGAACGGAGGTGCCTCAATGTCTTAAGAATGGTCATCCATCCGAAAACCACCCTGGCTTGTGTTGCTTAACCTCGTAATGTGATAACCTACTCGGTTACCACTTAGTCAAAAGTCCCGTCAATGATTTTTTATTGAGGATGAATGCATTGTGTACAAAGTAAATCTGGTGATTTTCAATAAAAGCAATGTACGAAATATGATTCTTATTTACAAAAAAAAATTTTTAGTATTTCATTATAGTATCATACCTACCCAAATCATACCATTTTGAAATCTTGGATAGTTGCGCCAATTTTTGAAAAAGGATGCCATAGTTGTGTCCATACTTTTTTTTTTCACCGAGATAAGATAAAGTGGGTCGAAAGTAAAAATGTATGAAAATTTGACGACAAAAAAATATTTTGACTCATTTTTGTAAAATAACTACAGATATTCTATCATTTTTCAGGGTGGTGGTGGATAGTCATACTTCCTAGCTTGCTAATACAGAAAAGAGTTCAAAAATATTTGCAAAATTGTGGGCCTGGTAGTTGAAAATATCATTAGGGGTACCGAATTTCGAAGGATTTTAAAAAAGTTTAAATAATTAAAAAAAAAATAGAGATATATTTTTTTTCTTATTTTTTCCAGAGCAGCCATAAGTAGGGCCATCCTCTGTTGCCGGCTTATCCTTGAATTTTGGGACACCCTGTATATCTAATACGTACAGTGGGTGCCAAAAGTTTAAGGACAATTTTAAACTAAAATTGTAACTTAGGTTTTGAAAGGATTTTGGACCTTAAGATAGGGAGTTCGAGAAAATTGGCTAGGTACTTACAGTTTAGCGTTTAGGGTATATGGACCTATCCCAACAAGACCTTAGGTGCTAAGTCAACTTTACCGACAAGCTGGTAAAACTGCTGATTGTCGGACGAGGTTTTAGTGCAGGTTTTCCTCTCTGGATTGGAAGGTCAGACGGCAGTCGCTCCTATAAAAGCTGTAAGTCAAATGAAAAGTAAGAGAAGGAGTAAGCGGCACCCGGGCTTCGAAATAAAGCCGCAGATTGTAAGCGGAATAATGCTAAGATGATGAAGAGGTTACTTACAAATCGATTTAGAAAGGAAAAAAACGCCCCAAAAAGACGTTTGCATAGAGGAATTTGGATCGGCTTCATGCGGGCTTCGGTGGCTTAGCGGTCAGAGCATTCCCCCTGTAAGGGAAAGATCGCGGGTTCGAGTCCCGCCCGAATTCGATTCTTTTTCCTTTTTATATCGATTTGAATAGTTAGCATAATAAATGCTTCAAAATTTAATTCGAAAGGTTACTTACAGTTTGACAAATGGATCCGAATATCCATTGCTGTCTTGAGGCGGGAGTTCAGCTCCTCTACAGATTGTCACCACGAGGGCTCTCCTCTTGGTGCTGTAGCAGAGCGCTAGCAGTATCCTGGGCCCCGTGGGCTCCGTGCCGTTAGACCCTGACAGAGCCAGTCGAAGCTGTGCCGGGGACTTCGCACACTCTCTCAAAGATACCGTCGCTGAGCCCATTTCATCGCAGCCATATCTATTAGGAACAGTATCGGTAATTTAAATAAAATCACTTTCTAAAGGATTCTACATACATACATATAAACTCACGACTATATACCCGAGGGGGTCAGGCAGAGGTGCTAGCACCCACATTTCGCCGTTTATGTTTAGGTCCCAATGTAATAGGTTGCGAGCCTATTGCCATTAACCGGGCACTTATAAACCTGCGATAAATACACACACAACTTCGAAAAGCATCGAAAAGTCATTGGTGTGTGCTATGGTAAAACCTGGGATCGAACCCGAGACCTCGTCTCAGCAGTCCATTACCCATACCACTAGGCTACCGCGGTTTTTTTTAAAGGATTCTATCGCTATTTATTTGGTTCAGTCACGTTTAACCCGACGACGTTACGGCTACTTTTCAGCAGCCATAGTCTACAAATGTCTATGGTAGTGGTCACATAGTTTTAGTGTAAGTTATCTCGAAGTGCTTGAATTAAAAGTGTAAAAATTTAAAAGTGTATTT
Source organism: Eilema depressum (assembly GCA_914767945.1). Taxonomy (NCBI): domain Eukaryota; kingdom Metazoa; phylum Arthropoda; class Insecta; order Lepidoptera; family Erebidae; genus Eilema; species Eilema depressum. The sequence continues at coordinate 16,524,563 of OU612032.1, forward strand.
ATTTTAATGTGTGATATTCGCCGAACTTCATGTCATACAATAACTTCAAATTTACCTAAATTAATAATGACGGCCACACAAAAAGGGAAGCCGTAAGAGGCGACTAACGGAAAAATACGTAGAGGATAAATCACGACGAGAAAAGGAAAACTAAAAGTAAAACCCTGTATACCAACCCGTCTGGCCAGCGTGGAAACAGTAGGCCAAAGCCTTCCAATATTGGGAGAGGCCTATGTCCAGCAGTGGACCGCGATAGCACCGATATAGATATAAGGTATACCTTCATCAACTATGTAGCTATACCTTAACACAAACGGGACTAATTAGGGGAGAAAAATAAATAATAAAGATTTCCCGTGCTCGTCATAGTGACCCTTCACTTACGCTACTAACTTAAGTGATATTCCTCCTCACCTGTCGTCGTCAAAAAGGACAATTTCAATAGATTTGATGATAAGGTCTGACTCCGTGATGCCGAAGAAGTGGAGAGTCTCATTGAACTCGGGGTTCTTCGTCTTGTGTACCGTTTTCGTCCGCAGTCTGTTGGAATAAGTTCCTTCTGAAAAAATATAGCGGACATTAATTTTCTGGGGGCACAGCGGAGATAGCTCTGGGTCAGCCAGGGCGGAAGAGATATGTTATAGACTAGGGCACTAGGCAGTCTTACACCCCAGCATCTGAAGTCCCGAGACGGCGCGAGGCGTGCGGTTTTAGTTTCGAGTTTGGCATAACCGTCCCCGCCAGTGCTTAAGATACCTATTGACATTATTGAGACCCCTCCGTGCTTCAGAGATCCCGGTTGTCATCTATCATAATGGCCGACTGCCTTATCATACTGATTGTGGGGTGTGTGCCCTAAAAAGTCTTATGCTTACACTTCATTCTCGTCGAGGTTAGGCGAGGTAGCGCGAGCACGAGAGTGTGGTGGGAGCCCTCGCGTCACATCGCCGAACAATATTGAACCAATATTGAACCTCGCCTAACTTCGTCAAACCTCGCCTCACCTAACCTCGACGAGAATGAAGTGGAAGTATTACAAGACCAACTATCATAAACTACCCTATCAAGCTAGAACTACATAATTTATATTAACTCAGTGTTCTAGAACAAACCAAACACATTTAAGATATTGAAATCGATTTTTATATCGAAACGAACCACTCTTCGCGTGAAATATTCCAGTGTTATGTTTATATTTATCATCCATTTTTTATTGCCGTTAAGTGGCTTAACAAGTCAATTTACAGAGCACTTTGGCGACACATAAAACCTTTCGTCGGGTGCTAAAATGAACATTTATACAAACATTTTTCCTTTGAGGATTATAAAAGTTCTTGAATATTATCGGTTTGATTCACTACTCAATGGGACTGTTCTATTTGATAGCCGTTGAACATTTGGGAATTCATATTAAGTCCTAATGTTTTACTAGTTGAGCAATTTAGTGCACGTAGGACAGAATATGATTGATGATCCACTTCTATCTGAACTGTGTTTTAGATTTATTGTTTAGCAGTGACGAAGGGTCCTTATAAGTGCATTACATTGAGTTAAGCGTTTTTTTTCACCAGTTTCCCTTTTGAAAACTTTCACTTCTGACCACTGCTGTTTGGCAAACTCTTTTTGTGCCGACTTTATCTTATGAGCACATTTCTATGCTCTTTTTCTTCATCCTAGCATAAATCCCGGTCGCATTCGAAGCTTTTAGCTGCTTTAACAGAATCGTGGGTCAGAGTTCTAAAATTTGTTGCATTTTTGGCAAATATTTTTGCCAACCACTGAAATCCAGTTGCCTAAATAAACTAAAACTAAGAAACCAGCAAAACTTACCTTTTGGCAGAACTTCTAGCCTACAAAACGGATCAGACAACCCAGTCATATCCATGCCGATCAGTCCTCTTGCCCTCAAGACCGTTACAGCCAACGACGAAGTGGGGTTCTCATATGCCAGCTTTATCTCCAAGGTTCCGAAGCCAGCGTCTGGTATCGCTGGTGGTCGATCTTGTGAAGGTTTTTCCTTCCTTATGCTGCGGAGACTGTACGCACTGCCTTTAGAACCGGTTCGTTTTAGGGCTCCTAGAGGTCTTTGAGTTAGGCTGTCTGTGCGATGGAGGCTTAGGCCGCTGAAGCCGTGGGATAGGATGTCGGTTTCACTCCATTCGTAGTGTGTGTCCTGGAACAACAGAGAAGGGCTAATTAATTTCTTGATTCCATTGATTGTTTCCATGCAATAGCAGATAAACTGCAGAAGAGTCATCTCTGCTGGTACGGCTATGACTATATAGCCATAGTTGGATGCCATGGAACATTCAGACAGCCTCCGTGGCGTAGCGGTAGTGAACGTCAGTGCAAATATTTGTGTGCATTAAATATGGGTAGGTATTTGCATTGGTCTGGTCGTGCCTCGGAGAGCACGTTAAGCCGTCGGACCCGGTTGCCATAAGAACTTCTATGGCAGTCGTAACGGGTAGTTGGAGCCCTAAAAAGTCCAAAACCAACGGTCTAGCTGCAAAGCTTCGATATCGCCTAATGTTAACATTGGGTTGTGGAGGTCAGATGGCAATCGCTTCACGGAAAATATCGAAGTCTAGCCAAATCCGTAGTTAAGACTGGTAAGGCGGACCCCAGACTCCGAGCTGAAAGCTTCGGATGCTGAAGATGATGAAGATTCAGATGTGCCTGTGGGGTAGTAAGAAGCAGCCTAGTAACTCATTTACCCATAGGAACTCCCTCTGATGTCTGTTCATGCTGTTTCCGTCAGACAATCCAGAATTGACACCTGATAACTGTTCCCACTATCAGGGATAGGTACTAATGACATGCGAAGTGGAGAATTAATATAAATATGAATGATTTTGATGGGTACCTATATGATATAGGCACAGTATAACGAATCAAAGTATTCGTTAGACTGTGGTATATGTATAGATACTTATTTACTTATTAGTAGTATATTTATGGTAGGTATTGCCTTTACACGCCATAAGCCATAACACAATATGAATAAACATTCCATGTATCGTCACATGTACCGTTTACATGCGAACGATCTATTATTTGATATAGTTATGAAATATGGGCGGGTATGCACGTCCAGAGCATATTTCAGAGTCATTTTGCATAATATCTGACCGCCACCGCTGTGGAACGAAGCGGTAATATATTGCATGGCTTGTTAATCGATTCTGCGGGTCACAGTATGCGTTACCCCAGAGAAGATTTATGGGAAACGAGAGATGTTGCGCGAATATTCATATTCTGGTAACATATTAAGTATGGGAAAATGTGCGCCAATGGTTATTGTGCACAGCATTTGTGTATCTCCGAAGGTTATAGGCAGAGTCTGAGGTATTTTCTTTTTCCTCATCCCAGTCACAACCGAAATTTTCAACTCAGAGTCCGTGGTCCGCTCTTTCCAATCTACAGTTGTTGGACTTTTAAGGGCTCCAACTACCCGTAACAACTGCCTAGATGTTCGTATGGCAACCGGGACCGACGATTTAACGTGCTCTCCGAAGCACGACCAGACATATTCATGCTTACAAATATTTGCACATAGCGGGGATCGAGCCTGCACCTAGTTGTCACATTTACTACCGCCTGGTGTATACGGCTACAGACAGACAGATAATATTTTTTTTGTTGTTGTAGATAATGTAGAGTGTAGTGAAAATGAATTTATTTTTATTACTACTTACTAGCTGACCCCGCGAACTTCGTACCTACCGCCTTTTTTAAAAAAATTCTCGCCTTAAGAACCATCCTCGTACTTCAGGGAATATTCTAAAAAAAGAATTAGGGAAATCGGTTCAGCCGTTCTCGAGATTTAATAATAAATAATAAATATTGTAGGACATTCTACACAACGCTATCTAGACCCAAAGTAAGCATAGCTTAACTAGCTAGATTTGCGCTTAGCAACACATTTAGGGATTCATTTTTATATAATAGATTATAATCAGTCATTGTTACTGAAATCTATTTAATGAATGCAAATGAAACAAACTCCAATTTATCCATAGTCTATTGTTTCGCAAGTCCTTTTGTAAAAGAACACCGCAAGCGGATACTGCGTATAAACATTCAAATTAATTGTGTTTGTGAGAGGTGGGTTGTGAAATCAATTATAGCATTGAATTAATCCTCCATTGGGAAGAGGATTGAGGATTAGGGAATAATCTAAAAGAGTTGTTATTATTCTTTTTAGCTAACTTAAAAAAAGTATAAGGTTCAATTTGTAGGATGAGGTTCTGGCGCACCCAAGAATGTGTACTGCGCAGAGCACATTTAGAGCACAATTTAGGTTGTAACATTTCAACAAATATTTTTAATATAGATACCTTATAAATCGATAACCAATATAGGTACGGTACGAAGCACACTCCTCTCTCAATAAAGACGTTAATATCAAAAGTAAATAGGTACCTACTTACCTACACAACATATTTTCGAGCAATAAACATAAATAAATACCTAGTATAAGGCTGCCTTTCCACCGGAGATGTGCTATGCAGCTATGTTATGAGGATGTAAAAGCTAAGCTATGTAACTATATGACTGTTTCCAATTTGCTTTGAAACTTCCTACAAATATTCAAAATTCGAATCTATTCTCCATCCATAGCACACATCCATACGCACGCATCTTCTATCTATCTATCTAATTTTGCTGTTCGTTAGTCTCGCTAAAACTCGAGAACGGCTGAACGGATTTTCTTATCTTGGTCTTGAAATGTTCTTGGATGTCCAGGGAAGGTTTAAACGGTGGGAAAATAGGTGCAGCGGGTACGCGAAAAATATGGCGGTACGAAGTTCGCCGGGACAGCCAGTTCTAAGTACCTATATAAAAAACACAGCTTAGCTGAACCCCTTTCCACCAGTGCTATGCTATTATTTTGGACCAATGAATAATGAATGATGGATATCAAACGCATTCATAGCAACGTAGCTTAGCACATCTCTGATTGAAACTCAGCCTAAAGGTAAGTACGTACTACATTATGTTATCTGTGGTACTACGTTACCTAGTTACACCGAACTTTCAATAATATTAAATCGAATTCCCATTGTATGAAGCCATTGGATAAAACACGTTTATTTTTTCTATAGCCATTCCTCTTATTATAACTTTGATCAAATACCCTTGATGTTTTTATTTCTATTATAAAGGAAACATGGAGAGGGATTCTATGAATTCATTATAGCAATAAGCATTTTATTTGAAATAGCTGAAGTTCTTCTGTAGACAAGCAGTTTGCAAATATAATTATTATTGGGTGGGGCGAGGGGTGTGAATAATAGAAAAAACTCTAAAAAGGGATTTTCTGAAGGAATTTTTGCACATAAAAAAAGTAATCCTCTCCAAAAATTTAGGCTGCGACTGTCTTAAAGTCTAGAATATGATAAAACATGCCTGGGAAGTTAAAATAGAAGCCATTTTTAATTTCATAAACTAATATAGTTTTCGAAAATATTTTAAATCATCTCATTCGTTCAAAAAAATTTGTACCCCTGGTACAGATAACATAATACTAAAAGTATCTCTGGTCAAAGACAAAAGTCCGCGGTTACTTCAGATTTATGAAAGCATTTCTTATCTGTGAAGGCACCCGTTTACTCGACTGGCGATATGATAATTTTTTCTTCACTACCCAAACTTTTGATCTTCTTTTGTTCTATCTCTCTAGTCCTAGTCTATAAAAGTATAATTTATTCTGGTATATATTTTAGTAGAATTCCACGCGGGTAAGGCCGCGGGCGTCAGCAAGTGATGAATGAATATATAAACTTCTAATTGTCATATTTACATCAAAATATAACATTAATAGGTAGTAGTTTTGCATAATAAGGGTTCTTAAAACACGAGTGTGTATAAAAATACGAGTTTTTCTATAGTATCATACGAGTGTTTTGATACCAAATTATGTGCAGTTTCATACACTAAGTACTTTATCTAATTTCATGAAATACTTAACATATTTTTTTGTAAAATAACAGAATTGTTGGGCGCCAAAATCCTAAAGAAAAAAAAAACAACAAACTGCACAGAAACCTACTTAATTTAGCTGAAGTTGTATCGTAATAGAAAAAAAGTTATATTATGATACAGGTGGTCATAGAAGAGCTGTTTTTTAAATTTATTTTGATACTCTGTGTGAGAGGAGAGACTATCATTAAAGATCTGTTTTTAATATTTAATGTGTACATTTCAGTATGAGATTAGATAAATATCTAGTTATAAAATACGAGCAGACTAAGTGATATTTTCTTCAATTGAGCGTGGATTTTAAGTCAATAACAATTAGGTACATCGTTCCCCTATATTTAAGGTTAGCGTACACTTGCTCGAGTTTTATTTCAGTGTGCAATGTTTGATTTTGGACTACATACATACATACTCACGCCTGTAAATCCCCGAAGGGGTAGGCAGAACACCCACATTTCGCCAACTACGATTTTCAGTCGCACGTAATGGGGGCGAGCCTATTGCCGTCAAGCAGGCACTTAGTCATGGGCTATATGTTTACTGCCGGATGGAGAACAGCCCTATCCCTTAGTCGCCTTCTACGACACCCACAGGGAGAGATGGGGTGACCCTATTCTACTCCATCGGGAACCAACGCGGCAAGTATAAGATTGCATCGATTTATTTTTGTGTGAACCTTCACAAGTACCTACTTATACTACAAATAGATTGGCAGCCAAAAAACATATTTGAGGTTTTTCCGGTGATCCGATATAGGTATATTTTTCATACAGACCACGTCAATATGACTTCACCTCGCCTGACGATAAATGTTGTAAATCTGTGTTTAAGGCTGAAATCAATCCGGCCAGAAAGAGGTTTTTTAATAGATCTTTTTCTGACTGGTTTGATATGTGTAAATATAGTATACACCAGCTGATTTTGTAGTCATTCTTAGGCAAAATTGTCTAGAAAAAAAGTTATAATAATTTATGTTAATAACGTATGTGTGAACGGGTTTTGTAGAATTTTTATTTTTTTCAAATTTTCAGACGATTTTGCTATGTGCCCAAAATGTTTCGTTCAAGAACGACTATAAAACAGCCAGTATAAAAGTAAACCATAATAAATCGCGATTTAATGCGTTAAAATTATTTTACAACACACCTGCTCATAAAAGTGATATTATTTTACCGCAATTAAGCACGGAATGACACCTATTATAAAACTGTGACTTTTTCATTGCTATTATTCACAAAAGTGAGTTATAGATTCTTTTTTAAATTTCATAGGAAGTGTCTATAATTGTCTATGTTCTTAAAAAAGTTTTGATACAAAAAATAACGTGTTTAATAGTACGAATAAATTAATACGCCTATTGTATGATCATTTGATGCATTTTCGTATTTAAATAAATAATTTCAACTTGTAATACATACTTGTGTAATAAACAAAATTTTCACTCAAATTTAACTTTTTTTTTTCTCTAAGTACAGAAAAAAAAACAGAGTAAAAAAAAGTTAAGTTCAAACCTCATTTTTTTTTAAATATGGTCGACCGCCATTGTTAAATGCGCGCGCATAGGAAAACGAATTAATTTGTAGTATTGTTTATTTAATATTTGTAGTATTATTTTATTCGCAAGTGTGTTGTAAAACGTCGTATGGCACGTGTGAGCATGATGATTACCGTCCTCGGCTGTCTTAAGACCCTCGCCTGGCGGCTCGGGTCTCAATGGCGCCTCGGCGGTAATCACCAACGTTGCTCACTTGTACCATAATGTACTATTAAATCAAGGTAGCCACCGCAAACCGAGGTGGTGAGTGTACGTTTACCCTAAAAGGTCACTATCCGCCCCCAGCTGCGATGGTGTGACGAACTGGGGCGACGAATGCCTCGTGCCAATAGAGAATCCCGCTCATTTCAATTATTTTGTCGTAAATAACCACAGATAAGATGAAGCGAGCGAATATTTGCAAGAATCTTTTTTAACTTTTTTTTATTCTAGGACATTTTACACAGCGAGCGACGCTAACAAGACCCATTAGTACCTTTTGCTTAACTTATATTATGAGTTCTAGAATGCGTATGTGTACATGAATAAGTATTCATGTACACATTTTCTTAGCACAAGAATTTAAAAAAAATTGTGTTCAGTATATTTTAAAAAGTATTTTTTAAAAATTATCTCCAATGTACAGACGCGACCACATTACAATAGTAAGCCTTCCGCCCGCGTGCATCTCGGGTAACGCGATCTTTGCACATATCTTCGGTTCTACTCAACCGATTGCGATCAAACAAACTTAAGATTTTAAGTCTGATCAAGCCCTATCTAACAAAAAAAACCGCATCAAAATGCGTCCAGTAGTTTTTGCGTCCATCGCGAACAAACAGACAAACAGACAGGAAATTCAAAAAAATATTTTCGTGTTCAGTAACGTTGACATAACATAACCCAAGTATTTTTTTTTAAATATCTCCAATGTACAGACACTTTACAATTAGATATATAATAGTTTAGATAGATAGAAAGAAACCTCCAGATCAATGCAAAAATACATTTTCATGCATGAAAATAATTTGCACTTATAAAGAATCGAACCTTTTAGTTAACTGTCGAGTTCTACCGCTACGCCACAGTGGTCGGTCGTCAAGTACCTACGATAATTACCTACTTCCTTGTCTATGGTTTGTTGAAATTAAGTCAATGTGACGTGCGATTGGTGTAAGGATTTTCATCAATCATCTTCTTTGAAGGGGCTTTTGTATTATTAATGATGATGATAACGAAAAATGGGGCTTTTTTTAACCGACTTCAAAAAAGGAGGTTCTCAATTCGTACCCAATTTTTTTTTTTTTTTTTTTTTGTATGTTTGTTACGCGATTGTGAAGCCAATTCTAGACGGATTTTGAAAATTCTTTTTGTGTTCGTAAGTAGATTATTCCGAAGTGGTCCCATTTAAATTTCGTAAAGATCTGATGATGGGTTTCTGAGATTAGACCAAGGAACTCTTCAAAAAGTACCAGGAAATCAGCCGCGATTGCTGCAATGGCATATTATTGCAATGTTTCTGCCATTACACATCATAACATCACGCCTGAGTCCTTTGAAGGGGTACGCAGAAGTGTTCAGAACATTCAGCTATATTTCCGGTGTATATGCATTGATTTTAAAAATTCTTTTTGAATAATGATTTAATAATTTTTTTTTGTAGCGTGGCCGTTTTGATCTGTATTGCAGCGTCAGCAGCGCATGTACAGTCAGGTCACTAAACATGCGAACTACAGTCGTGAGACTGTACAAACTCACTAAAAAGAGAAAAATAAATTCATTTTTAACAAAAAAGTTTAACCGACTTCAAGAAACCAAAAAAGAGGCACTGAAAAGCGAAAAATAACTTAATTTACAGACTTACTGATATAGTAGAAGTCGGTGCCAGCCAACTTTGTTTGTTGTGTCTGAGCTACTATGATGCAATCAATTGAAATATGGCCTCTCTTGGGCTAGGTACCGACTTCTACTATATCAGTAAGTCTGTAAATTAAGTTATTTTTCGCTTTTCAGTGCCTCTTTTTTGGTTTCTTGAAGTCGGTTAAACTTTTTTGTTAAAAATGAATTTATTTCACATTTTTCTCGTCAAGTTGACGATTGGTGAGTGTAATAATGGCTAAGTATCATTAAAATGTTACTGTAATATTTATTCTATTAATAATAATGAATGTACGGAATGTAAAATTCAAATTCAAATTCAAAATTTATTTATTGTTTGTCACAGGTAATATACATGCTGTCGTTTATACATTTTTAGCACATTCCTCGTAAGATGTACCTACAGTCACGTGCAGTGAAATGTACCTACTTATACACGGACCGAATTTTGAATAAATGTTCACTCTGAAAATTTCAGAAATAAATAGTCACATTATCAATATATTCTTTGTAATCATCGGGATTTCTCGCAATTATGTAAATTTTGTCATTTTGCTTTTTTTTTTGCATTTCGAAAATTAATCAATATATGCATATCAGTGCACGTGACAAAAAGTGTACAATAAGGTTAAGGAATCACTTTCTTAAAATTTCTATGGCGAAGGTACGAAACTTTCTACTATGAGTAAGTAGAGTGAAATGAATGTGATCGCACATTGCACAATTATTGTAATGTTTACCTTGTAATAAAGTAATTTAAACGCATTATGTACCTTTTTTGTATTCACACCTTGTTAAAGGGACGTAAAGAAAGGTCCTTAAAGGCTCTGACCACCAATCATAACGCAGGCGGTCTAGCTGAATAATAAAATTCCATCCGTCCACGTCCACGCTACAATCTTGGGCCTGATACGGCAGGGATGACGGGCAGCACTACCCCTGGCTCTTAGACCAGGCCTGCGCACATGGAGGTCTGAGATCGTTTAGCATTCTCCGGCGCCTAGTCTGTTTTACTGAATCAGGAAATCCTGGATCTCTCCCGTGGTTTTTTATCGTGCACAGAATGCCCGCGGATACCCTACTACCCTCAGAAGCCGGGAGAAGAGGTTATGTTGGACTTGAACCGACTAAAACGCACGCCGTCTGTGGGTTTGCCGGAGGTGAGATTGTATAAGACATAAATCTCTCTGGAGCTGGCCCTCTACGGGTGGGGGGAACACGCAGTCCCCGTACCTAACCCAACTACCTTATGTAATACCTACATATTATCCTAACAATTGTGAACACAATGAAAAATAAAACAATCGAGCCCTTCTCAAGTTTCGCTCTGAACAACTAAACACAATCCTCCTAAACGAATTTCCCTCCTGTTTCTTTATACATTGCTTCCTGAATACCTACTATCAGACGGTAGATCAGTACCCTACAGATATCTGCATAGTAATTGTCATCTCTCACCCCAATTGGGGTGATATGACGCACAAGTGACGTAGCGGCGCGACACTCGTCTCAGAACGTGACGACCGACAGACAGACTCAACTGAACTTTATTAGATAAATCATTCCAACTAATTGTAAGTAAATAGGTCAGGCGTTAATTGTAGATGAAACTAGAATTCAAGTCCGATACTTATAAAAAATGCCGGTCAAATGAGTGTTGAAATCGCGCACCAAGGAGTCCGTGCAAGTTTACAAGTTTACAAGTTTACAAGTACAAGTTGATTTAGAAGTCTTTTTTTTTCACAGTTTCAATAACGTCTTGAGAGCTGAGTTTGTAGTGTGAATTTCGATTTGATGCCTTCACACGTTCCTGAGAAAAAGGTCTTGACAGACAGACGGACAACGAAGTGATCCTACGAGGGTTCCGTATTTCCTTTTGAGGTACGGAACCCTAAAAACAATGTTTCTTTGTTTGTTCGTTCGTATTTTATAGGTAGCCGTTTCTTCTTCATCCGTGAGTAAATCATATTTGCATCTGAAGCTTGCTTGTGAAGTTTTTTTGAAGAAGACTTTTCGGTGAATCGTAATGTTTTTCGTGGTCATACATATATATTCAATCCAGTAAATACCTTAAGGGGTAGGCAGAGGTATATTAACACCCATATTTCACCAGCTACGCTTTTCGGTCCCACTTCATACAAGGCAAGAGTATTACGGTCAAGCGGGCACTGTCATGGGCTGTAGGTTTACTATCGAATGGAGAACAGCCCTATTGCCCCTTTTTTTTTTTTTTTTTATACCACTTAGTTGGCAGACAAGCACACGGCCCACCAGATGGGAAGCGGTCACCGTGGCCTATGGACGTATGCAACACCAGGGGCGTCACACTCGCGCTGTCGACCCTGAAGAAACCTTCTAATGCCCTTCTTGAAGAACCCCATATTGTAGTCCCTTAGTCGACTTCTACGGCACCCACGGGCAGAGATGGGGGTAGCCCTTTTCTATTCCATCGGGAACCAACACGGTTATAATTATAAACTAGTGAAATCACGAAAACTCGCTGATCCAATCATAAAAATTGCGTTTGTGCCGTCATAGATAGCGAATAAAATTTATTGGGCATGACACTTAAGTTGAGCGCCAACAATTGGTCCAGGGTTTAATGACCTTTCGTTTTATCTTTATTTCGATGGCTATTCGGTTCGCCACCTAAACCTGAGCACTGGGGGTATTGACCCACGTGACGGGGTGTAATGTAACGTTCGCAGCGAGTAAGTCGTTACATTTTATATAATGCTCTGCCTATTTAACTCCGGAGTAAGTAGAGACACAGTATACTATGGTAGAGATAACAGTACCTTAAACTAGCTGACCCGGCGAACTTCGTACCGCCATATTTTTCGCCCGCGTGGTATTCTGGTCCTTATTTATTAGTGTTTCTCTACAATAATATGCATTGTATTATACATATAAACCTTCCTCTTGAATCACTCTATCTATTAAAAAAACCGCTTCAAAATCCGTTGCGTAGTTTTGAAGATTTAAGCATACATAGGGACGGACAGACAGCGACAGCGACTTTGTTTTATAATATGTAGTGATAGTGATAGTGATGTGAAAGTAACTCTGTCTGTATGTCTGTCTGTTACGTTTTCACGCCTAAACCACTGAACCAATTTTCATGAAATTTGGTACAGGGGTAGATTAGACCTTGGGAAAGGACATAGGCTATGTTCAGTCGCGATAACCGATATCTACGCGGGCGGAGTCGTGGGCATAAGCTAGTATTTTATAAAGTAAATAAAATTAACCCTTTCGGTGCGTGAAGGCTATGACAATAATAAGTAGGCAATAAAACAATGTGATATAAATAGATACGTCAGAAACAGGTCTGCGAACGTACGTGGGAGACTCCCACTGGGAGGGTCACAGTTGTGCGGGAAAATATTAAATTCCTTTGTTTCAGCGACGTTAGGGTTAGAAGTGGATACTGAAAGATATTCTGTTTTGTGTTGTAGCCTAAAGAATATTCTGTATTTTAATTAAATTCCAACCTTACTGTAAAAGACTTTTTTGTTCTTATGGTTGAAAATTTCTCTGTAGTGGCTTATCGACCTATACTAATATTATAAATAGGAAAGATTTGTATTTTTATATCATCATCATCATCATCATTTCAGCCATAGGAAGTCCACTGCTGGACATAGGCCTCCCCTATAGATCTCCAATAGGACCAGTTGGTATTTTTATATGTAGCGAACAAACTCAAAAACTACCGGATTGATTCCAAAAAATCTTTCGCCATTAGTAATTATGTAGTATTGTAGCATTTCGCCATGTAGCCTAAGTGGTATAAAAAATGTAGCATTTAGCCATGTAGCATTTAACCATGCAACATTTAGCCATGTAGCATTTAACCAAGTAGCATTTAGTCATGTAGCATTTAACCATGTAGCATTTAGCCATGTAGCATTTAGCCATGTAGCATTTAGCCATGTAGCATTTAGCCATGTAGCATTTAGCCATGTAGCATTTAGCCATGTAGCATTTAGCCATGTAGCATTTAGCCATGTAGCATTTAGCCATGTAGCATTTAGCCATGTAGCATTTAGCCATGTAGCATTTAGCCATGTAGCATTTAGCCATGTAGCATTTAGCCATGTAGCATTTAGCCATGTAGCATTTAGCCATGTAGCATTTAGCCATGTAGCATTTAGCCATGTAGCATTTAGCCATGTAGCATTTAGCCATGTAGCATTTAGCCATGTAGCATTTAGCCATGTAGCATTTAGCCATGTAGCATTTAGCCATGTAGCATTTAGCCATGTAGCATTTAGCCATGTAGCATGTACCCATGTAGCATTTAACCATGTAGCATTTAGCCATGTAGCATTAAGCCATGTAGCATTTTAGCCATGTAGCATTAAGCCATGTAGCATTTTAGCCATGTAGGCACCATGAAGTCCAGTGGCGAAGGGTGAACTGAACATTTTCAAAAGAAAAGAAAGAAAGAAAATTATTTTTATTGCGGATCACATGTAAAAAAAATCGGAAAAAAATATAATTAAATAATAGCCGGTAAATATAATAAAAAAGAGAAGCTGGTGGAAAAAAATTACCCGTTACAAAACATATTGATTAAAGCACTTGTACTTTTCCACAAGGTAGCCCAGTTGTATTACTTGTATTATTTCACAGGGATGCGTCGAATAATCACCGAATATGTCAAAGCCTGCATCCACTGCCAGCGTTACTGCTAGTAACACTAAACCACCTGGTTTACTCAATTGTGGCAAAGTCCAAGTGCTATAATCAATATGTGTAGCAAGTTCCACCAAGCGCCATCAATCTCCAGTATAAACGTTACAAAACAATATAGCTTTGTGTGGATTTCTCTCAATTTTAGTTACAGAATTTCAGATACATTCCGTTTTGGAACATGCCACCACGTTCCCTGTTGGCAGTAATCGGGTTATAGGAACCACTCGCCACTGATGAAGTTACTTCAGTTTCCCTTTGGCAGGCTTTAAGCCGAACCGAAGCGTCACGTGCTGTCTTCGGATCCGATGTCAGGATAAATGTGTTTCATAGTACCGATTGCGCGAAACTTCGAACCGAAACTGCGGAAGATTCATGGTAGGCCTGCCTACGGATTAAACAAAGTTGTCGAACCGGAAAATTTATTCTTCAGTCACAAAGTTAATGAAAGGACAGTTGGATTGTTTTAATGATATGTAACCTATCATTATATGCATACTTCCATATCCATACTCCATACTAATATTCTCTCATCCTAGCGTTAATTCCCAGTCGCATCCGAAGCTTTTTTCAGCTCGGAGTCTGGGGTCCGCTTTACCAGTCTTAACTACAGATTTGGCTAGACCTCGATATTTTTTTCGTGAAGCGATTGCCATCTGACCTCCACAGCCCAATGATAACATTAGGCGATATCGAAGCTTTGCAGCTAGACCGCTGTTTTTTGGATTTTTTAGGGCTCCAACTACCCGTAACGACTACCATAGATGTTCTTATGGCAACCGGGACCGACGGCTTAACGTGCTCTCCGAGGCACGACCAGACCATGCAAATATCCAATTTCATGAACACAAATATTTGCACTGAGCGAGGATCGAACCCGCGCCTCCTGCGTAGCGACCGCGTTCACTACCGCTACGCCACGGATGCTGTCCATACTAATATTATAATAATAAATAATGCAAAAGTAACTCTGTCTGAAAAAAACATAGCTCAGCTGAATCCGTTTCCACTAGTGCTATGCTATGTGGACAAATGAATATGATTGGTGGATATCAACCGCATCCATAGCAACGTACCATAGCACATCTCTGGTGAAAAGGCGGCCAAAGACTGACTAGTATTGTTCACCTTACTTTTGTAGTGTTACTCGTTGGCACAAAAAAAATGTTGCATTGAATAACACCTGTGACATGTAAAGATAAAAATTGTTGCATCCAGTAACACATGTGACACGCTGGTATAAAAATTGTTGCATCCAGTAACACGTGTGACACGTTGGTATAAAAATTGTTGCATCCAGTAACACCTGTGACTCGTTGGCACAAAAAATGTTGCATCCAATAACACCCGTGACACGTTGGGATAAAAATTTGTTGCATCCAGTAACACCTGTGACACGTTGGAATAAAAATTGTTGCATCCAGTAACACCTGCGACTCGTTGGGGCAAAAATTGTGGCATCCAGTCACACGTGTGACCCGTTAAGAGCTTTTTTCCCAACCAGTAACAGTGCTACTGGATGGGCATATATCTATTCAGTTACCTCTTACCACGAGATCACCAAAATTATCTCTAAAGACGAAATAATTTTGGTGCGATTGAGAATTGATGCCCTGAATGGAATGCCTCACCGAATATTCTCTCAGAGTTCACCGGCTCGACGCGAATTCTGAGCTCAAAAGAGTCTCTTAATTACCAGCACTCAGGGAAGGCATCTCAATGATAAAATTACGGAATTGATGATCAAAGCGTGAGGTTGGCGGAATATTCGCACCGTGCTTGATATATTTCAACTTAATGAATGTTGTATTTCGTTCTAAAGTTTCTATGTAGGTGCGTGATTGAATAGTATTTAATAATGTACCTATTAAATTCTTATTAAGCGTGTGTCAATAAACTCTAAAAAATTGCATTTTTGGCAGCGTCGCGTCGGTGGCAGTGTGGTAGCGTCGGTACTAGAATCGGGGTCCTAGTCCGGGTCCGGGGTGCTAGCAGTTTAACCCTTAGAGTATACAGGGTGTCTCAAAAGAAAGTTTATGTTTAGTGGAAAAGGTTCGGTTCGTCACGAACAGAGTGATTAACACTCGCCACGTTTTCTACAGTTTAGTCGCCCGGATTTTGGTGTTCCGAGTGTTGTACCGGTCTCTTCAAATTTCTTAACCCATTTACGAATAAGAGGAATGCTTGGTGCATCATTTAAGTGACGAAAACTTCAAATACTTCAGTCTTCTACACGCTACAGTCGCCAAATCACGGTTTTTGTAAAACTCTCGCACGCACAACGCGCGGTCTGCTCTCGAGAAATTTCCATAGTGGCAGAATTCCCAAGAGCCACACTACCGACTTCCATAACCCCCGCACCCCTCAGATTCGTTGCGTTCACGCAGCAAGCTAAATAAATATAAACTTTCTTTTGAAACATCCTGTATATAAAGAGAGTGCGCGTAACGCTCGAGTCTGTTGGGCCGAGTGTTGGCACGGGTATGAACAGTAGACTGATGCTTAGCGATGGTATAAGCGAACCTAAGTATACTTAGTGACGTTTTATGCAGTACCGAAAATATCAATAGTTGGACTTATTAATTCACCCATTTACAAATCTCAAACCGGGTGAAAATGAATAGGTACCGCCTGCTATCGAGCTTGTTTCGATCTTTTTAGTAACAGTCGGGTTGAAGAGATGGGCAAGGGCACAAGAATAACCGGAATAATCGCGTGGATGCCGGTTTGTCTTAGAGGGACAGTTACCACTTAGCCAAGAGCCCCTCATGTCGTCACGTTACACATATCGGGTATCTTCGGCTAAGCCCTTTGAACCTTTTGGCACTTTGGGGCTACAATCTGCCATCTCTCTCGCTCCTATGCTCAAATAAAGCGGTTTTGTTGTTCTCTTTCCTTGTTTACCCAGTGTTAATTACTCTTGGAAAAATGCTTTGTGAATTTCAGAACAACCTTTTTAAATTAGAAAATAATATGAACACGTTTGGTTTGTGTTTGTAGGTCATGGTTTTTGTATTAGAATAAGAGAAATCTACCAAATAAGACAAGATACTTATATGTATACAAATCAATGAAGACGTGATAATATACCTCTGCCTACTCCCGCGATTTACAGGCGTGTGTATAATATGTATGTTGTATGTAAATGAAGACGAAATGTCTGTTTATAACGTTATATGCCCATGGGAACCTAAAATCCATACTCCATACTTATCTAATAATATAAATACGAGAGTAACTCTTCTGTCTGTCGATGTGTTACGCTTTCACGCCTAAACAACTGTGGGGTGAGTAGAGTACGAACAACTATCGTATTCGTATCGTGTACGTAACGAGAGCACGGAGCATTGCGATTGGCCGCCTGCCTGAAACCTGCCAATCGCAATGCTCCGTGCTATCGTTACGTTCACGATACGATTACGATAGTTGTTCGTGCTCACGGGCTCACCCCACTGAACCGATTTCGGTGAAATTTGGTACAGTGGTAGATTAGACCTTGGGAGAGGACATAGGCTATGTTTGGTCACGTTATCCGACATCCATGCGGACGGAGCCGCGGGTAATATCTGTGCGTAGATCAAGTGCAAAATATCTATTTTCTTTTCTCTCTTACTGTTTTTCCTTTCAAGCACTTTTCCATACACATTCCAAAAGGAATTTGCACAACTCGGAAATTGAACCCGAGACCTCCTTACACACCGCAGTCACACCGCTATAACCACCCACCGTGAATAATAAAATATAAATATAAATTGTAACTTCATAAACGACTGCGACCATAGATTTAGAGTAGGGTAGATAAGATCGTAGGTATCCTAGCGTGTCACCAAAATGGTGTAGTGTGCCAGTCTTACATGCTTTTCTACGCTCCTACTTCAGTCTACGTTTAACCTAACCGGTCGATAGTTGACATAAAAATCCTGAATACTGCCGATTGATTGAAACGATTAGATAAATAAAATAATGTGCAATTTAATATATTTCTGCACAAACATATTCAAGAACATTTTGCACAGTGTTGACAGTGTCACTGCATCTAGACTCAAATTAAGCGTAATTTGGTATATGGATTCAAGAATGCGAGTTCATATTTATAATTCCTAAATATATTGTTGTTATTGAAGCTAAAGTTTAAGTAAGTATGTTAAGATAGAAGCAAATAGCGGGCTGTTGTCTCTGAGTGGTGGTGTATATTTCATATAAAAAATAGACAGATAGGCACAAATATTTACACTAAGTGAAATCGAATTCGCGACCTCTGACTGAACAGTCGAAAGGTCTACGCCATGTCTACGGTCACACACAGGTCTTCTGACGTCACTTATGGTGGCGTAGAAATACCACGCTCGCTTCTCATACTTAATGCACAACATCCCGTACCTAGCCTGCTCGAAGTCTGTGGCGTGACTCGCGCGACCCACATTATTATAAATTCATTTTATTTCCTCATAATATGACAGTTACAAGTTTTACGAAGTGTCGTAAAGCGACTTTGTCGTTTAATATCCGTTCAACAATATTGTAAGCGTCAAGAGTTTTCAGACAAACAAGATTTTTTCCGTTCTGAAATTTAATTAAATTTAGTAATTTACTGATGTCCTACGTAGCGCGGCGGTAGAGCGATACCTACATCAGAGGTCTAAGGTTCACACTCGCGCTGCGGACCCCATGACGGTTTGAGCCCCGCAGATCCCATAAAATCATCGTCATACAACATAGATCGCGAAAACTTCACAATTTAATTACATTTTTATTTTGTTCGTCAAAACAAATTTTATATGAAAGGAAGTTCTGGAAAATTCTTGAGAAAAGTCCTCAGATCAGCTAATTTCATATGAAAGAAAGTTCTGGAAAATTTTCGAGAAAAGCTAGTACAAAAAATCTAAATTTCAGCCTCCATCCCGTGCTCTGCATAACAAGTTCACAGAACCGTTTTCCTTGAACCGGCGGCGGCACCGGCGTCTATTTTTGTCTAAATATGTTTCGTATCGATGATCTGAATAAGGCCTTCGTTGTGTACCTCCTTGACACCGCGTAATGAGGGCAGATCTTATTTACAATGAAGGATATTTTTCGTGTGATGACAGTAAATTAGTTCATTTGAATTAAATTTTGAAGCATTTATTATGCTAACTATTCAAACCGGTTCCGATAGCTCTTATGAGTATCGGTAGATAGCTCCACCGTCGCCCCAAAGACGGTTGTATAGAGGAATTTGAATCGGCTTCATGCGGGCTTCGGTGGCTTAGTGGTCAGATCATTCCCTCTGCAAGGGAAAGATCGCGGGTTCGAGTCCCGTCCGAAGTCGATTCTCTTTTTCTTTCTAAATTGATTTAAAAAGTATTGGTTCATTGAAATAAAACCACTTTTTAATGGAGTCTATCTCGATTTATTTGTTACTAGCTGACCCGGCGAACCCTGTACCGCCATATATATTTCCCTGTTCCTTGGCTACATAATAGGGAACAAAAAAACAAAAAGAATTATTCAAATCCGTTCAGCCAATCTCGAGTTTTAGCGAGACCAAACAGAATTGCAATTCATTTTTATTATATAGAGAAGATTATTTACTTTTAACCCGACGTTTTGTCTACTTTTCAGCAGCTATGATCGCGGGGTGACGAGAGATGTTAGTCGTCACTTAGTTTGAAGTGTAAGTTATCTCAAAGTACCCGAATCATGACGAATTGTTGGTGTTACTATTTACGCAGAATGAGCTCACTGTGTCGTTAAGTCTTGCTGTGTTTTGCTGTGGATGACAGGGTCGCGTAAACTTCAGAAAATTTTAGACAGTATTAGTTGATGAAAAATAAGTTTTAATACGTCTGTCTACCCCTTGGAGTATATGAAAACCGTGGTATATACTATAAAAAAAAACATTTTGAAGCTCTCTCCATTCAGTTTATTCAGATATTCTAGAACTGATAAAAAAAATCTCGAAGTTTCCATAGAACATAATTTTTTGACGGTTCATAAAAAAATCAATGTTATCAAGATGGCGAGGAGTTGAACATTTCTGATTTTTTTTTATTTTGCACAGATCTACTTATCTTATGAATCTGGTTAACTTTTGATGTGTTTTTGTGAATATTTTGAAGTCTTTTTAAGAAGACATTTGTTTTATTTATCTGTGTTCAACATAATTACATTGTATTCTTGTATCTATCTCTGTCTTATTGATGTGCATCTGGAATGAGTGATCTCTTTTTTTATTTTTCAACAAAACCAAAGCGTACCTGTGTACCTACCTTGTATCTGCATTTTTTGGGTAAATAAACATCTTGTGATCTTTTATTATTTTATTATAGTTATGTACAGTTTGTCTATAAATATAACTAATTTTAATCCTTAAATTATTACTAAAATAAATATCGATAAAATAACACTTATCCCTATCCTATTGTTAATGCGCTCGGGCCTGTAACCGGTGCAAAGGTGGCCATCACTGGCAGCGTTGCCCCTTTGGATAGCAATGGCCAGCCATTGCACCAGGTATGACTTGGCGCGGGAGTCTATTTTTATTATTTTATTATTTATTATTATACTGTACACACTCAAACTGAAAATGGTGCGCACTGTGCGGTTTGAAAGACAATTCATCCCACGCACACTCAAGCTGTGGAATGAACTCCCTGCGGTGGTTTTCCCAAGCGACTACAATATGGGGTTCTTCAAGAAGGGCATTAGAAGGTTTCTTCAGGGTCGGCAGCGCGAGTGTGACGCCCCTGGTGTTGCATACGTCCATCGGCCACGGTGACCGCTTCCCATCAGGTGGGCCGTGTGCTTGTCTGCCAACTAAGTGGTATATATAAAAAAAAAAAAACTGGTGGAGTAGAATAGGGCCACCCCATCTCTGTCGTGGTCCGTGGGTGTCGTAAAAGGCGACCAAGAGATAGGGCTGTTCTCCATCCGACAGTAAACATACAGCCCATGACAAAGTTCTCGTTTGACGACAATAGTCTCGCCCCTATTATGTGGGACCGAAAATTAAAGTTGGCGGAATGTGGGTTTACACCTCTGACCTCTGCCTACCCCTTCGAGTATTAAGAAGCGCAAATATAGGTATACTAGCCTTCCGCCCGCGGCTCCGCCCGCGTGCATCTCGGTTAACGCGACCTTTGCTCATATCTTCGGTTCTACTCAACCGACTCCGATCAAACAAACGTTAGATTTTAAATCTGAGTAAGCTCTATCTAACAAAAAAAACCGCATCAAAATCCGTCCAGTAGTTTTTGCGTCCATCGCGGACAAACAGACAAACAGACAAACAGACAGGAAATTAAAAAAAAATATTTTCGTGTTCAGTATCGTTAACATAACATAACCCAAGTATTTTTTTTAAATATCTCCAATGTACAGACACGACCACTTTACTATTATATAATAGTATAGATAGATATACCTAGATAGAGTATATAGATGTTTAGTATGTAAGTATATTATTCGAATAAGGGAACGTTGTGGTGTGGGTGAAGATGTAGTGACTAAAATAGAGAAAGGGATGCTTAGATGGTTCGGACACGTGGAGAAGATGGACGAAAGAAGACTGACGAAACAGATTTATGAAGCGAGGGTGAATGGGCAACCCGGTAGGGGTCGACCTAGACATACGTATGTCAGTCAGATCGAAGACATTTTAAAGAAAGGACATGTCAAGAGTACCCGAAACCGGCGAGCATGTATGAAAACAATTATGAAAGTAGAAGAAGCGAAACATGTATGCCAGGATCGTAGCAAGTGTGAAACTGTGGTCTCTGCCTACCCCACTAGGAAAGAGGCGTGACTGTATGTATGTATGTCGAAGCGTCGGTAGCTAAGTGGTTAAGGAGTTGGCCTTACGATCGAGAGGTCCCGGGTTCGAATCCTGGCCATTACACTACCGACGTGAACCCACTCCTAGCACAAGCAATTTAGCTTAGTTGGAGGGGTTAACGGGAATATTAGTAATTTTGGTTGCTAATATTCTAAAAAAAAATATAAAATATATGTAATATTCGAATTTTACATACCGACACTTAATTCCTAATTCTTCATTGCACACACACAGTAGGTACAGAGATGATACATAATACATTTAAAGAAACATGTACAAAGGCGAGCTTAACTCAATAATAGATCTATTACCCGCAGTACGGTTAAGATGTCCGGTCAACCGGACTATGGAAAATATTAGGTATGAATTCTCTCCCAGCAAACCTTTGAGTGGCAGAATTATGGTAATGAAGGGAATGTGAAGTTTACATAAAAAAAAAAACAGATAATAAAAAAGCATGGGTACCTAAACAGGTACATATATGCATAGTATACATATATTTGATACTAGCCTTCCGTGGCCCTGCCCGCGTGCATCTCGGTTAACGCGACCTTTGCTCATATCTTCGGTTCTACTCAACCGATCGCGATCAAACAAACGTAAAATTTTAAGTCTGACCAAGCCCTTTCTAACAAAAAAAACCGCATCAAAATCCGTCTAGTAGTTTTTGCGTGCATCGCGGACAAACAGATAAAAAAATCAGAAAATTCAAAAAAAATATTTTCGTGTTCAGAAGATATCGTTAGCATAAAATAGCCCAAGTATTTTTTTTAAATATCTTGCTGCAATGTACAGACACGACCACTTTACCTACAATTATAGCACCTATAGATATAGATATTCATACATACATTCCAATTTTATTCATTTATACGAAACTAGCTGACCCGGCGAACTTCGTACCGCCATATTTTCCGCCCGCGTGGTATTATCTCTAAATTTATGAGTGTTTCTCTACAATATTATGCATGTATTATACTTACATATAAACCTTCCTCTTGAATCACTCTATCTATTAAAAAAACCGCTTCAAAATCCGTTGCGTAGTTTTAAAGATTTAAGCATACATAGGGACGGACAGACAGCGACAGCGACTTTGTTTTATATTATGTAGTGATGAAGTGATACTGATGATGATTATGTTTAGAATCAAACAAATTCTATAATATCTGTGACATACGTCATAGATATTCAAATTTCGTTCTGAAAGAGTGGGTGTAACTGACCATTAGAGAAACAAGCTTCAATCTGTTTTTCACGGTTCTACAAATAAAAATCACTCCCACGGGTGAGCGTGGGTGATTTTACAAGCGTACGATTCACTTATGACTTTAGTATTATGTTATCTGTGCCAGAGGTTAGATCAGGCGCGGTCCGAGGGGGGGAGGGGGGCCTACAGGGGACATGACCCCCCGCAAAACCATGCACATCACATTGAAAAGTCCCAGTTCGAGGGGAGGGGGGGTTAAATTTGTTATGGAATTTCCAAAGTGACCCCCCCCAAAACTTCAAGCTGCGACCGCGCCTGGGTTAGATAAGACGCTCTACTAACTAAATCTGTATTAATAAAAAGCCGTTTTGGTTCCCGTAAGTAAATATAAGTAAATTAAGCTATGCCTTAACTAACCCTGTATCCATTTCAGCCATGCAATTAAAACAAAAGCAAAACTCTTGTACCTTGGCAAGAATGGCGTACTCTGAAGCACTTAGCAATCAATACGACGCAAAGGCTCCATTAATACGCCAAACAGTACGCAGCACGTACACATTAAGTTCTTTGTATTTACTTACTTTGACAGCAGGGAACTTATTAAGCTTGATCAACTGTAACGTAACTACGCGCGTTCGTATAAGAGAGAGTAGTTCTCTAGACTAAACGGCAAAATACTCGAGTATTAATTTTAAGTGGGAATTAAATATCAACCTTATTCCATTTAGATAAGGCTGATAATAGTATACAGTATTAAGCGCCCCATACACTAACAGTTAACCGAACGACAACTAGATGATACAGTCTATCAGTTAATCGCAATAGCCCACACACTTACAGTTTCGTTTACGGTTTTAGACTGACGGTTAATACGATTCGAGAGAGTGTAGCCGCTTGACGATTCCGGTCAGTGCCGACAGTAGCAGATTAAATAATAGTACTACGTAGTTATGGGCCGTCAGAATTTTTTTACGTAATATGTAACATCAGACTAAAAGAATAAAATAATGTTATTCTTTTAGTCTGAGGTAATAAAATTAGGATGACATTGATGACTTATAAACATCTGCTGAATGTAGTGCATGGACAGGGGATCGTACGGTGCGAAACTGTCCACTCCCAACTGCTAGCCAGCAGGGCACTGCTGGCAGGTCAAAATC
Organism: Eilema depressum; assembly: GCA_914767945.1. Lineage (NCBI taxonomy): Eukaryota > Metazoa > Arthropoda > Insecta > Lepidoptera > Erebidae > Eilema > Eilema depressum. Next base: position 16,548,841 of record OU612032.1, read on the forward strand.
GTTTTAGTGTATTGGCGCTATTGACTTAGAACTGCGGGTCCCACGATAGGACCAAAAACCTGCGGACTGTTAATGGACGGTGCCTTTAGACCTTATCCCATAAGAGTTGATACTTACTATTTTAAGCTCTGTCTAAATGGAATAAGATTGATAGTTAATTAACATTTAAAAACTGCTCAAGTACAAGTAGTTTTTCCGCTTGATACAGCATGACCCTTATTCGACACATCTCGGCAGCACTCAAGCTGTGAATAAACTCTCTACTGTAGTTTTTCCAAGAGACTACAGTATGCGGTTCCTCAAGAAGGACATTAGAAGGTTTCTACACGGTCGGCAGCAGGAGTGTGACACCTCCCTACACGCCTACACCCCTGGTTACGTCCATGCCACAGTAACCAATCTCCATTAGGTGGGCCGTGTGCTTGTCTGCCACCTAAGTGGCATAAAAAAACATTTTCAACACACTTGCTTATAAACAGGCTTTTATTTCACAGCAATTAAACAAGAATGACACCTATTATAAAACTGTGACTTTTTCATTACTATTATTCACGAGTGAGTTATAGATGTATTTTTTTAATTTCATTGATTAAGTTGCTTTGTTCTTAAAAAAGTTTCGATACAAAAAGATCGTGTCCAATATTACAAACGAATTAATATACCTATTGCTTGCTCATTTCATGCAACTTCGTATTTTAAAAGATAATTTCAACTTGTAATACGTGTTTAATAAACAAAACTTTCACTAAAATGTATTTTTTTTCTCTGTGAGTATTTACAGAGAAAAAAAAACATAATTCAAATAAGTAAGTAGATGACAAGGCAGCATGGTGATAGCACCTTAGCCTGTTCCGACAGGAACAAATAAAAAAAATGTTAGTTGGGCGCGCATATGAAAAAAAATAGATTTTTACTATTGTGTTTTGATTGTGTTATGTAGTATTTTTTTTAGTATTATTTTATTCGCAAGTGTGTTGAAAATAGTCGTATGCCACTCGCGTGTATGGTGATTACCGTCCTCGGCGCTCTCAATGTCGCCTCAGCGGTAATCACCAACTTTACACGCTTGTACCATAATGTACTATTAAGTTCATTTAGGTTAACGCCAGTTCTATTTTTTTATGTGAGCCAATTAAAATCCACTATCTACTCACGTTTACGATTTGACGCATTGTCAAGTAGAATAATACGCCAGGCTCCGTTCTAAATGATAATATAAGGAATATTACCATTATTACCTGCTATAGCCCAAGGCTAGCCTTTGTATATCAGGGAACATGGATAAGGCCTATTATAATATTATTATTAGGGGTAGCAGGAATTTATTTGTTTTGCTTACTTGGTTAAAAGAACACGAAAGGATAAAGGATAAAAATACAAGGAAGGAAAGAAAGGAAAATTATTTTAATTTTCGATGTACAATTTTTTTTATACCACTTAGTTGGCAGATAAGCACACGGCCCACCTGATGGAAAGTGGTTACCGTGGCCTATGGACGTATGCAACACCAGGGGCGTCACACTCGTGCTGCCGACCCTGAAGAAACCTTCTAATGCTTACAAAATACTCCAACATAATATTATTGCGTATTGTGTATCTTAAACATCGAAAATTAAAACAATGCAGCCAGAGAATAAATTCAGCTAATGCCATCTAGTGAAATCAAGTTGAATTTCTACAGAACTACCTACTATTCTACATCGCGCAATTGAAATTTTCGCGCTGATCTGTACCAATATTCGAAAGAGTGTGAATTTTATCTCTCTGCCTGTCTGTTTATTTTGGGTAACCTCCGAAAGCTAAAACGAATAAAAGGCGTATTGTAACTACTTTTATTTAAGAAAAGGTAGTTCTGTGCAATAATTTTTATCTAGGTTTAAAATTATTGCGCAGAACTCTTCTCGCGAAGTCTGATTTACTTAAAATCTAATTCATTGACTCGAAATTTCTTGAGGAGAATTTCAGGATGGAGAAATACTCTTGCATCCAGGTACAGACCACTTTCAAAAAAATGTACCTATACCTTTTCAATCAGTTCAAATTTAGGTCCATGTACAAAAACGCACGTACTGCACGTAAGCCTTTATCATTTTACATAATGTTAAATTATTATAGTGTAAGATCAAGGAACGATCTTGTCGCTGCAGGCGAATTCTCTCGACAGCAGGATAGTTATTAGGTTCTACGAAATATTCAGTAGTTGACGCTAACTATTATGAAATACTTACACTGTAAATATGTACGTATACAAAATAATTAAGTCTGCAATAGATTTCAATACAAATAATATTATTATAGTTCTAGGTACTTGTTTAAGTTATTTGTAAATACCTTCCAATAAGGCAATATGTTTCTCGTGATACAAGGATATTTTCATCTTCCTGAAGTTCTCGTGTGAGTCATTTAATTAGATTTTTAATTTATCAGACTTCATTCTGGGTTTAAAAAAATAGTATTGTTTCTCTTCATCCTAGCGTCAATCCTGGTCGCATGAAGCTTTCACCTCGGAGTCCAGGGTTCACTTTTTCCAGTATTACTGGTTTGTACATATCTACTTTTTAAAGAGTATGAATTTTTTGATCAGCCCTATATATTACTATTAGAACTATCGGGATATTTACCATGAATTGTTTCGAGTATCCGATATTTCGGTGCAGTTGCAAGCATCATGATCAGGGAGGAACTGTAGTACTGGCGGTAAACGGTGAAAGAGTTTTTAGGAGTAAATATATCGATCTACCCTCTTTCGAGTTCTTTTGCTACGCGTATAGACATTACCACTAGTTTCATTCTCACTACAAACTCGATCTCAATCACGTTCACGATACACTAAGCTTACTGTAGGTCAATGTGAACGACCATGAAAATTTAAATACCTATAGGTACAGCCCTATATAATTTATCTGCCTATGATTAAATCCTGTGGTAGCGATACACACATGAGTGTAACGGTCTAAGCAAGCTGAAATCTATACGGAGTACCCATATCAAGTTTCCAAGAGAAACTTTGCTTAGTGACGTCATTAATCCCTTAAATAGTTAGGAGACTTGTTATGTTAAAGGTTAGTAAATAGATTAGGTTTGCTTACATAAGAACAGATTTGGAGATGCGTATACACACAACTTTACATGAAAAAGTGTACCTATACTTAATAAGTATACACTTTTTCATATAAAGTTGTATGTTAAGGCTGATTTACATCAGATGCTCATTCTATCCCCGCTCCCTCAAATTCTATTAGTGTACACAGTGACAGAACATTCGTATGTAGTTCTTTTTGATATAAACGCTGAAAACAAGGTTTTGTTTACACTAAAATATTAAAAAAGAATGCCCTTGTTCTAGCTCTAGATCTAAGTGCGTTGGGAGTAAATCCACTTTTAAGGTACAACCGACCGTATCTCCTTCGTTGACTTTTTATTAACAGTTCAAAACTATTGACATTGACACCACCCGTCAAGATCAAATGAGTGAATATGACAATAAATTTCATTTGTTACCACTCTAGTGAATGTAGGTCAAGAGTAGCTTTTGTTGTCATTCTGAAATTTTATTGTAGGTAATAAATAAGTTAAGACCTATATCCGTATCCGCGAATCTGGATACCGAATATCCGAATTCGGAGGCGTATCTGCGGATATACATACATTTTCATTCGATTCGAATTACAAACCATTAGTTGTAACGCAATGAGTAGAGTTTACCTTACACATCTTCAGTTCATTCATTCACTCACAAGTTTTGTTTACATTATACATTCTCAGCTTCTTTACCGTCTTTCAGGCTCTCGATTCTGATAAACCAAAACCACTGTCATACTACGGACACTGCAAAAGTATTTCCATTTAATTTTTAACTTTAAGGTTTTAAAGTCTAAAGTCAAATGACTTTTGTAGAATGAATGAGAAAGTATTTTGGAATCTAAGCCAATAGTAATAACGTCCAAAATTTAATGCTAATTTTTGCAGTGTTTGTGGTATGATACTGGTTGACAATTAGCAGCCAATTCGTTGGCCGGCGCGGCGTATTGTAGAATAGAATGACGAATTTATGGGAATTGACATGTATGACAGTCGCCAACGCAACGCATGTCATAAATGTCAAATCCCATACATTCTTCATCCCATTTTGCCACATTCTTATTGCCACTTTTCAAGGGGGTCAGGTCTTTGATAAGATGGTTTAACTCACCAGTGGCGACGCGACAGACTTCCTGCTGTCCGTGTTGCTGGCCTGCCTCGAGAACGAAGGCGCCTGCACGCTGAGCGGCGACCCTGGCTCCGAGTCTGTCTTGCCTTCGTTACTGCTGTTGCCTGCTTCCTGTAGGAAAACATTTATTATATAGTGGAAATAGTCGGATATGGAAGGCAGGGGATCGGCAAACGTGGCGCATATTGGGAGAGGCCTATGTCCAGCAGTGGACTGCAATAGGCTAATTGATTGAAGTGTTAATAAAGGAAAATACCGGGGTAAGTGGAGGAGCTGACAAGCGGATACCAATCTCTGAGGTGAGAGCCTCGCAGGTGCGGTCACAACCTGTAATTTCACGTGCGGAAATTCCTTCCTAAAATACCTTTTCGGAAGTCTTTTTCATTAGACGAACTTGATTTTAGGGTGGGGGGAGGGAGAGGTCATGTCCCCTGAGATCCCCCCCCCCAATAGGTTTACCTCTTGATTGAACACAGATTTTAGCATACAGTGGAATGGCTTTATTGTGTGTGCAGGGCCCTACAAAGAGGGCTTTGGGCCCTTGGGCCTATAGTCCCAAACCAACCTCCCCATAAGCCGGTGCACCTGTTAAACAACAAACGAGGGTCTTTCGTCTCAGGTTTGGGTGGTCAGATGGCAGTCGTTCCCGGAAAAGTCGACATAGCAATAAAAAATATCCTCGGCCTCCAAAGTGTACACTTTGGATGTAACTGGAAACTGACTAACTTGTTCGCTGCGAATGTTACAGTACACTTCGAGTCAGTCAGTATCCACCCTTATATTGGTTATATCAATATATTACACATCGACAATTCAATTCCAACTTTTCGTCACTTGGGAATAATTTTTCACACTTATACATGGTTATGTTTTTTTTTTGTTTTGTGAACGAATAGGAAACGTATATGACGTGGCGGTAAAGCTTGCTACATCAGAGGTGGCGGGTTCGAGTCCCGTTAAGTGGAAATATTTGTATTGTATGAATCAGTATGAATATGGTTATTTGTATCTGTCTGCATATTTCTATGCAACTATTTACACACAACTATTTAAATATCTATATTTTGTTGGTGATTAAAAAAAAGAAAAGAATATCAAGTTTGCCTAGGGCTTAAATCTGGACAAGAATCAAACTTTTTGTAGTATTACTCTCATTCAAAGGCTCCTAGAGTTACACACGTCCATAGGCCACGATAACCGCTTCCCATCAGGTGGTCCATGTGCTTGTCTCCCACCTAAATTGTATAAAAAACCTACTTATTAACAAAGTTAACTGAAATCAGTTCAGTATTTTAGGCCTTGCATTAAAACACACGTAAATACATACATAGAATAATAAAATCTATAGAACTGCATAGCTTAAAAGCCTACCGTAGTCGGGCAAGAAAAACAAAATAAAGAAAAAAAATTAAACGCATAATATTAAACAAAAAAAAAGGCAGTGGCCATGTTGGACGGGCTCGCGTCATCTCGTTCCGTCTCGCTGCACATGATATCTATTACGAAACTGTCAACATGTAAACTGTTTTCTTACCGTTTGTTTACTTTTGTTTACAATGTAAACAAACGTGGAGTCAATGACAAAAGAATTGCTTAGTTTAAAAGTATTTACAACTAATTTTTACATCAAAGAAGGGGTCGACCTCGCAATAGAGGGGTCATTCATCAACTCGCTAGCGCAAATTCGCAAACACGCGCGAATTGGCACTTTTCGTTTTTAAATAATTTTTTTAACCTTAAATTGGAAGGAGTTTAAACCTAAGAATAAAACCAGATTTAATAATTCCTCCAGTACTATAAGGAAACTATATCCGAGAGAACCGAGATCTGTCGTTTTGTGGCAAATCCCCCACGTGTACGACGTGCAACAAGCCTCAGGGATTACTGCTAAGTCCACCGCAAGACAAGGGAGTTTGTACAAGCCACGGAATAGCTACCTATTTGAGCTTCCCGAACGTCGTCGTTTGAAACAATTACTGAACGCTTTAAGCAATATGAGTTGATAAAGAAGTTGGTAATAGATGTTTATGAAACTTGCATAATAAGGATTCTTAAAACACGAGTGTGACACGACTGTTTTAAGACCAAATTATGTGCAGTTTCTTACACTACTTTGTCTAATTTCGTGAAATATTTTATATAACTAGTTAATTTGTGTAAAATGACAGAATTGTTGGGCGCCAAAATCCTAAAAAAAATTCGTTCATCGCTCATGAGCAGCCACATAGACATACAGCACAGAAACCTACTTGTTCTATCTGAAGTTGTATCGTAATAGAAAAAAAGATATATTATGATACAGGATAATAAAATACGCCGTATGTCCACCAATGTATGAGGAATTGTTCGAAATGACTCAACTTATGTACGCGGAAGGAAAAGTGCCAAAGGACTTTAAAGTGAGCAAAACAGTCACACTGCCTAAAAAACCAAATACCCTTAAATGTGAGGAACACCGCACTTTAAGCCTCATTTCACAGGTCTCAAAAATACTCCTAAAAATAATGCAGAACAGATTAAGAACTAAAGTGGAAGAAGTAGTTGGTGAAGATCAGTACGGTTTTAGACAGAAAAAAGGGACAAGGGAGGCTATACTGGCACTGAGACTAATTGTGGATAGGAGAATGGAGTTGGGACTAGAGACACATCTGGCATTTATTGACCTGGAGAAGGCATTCGACAGAGTGGACTGGAAACTCATGATGACTGCACTTTAAGATGCGGGAGTGGATTATAGAGATAGAAGGAGTATAATGGAATTGTACAGAGAACAGGAAACAATAATTGAGGTAAATGGAGAAAGGGAAACAGCAAGAATCCGACAAGGCGTTAGACAGGGTTGTCCGCTGTCACCACTGATATTCAACATTTTCATAGAGAGTGCCATTAAAGAAATTCAAGAGAGTTCTAGTGGGGGGGTCAAATTCAATGGGAAGAATATTAAATTTATCAGATTTGCAGATGACATTGCTGCGCTAGCTGAAAACAAAAATGATTTGCAAGACTTGGTTAACACCATGAGCAATGTTTTTCAAAAATACCGAATGACAATTAACAGTAAGAAGACTAAAACAATGATTACATCGAAACATCCAACTAAAAATAATCCTATCAAATTAAATAACGACTACTTAGAGCAGGTTGATAGTTTTAGATATCTCGGTAGTATTATAAACAGTGGCTCAAGGTGTACACCGGATATAGTAACCAGAATCGCAATGGCTAAGCAAGCATTCAATAACAGGAAGCATTTACTAAAGGCAAAAAGCAACTAGGAAAAGATTTATCAAAACTTATATTTGGAGCATTGCACTCTATGGATGTGAGACGTGGATTGTGACGCCGCCGGGGGATAGAGACAGGATAGAGGCGTTCGAAATGTGGTGCTGGAGAAGAATGGAAGGGATAAGCTGGACGGAAAGAATGACAAATGAAAGAGTACTAAACAAGGTTCAGGAAGGAAGGTCTATATTGGAAATAATAGAGAACCGAAGAGGAAAGATGATTGGTCATTTGATAAGACACGACTTATTCTTAAAAACATCATTGAAGGGAAGGTGGAAGGAAAGAGGAAAAGAGGTAGACCAAGAGGAACGTTTATGGCACAGATAAAGGAAAAGATACAGGTTGCGTCATACCAGGAGGTCAAGGGTTTGGCGGAGGAGAGAGAAGAGTGGCGATTACTCCACCGACAAGAGCGCTGCTCTTAAGTTTAGAGAGAGATGATACAGGTGGCCATTAAACAGCTGTATTATAACGTAATTTTTTAAATTTATTTTGATACTCTGTGTGTAAAGACTATATCATTAAAGTTCTGTTTTTAATTTTTTAATATGTAAATTTCAATATGAGATTCGATAAAACATTTAGTGTTAATCGAGGTATATTTATTATATTTGACCCGTTTGGAGTCGAAACGCTGGGTTCCTGGGGTCCATGCGCAGAGTCGCTTTACAAAGAAATAGCCAAACTGAAGTTGTCGACTTTTCGCATGACTGAAGGGCTGGCCTCTATTTTACAGAAAGGATTGGCATTGCCATCCAACGGGGCCTTTTGGACACGGGGAGGAATTTTTCGATGCTTGATTTTTGTCCCTACCTTTATCCCTCTCTTTTCTTCTCGTAAATATTTTAGCTTAAGTATGTTTAGTTCGTGTTATTGTAATTAATATATAATAGAGTAATTTTATGACGTACATACAATGAATAAAAATGGTAATGATAAAAAATAGTAAATATTTTTTAGTATGTGTATTACGAGTATACTAGCTGACCCGCCCCCCTAGACAAGTGGCAATTCGTTGCTCGGCGTATGATGGAATAGATTAACAAATGTATAGGATTTGACGTTTTTGACATTCGTTGACGCCTGTCATATACGTCAAATCCCATACATTTGTCATTCTATTCCATCATACGCCGAGCAACGTATTGCCACTTGTCTAGAGGGGCTGGTGAACTTCGTGCCGCCATATTTTTCACCCGAGTGGTATTCTGATCCCGTTCCCGCTGCATATCTCTAAATTTATCAGTGTTTCTCTACAATATTATGCATTTATTATACATATAAACCTTCCTCTTGAATCACTCTATCTATTAAAAACAACCGTTTCAAAATCCGTTACGTAGTTTTAAAGATTTAAGCATACATAGGCGTAGTACTATTACTTATTCTGTGACATAGGGACGGAAAAACAGCGACAGCGACTTTGTTTTATAATATGTAGTGATAGTGATAGTGATATATATATATTTAGTAAGTGTGTAAAGTATTATCCGCTAGCGATTATCAAAAGAAAAAGGAATAACCGAAAGCGCCACTTTACATGAGTTGCTGACCAAATTAATTATGAACCTATTGAACAAAGGGCAGGTCAGAAGCACTTGAAACTTATATAAAGTTTTAATGACAGTAGTGGAAGCTCATGATGTATTTAAGGATAGGAGTAGAGTGCGCGCTGTTGTCTGTGCCTACCCTGGAGGGAAAAAATAAAAAAAATAAGTTAAAAACTAAAACCCGGCTACCTAAAAATCACGCTCTAAAAAGTATTAAACAAGAAAATATCTAGGATAGCCGTGGTCGTATGCCACTTTTTCCTGGAATAGCATGTATCGTTTTGTTATAGTAAGTGGCATACGACCACGGCTATCCTAGATATTTTCTTGTTTAATACTTTTTAGAGCGTGTTTTTTAGGTAGTCGGGTTTTAGTTTTAAACTTTTTTTTTGGGGCACCCAGCAACTATAATTTATACATATTTGAAATGTGCTAATTGAGCTCTTTAATTTGATACCATACACGGCATATTATCTCAAATTACACAGTGCTTTATGACCGCTAGAGGGCGCCACATTAGATTTAGTGACACGTCATATAGCCTATAACCAGCGGACGATCAAGACGATTCTAACGATATGTTATATGTCCTTTTCTAATAAGTAGTTGAGCAGTTATGAGGGAACAAACGAACATACATACAAAGCCTGTCAAAATCATAACCCTCCTTTGGTTTTGCCCTAGTCGGGTAAAAATAAAAAAACCCGACTGCTGTCTAAAAGATTGAAACAAGCTTGATAGCAGGCGGTACCCATTTGCCAATCATAAACCGAAAGAAATTTAATGGGTACCGGCTGCTATCAAGCTTGTTTCAATCTTTTAGACAGCAGTCGGGTTTTTTTATTTTTTAATAATTCATTTTATTTTAACCTTTTTAGTTAGGATATGACATCTATATATTTTTGTAATCTCCTTTTAATTCTCTTCATTTTGATACCCTACTCGATAAATTTGAATGAAAAAAAAAATTTTGCCAACACATATTTTAGCATCAAAAATCTACCGTATACTTAGTTTTTGTTGGAATTTTATGTACCCTATGACACTCGGGAGATGAATACCTTTCATTTGAGACCCTATTCATCAAAATCCGTCCAGGCGTTAGGCCTGCAGAGGGGAACAAAGAAAACTACATACATACATACATACGTACGCGCAAAACACATTACCCTCTCGCTGGCGCAGTCGGGTAAAAATCAATGCCACTTTTCGTTGTTAGTTTATAAGTCAAGAACGGCTGAATCGATTTGGCTAATTTTAGTCTTGAAATATTGGTGGGTGTCCAGGAATAGGTGCAGCGGAAACGGGAAAAATATGGCGGTACGAAGTTCGTCGGGACAGCTAGTGTTTGAATAAATTTATGTTTAAGGAAGATTATAAAACGACTTTCATAATTCTCTTAAGACAAAGTTTCTAAGGAAACAAATTAATATGGAGAGTACTTTACTTTCTCCTGGGATTTCTTTCATGAATTTATTACCTGACCCTACTAATATTATAAATGTAAAGGTTTGCTCGCCGCGTGGTTCCCGGCAGAGTAGAATTTGGGCCACCCCATCTCCTCCCATGCGGTGTCGTACAAGGCGACTAAGGGATAGGGCTGTTTAACATCAGACAGATATATACAGCCACGACTCAGCCTATACATGGCTCGAGCCAACAATAGTGCCCGGAAAACGGAAATAGGCTCACCCCCTATTCACCTCTGCCTAAAGGCAGAACTTTAAACTTGAAAGTTTAAAATAAATTGAATATTTTTGCAGTCTCCGTAGTATGACAGTGGTTTTGCTTTAGCAGAATCGAGGGCCTGGTGATAGGGTTCCGTTTTCACTCTTTAGGTACGGAACCCTAAAACGGATCAGCGAGCTTCGGGCTAGGATTAAAAAGCCGTTTAAGTCAAACCAAAAGGAAGAGAAGGAGTTGAATCCCAGTAGCCTTACCTGTAAAGACCTGGCAAGTTCCGTATCATTATACCGCCCGGTAGTTCTCCTGTCGGGGAGGATGTATTTCGGCAGTGACTTGAAGAACCAAGCTCCTGACTTCTTCCACATCTCCCGCGTCTCAGCGCACAAGTTGCACATGTATGCCTCTCTGGAGTATAGGGGGGACCTGCGAAGGAAATCAGCATCAGCTATCCGATCAGACAAGGGAGCGTATGATATCTACCAAAGAAATTATCTCTAGCGTGTATCCTAAATGATGGGATGGCATGGTAAGAAAACCATTCATAAGAACAGAATGTATTGTTGAACCATGTCATATGCTTACAAATCAACGTAGAAAAATGTGCCAAACTCACACACACACATTTTTAATTCATCTACACTTTTGGTGTATTAACTTTAGAGTAATAGTTCGTGCAGTGTCTATAAACATACGATGGCATTTTCGTTATTTTTTTAAGTCACTGATGCTTCCGCTCAACGTCCGACCGGCGCCGCTCGGCACGCGGTACTAGAGGCAAACGTTCCAATTGACTCGTTTTCGGATCTTCACGATTTTCGCGCAATAACATATCTACTTCTTTTTATATAATATCTTTGGTTGAACCTAACATACGAGATTCGACTATCAGAAGATAAGAAAAGAAGTTATGGTTTGACGCTGTGATAAACTCTTGTTGTTTTGCTTTATATTATTCTGTAAGTAAGTATAGGTATTAATTAGACGACACACCCGTATCATTCCCTTTTTTAACCGACTGCCAAGAAGGGTTATGTTTTTAAACCTTTAAATCACGTATTTCTTTAATTTTCTAATAATATATGGGAATCTGACAGCCTCCGTGGCGTAGCGGTAGTGAACGCGGCCGCTACGCAGGAGGCGTGGGTTCGATCCCCGCTCAGTGCAAATATTTGTGTTCATGAAATATGGGTATTTGCATTGGTCTGGTCGTGCCTCGGAGAGCACGTTAAGCCGTCGGTCCCGGTTGCCATAAGAACATCTATGGCAGTCGTTACGGGTAGTTGGAGCCCTCAAAAATCCAAAAACAGCAGTCTAGCTGCAAAGCTTCGATATCGCCTAATGTTACCATTGGGATGTGGAGGTCAGATGGCAATCGCTTCACAGAAAATATCGAGGTCTAGCCAAATCCGTAGTTAAGACTGGCAAAAAGCGGACCCCAGACTCCGAGCTGAAAGCTTCGGATGCGACTGGGAATTAACGCTAAGAGGAAGAAGATATGGGAATCTGCCCGATTTGTTGAGTACCGTGATGAACTGATGATATATTCAAACCTTCCTCACTAAACAGGCTAAGTATTCAACACAAAAATATTTTTTTCAATTCGAACATTCGAACCAGAAGTTCCTAAGATTAGCGCGTTCAACTAAACAGACAAACTCTTCAGCTTATTATGATATTATATTAGTTAGTAAAATATTTATTTAGATTTACAATAATTATAGGTCGACCGCTTAACTCAGGCATCCGGTACACGGGCGGGAGGCAGCACGAGAGCGGGGGCTTGGATAAAGCGAAACAAATGAACAAACAAACCTAAAATCAAATGAACATAAATATGTAGTGTATTTCTTTATGTCAAAGAATCAAAGAATCAAAGAATCAATTTCGTTTATTCAATTTAGGCACATATAGAGCACATATGAACGTCAAAATATTACAATTCGATGGTCCCAATTAAGAAAGTCGATAGTTTCATTTTGTCGATTTTCACTTTTTTACATAAATGTATTCGCAAAACTTAAAACTGGGGATGACAAAATGATGACTTCGAAGTTCGAGATACTCGAAGAGATCGAGCAATTCTATATCACGGACGTGTAAATCAACGGGACACAGCGATGAGGACCACAGAGCGCCACTAAACCGAGGATTTGCCAGATGTCGAGCAGTGCGAGGCAGAGGCGGCTCTCAGGCATCTGAAGAACAACAGGTGCCCTGGTGATGACAGAATTACTACTGAGCTGCTGAAAGCAGGTGGCACTCCAATTCTGAAAGAGCTAGCAAGCCTCTTTAATTCCCTCATTCAGCAAGGGCTAACACCTAGGGCATGGAGCGGGAGTGCGGTGGTACTGTTCTTCTAAAAAGGCGATAAGACCTTGCTGAAGAACTATAGGCCCATCTCACTCCTGAGTCATCTCTACAAGTTGTTCTCGAGAGTCCTCACAAATCGCCTGTCGGGTAAGCTCGACGAGTTCCAGCCACCTGAGTAAGCCGGGTTTCGAAAAGGCTATAGTACCGTGGACCACATCTATACTGTTCGGCAGATTGTAGAAAAGACGCAGGAGTACAACCAACCGCGGTGTATGGCGTTTGTGGACTACGAAAAAACCTTCGACTCTATCGAAACCTGGGCAGTGCCGGATGCCCTGTATGATACTGCCACAAGAAGGTAGACGGAAGGTGGACACCTAGGTAGACTGACGACCTGCGAAAGGTGGCTGGGATGGACTGGATGCGGAAGGTGGAGGATCGGCAAACGTGGCGCGCATTGGGAGAGGCCTATGTCCAGCAGTGGACTACAGTAGTTGATTGATTGACTGTCCAATAATACTTTTTTATTTGTTTTTATAGTAATTTAGCCAAGCTAAGCTCTAAATATAATTATTATGTAACTACCTAATATTGTTCGTTTTATTTTTTATTTTTTTTCTTACATTCACCGGACCTCCTAACCCATATTCGACATTTTTTAATTCACGACTTAACATTTAAAAATGTCGCATATTCCACTTCCAACCAAGTTCATCAATGAAAACCCAATTAAAAATGTCGAAAGTGTCACAATCGACAGTCAGTCAGTATTTTTATCCGTGATAAAATGTTGTATGTACATTTTCTCCTAAATTACAAGTGTTTATGTAATTTTATCTATTACATAATATAACTATACAATGTTCATGATATATTCCAAGTTTAAGGTTCCTGCGATTTGTATTTTCCTTTTGTTCGTAAAAATAAACTTCAAACTGCTCTACTGAAAAGTGGTCATTTTGCAGATACGACTTTCTTGATTGGGACCATCGAATTGTGTCAAGAAGTATGTGAACAAAAAATAAAATATTAAATAAATTACATAAAGTAAACCATTTGAAAATGATTCTTTCGCTGGTTCGGTAGTTGGTTCTACTGAGAAGATACCAGCAAGAAACTCAGAGAACTCAATAATTATCCTTTTTATTTATTTATTTATTTTTTAATACGGTTTTTATACAATTTACAATGTGCGGGCAAGAAAGTGATTAGGTTGACCATGCATTTTTATCATTAAGATATTCTTCTACTTTATAATAAGCTTTTTCCATTAGACTTTTTTTCACGTTTATTTTAAAAATATTAAGTGGCATGTCAACCAAATCCTGAGGAATTTTATTGAATATTTTTATACTGTTGCCTACAAATGAATTACCAACCTTATGAAGCCTGAGTATTGGCACTGCTAGTTTATCTTTATTTCTCGTATTATAATCATGTGTGTCCGAGTTTTTTTTTAAAAGATTTAAGTTCTTCCGTATGTATAAAATATTATCGTAAATATATTGACAAGCAACCGTTAATATATTAATTTCTTTAAATGTTTCTCTCAGCGAGTCACGGGGTCTGAGGCCGTAGATTGCTCGTATCGCGCGTTTCTGTAATATGAAAACAGTCTCAATATCGGCAGCTGAGCCCCACAGCAGCAGACCATATGACAAAACGCTATGAAAGTAACTAAAATAAACTAATCGTGCCGTTTCCTCATCAGTTAGTGACCTTATCTTTCTAACCGCATAGGCAGCTGAGCTAAGTTTTCCTGCCAAGGCTGTGATATGAGAACCCCATTGCAGTTTACTATCTAGCGTTATTCCCAGAAAAACTGTGGTATTAACTACTTGAATTGATTCATTGTTCATTACAATATGAGTATCTATCTGTCTTACATTGGGCATAGTAAACTTAACATATTTTGTTTTTTTTGCATTGAGTAACAAGTTGTTACTTGTGAACCAATGCAATATTTCGGAAAGGGTATTATTCACATCGTCAAGTACTACTTTTTGTCTATCAGTTTTAAAAATTAATGATGTGTCATCTGCATATAATACTATTTCACAAAGATTTTTAGTGAAGTAAGGAAGATCATTTACATATATCAAGAATAAAAGGGGTCCTAATATCGAGCCCTGGGGTACTCCCATGACTAAAGGGGCGCCAGAAGAGTCAGTGCCATTAATGTTGACTTTTTGTACTCTGCCATTGAGGTAAGACTTTATTAAGCTAAGTGAGCCATTAGAAACACCATAATAACCTAATTTCAATAACAAAGTCTCATGATCAACACAATCAAAAGCTTTTGATAAATCACAAAAAATACCAATGGCATCCTGCTTCTT
Organism: Eilema depressum; assembly: GCA_914767945.1. Lineage (NCBI taxonomy): Eukaryota > Metazoa > Arthropoda > Insecta > Lepidoptera > Erebidae > Eilema > Eilema depressum. The sequence continues at coordinate 16,564,221 of OU612032.1, forward strand.
CTCCCATGCATCAAATATATGTTTGACGAGTACAACTCCTGCATCCGTCGTGTTTCTGCCTTTATGTGTTATGTTAATGTGTGTAACCGGCAGCGATGCCTGAGTTAAGCGGTCGGTCTATTGTTGTATGTATTTTATTTTCGTTTCAGTTTAATATTCAACAAACTATCAGTAGCTCTTGTAAAAGTCTTACCTGTGAGGAGGATGGTCAATCACGCACTTGGAGCAGGCCGTATGTCTGCAGATGGAGCAAGTTCTTAGAGGTGCGAGCAGTCGTGCAGTCTCGCCGCAGAGCAAGCAGCAGCGAGGTGCAGGCCCCTGGGCTGAACGGCGCATACCTAGTGGAAAAATGGAGAACAGTTCAGTAATTTGCTCATCTAATTACTATTATAAAGGTTTTAATATCAGCGAGTGAAACTATTATCTTATCGCCTATGATCTCCCCGAGAACTGGGCTACCAAATGTAAAAATACTTTTGATTGATGGCACTTGGTGGAACTTATTCTTTAACAATTGGGATGTTCATAACCGTCAATATTTCACGCACAATGACCCAACAAGGAGGCTAAGTGCGGACAAGAGGGTCCCCTTTCCAACCGTCAATATAAACCTTTGAAAATGCCGAAAGGTGAAACGAGTCGGGTTTCGCCTTTCGGCATTGATATCTTAACTTATACTTCAAACTATGTGACAACTACCATCTCTACTCACTCCGCGACCATGGCTGCTGAAAAGTAGTCGAAACGTCGGGCTAAAAGTAAATAGGAATAACAAATATGTCGCGGTTGAATCCGTTAAAAAGTAGTTTTATTTCATTCGCGTTGCCTCCACGCATTCCTGAGAAAAATGTCTTGACAAATAAACGGACAACGAAGAGATCCTTATACGGGATCCGAATTTTTCCTCTTGAGTTACGGAACCCTAAAAATATATCTAAATACGTTTATACGTTCCACATCCGTAACACAAAACTATTCTGTAATATACTGTTTTGGTTCAAAATGCAGAAGCTATGTATACCCAACAATCGCATAGCATCACATTACCGAAGACATCTTATTACCGAGTTACCATGCAAATCACGTCACAGTTAAAAAGAACTTCGTTACCCGCGTACTTGAATCTATAAATAGAACCTCCCTACACCCCCTTTATGGTTTCCCTGTACGGGAAAAGGCCGGCGGGTGTCAAGGAGAAAAATTACCTACATGAATAAGGCCAATTACGTCCAATGTTTTTTGATAAAACTATGAGTGTTAAATTGCTTTTATGTTTAAAACAGAATGAGGTTCTTATTTCGTCGGAATATTTTTTATGTGTGTGCAGCGATATTTTTGTCATGTATTTACGTCAGTGGCGAGGGTCCCTATAACCCGTTTCCTGACGGCTTGCTCTGCAAAGAGAAGTCGTGGTAGAATTCCATACAAAATTGCTAAGTATGTTCTATAGGGGAAAGATTTTTTTTCCACTGGCCTTTCTTTTTTAAAATTTTCACCCTGTCCTGCTGATTTACGTTGATCATAGCGTAAGTACGGGGGAAGGGAAAAAGCGTAAGAAAGGAAAAGGTCTTAAAAATTAATATCACAAAGCTCGTAACTCAGTGTAACCTACCTGCTTTTAGCTTGACCTAGAAGTCGAACTCTGGACCAGAGAAAACTTACAAACTAAGCTCATTTAAGTGCGGACATTTATGTATTTCTTAATTTATGTAAGTTTAAGTTTTTCCTGGACACTGAGGATTATTTGAGTCATTCACCATCTCGCGATCGTCAAATTCGCGAGCGCGCGCGAGTTGGCAATTTTCGATTTTGAATTATTTTTGTGTCATCAACTCGCGCGTTTGTGACAAACACGATGTAATAGATTAAATTAGGTACCTATTTTAAATGTACAAGATATTTTAGGCTAGCTTCTTTTTCTAATCTCTCAATGAATTAGGATTCCCGTGACACAAAATAAATATGAACACTTTTTAAGAACCCCTTTCGGAGTCCCTCTAAACTAGATGGATCGGACTCTCATAAATTCGGATGGTTGGCTATCCTACGTGTGAACATCACAGCTGTCCAAAGAAAGAGCCAAAATTTGGTCGTTCGCCCTCGATCGGTTGGTGTATACCTTGCATTACCAAACTGTTTTGGAAATATATTACAACTTTATCAGACTGGCTATATAGGTACAGGCTAGAGGACACAGGTAAGGCAACTGTTGCGTCATGGGATCATGATATATGAAGTAACTTCAACGTTTGGCACATCTTTTGGGGTTTCATTGTCCGTTTCGACTATGAGGGTGGTCTCTAATACTTATTATGTACTTTATGGTTTAGGATATAGGGTTTATTCTCCTTTATTGTCACATGTAGGCCGTAAGTACCAATGTGAAAGTTAGTGAGGATAAATGGATGAATGTTTCGTGCTGTTATACGTAAAAACGACGAAACAGACCTCGATGAAATTTTACAATGAGGTGTTCCTGTGTTAAATTGCAAGGATTTCTGTGACCACTCTATGACTTACGAGGCTAAACTAACCCCTGCAAAGCCGGTATATCTACTAATTGACGGTTGAAATTTTTTCCTACAGTCCCGGGTCTTTTAAGCGGGGCGTTGAAGAGCATCAGATAAGGCCGTCATACTGAGGGCTATCATTGCAGCATTATTTTGTAATTTTAATGGTAACCTTCATTTCTAAAACTTCCCCCTTAACTACGAACATTCACGCGCCCTACATAAAATAAACATAAGGGACAGAAGTAGTCACCGGACTTCTCCATGCGACTGCAATGTGGTGGTCTTCAAGAAGGGCATTAGAAGGTTCCAACAGTATCGACAACACGACTCTGATGCCCCTGTTGTTGCACACATCTATAGGCCACGGTAACCGCTTTCCATCATCCGTGCGCTTGTCTGCCACCTATACGTGGTATAAAAACACCCGAGCTTGGAGGAGAAAGCTTCGAATACAACCGGAAACAACAGTAAGACGATGATTCAATTCTTCGATTCAACTAAAATCTGCTTAGCAACATACCTTCTAGCCTGGCGACCAGTCTGCCCACCCTTTTAGCCTCCACCTCATCTATCTTCTCAGCTCGCTTGACGACGGCTGCTATGGCCTCTCTCTCGTTCGCTGTGAGAGGAGGCTCACTCCTGGCCGCACTCCAGCCAGCGCGGAGTCTGCAACAAGAAGTTAATTATGAATTATATTAGATGTGTAGGAGGCCGCCGAAACATGTACACTGACACTGGGGTTAGTCCATGACCTAAAAGGCTCGCAGCGGGCTATAGAGCGAGCAGATATGCTTGGAGGCTCTTTGAAGGATAGAAATCGTAATGAGGTCATCCGATAAAGAACTAAACTTACCGACAGCTCACAGAATAAACAAGCTAAAGTGGCAGTAGGCTGGCCACATCTGTCGAAGGACCTATGGCCGTTGGAGCAAAAGACTCCTGTGGATCCTGAGTGGAGACTGCGAGAAGGCAAATGGAAGGTGGGACTTCTTCTACCCAGATGGACTGACGACCTTAAAAGGTGGCTGGGACAGACTGAGAGAGAAATGGCGCACATTAGGAGGGGTCTATTTCCAGCAGTAGACCACAATAGGCTAATTGATTGATTGAGTAGGCAGTCGCTCCCATGAAAGATAAAACAAACCAATAAAGGGAGAAGCAGGAGACCTAGAGCTCCAGTAAGTAAGTAAGTAAGTAAGTAAGTAAGTAAATTCATTTATTGCACGAAACATGGTCAGGTATAAAGGTGTTAATATATAATGGTGCAGAGCATGTCTCACAGAAATTTCCGCATGCAACATTGTTTATCAAATCAAACTATATAAGCGTTTTTGACAATTGTTATGCCCAAGAAATTGAATAAATATGAAAAATTAATGTAGTATGTAGTACTTTCGACTGGAAAGCTGACCCCACCTGAATTGAGAAAATCCTCAGCTTCTCTAGACAAGTGGCAATTCGTTTATCGGCGTATGATGGAATAGAATGACAAATGTATGGAATTTGACGTATATGACAAGCGTCAACGAATGTCAAAAACGTCAAATCCTATACATTTGTCATTCTATTCCATCATACGCCGAGCAACGAATTGCCACTTGTTTAGGGGGGCAGGGAATGATTAGAAGTGTGATGTTGTGACGTTGCAACGCTCAAAAGTTACACGAAAAAAACTTGTGACATAATACCGATTTTATCTGATAACATCTAATATGAGTTAGCGATACAAGCACATTATCGCACGAAGCAGCGTGCGATCGGTCGATATCGCTCGTTATTACGTGTACAAGCTCGAGCCATTATAAATAATAATAAATCAAAGGGTTTGGGCTATCCCTATGGTGACGGAGAAACAATACAAGTATCACCACCTCATCTCATCCGAGGGGTGTGCCGGGTGTGCTAGGAAAACTCGAAATAAAATCCTGTATCAACCCATGCGTGCCCGTCATTCTCTGATTCCCCCTCTCAGTTGGGGTCGAATTTCCAGTTTAACTATGATTCGGCTGAACTTCGATATTTTCCGCGAAGCAACTGCCAACTGACCTTCACTTCAATTGAAGATAGCAAAGTTCTGTAGTTAGACTAGTCAGATTTTTAAGGGTTGTATCTACCCGTGCCAAATGCCATAGATGTTCGTATGGCAGCCGGGACCGATGGCTTAACGTGCTCTTCGAGGCACATAGATCAATGCAAAAAGACATATTCATGCAAACATAATTATATTTGCACTGAGTGAGAATCGGTTCGCATTCACTATCGCCACAATCCAGTCAAAATAAAGATTTGAGCTTACATAATTCGCATAGAGCTGAAAATTGGTTGGAGTTTATAATACTCGTACACACCTTAATGAAAGAAAAATCGAAAGTTCCCATCCATTGGACTTCTGCAATTTTTACCACGCCACAGACTGTCCAAGATTACAAATAATTATATTTGAGTTGTTAACTCAAATATGTTTCGATGTGAAATAACAAATGTTTCAATGTTTTTGATAAATGAGTTAAATGACCTTTAGTATAAGGAGAGATGAAGCCGCGGGCGGTAGCCATTCGTAACAAGGTCAAAGAGTAAGGTGACTTGTGGACATGAATAATCCTGATATTATTATGCCAGGACTTGGGTTGGTGTGATGATTACCTATAGGTATCTATACTATTGCATTGTTGTAAACTAGCTGTTGCCCGCGGCCCCGCCCGCCTAGAATTCTGACCCCTTCATCGCTGATGTTATTCTGATGTATTAAGCTATATTATTGTAAAGTTTCACTAAAATTCATTTAGTAGTTTTTACGTGAATGAGTAACAAACATCCTCACATACATACATCCGCATTTCCTCACAATCCTCACATACTTACAAACTTACGCGTTTATAATATTAGCAGGATTAATACTGTTCTGTACATTGGAGACATTAGTTATTTAAAAAAAAAAACAACTTAACCCAATTAAGGTTACGTAGAATTAACGATTTTGGACTCAAAAATGTTTTTTGTTCAATTTCTTTCTTGTCCGTTTATACCTAGATATGAGTCTAACTAGAGATCCACAGGATAAACATACTTTAGTTACGTTTTTTTTGTAAATACATACATATTATACATAGAAACACCCAGACCAATACAAATATTCATATTCATGCATACAAATTTGCACTGAGCGGGGATCGAACCTGCGCCTCCTGCGTAGCGGCCGCGTTCACTACCGCTACGCCACAGAGGCAGTCGAATAAAACATTCAAACATCTTCAGAAACTTTCATTCTTATATTGATGGGATTTTTTCACCCTATCCTTGACGATACAATACGGTACAATTACCCGTTATAGCCACAATAGGCTCAAGGTCAGATGTTATTGGTAATCAAGTGGTATGACGTCATTATGGATAGGTAATACGTACTAATAATACACCGATTGTGTTTTCCCAATAGCCTCCAATAATAGGGAATGAGCTACTGAGAAACTGATCACGGTACGGAGAAAAAAAAATCATTTTAGTGGAGCTTACAGAAGCTATTGAGTTGATGCGTGTGTAGAATTTATCAAGTTTTTTTTATGCAATCATAGAGCCAAATGTTCTCTTTATCACCCCCATTATAATAAGTATCACTCCACTCCATTTTAATATCGTAAAATATTGTGCAATGTATTGGCGCCAAAATAAAAATAAAAACACAATGAACAATCATATAAAAATGACAGATTCCAAATTTAAATGTAATATTTTGTTTATTTTTAATTGTAACAGTATTTGTGGCCAGACTAAGTACATCCTAGGCTGTATGTTTACTAACCACGGTAATGAAACCACAATAAAACTCATGGACTATGCTTGGACTATGTCGAACCATGCCTTAAGATGATTACATACGCGAATGACTTTTACCATACAAATGCTCAAGGTCATTCGCTCATATTTGAACCGTAAAAATCAGTAAAACTAATTTTAATAGATAACTTTATAGGCGACGGTTACTAACTAAGAAGATCACGTCATGCTAATACACTTATTTAACATACATTTGAAATTTTAGATTATTTGGATACATATTGTAGAAAATATTTGGTTTCATAAGAAAGAGTAGAGTGATGTTCAGAGCCTCTTTTCAACTATTTCCTCCTTTTTTATTTAATTTACGAAAAGATGAAGCTACTCTGCATATCCTGTAGTATGCAGGCATGTGAATTCTAGATCTGTAGGTTTTATACTTAAAAAGTAAAACGGTTTCAAAAATACCGATTTTTCGATGCTGATCTGATTCGGGGCCTTAAGTGTTACGTAAAACTGCAACTAAAATCCCGTCATCATCTCTGTCCGTTAATACCCAATCCCCAATCCGTGCTCATTACCAAGTGATCTGTTTGCCAATAGCCGGCTCGCCGTTCGTCGACTAGTTTGTAGGTTAAGCCCCGCTTTGTACCTTTGAGTACACAAGCCCCTGTTAATTAACTGACGAACTGAGGGGATATCTATAATCTCTGTTTGTTTAGCCTTTGGTTCTAATGGGTCGTTAGAAGTCGAAGGTAATTAGAAACATTAGTGACAGATTGCTTTTGCTTTTTTAACTTTTTTAAGCCGTTTTTCTTTTGTTTTGATAAAAATCACTATTAAAAAAAAAAGACGTGTGGCACTCGGGGACTGCCGCGGTAAAGCTATTGCATAGCTTTTTTTATCAACTTATGCAATTATAATTACTTACGTTAAGCGGAGCTACTTCGGAGCAGCTCGGCTCGATTCGTGCGAGCTTCGGGGTGTTAGGTTTTTTTCGTTACGGAATTTCTGGATTCGGTCTCCACGCTCAAGGCCCGCGATAGAAGCTATGCAATAGCTTAAAAACAAGCTTTTACTGTTAATTAAAAGCAGAAGACAGTCTCTGTGGCGTGGCGGTAGTGCACGCGGTCGCTACGCAGGAGGCGCGGGTTCGATTCCTGCTCAGTGCACATATTTGTATGCATGAATGTGGGCATTTGCATTGATCTGGACGTGCGTCGTCGGTCCCGGTTGCCATAGAATACCTATAGCAGTATTTACGGGTAGCTGAAGTCCTAAAAAGTTCAACAACTGGTCTAAATTCAATGTTGGATATTGCCAATGGGTTGTAGAGACGATATAACAGTCGCTTCAAAGTAAAATATCGATGTTCAGCCAAACCCACAGTTACAATAGAAAAAGCGAACCCTGGAATCCGGAATGAGAGATTCAGATGCGACTGTAAACTCAGATAAACACAAAGATGAAGAAGACTGTTAACTTTTAATTAGAATCAAGTACGTGTCTCACTGCCAGTGAAGGACCAGAAAAGAGTAAAGTGAGAGCTATACTTAGAAGCGAGTAGCGAGTATGTCGCTGCGATAATTTTGTCGCTGGAGGAGCAATTACTCGCAAGTGAGTCGTACCATTCAGTCGAGGCAGCTGCGACGACGACGGTACATCCTTGAATATCTGCGCGCTCGTTTAGTTTTCTGATCGCTTGCGATTAATTTCTTTGACCGTCGTTGCGATAAAACTATAAAAAATAAAATCTCACCGCCAGTCTACGAACAGTAGACAGTAAACAACTATTCATATAACCCACGCATTTCTTTTTTATACTTGATCAATTTTTTTATGTTTCTTGAGCGAGAAAATAATAAATAGTAGGTCGTTTTCTCGCCGCCGTCGGTGGGACAAGGGTATTAATATTACTAGGGAGGTAGCCAGAGGTGGGATATAATTTTCAAGGGCATAATTACGGGTAATGCCAACTACAGATTTGTATTTTATTACTATTTTTTTTTCACAGACCTGTGAAGGTGAAAAAATTAGTCGTCTTGATATTCTTTGTGGTTCTACATCTAAGTAATTGCAAATAATACGATTTTGAAAGATTTCAAAGTAAATAATGGCGAAAAAAAAATATGATGAGGTCACACTTGTGCGAAATGTGAGACTTGATCACAAATCTAAACGTAAAGCACATTCGTAGCTAAAATGTTCGTAGACCGTTTGGGTTATGGCTCTACGAAGACTTCTACGAACGTCTTGTGCTACGAAATTGTGTAGCAGTCCGACTAACAATGATTACCACATACATAGAGGAGAGTGACCAAATATGGAATACCATTTTGATTTTTAGGCATAATTTGCACAAGTTTTATAAATAAAAAACTTTTTGTGGTAATTATTAATGATTATATATTTGCACTTAAGTTTATAACAATTTTAGCTTATATGGATTAGTTTAAGGTATACTATGATAAATTATAAAAAATTAAATAACAAGGAAGGTACCCATATACGGAATAGGTACCCCAATTATGGAATACTGTAAATACTATCAAAAATTAACCTTAACTTATATGAGACTCATTGAAAACTTTGGTATAATGTAGAAATTAACACTAATTATTTGCAAAAATCACAAATCCAGGTATCAAATTCTGGTCCAGCGCAATCATAATGTGCCCAGAGCCCACACATGAGGCACTTGACCATAGTCCATAATTGGATACTGTAATCTGTCCATATTTGGATTTTCCAACGATTTCAAACTGACATTTACGTTTTATATTTAAGAAAGTAATACCATCTAATACCGCTATAACATACAAAAGAACATCTCAACGGTCTTTAAAAGCTATAAAAACAATACTATGTGAACTTTCTGTACGAAATACTTCTTTTTTATATACCTTAGAAAGTTATGCGGGAGTGACAAAACAAAACACTCTCTCAGCGATGACAGGACTCTCTCGACTGACTTGCCACGACTTGTATTATACGCGTGAACGGGAGTAGAATGAGACAGAAGATCACTTTTTATTGCGTGTGTGAGTTTGCACTTGAGAGAAATGTAGGTATTCCATATTAAGAATCTATTCCATATTTGGTTACTTTCCTCTAATATTAGTCACACCTGTAAATTCCCGAGGGGGTAGGCAGAGGTGTATTAACGGTAACGCCCACATTTCAACAACTATTATTTTCGGTCCCATATGATACTGAGTGATCCTATTGCCGTCAAGTGGGTAGTTTTTATGGGCTGTATGTTAACTGTCGAATGGAGAACAGCGCTATTCCATAATCACCTTTTACGAATCCCACGGGAAGAGATGGTGTAGCGTGTAGCCATACCTAAGGTATTCTACTCCACCACACAATGATTATCAACAAAATATTTAAATATAATCACGCCTCTATCTCTAAAAGTGTAACTAGTACAGAAATGGTAATTATAACTTCATGAAACTCGGGAAATTTACATTAATTTAAAGAAATTTGTGCAAGAAAGAAACTCCAAATTTAACTTTTTAAATTCTTAGAGCGGTCCCGATATTCATTGAACACGGACCAATGACCCAGTTTCATTCAGATCAAAGGACCAGCTGTACCGGTGCAGGTTTGAGCCAATAAGTTTGTTATACGAACAAACTTTGAAAAGATCTGATAGCATTTTTTTTATCGTGTGAAAAAACCCCACGGATACACCTCCGCCGGAGCCGGTGGAGGAGGTTATGTCGGACTTGAACCGACTAAAACGCACGCCATCTGTGGGCCGCCGGTTGCCGGAGGTGAGGTAGTCGTAGACATATCCCTCGCACCCCGGCCGACCCAGGGCCAAATCTCTCGATCTGGCCCTCTTCCGGTGTGGGGACCACGGAGTCCCCAACTCGCCCCCAGGTATGGGGAGGAACGCAATGCGCGCCGCGGCCACTTGTAGAAGATGATTTTAGTATATAACTTTATTCGTAACGTCGGTAACTTAGTGGTCAAGGAGTCGGTCGAGAGAAAACCCATTCCTAGCACAAGCAATTAAACTTAACTGGAGGGGTCAGAAGGAATATTAGTAAAATATTCTTTAAAAAAAGTCCCGTCTAAGATATGTATAGAAATTAAATTATCTACATTTTTGTTCACTCGAAAATACCTTCGGATATTACCCAACTGCGCAGCGGGGATCAGATATGTCAGACTCGAACTGACTCCCGCACGTCTCGGGTCTCAAGATATCGGGGCGTAAGGTGATAATAATTATGCTGAGGTACACTACAGTCCAAAACCCCTAGACAAGTGGCAATTCGTTGCTCAGCGTATGATGGAATAGAATGACAAATGTATAGGATTTGACATTTTTGACATTCGTTGACGCCTGTCATAAACGTCAAATCCCATACATTTGGCATTCTATTCCATCATACGCCGAGCAACGAATTGGCACTTGTCTAGAGGGGCAGGAGATAACATAACATAACATAAACCCACGCCTATATCCCCGAAGGGGTAGGCAGAGGTGCTAGCACCCACATATCGCCGTTTATGTTTAGGTCCCAATGTAATAGGAGGAGGGCAGGAGATACGGACCGCAATTTCTGATACTATTGTTCTATGGTGGTCCCTAACTTGACGGCCTTGATAGATGCTTTTTCACGCCCCGCTATTGTTCTTACTAATACTATACCTACTAAATCAAATTACTAAATAATTTATTCAAACTTTTGAAGCATTTATTATGCTGACTATTCAAATCGATTTAGAAAGAGAAAAGAGAATCGACTTCAGGCGAGACTCGAACCCGCGATCTTTCCCTTACAGGGGGAATGCTCTGACCACTGAGCCACCGAAGCCCACCTGAAGCCGATCCAAATTCTTCTATTCTTCCGTTTTGAGGTGACGCCCGCCCGAACATTGTAAATTGTATAAAAACCGTATTAAAAAATTAAAAATAAATAAATAAATAAAAAGGATAATTGAGTTCTCTGAGTTTCTTGCTGGTATCTTCTCAGTAGAACCAACTACCGAACCAGCGAAAGAATCATTTTCAAATGGTTTACTTTAATTTATTTGATATTTTATTTTTTGTTTACATACTTCTTGACACAATTGTAATATTTTGACGTTCATATGTGCTCTATATGTGCCTAAATTGAATAAACGAAATTGATTCTTTGATTCTGTGATTCTTTGAAGGCGATAACTCTTTTCTCTTTAAAAATCGATTTATTTAAACTGTTTGCACAAATAAAATAAATGTACAAAGGTGGACTTCATGCCATGGGTATTTTTTACCAGTCAACCTTATGGTGATGCAGAGAGATCAAAGTAGACCATGGAATCAAGTGAGGTATTCCGTAGCCGACCGCATACGAGAACTGCCGACGCACGCAGCACATGCGCGTAATTCATTGCGGCTTCTCAATCGTCCCCTTTAACCGTGTCGGAGTTTAACAAGTAATGGGTACGGTATATCTGCTGCATGCGTTGGCAGTTGTCGTATGCGGTCGGCTACGGAATCATACCTACCATTTTATTACTATGCGATAACACTAAACACTGTTAAAACAGACGCTTCACTTTATTTATTTACTAGCCTTCCGCCCGCGGCTCCGCCCGCGTGCATCTCGGGTAACGCGACCTTTGCTCATATCTTCGGTTCTACTCAACCGATTGCGATCAAACAAACGTAAGATTTAAGTCTGATCAAGCCCTTTCTAACAAAAAAAAACCGCATCAAAATCTGTCCAGTAGTTTTTGCGTCCATCGCGAACAAACAGACAAACAGACAGGAAATTAAAAAAAAATATTTTCGTGTTCAGTATCGTTAACATAACATAACCCAAGTATTTTTTTTTAAATATCTCCAATGTACAGACACGGCCACTTTACAATTATATAATAGTATAGAAGATAGATACAGATGTAGGTATACAGATTCCCAGTAGTCTCGGTACTAATGAACGCGGGATTGAATTTCATTGTAATTGCACGAATGCCAACGGCGGCGAGCCACTGAACCGCATCGTTCGCAAGTATGCACTATTAAATACTCGTATTTCATTTAATTAAATGTATGAAATATTTCTCTTTGAAATTTTCAATCATAGAGATTTACAAAGGATTCTCTTTTGACACCACTGCCTCTTTGTATAACAGTCCTACTTATATGTAATTTATAATTAATATTAAATTGACATTAACTAATAAATTAACTACAAAAGCAGTTTTTGTTTGGTGCGTGGTTGTGTATTTAAAATTGAAGAGTGTTTGTTTGATTGACTGCATTCATATTAGAAACCACAACCACTAGTTTGAATTTAATAATTATTTTTGTAATGAATCATCCACTTATCATCACGCAAGGGATTAGATTAGTTCATACATATCAACAAATCCAGCAGCTTTCAACATGCGTGTATTTTTTATTCAATCTCCTGAAAAACTACCTACCAAACAATTTCTCTTAACTCCAAGGTGTTCTAAGCTCGCTAGTGATTACAAAAAGTACAGTTACACGGTAATTTTCTGTCCCAGTGCGTTCAGTCGCATACAATGAGGCTTCAACTAAGTGGAGCGAGGTGCACCGGCTTTGTCGCACTGCAATAATGTAGATGGAAATGGACGCTGTTGGACTGGAGCTAAATATAGTCATTTAAATCATTTGTCGTATAGCTGTCGGTGAAATAGAGCCGCTAAATATGTTCCTATAGGTGACAGTCGGGGTCAAAACTCAAAAGTAGTTTTTTATGCAAGACATGTTAAATTAATTGTGAGCTAAAGGCAAGGTCTCAAGAAAGGGGTTAAATTAGCCTAATTACCTTTTTTTTACTACTATTATCACTATTGCTACACTTCTGCCTACCTTGACGAGGATTTACAGGCGTAAGTATTTATGTATTACTAGCTGACCCGGCGAACTTCGTACCGCCATATTTTCCGCCCGCGTGGGCGGAAAATATGGCGGTTATCTCTAAATTTATCAGTGTTTCTCTACAATATTATGCATGTATTATACATAATATATAAACCTTCCTCTTTAATCACTCTATCTATTTAAAAAAACCGCTTCAAAGTCCGTTGCGTAGTTTTGAAGATTTAAGCATACATAGGGACGGACAGACAGCGACAGCGACTTTGTTTTATAATATGTAGTGATAGTGATGTATTTCAATTTAGTCTACTGCAGTCAGTAGACCTATGTCCTGCAGTAGCAGGACATAGGTCTCTCCCAATTTCACCATAGCACCTATACGTTGGTTAACTGAGAAAATTGTCAACATGAAAATCTTACAACACATGAAATAGATGATAAGGAAAATACTATAGGGGTAATCGGATAGTGGGGCCATAGGATATCGATATATCTCTCGGTAACAACTGCCCAGCGACCAACGAGCGACCTCGACATTAGATACGTTTGCCGAATTTTCTTAGGAAAAATATATGATCACAATAATCTTATATTGAGAATCGGTTGCTACGGTACTGGCGCTTAAAACAATCACTTAAAATACTTTGGAAATCTAAACGCATACAGTGGGAAAACCAAAGGCTTTATCCTACTTATCTTTTGCGCTGACGGCACAGAATCTCTCTGTTCTTACAGGGTCGACAACACGAGTGTCACTCCCCTGGCGTTGCACTCACCCATAGGCCACGGTAACGTCTTACCATCAGGAGAGCCGTATGCTTGTCTGCGACCTAAGTATTAAGTAATATAAAAAAATATAGAATAAGAATAAGAATAAGAATAAATTTATTGTTCTATAAACCTGGTTACATTATTAGAAAATTGATCATGGTCACCTTTTAAGCAAAGAATGCCTGTGTCAGGTGACCACGCTCTTCCATAACACTATACAAACGAGTTTATGGTTATAAGAAGTTGGTAAGTATAGTAGTTTAAGAATGTACAGTAGGTATATGTGGTGTGTGTGTGTGTGTGTGTGTGTGTGCGTGCGTGCGTGCGTGCGTGCGTGCGTGCGTGCGTGATGAAACGAAAAAAAAGAAACCAGTAGTAACGTGAAGACACGTCGTCATCTGCTGCTGTATGTGAACGGCTACGAACTAGTACCTTAATATGACAACAAGAAGTTATTATTTTTGTAAAAGTTGTAATTTTAAAGTTTTGCACTTAACCCAACAGTACCCTTATACTGCCAGGTAGATTATGTGCGAGGGACTCTCACGGTTACAAACTCAAAAAGAAACTTTTGACGTAAGTAAACACAATTTAAGGAGGTTTAAATCTGTTTTATGGGTTCAAAACTAACTTGACTAGTGTAGACTTCAGTGTCTTTGGTTTCCGGGTTGTGTAAAGTGTTAGTGAGCTTTTTTTGTAATTAAAGTAATTCCTAGTACCTAAATGCATGAATATGGGTATTTGCATTGATCTGCTCGTACCTCGGAGAGCACGTTAAGCGGTCAGTCCAGGTTGCCATACGAACAACTATGGCAGTCGTTACGGGTAGTTGGAGCTCTAAAAAGTCCAACTTCGATATCACCCCCATTGGGTTGTGGACGTCAGATGGCAGTCGTTTCACAGAAAATATAGAAGATCAGTCAAATCCGCAGTTAGACAGGTAAAGCGGACCTCAGACTTCGAGGTGAAAGCTTCGGAAGCGACTAGGATTAACGCTAGGATGAAGAAGAATAAGGACCAGTAATCATACATTAAACAACCGGCACACAGTGTGTCGCCCCATATACAAAAATATAATAATGCATTATTTTTTACACATGTGTAGGGTATGGTATATCATTAGACAGAATTCAGACTACGTAATCGCAACACCAAATCAAACAATTTTTAAGATAGGTGTTCAAAATATTATTTCAAAGTGCCCACTTTGTTATCATTTACTAGACATCAAAATAAATTCGCTGTTGAATGTGGCTTACTGTGCATTCTTGTGTTTATATATAACGAGTATCGCATTTTATTAACAATATTTATCTATTGCTCAGTGCTTTGACCTAGTTATTTGTTAAAAAATCTGTTACCATGGGTGAGTATAAATGATTAATAAATATAGGCTAAAAAAAAAAGGATTTGTAACTTTATCGAAGGTTTAAAAAAAAACACCTCATTATACCTTTCTAAATTTTTTACAGTGTATGAATACTATTGTACATTTATATATAACATTAGTTGTATTTGCCGATTCTTGCCGAAATAATAGTTATAATTTTTTTTAGGGAGTACCTACGTCGAAAGTGACTTTTAAATCTTGTTTTCAAATCACTGAAAATGTCGCCAAAAATTAAAAAGTACACGTGATTGTCAATCATTTACAAAATGTTTATGGTTTGCATGCCATCCCCGATCATATAAACCAATCTACTAAAATCTGCCCAATTTATTTTATTAAAAATCAGCAAAAAGTGGACTGAAAGTAACTGAACAAAGAACACTTTTTTAAGCAAATATAGTGATTGGTTAGAGACTGAAGTGAAGTTGGAAGATTCAGTTTTTTAATATATCTTGGAACCAAAACCTTCGACAAGCGGTAACATGTCGGCAAAGAGGAAGACCTGAGAAAGATTTTTCAGAGTTAGGTACGCACTCCGTCTAAGAAACGCAGAGTAGAGTAGATGATCTTCTGAAATAGAACCAGAGTGTTGAGTTAGAATGAGCAGTTTTCCAGTAGGTATTTATAGGGTTCCTAAGGACAAGCTAGATGGCGCAGCCGGCACTTTTGGTAAGAAGAGTGTGGTCTCACATCTAGTGTTCCCTAATTTATGGAAAAAATGTTCTTCGGTTTTGTAATAATTTACTTTACATAAATGTTTTGACATTTTTTTTGATAATATTATTATAAATATAATATTATTTTAAATTACAGACAGTGACGCGAAAAGAATTAAGCGTTTTATCATATTTTATCTATTGTAATATGGGTAAATGAAATTAAACTTTGGCAACATCGCACAAACAAACCACAGAGTACATTAAAATTACCAAAAGCTATGCTAGCGTCATCTCTTTATGATTTAAAAACCAACTGATTATTATACCTACTGGAAAACTGCTCATTAGAAACACTACAAGCATTAGCTTTGAATCAGATTTAGGATTCAGTGTCAAAAAGTACCTATAGCTATAGGTACCTATATCTGATCCGGGTATTGCTAAATATCGGAAAATAACATCCAATTTTAGTAAATATATCGAGGAATACATCGAAACTAAAGAAAATCACGATATTTCGCTGTCAGGTAGTTCATCGAACGAAGAAACTTCTTCATCAGATAGCGAATGACTACTTTTTTTATTGTTTTGATTATTTATTGTTTTTTTTTTATTTTTTGGTATGACTTTTTTTTCTTAGTTTGTAACTGGGAAGAGGGAAATGGTTATAGAAAACACTTTTATAGTTTACAAATTATAATATACCGTTACAAGGAACTTATGATTTTTAATGATTTTCCAATACATTCGTTACACTGTGCGGCATCCGAAGCACACCGAAGCGTACCATGGGAGAATCCGGGAATATTAGCAGGAGTAAGATAGTAAAATTAGTTACTCCCCTGGTATTGCACACGTTCCTAGGCCACGGTAACTACTTTCCATCAGGTAGGCCGTGTGCTTGTCTGCTACCTAAGTGGTCTAATATTAATAAAACAAGGGTGAAGCAGTGAGCAACAGCTAGTGAGTTTTTTTTTAAAGAACGTGGAAAAAAAATATTTTCAAACCATACTTTCCAAATTAATGTCATGCTACTTCTTTAGCACCTCGTAGAGTTTCAATTACTTTTAAATTTATCATGTGATAAGTGCAAGCTGTTAGAGTAATTACGATGCTACTAACTGCGAAACGACAGTCCACAGAGCCATGAAACTCAATTAAACTTAACCGGGTGTTAGTATTTACTAACAAACACTACGGAAGCTGTAATTAAAGTTTGGCGGGTGGTAAAGCTGTGCTTTTACGACACTGATGGAGAAAATTTTAGTGTATAAATTGTATAAAATCATCTAGTCAAGAGGAGCGAAGGGTGCAAATAAGCAAAAAAAAATTTTGTGATCAGATAGATAGATAATAGATAGATAATTCTTTATTTTACTCCAATAGATTTACCTACAGTATTACAAGTAGGAAGCATGTTACAGTTCAATGTACAATGGGCGGCCTTATCGCTAGAAGCGATTTCTTCCAGGCAACCTTGGGATGAACAGTAATGGGTTGGATGGATAGGAATCAGTATCGTTAATAAAACATAACCTGAGTATTTTTTAATATCTCCAATGTAACCTATAGACTCGATCACTCTACATTTTTTTTATTTGGTTCACAAAAAAGAACTCAACCAGTAATATTTCTTTCACTGCAGTTGACAAATATAGGTCATTGCGTGATTGTATTCTACTCAATATTAACACAACATGCAATGTAACGTTGTTATAAGTATATAAACTAATAGTAGATACCTACATTTAAACTTGCACAACATACTGCAATATGATTAGCCTTGTACTATACACATAAGTGCAGGCTTATTTATCATTGAACGCTGAATCATAACAACGATTCCAGTTCGTTCTCATTTATCAAGGCCTTCAAGTTAGGGACCACCATTTTCAGGTCAATAACTTCAGAAATGGTTCGTATCTTCTGTACTGTACTTCAGCTTTTTACCGTCTAGCGGGGTGTTGTCAATTATCTGGTCAAATATATATAACATAATCGGTTCTGTAGATCCGGAGATCAGGCGCGGTCGCAGCTTGAAGTTATGGGGGGGTCACTTCGGAAATTCCTTAAGAAATGTAACCCCCCCTCCCCTTGGTTTGGGGGGGGGGTCATGTCCCCTGTGAACCCCTCCCTCGGACCGCTCCTGCCGGAGATTACCCCAGCGTTTAAGCTCACAAGCTTTACCTCTTTATAATAAGTATAGTTAGTTAAGATAATTCAAATTCAAATTCCTTATTTATCAAAATAGTGTGACACTATTACAGCTTTTTGACGTAAAATTCTGCTCAAAGCTATGTTTACCACCACATATTGAATAAATCACTTGTACTTTTCCACAATTATTTATTTATTTGAACCTTACCGGTTTCACCTTACGGCATTATCAAAGGTTTACAATGGTTAATGGTTAATGGTTAAAACCATTGTAAACCTTACGGCATTATCAAAGGTTTACAATGGTTAATGGTTAAAACCATTGTAAACCTTTGATAATGCCGTAAGGTGAAACCGGTAAGGTTCAAATAAATAAATAATTGTGGAAAAGTACAAGTGATTTATTCAATATGTGTAGCAAGTTCCACCAAGTGCCATCAATCTCCAGTATAAACAGTATGTTTACCACCGCTTCCTAGGCGCTAGTGGAGAAGAAACAGCGCAACAAACTCCACATAATGACAGCGGTAAGTACATGAAGACATTACTAAGATCTTTGAGTCGCAAACCTACCTCATCTGCTAGCTGGTACACTACCTGATAATGTAGCTTTCTAATGGCGAAAAAATTTTTGAAATCGATCATGTAGTTTTTGAGTTACATACAAAAATACAAATCTTTCCCTTTTTTTAATATTAATTAGTGCAGAAGTATAGACAAGTGCCAGCAAAAGGCTCTGGCTCACCCCCTATTACGTGGTACCTAATACAATGATTGGTGAAATGTGGGCGTTAATTCACCTCTGCCTAACTCTAGGCGTAATAGTATGTATGTATAGACAAGTTTAGTGTCCAGTGTCCATACCCTTTTTTGCTTAATAAAAAGCAATTAGGTAAATTGACTAGGTAGTAAAGTACAATATGGGGTTCTTCAAGAAGAGCATTAGAAAGTTTCTTCAGGGTCGGCAGCGCGAGTGCGACGCCCCTGGTGTTGCATACGTCCATAGGCCACGGTGACCGCTTCTCATCAGGTGGGCCGTGTGCTTGTCTGCCAACTAAGTGGTATAAAAAAAAAGTAGCCAATTGCTTATCACTTATCACACAATGGAAAGTTAAAAGTTACTACGAATTCCACTCCACACACGAAAGTGCTTGTAGAAACTTGTGATTTTCCTCTAACAGAGAGATAAGGCTCGATCTGATCGCTATGTCAACAAAGGAATCTATAAATAAATTAGGTTACGTCGATGAGCGGAAGCGGATGCGACAAGCGATAGCGATTCAAGGCTACCATTGATTGTGTAGCTAGTGGAGCTACACATCTTCGTAAACGTACGAGCATTGTTTATGTTTTAACGCATTTATGCGTGTGGTAACACTTATGGTTCATGGCTGTGCCCCTTGGGGTCAAGTGAGGTGCTTGTGTTGTGGGATCTAGAACGCGGATACACATACTTAGACACAATATTTTGTTTATAAATACGTACATATTTACGCCGAGACAAATGCAAATCGGGAATCAAACCCGCGCCTTGTGAGTAGCAGAAGAATGCTCTACCGCTACGCCACAGGGACCGTCATAATATTGATTAGTACATATTGATCGTCCTATACATTTTTTTTTTCAATAAATCAAATTTAACTGCCCAATACCATATTCCCACATCATAAGACCCTCGTCTTATAGTGTGGGAATATGGTATTGGGAAGAAACCTAACCGAACCTGACCTAACCAAAACTATAGGTAATTAAGTACCTACCTAATATTAAAAGTAAAACCTGTGACCTTCGTCTAGTGACCGGCGGGAACTGGAAACGGACCTATAAGATTGATTACACTCGTAAGAGAGGCAATTTCGATTTGTAAACAAGGAAACAAACTCGGCAAATATTATTCAGTTGCTATTAGGCCTCAGGGAAATGATGCCTTTGCCGCGCCTTGTGTACGTTGACAGCCCGCGAATTAAGAGTAGATGTCATAAAATATGACAAAAGTTTTCGCGCCTTTACAGATGAATAATCTCGAACAGAAATTAATTATTATTTCATAAGAAAAGTGATCGGTACATCCGGTCTAGCATATAAATACATATATACAATCACGCTTATATCCCCAGAGGGTTAGGCAGAGGTTAATTAACACTCATGTTTCACAAATTATTGTATTCGGTCCCACGTAATAAGGGGTGAGCCTATTGGTGTAATCCGGGCGCTAGCATTATAATATTATAATAGCTTGTTTAAACTGAAAAGATGTACCCCCACCACAATACATTATTAGACGCGTGATTCGCGCTGACATCTATAGCTATGCTAATATTATAAAACTGAAGAGTTTGTTTGTTCGTTTGGTTGAACGCGCTAATCTCAGGAACTAATAGTTCGAATTGAAAAAATATTTTTATGTTAAATAGCCCGTTTATCAAGATAGGTTATAGGCTGAATATTAATCCTTTAAGTTTTTCACAGTACCTAAAGAGGATTTTCTTAATACATCTCATTCAGAATTTATTTTCTAATATTGTTGATAGATGTTTATTAAGCCCCGCTTAAAGAACCCGGAATTACTTATAGAAAGAGTAATACCCGTATTTGGGGAAAGGATTCCAAACCTTTATCGTGTGATACAGACGGATGGTATTGACTTTATTTTTCCTTGGGGTGATCAGTGATAATCATCCGTTTTTACAGTTCGGAAATCCCCGCGGAACCGACTAAAACCGGACGCCGACTAATTGAAGACCCAACTTCATTTGCCGGAGGTGAGATAACTAGGACGTATCTCTTGCACCCTGACTGACCCAAGGCCATTTCTGGTTACCAGAAGGACCCTTTCGGATGTGGGAACCACGGTGTTCCCCATCTTGCCCCTGGATATGGGAAGGCGCACATGACATGTGCCGCCACATGAACCTAGCAGGCTTCCTACTGGAGTTCATGTATATGAAGGGATGTTTAAGCTTACATCTACTTAGTTATATCAATTTGTTTATTTCAATCTAAAGATCATCCAGAGGTTGCGTGATTTCCTACTTTATTTATTTATTTATTTTTTTAATAAATATTCCACAACATTCCACACAACGCTTTCTAGACCCATGGTAAGCTTAATTAGCTTGTGTTATGGAATCTAGAATGCGGATATACATACTTAGATACTTTTTTTTTGTAAATAAAAATTTAAATATAAAATATTGTAGGACAATATTTTATATTTAAATTTTTATTATACATAGCAACACCCAGACCAATGCAAATATTTATCATGCATACAAATATTGGCACTGAGCGGGCATCGAACCCGCGCCTCCTGCGTAGCAGCCGCGTTCACTACCGCTACGCCACAGATTTAATTAATTTACGCGAGTGAAGCCACGGTCGAGTTGTAGTCAAGTATAAATAATAAAAACTTCGTTCATTACGGTTTGTCAAAGTTGGCCAAGTTCGCTCAAGTTAGCCAATTAAGAGATGTGGCTTGTACAAACGCTCAATACAAACTTTTTAAGGCTAAGTACGAAACTTGAGAACTATGGCGAGGACGTTTGTCTTAATTACAAAACATTTATAAGTAATTGGTACAACATATACCTACATACATACATACATATATTCATGACTATAAATCACCGAAGAAAAGTGTTCGCAAAGGTGTAATAACACGAACACCTACATTTTGTCTACTAAGAATGATTTTCGGTCCCAGCGTATCCAGGGGCGAGCCTATTGCTGTCAAACGGGCACTTTATCACAGGCTGTATGTTTACTGACGGATGGAGAATAGCCCTATCGCGCCTTATACTTATACAACTCCCACGGTAAGAGATGGAGTGGGCCTATTCTACTTCACCGGGAACCAACACTCTCTCTCATCCGAGCGTTAATTCCCAGTCGCATCCGAAGCTTTTCAGCTCGGAGTCTGGGGTCCGCTTTACCGTCTTAACTACAGATTTGGCTAGACCTCGATATTTTTTCGTGAAGCGATTGCCATCTGACCTCCACAGCCCAATGATAACATTAGGCGATATCGAAGCTTTGCAGCTAGAACGTTGTTTTTGGATTTTTTAGGGCTCCAACTACCCGTAACGACTGCCATAGATGATCTTATGGCAACCGGGACCGACGGCTTAACGTGCTCTCCGAGGCACGACCAGACCAATGCAAATACCCATATTTCATGAACACAAATATTTGCACTGAGCGGGGATCGAACCCGCGCCTCCTGCGTAGCGGCCGCGTTCACTACCGCTACGCCACGGAGGCTGTCCACCAGGGAACCAACACGGCGATACATAGAAATACCTTCACAGTAACCACGTTAATAAAACTGCTGGACTATGCTAGGATGTTCATTTTTTTTTTTCATTTTATTTCATTTTTCATTTCATTCCATTTTTCATTCACTATCCCTCTAGCTTGTCTCTGACCATTGTAACTCTTACAAGAATTAGAAAAGGATCAATTCTTAATTAATACAAACATACAGACATGCAAACGGACAGAAGGCCTCCTACATTCTCCTAAAAATCTGTTCAAAATTGAATCTCGATCTACTTAATTTCAATCTCCCAAATGTCGTGTCAATCATTAAAATATAACCACATAACAAATTCTATCACGATTTATTTGTTATTTAATATTTATAGTCCAAGAGCTGGTATCATTTTTTGAGCACATGATTGAGGCAAGCTGAAAACTTGTCACACAACTCTTCTGTTATACCCCAACAGTTACGAAGCTGCAGACCTGGCTGGTGGGTACTATCCTGTTATACCCCAACACGAAGACCTGGCTAGTGGGTACGGTGGCTAAATCAACCAGGGGTAGATTAAAAAAAAAAATCCAAAATACATGTTTGAGGCAATATCTCGGACTATTAATTTTAGCCCCACATATTATAAACTACAATACCTAACCGCTAAAGAACATACTTAGGTAGATTCAATTAAGAATAAAATATAAATAAAGTGCCGTGAAATTAAGAATTTTCGAATTGGGGACAACTTTCGTAGGATCAATACGGAACAACCCGGTATACCTATACTGACAATGACCTGCGAGGCTATTGAAATTAAAAAGCTACGAAACTTTATTAGAGCAGAGGTTTTCATCCACCTAACTAAACCTAGAAAACAGCAATATACAGCAAGACTTAACGACACAGTGAGCTCATTCTACGTAAATAGTAACACCAACAATTTTATTCATCATGATTCGGGTGTTTTGAGATAACATAAGGTAATCCATATCCATACTAATATTATAAATGCGAAAGTAACTCTGTCTGGTTCGCTGTCACGCCGAAACCACTGAACCGATTTTGATGAAATTTGGTACAGAGATAGATTAGACATAGGTAAAGGATATAGGCTATGTTTGGTCGCGATAACTGACATCCACGCGGATGGAGCCGCGAGCAACTGCTAGTTTTCAGTAAAAACACGCAAGAAAACATATGTAGAAATTTACATCTTTATGGCTTTTCGCAAATTTTTTTATGATATTTGGTATTCTCTCTCTAAGGTGCTTGTTGTAAAATTTTTGGCACCTTAGAGACAGTATTCTTTCAATAAAGTACCAAATAACATATATAAGTATCATGAAAGAATTATGGCGAATGGTGAACATTTTCAATAGAGAAACCGGTGGAAAACATTCTACCTTACGAACTCCGGGCGTTCTGTTTTCAAATAGGCTGTATTTTAGTTACTAAATATCGGATATTAAATTTCACCGAACTTCAGATATCTAAAATTACGTATCTAAAATTCAGAATCTGAAATACAATATAGGAATACAGTTTTGGACATTGCATTATGTATATTATTTATTAGAGTATAATTTTAAATATTTCTACCACGGCTTCCTTTTGCAGAGCGAGCCGGCAGGAATCGGGTTATGGGACCCCTTACCACTGATGAGTAGTTATTTGTATTTTAATGAACTTAGGCTAATTGCAGTCCAGACTCCTCCCGATATGTGCCAAAGTACCTAAAGTTGTGCTTATTTTCTAGAGTGTTAAATACATTTCAGTTTTTTACACAACATTACCTATGTAGCCTAAATTTAATAAAAAATCCTTATCAGCCATATTCATTAGATATTCTGTTTTGAATTTGTGAAGCTCGAAGAATTAGTCTGACCTTCCTTAGCTTCATAATTTAATTAAACGGGGTGCAAATTAATCCGTGACTCCGCTTCTAATCTTTTCGTTTCGTTCAAAAATAAAAAAAAATCTTAAATAAATGCATCGAGATCCGAAAAACACTCATCTATTTATGGAAAATTAGCATTGAGTTTCCTTGATAAAGTTATTCAACTTCACTTAGCAGGAAAATCCACAATAAACTTTCATCACTTACCTAAGTAAATGTAAAACTTATCCTATAATTAGGTTAATTGATATTTAAACGAAACAGAATTAATTGACCATGTTTAACATATCTTATTTCCTGATTTCAAATTCAACTTCAAAATATAAACAAAACACAGCTGTGATTGTAACCTTCGTTCATTACTTACTTGGCTCTCAAACATAGCTGCCGGTCGTTCGGACACACATACTTATTGGCTTTACTTTGATTATTCATTGCACCAGAAAAAAAAGAACGTAATTTTTTAAAATTTGCAAGCGCGGGAACCAGGCGGGTCGCGCGCGTTCGCGCCTGTTGATTCCGTCCAACTGTTGCTTCGCGCGTGGAGCCTTCTAATAATCGATATTTTAACAACGCTGCTCTTGTAAACTAACAATATGTTGCGAGTTGCGAGCTACATCCCTTTATCAGTAAGATAAACATTATTTTATATAAGTAGGTACACTGTTTACATGCAGCTTATACAATCGTAGGTACTGCCTACCTACTTATGGGTTAAACAAAAGTTTCAGAGGCTCTTACCATCGCATTTTATTGTTTCGGTATTTTATGATACAACTAAAAAAAAAGTTCCTTCTTATTTTATGGTAGCGTATTGTTTAATTGAACAGGTACATTATACCTAGTTCCTCATTTTCCTTTTACTACCATTCCTGGCCCTCTAGGTACTAAATAAAAGTTAGATGTACATACCTAACTGAATTTTATAGTAGAAAAAATATATAAAATACCTACAATAATTAAAACTGTTTAACGGAAGTACGAACATAAAAGTAAATAACGACTGTAACATAAATAAAATGAAAAAGAACTAAGCATTATTCGTTTCGTGATATTTCCAGTACCTACGATTCGTTTCTGTAGATGAAGGAACATCAAATCTTTGAAAAATTATTGCAGTCATTGCAGTATTAATGACATTATTTTTATTATAAGTACGTTTAACGAAAAGATTTCTATTCATATTCTTGTGTACGATGATGTTTTCCGGTTTCAGTAATTGGTTGCGGATATCGATACCTCGGGGCTCAAAGGGCGTAACCGCCATTTTGGCGAAATTGAGTTTTTAATGCAGTCCTACTTATATTTTTCTCCTCTATCGATCTGTGTATTTAAAGTCTTCCAATTCGCAAAAAAATGGTTCTTACGACCCCATTTTTTGTAGAAAATAAAACAGATATTTTTAGTTTTTGTGCCGTAACAGCAACCACTGTTACTGTTTATAAACGCGAGGGTAGTAAACGACACCGTAGATGATACAAATGTTTTTACGCCTACCATTTTACATCATAAAATTTTTAGGTTTGGGTCGTAAGAGCAGCGACTATTGATATCTCTCATATTGATCAATAAATTTGAGGGTAGTAAACGACATAACCTAGTAAGTAGTAACATAATTAGGTACAGGTAAATCAATAATTATTAGTATTAATTCGTTGCTGAAGAACTACAGGCCCATCTCACTCCTGAGTCATGTCTACAAGTTGTTCTTGAGGGTCGTCACAAATCGCCTCTCGGGTAAGCTCGACGAGTTCCAGCCACGCGAGCAAGCCAGGTTTCTAAAAGGCTATAGCACCGTGGACCACATCCATACTGTTCGGCAGATTGTAGAAAAGACGCAAAAGTACAATCAGCCGCTGTGTATGGCGTTTGTAGACTACGAAAAAGCCTTCGACTCTATCGAAACCTGGGCAGTGTTGGATGCCCTGCAGCGGTGCCGTGTCGATTGGCGATACATCGAAGTGCTGAGATTCTTATATGACACTGCCACAATGTTCGTCCAACTCCAAGACCAGAAGACGAAACCCATTAGCCTCCAGCGTGGAGTGAGACAGGGAGATCTTATATCAAACTATTCACCAACGCATTGGAGGACGTCTTCAAGACTCTGGATTAGACTGGACGGGGCATCAACATCAACGGTGAGTACACCTTCGGTTCGCTGACGACATCGTCATATTTTCGGAGTCGCTGGAACAATTGGGCAAAATGCTGCACAGCCTGAATGGAGCTTCTCGACGAGTCGGCCTCGGTGTGAACTTGGAGAAAACCAAGATTATGTTCAACGAACATGATACACCGAGACCAATTGCCATCGAAGGGGCGACACTTGAAGTTGTTCAAAAATATGTCTACCTGGGTCAGGTTATCCAGCTTGGTAAAAACAACTTCGAGAAAGAAATAGCCAGAAGGATCCAACTGGGATGGGCAACATTTGCCAAATTACGTCGGGTTTTTCTCCTCGCCCCTACCGCAATGCCTAAAAACAAAAGTTTTCGACCAGTGCGTCCTACTTGTTATGACTTACGGTGCCGTAACGTGGCCACTGAAGGTGGGGTTAGTCCACGACTTAAAAGTTGCGCAGCGGGCTATGGAACGAGCTATGCTTGGAGTTTATTTGAAGGATAAAATTCGCAACGAGATCATACGACATAGAACTTAAGTTACCGACATAGCTCGAAGAATAAGCAGGCTGAAGTGGCAGTGGGCTGGCCACATTTGTCGAAGGACTGATGGCCGTTGGAGCAGACGAGTCCTAGAGTGGAGACCGGAAGAAGAAAAACGTAAGGTGGGACACACCCCCAAGCCAGGTGGACTGACGACCTACGAAGGGTGGCTGGGACGGACTGGATGCGGAAGGCGGAGGATCGACAAACGTGGCGAATATTGGGAGAGGCCTATGTCCACCAGTGGACTGCAATAGGCTAATTGATTGATTAATTCGTTATCTGAGTTGATAAAAACGGTGAAAGTGGACCAAATGGTCCACTTTCCTGAAATGTCTACTCGGTTTCCCACTCGGTCTACTTTCTCTAATGGTCCTCTTTCCTGAAATTGACGGTTACAACCATCACTCATCATACATCCATTGATTTTTGGGGTGTAAACACCCCAAACATCATACATCCATTGATTTTTGGGGTGTAAACACCCCAAACATACAAATTTTCGGGGCGTA
This sequence comes from Eilema depressum, assembly GCA_914767945.1. Classification (NCBI taxonomy): domain Eukaryota; kingdom Metazoa; phylum Arthropoda; class Insecta; order Lepidoptera; family Erebidae; genus Eilema; species Eilema depressum. The sequence continues at coordinate 16,591,671 of OU612032.1, forward strand.
TAGGAAAGCTATTTTCGTTGCTTTTAAATTTATTCGAAATATAATTTTACAGTAACCTGCATCACAAAAATTTAAGACTTTTGGTCTTAGAATGGTTTATTTAGGTCAAAAATCGAAAAAGTTATGCCGAAAAAAGAAATTTTGTTTTTGTTTTTTTGCTCTCCTGTAAAATCGACTTTTGGCGCTTACGCCCTTTGAGCCCCGAGGTATCGATATGACATCATAGTTCAACAGATAACCTAAAATAATATTCAATCATATTTATTCATAAAATGCTGATTATTAACATAACGTATAACTTAATTTTCTTTGTTTATAGTTCCCATTTTGTTAACTTAATGAAATATTGAAATCAAACTAATTTATCCTTAAGTACTGTTTCCCGTTGTCAAATTATTGTTTACGTTACATAAATTATCTTTTGTGAGTGTATCCGAATGCGATATGAGACATATTATCATTCTGTCTCTTTCTATAGAAGTAGTGATGTGACAATAAAATAACGGCGCTAAAATAAGCTTGCTAACGTTAACACACAATAACTTTAAAATAATTTAACATTCCATTGGTGTAGTGTTGTATTTGGATGGAAAAATATTAAATGAGGTTTCAGGTTCGATTCTCAAGTTTAATCGTCAGAAATTTCTTAGTAACAGCTCGGAAATATTCAAATATAAATGCTCGGTAAACGAAAATAGGGTCGCAACGCAACACATATCCTAATAAGTGAGAATCTAAAATAGCTGGTGAAATAGGTCTCCGAATGTTATAAATATGTTTCTTAACCCTAGAACCGTACCCATCTTGGACATACACTAACGGTACCATGGGGTACTGGGTAACCCCATTAATAATAACAGTTTTTTGGAATATCAATAAACTTTTATTACGAAATCAACTTACATAAGGGTTAACACAATAATTTAAGACATATTAATCATAATCATATCAAAATAATAAGGAACTACAAACAATTTTGGCATATTTTGTTCTTATGTTCAACACACCTATATGTTTTGCATTTCACACATTGTGTGTGTGATTTGTGGTCTTTGGACCTCGGACAGAAAAAACACCTGCCAGTTTTTAAACTAGAAGGGTTTACCGCTGGTATCTCCCTTTTTTTTTTCAATATAATATCCCCAATACTTATTTGGAAAGGGGTTGATCCCAGGGGTACTGGTGTACCCCAAAAGCAGCGTATCGCGTCCAATCACCAGCAAGACCATCGGCCGACTAAGGAATCGGTGCGTCCCTCCACCTCACGTAAATACAAGGACACGCAACACAAACCGTATAACAATAAAAAAGTTATAAACTATTTTCGAAAATTTTTATTGATTGTACCCCAGGGTACGGTTCTAGGGTGTCTAAAATGTGTATTAATGTTCAAAGGGGTAGCGATAGAATTTCCTATTCATCTCACATAATATGTAGAGCAGACATCCCAGACAGCATTAATCCCAGTTGCATCCAAACTTTCGCCTCGGAGTCTAAGGTCCGCTTTACCTGTCCAATTGGGAATTTGGCTAAACTTCGATATTTTCCATAAAACAACTGCCATCTGACCTCCACAACACAATAGCGATATCGTAGCATAACAGCTAGACCAGTTGTTGAACTTTTTAAGACTCCAAATACCGGTAACGACTGCCTTAGATGTTCGTATGGCAACCGGGACCGACAGCTTAACGTTCTTTCCGAGGCACCACCAGACCTGTGTAAATACCCATATTCATGCAAACAAATATTTGCAATTATGATACAACCCACGCCTCTTGCGTAGTGGCCACGTTCACTACCACCACGCTACATAGGCTGTTTAGACCCTATATTAACTGTTACATAATTTACAGTTACATTTAATGCTTTAAATACAACATAAATTTGGCACATATAATAATTATGACAAGATAATAGCGATACGCTTTACAAATATTGATGGATAAATGAATGCAATGTAACTATAACTATCAATCTTTTTTGACAATCATAATTTTTGATTAAAATAATGGACAAGCTATCTCACAACTTTTTGCGGTTGGAATTCTTCTATAGTTACGTTTGGTAGTGTTCAGGTACCTTAGTTGGTCAGAGAATTCCCAGAGGAATTGGTCGCGGGTTCAAGTTTCATCCTGGATATTATCTTTTCGATCTAAATCAAAACAGGAATAAGACATCAACATTAAGTTAAACATCATCTTCATGTAGACGCTTTCTCCCGATTGCATCCCTGGCCAAGATGAACCCAGAGCTCAGGGTCCGCCTTCCGGCTCTTCCTCCTCCACTTGACACGATTTTGGGCGTCCATGGTAGTACACGACGTCAAGCCAGGACTTCTTGGGCCTATCCCTTCTACCTGGACCCGGCGTGGGCGCCATTGTCAGGCATTTGCTACCAACGTATTCTGGCGGTTGCCGCAAGACGTGGCCGCACCAGCGAAGGCGGCTCTCTTGCATTTTATCTGCGGTGTCATGGACATGAAGGCTGCCGCGGCGGCAAGAGTTCCTCACGCAGCATTTTTATCTCCGTGACATGCAGCTCTTACGTGCTTACGCTCTTGCTCTCACAACCATGTAAGAGGACAGGCTTAATGATCGTCTTATAAATAGACCTGCCCCTTCAACCTGACTGGCATTTTGGGATCACCCATGACACCAGTCATTTCTCACCACCTGGCCCACGCGGAAGCAATGCGTGCCCTGATGTCGTAGTTGATTTCACTGGTCACATGAAGTACAGATCCCAGGTACTTAAACCGAATCATCGCCTATGCGGACCGGTGTGAAATCTGTCGAGTTTAACGCTAAACTTTCTGTCATCGCTACATTTAGCTTCATAACACCGTTCTCAAGCGCTTCCTTCCACACTTTCACGTGTTGCACCAATCTGCTCCTGTCCGCGTCCTTCAGCGCAATATCATCAGCATACATGAGCAACCACGGAGGCTGCTTATGTGGTTTTCTGATACTGTCCAACAAGACGTCTAATACCGAGCTGAACAAGTAAGGACTAAGGACGGATCCTTGGTGTACTCCGATGGTGATGTGGGAGGCTTTTGAGTCACCAAAAGCACTCCGAACCACGGAACCAGAATCATGATACATATCTTGGATGGTGTCAATGTAGGTCTCTGGAACTCCCTTAGCCCACAGTACCCACCAGATCACCGCGCGAGAAACACAGTCGAAGGCCTTCTGCATGTCTAAGAATAGGCAGTGCAGGGGCGTGTTCTTCGCCCTGTATTTCCCCACCACAATCCTTAGGGAGAACACCGGATCAATGATCCCGTGCCCGGGACGAAACCCATACTGACACTCCGAGAGTGTACTCTCCTGTCGGATCCGGGAGTCGATTATCTGCTCATAGAGCTTCATGGTGTGGGACATTATCTTTATACCGCGGTTACTACCACACTCCTGCACCGATCCCTTGCCTTTGAATACTGGCGTAATGAAGCTCAGTCTCCATTGGCTCAGGATCTCACGGTGAGAAGTACGCGGTTATACAGATTTGTTAGAATGCTCACACCACGAGCACCCAATGCACCCATTGCCTCCAAGCCTCGATGGGGATTTCGTCGAGGCCGAGTCTGTACTTCTGCAAGCGTTATCGGTGGCACTAGTCCTTGTTTCGGAAAGAGGTCTGGTGGATGCACCTCTTGCTGCTTATTCAGCATGTCGTTGGAAGTATGAGCGCCATCTGCCCTTCATCGCGTTTTTCTCGTAAAATCATTGGCCCCGGGGTCTTTATTACTCATTAACATATTCATGTATGGAAAAATATCAGCGCTTTCATCGTTTTATCTACGTATTATTAGACTAGCTACTTAGTCGCGTTTATTGTAGATAATGTTTAACCGGGACAATTTGCTTATTGACCGGGACGCCGGGACACCAGGCCTCAAACGGGGACATGTCCCGGCGTACGGGGACGTATGGCAACCCTACACTACGCGCAAGTAGCGTGTGACGTCACTTGCTAGTACGATTTTGTATGGAGCGTTTTCGGGCAAATCAAATATCTTTAAAACTGTCGTATTTGTCATAAAAATTTCATAAATTAATACAAAGTGGTAATTTTTTGAGAGAAAAAGGAAATTCAAATTGCCTATTGTTTATAAAATACATTTTACACAATATTCTATTCGGGATGATAAGGTCTTTCCTATAAAATCATGTATAAACGTACATAAGTCTATGCAGTAAGCCATTTAGACTTATGCGTAGCCATTTTCTCATTGAATCAATTTAGGTTCATTATTTTTTCATCAATAATAATCATTTATAATTATTATGAATCAGTTGCGATAGCTCTAAGCGTGCTAATGGTGATAAAAATAGTACTAGCAGTAGCAGTAGCAGTTAACGAGTAACGGTATCGTTATCTCACCAACTTTGACAAGTAAACATTCCATTCCAAGTTGTTTGTACATCCCTACCGTACTAAATTTGACATTTCACTTTTTCAGTTATGATGGCGCACTTGCGAAAGGTGCATATTTTAGTGTAACGTTTATTTTTATGTTGTGCTGTGAAGTGAAAATCAAGTGATTTAAATGCCGTACCGCAGGCGTTTCTCAGCCAAGATGCCAGATTTCGACGACGAAGTTACTGTCGTCGATGTTTACGATTTGGCTTCGGACATTGGCAAAGAATGTGAGATAATTATCGAAAAATACGGCCCTGACGCTGTAACAGCGCTCTTGCCGAAGGTGATTAATGCGCTAGAGTTGCTAGAAAACCTAGCGGTGAGGAATGAGAAAGAAAACCAGGCGTTGCAGGAGCTAACAGCAAAGATTTCTCAGTTGGAGAATGACAAGATTGAGAAGGCTGAATACAGGCAACGCTTCGAGAAGGTAGGTGGTAGAGGTCATTGTTAGGCAAATAAGTGTTATTTGTTGCTGCTGAGTGCGTGTTGAGCACCGTACATACGAAATATTTGGCGTTTCAACATTGCAACTGCATCGGATTCTGTTGCAACAAAACAACAAACGAGCGATGGTATTGCGCGACAAACTTTACCTCGGTTCCGTTCACGTCTAATTTAAACAATCAGAATTGCTCTTAAACTTTTGAATTTCGAATAGCAGCATAAACATCTCTTGTATTTTTTTACTCGCTACGTTGGATAACATTGAGTAAAAAACGTTAAAAAAAGTTATTCATCATCTTGGTTGATTGGTGGGAATATTTTTCTGCTAGACAGTACAATATCATGATAATAGTAGTGATGTAATAACCTCTTACCGAGTTATCTGCTTTCATTAGATGTAATAAATAAATTAGTATGTTAATGTAACGTTTGAACTGCACTAAAAGCATTTATATGATGCTTTGTCTGTGGTATTGTTATAAAAAAGCCTATATGAACTTTATATTCAAATATTATTCTATGGCTTCTGTGGTAATTAGACAAAATCACGTTTTTATTGGTCAATTTTATGTCAGTCACTATAATCGTTGACAGTAAAATGGAAACAAAAACATATTTATGGCCATAAAAACTCAATACAATATTGTTTATTAACGTGATGTAATCCAAGTGTATTTTTATAAATACGGAAAATTAATTAAATCTTTTAACATGCACTATCTTATCTTTATGATAATTAAATAGACTTCTAAGTGCTTGATAAATTCATTAACTTATTTATTAAAACAATATTTGAACTTTGGTTTAATTAGGTAAACCCTTTGGAAATTCTAACAAGAAACAAATAATATAAGAAAATGCAGAAATTTTTTTTTTTTAGCGAGATTATTATCAGCTCATGGGATTGATTCAGTCATGTCATGTCATTCAGTCATTCTCAACAGACTTACTCATATTCATAGTAGAATATTTTCAAAATTCTCAACAGACTTACTCATATTCATAATAGAATATTTTCAAAATTCTCAACAGACTTACTCATATTCATAATAGAATATTTTCAAAATTCTCAACAGACTTACTCATATTCATAGTAGAATATTTTCAAAATTCTCAACAGACTTACTCATATTCATAATAGAATATTTTCAAAATTCTCAACAGACTTACTCATTTCATAGTAGAATATTTTCAAAATTCTCAACAGACTTACTCATTATTTTTTTTTTTTTTTTTTTACTTATAGACTTACTCATATTCGTAGTAGACTATTACGCGGTACTAAAGAAAAGTGCTTCTGTTGTTTTCGACATACAGTTATTGGTGTTAGAAATTGGCATCGTAGCTAGCCAATGACTTTTATAAAAAAAAAGGGAATTGACTTAGACCCAATATGTGGAGAAATCTAAACTGATTACAGACAGATAAAGAAAAAAAAATAGGATTCCAATTATTGGTTTCCAATTTGATATGGTACTTTTATTAGAGTATTTTGTTAATGTACAGAAAAGGTAAAATACAAATGGCATACCTATATAAAGGCATACTTACTTACTGCAAGTGATTACTACTTATTATAGACAAGTGATTTAGTATTTTTACTATAGTATAGTCCAGAATTCAAACCTGGACCCTCGCAATTGTAAGTCCTATTATGCAATCACTAAGCCACCAATGCTTTAATTGCACGATGATTTTAATGTTCAATCAATTAAACCCCATTTAAGACTACTATTTGTGTGATTCACAATAAGTATATAAGTGCCCTTATACAGTTAATTGTATGTTTACGAAGCGCAATATGCACTTGGATAGTGTTTTTCTATAAGTATTCTGTTTTTCATATTAACATAGAGGAATGCATTACCCAGAGAGGCTCAGTGGCAAAGGTAGACAATTTCAAAAAAGGAGGCCATTCCAAAAAAAAAATTGTACTATGCGGTCTGTTGGGATTTGGGAAAGAAGCCGAAAGGGACCGAACTACCTCCCTCTCAGACCCCGCGCCCATGGCGTAGCTCCGAATTCACACCGTGGGTCCACTTCATCTGAGAAACCCCACTTGGCCCGATTTTCATTACTTCGGCTGGCCTATAAGTATGTCTGTTTAAGGGACTTTCCGGTGGTCCAGAGAAGGTTACGTTACGTCCCATGGAAGATGCTCCGATAGAGGGACAAAAGAGATGGGTAGCGGCTGGCGGCCCTTGCGCCGCTCGCGCATATGAAATTTGGAACAGAGTTATATAATAGAATAGAATATTTATTTATTTCTTACTCAGTGAGTAAACCCAATTGCTTATATATATTGAATAAAGTACTTGTACTTTTCCACAATTCATTTATTGTTTATGGTTTAAATTAATGGTTTAAACTAAAACTACACATAAAATATTGTAGTTTTAGTTTAAACCATTGTAAACCTTTGAGAATGCCGTAAGGCGAAACCGGTAAGACAATCTAATATATAAAATTCTTCTGTCACGGGGTGCGTAATCGAACTCCTCCGAAACGGCTTGACCGATTTTGATGAAATTTTTTGTGCTTATCCGGTATCTATGAGAATCGGCCAACATCTATTTTTCATCCCCCTAAGTGATAAGGGTGCAGCGGGAACGGGATTTGAATACCACGCGGGCCGAAAATATGGCGGTACGAAGTTCGCCGGGGCAGCTAGTCTTCTTATTATATAAAAATGAATCCCTAAATGTGTTGCTAAGCGCAAATCTCGAGAACGGCTGGACCGATTTCGCTAATTCTTTTTTTAGAATATTCCTTGAAGTACGAGGATGGTTCTTACGGAGAAAAATTAAAAAAAAAAAGAATTGACTGTTAGGCGGTACGAAGTTTGCGGGGTCAGCTAGTAAACAATAAATTAATTGTGGAAAAGTACAAGTGCTTTATTCAATATGTGTAGCAAGTTCCACCAAGTGCCATCAATCTCCAGTATAAACAGTCCAATGCTTATAGGTTTTTTCCCGGAAGTAGGTACTTTGGATCATGTGTATGCGATCAGTATTTGATGCGAACGGAGCCGCGTGCAACAGCTAGTGAACATAATTAAAGAAAGTATTTAATTTGGAAAAAAAATCATTGAATACTTTATTTGTATTGCAACATGCTATGAATAAAATGGTCCATTCATTGCCATCTTATTATCAATCAATGCCAGTATAAGATTAAGACGAATGAAGTGATTGTATGGGGCTCTTTTGGGGGCAAGCCAACCTCACCTGTAAGGCGATATACCTACTACTGTGGCACTAAAAAAGTGAAAATGGCTTTCCTCTCGGGTTTGGGGCGTTAGCGGCAATCGTTCCCATAAAAACAAAATTAATCCAGTTGAGAAGTGAGAGAGTGGACTTCTGACTTCAATGTGTGAGCTTTGGCTGCAATCGGGATTGGCGCTCTAATGAAGAAGATGACGTCATTGATGTGTAGCTACTAAAACGGTACATTACTGACGGACAAACTGCTTGACAATGTATTCCGACTGCTCAGAATGCGTTTTTAGGACAGCCGCGCCATCATAATTATTATGGGAGTCCGGGGTCCGGGTGCGCCGGGGGCGCGCCACTAATCTAAACTATGAATGGTTAATTCATCCCACGCACGCTCAAGCTGTGGACTAAACTCCCTACTGTGGTTTTCCCAAGCGACTGCAATATGTGGTTCTTCAAGAAGGACATTAGAAAGTTTCTACAGGGTACTGGGTAGGCAGCACAAGTGTAACGCCCCTGGTGTTGCATACGTTCATAGGCCACGGTAACCACTTTCCACCAGCTGTGTGTCTTCCACCTAAGTGGTATAAAAAATCATTGGTTGGATTAAACCAAAGAGATATTTTAACCAAATAGACGTCATTTATTGACTGGTTCTTTTGTGATTTGAGGTGTTCCTTTGCGGTGGTCCGTATAGTGCGAATTTTGCGACTTTTGTTCAAGATGTTTGCCGGCACTTATAGTACGCGTTAATACTCATATTATGACAGAATTCTGTTGTTTTGATTTTATCTAAGTAAGTGAATCGGACCTCATTATAGAACGACCAAAGATTTTGATAATAGTTACACATCATTTGCTAATTGACCATAATCAAACTTAAATTTACTTCTAGATAATACTCGCTATTAGCTCTAAGTATATTGATAACATAATGTACTACTCAGAAACTTTCTACTTCTACTACTCTTTAACATTAAAAAGTATCAGAATATTTAGTTTTACTACTTATCGGACTCCCAATATTGCCTATAAGGACATCAACCACCTAGCGCCTGGTTAAAGAATGGTACAACTTTCATTCTAACTTGCTGCGAACACCCTGCTGCGTTAAGAATTTCCCTGTGGAAAGAGAAACTCTGAACACTCTCTGACTTCCTGCCTCTTCAGGAAAAGCTACCCCCATGGCGGTCTCTCAACCATCTACGGTCACATCACCAGTCGGCCGGTCGAGTCAAAATCTATGCTGGAGGGGAATGCGAGAGTCAGTTGCATCATGTTACTGCGGAGCCCTCGTGCAGTCCATGGCGCACTTGGTCCCTTATGTCCTACCTCCTGCATTAAAGCCACTGACAGCGCGTTCGAGATGGCAGAATTGTATTCTCGAAAAATTTAAAAACGTTATTATCTCTCGAAAGTGTATGAGTTAACTAGGTAACCTGTTATTATCTGTGGATACGAGACACGATGCAATCTACGACGATAGAGTAGTTAGACACCGCTATAGACTAGATACCACGAAAGGGCAATAAGCCTGAGAGTACTTTTACTTGCGATCGTCTCACACGAGCTTTCACTGCGCCCGAAGCTCTCCTTTCACTAATTTAACAACTATTCTGAGACATCGCAACAATTTGCGAGGTAATGTGGATTGTATTATCAGATTGCGTAACATTGCAATTGGTTTGTTGATTAGGAGTATGAAGGCAATCTTTAAGATGGTTGGATACTGTCTGATGGGTTTGAACTTTCATTCAAAATTGAATAATATTGTACTAGTTTTTTCCCGCGGCTCCGCCCGTATGGATCGGTTATCGGTTATCGCGACCAAATATAGCCTATGTCCTTTCTCAAGGTCTAAAGTACCCCTATACCGAATTCCATCAAGATCGGTTTAGGCGTGAAAGCGTAACAGACAGACAGACAGAGTTACTTTCGCATTTATAATATTAGTATGGAGTATGGATGGTTATGGATTATATTTACGCCTGTATTAACAACCACATTTCAGCAACTATGATTTCCGGTTCCACGTAATAGGGGGCGAGCCTATTGCCGTCAAGCGGACATTTTGCCATGGGTTATGTTTCCTGTCGGTTGGAGAACCACCGCTCTAGATAAGTAGGCAATTCTTTCTTTCTTCTTTCTAGAATAGAATGATGAATGTATGGAATGCAATACGTTGGTTTAACGAATTGCCACTTGTCTAGAAGGGCAGCTTCTTAGTCGCCTTCTACGACACCTACAGGAAGAGATGGGGGTCACCCTATTTTACTCCACCGAAAACTAACACAGCGAAATTAATAAATATTAATTTTAAATTAATCATTGTTGATGTTTTGCGTGATGAACAAACAAAACTTCTTATCAAACTAACTTCTCAATGCACCATCATTCTTCCAACGACGTATGCCTATAAATCTCAATCCTTATCTGCATAGGTAGGTACTAGAGATGTGTTCAATAAACATTCGTACCCGTGTACGCGGATATCCGACTTGTTTTCGTATCTATTTTTAGCGGTTTATAGACGTATTTTTTTAGTATGTAATTTTTATAAAAAGACTGATTTTTCAACATTTAGTAAACACAAATTTAAAACGCAGTTCAGATACGTATATCTATATTATAATAAATAACGTACAATTTTAATTACAGGTCAGTATCCATATTGCGGAACTAGACACTAGAGCGCGTAGATTGTTGATAAATATTGCGATTTGTGATCCAGTAGGTATCGTCATTCAATAATTTAGACATTGTTTATATGCGCCCCTAGAGCCGGAAGACGGACCCTGAGCTCCGAGGTTATCTTGACTTCGGATGCATTCAGGAAAATACGTTTCCAAGAGGATGATGATGGTGATGATTTATGCGCCCTATCGTATCCGCGAATATAAATTTTTAATCTTAAACAATCTGTCACACCTTGGTTCCATAAAAATGCAAATAAAAAGAGAGAAACTCACGATTATTCATTTTAATTAGCATAGACCATGGCCAGTGTTTTTAATGAAAGACTTTGAACTAGACAATGAAACGAATTAATATTATTTTTTTAAGTTTTATTTTTTATGAAGGTTTTAGGTTCAGTTCAGTCTCTAGGCCTTTGAACTGCTACTTCCCACTATGACTAATAAAATAATGTGAAATTCTTTTTACCTAGATCTTAGGTTACATAAAAATTATGTAAATTATATTGTTTTTTTGTTTTTGTTTTTGTAACCTTTAATAAATTCAAATATGTAAGTATGCACGCTTGTAAATTTATTATTTTTCATCCTGTTTATGATTTGCAATCCGTTTTAATAATCAGTCGGGATTTTTTATTCTTAATAATTTATTTTATTTTATACTTTTTAGTTATAACATCTATTGGTAATCGTCTTCTAATTTCCTTCATTTTGATACCCACTTGAAAAGTTTGAGTGAAAATATTTTTTGCCAACGTACATTTTGGAACCAAAAGTTCACCATATAATGATATTTTCTGAAGTTTACGCGAATAACAAATAAATCGCGATAGAATCCGTAAAAAATGCAGCACATACAGCTAGGGTTGCCAACTCTTTTTTCGAGAAAAAAAGTATATTTAGGTCTGAGAAGAAAATTGAACAGTATTCTAGAAAATAGAACAGTATTTTACAATTACATAAATTAATTTTAACAAAAAAGTTTAACCGACTTCAAGAAACGAAAAAGAGGCACTAAAAAGCGAAAAATAACTGCGGTGCCTAGCCCGAGAGGCTGTTAATTTATTTTTCTCTTTTTAGTGAGTTATAATCGATCCATCGTCCATCCTTTGCTTAGGTATCATCAGCAGCTTAAAATCACGAGCAGATAATTTTTAAATGCAAATACTGAAATTAAATTATGTTAAAACAGCAGAAACAGTGTTTTGCCATCATTTTGAGGATTTCCCTAGATCCTGTTATCCAATCCTGACTCCCTTGATCCTGTCATCCGATTCTGGCTCCCTGAACCAACTTTCTCTCTCCAACAAAACAAAGATCATAAAAATCCGTTTCACAAAATACGGTTTTACATACAAGGGTTCGTCACCCATTTTGCCCCCTTAGGTCTGTCTGTCTTAAAAGAAAGCATGGTTTCGTAAACATCTAAAATGGTAATATGGTTCCCATCAATTTTTTTATGGATAAATTAAACATAACATATCATAAACTCACGCCTATATCCCCGAAGGGGTAGGCAGAGGTGCTAGGCTAGCACCCACATTTCGCCGTTTATGTTTAGGTCCCAATGTAATAGGTGGCGAGCCTATTGCCATTAACCGGGCACTTATAAACCTGCGATAAATACACACAACTTCGAAAAGCATCGAAAAGTCATTGGTGTGTGCCACCGGTAGATAAATTAAAAGATTTGATATGGCTGGCAAAGATAGCTGTGAACTGTATTATTTTCTATATTATGATTTATCATTAATAAATTTTGGATTATCATGGGACAATCAACACCTACACTTATAAAATAATTGCAAATTGGTGCCCAATTAATTAAAATTGCATCAATTGCTGCACAATTTTTGTAGTGTTATGCATTTTGATGCTGAAAACAGTATTTTGGATACTGTTTGTTTGTTGAACAGTAAACAGTATAATTGGGTGTAAAACAGTATAATACTGTTTTAAACAGTATGGTTGGCAACCCTACATACAGCGTACCCATTACTTGTCAAACTCGGATACGGATTAAGCAGACCATTGAGAAGCCGTAATGAATTACGTGCATCTGCTGCGTGCGTCGGCATCGTGAACAAATATTCAAAGAATGTCTTGCACTAAAAATGCACTTGCGTATATCAGGAAATACAACTAATGGGCTGATTCATATTTCCTTTTCTAAAAAAAGCTTATATTAATAATTTTGTGTAACACGAACCTTCAAATAGGTCGTAATTTGAATGTGAACATCTAGTTTTCTAGAAAAACGAGGGGTGCTAAAAGTTTAACCTGTTTGTTTGTGTATCTGTCTGTGGTGTCGTAGCTCCCAAACGGATGAAGCTATCATAAGCTATCATCACGTAGATTTTTTTAAAGTTGACGTCATCAAGATGGTCTATTCAAGCGTTTGAGAATCATCTACTCTAGTTGAGGGAGGAAACTTACTTTTACTGGTCCAATTTGACTGCCTCTGTGGCGTAGCGGTAGTGAACGCGGCTGCTACGCAGGAGGCGCGGGTTCGATCCCCGCACAGTGCCAATATTTGTATGCATGAATATAAATATTTGCATTGGTCTGGGTGTTTCTATGTATAATATGTATGTATTTACAAAAAAAATGTATTTAAGTATGTATATCCGCATTCTAGATTCCATAACACAAGCTGTGGGTCTAGATAGCGTTGTGTAGAATGTTGTAGAATATTTATAAAAAAATAAAATAAAAAAATATTTTGGAATTTGGTGTGGGTACGGTTACAAACCCATCGCAGTCTAGGTTATGTCCAGCAATAGGCCTCACCCATTGTTCGGAGGCTTGGCCTACTGTTTCCAAGCTGACCAGACGGGTTGGTACAGGGTTTCATTTCGAGTTTTCCTTCTCTCGCAGTAGTCGCAGTGATATCGTCTGCATATTGTTCCGTTAGTTGTTTCCTACGACACCCTTTGGATGAGATGGGGTGGTGATACGTATATTCTTTCTCCGTCACCACACGGATACCGTCACCACACGAATTTTGTGATATTAGTAACCTTGAACTGATTCTGTAGCATCGGAAATTTAACAGAAAATGCCCCAGAGTAATTTTTTGCCGCGTTTCTTCTCCACTAGCTGAGCTTAGCTGAAGTAGATTTGACATAAATAAGATATACCTAACAATGTCATACTACTTGTAAATTGAATTTCTTGTGTATATCAAAGATGATGGATTCGCAGCAATTGTTCCATAAAGATTACCGAAACGAAAGAGAATGTGTTCAATTTAGTAACAGTGCATTGCGTGTGGATTTGTGGATTAGGCCTACTGGAGATTCCACGATAAAAAACACGCCATTTGCTCATGCTCGTGTGGAAATGTGTTGTTTTTCTAAGTAAATTTTGCCAAAAGGGCTATTATAAAATTCAAGATTATTTAGGTTCTGTTGGAGGGTACGCGTACGACTTTTGCTTACTTGATTGTATGTACGGTGTAGGTATATTGTTTGCAATGATTGTATATTTAATTCATCCTTCTATCTATGTATTTTATAAAATTGTAATGTCTGTGTACTGAAGTGGGAATCACGTGTATCGCGCACAGGCTCCGGTAGCCTTAGCGATACTTTAAGCTAAGCTTTAATTGTAACTATGTATTCTGGTAAAATAAATAAAAAAAAAAAAAATGATTTGTTTGCTCAAATGTGCCACTTAAACAAATTATTGTATTTGTAAAATATACTTCGAAAATAAAAGCCCGCTGAGATTCATGCGGGAGTTTTCCGTTCCGGTGGTTCATTTGCTAAACAAGTCTAATATTTTTTTAATTTTGACATTTTGTAAGTGCCATTTTTTTAATGACTTATGCGGGAAAATGAGTCTTGACTTGACTTTGATTTTTATTGCCAAACTCGTAGATATTGTAGTGGACTTTGCGCTGTTCGTACGCTAAAACGAATCATGTTGTAAAAAAAGTCTCTAGTTAATTTATAAGAATACTATTTGATATTGTCGGAAGTTTACGCGAATATCGCACATTGCAATAAAGCTATTTTTAATACATTCTTTCGCGATTTATTTGGCGTTGAATTAAATAGTAATCTAGTACTAAATGAATCGCAATAGAATTCGTTAGAAATACTTTGATCTTAATTATTTCAGCGTAAAGTCATCCAGAACGGAAATTAATTATTTTATTAATGAACTGTTCTTTGGATTTTTTTCGAATATTGCGGCGCGAGAGGGATTATTATTAGGCTACAAAGTAAAAATTCGGCAAGAGAATGTCGGAATTTCATTAGATACATTACCAAATTTTAAAACTCCCGGAATTCTTTCCAGGTTACCCTGATTTATGCCTTGAACCCAAAACGTGTTCAAATGCGCTCTATACTTTTGAGAATAGTACGGGGTGCTACGGTGGTGGATATCAAGACAAACCGCACGCGTTAGGGTCTCGTTTCTCTCGCGACTTGGGTCCAAGATATGTGCCGTATACGTACTACTACCGTATCAATCAATCAATAAAATAGCCTACTGCAGTCCACTGCTGGACATAGGCCTCTCCCAATATGTGCCACGTTTGCCGATCCTCCGCCTTCCGCATCCAGTCCGTCCCAGCCACCTTTCGCAGGTCGTCGGTCCACCTGGCTAGGGGATGTCCCACCTTCCGTTTTCCTACGCGCGGTCTACCGTATATCATCATCAAATGTAAATATTTTGAAATTTCTTGTAATCAACACGTTGAAGACCCATTGTTATTATTTAGTAAATTTTGTAATCGATTGATAATAGTAGGTACTTAATAATTATTCAATTATGGCCGCTTGTTTTCAGCAAAAGTTATGTAGTTGATAACATATATTTTTTATTTAATCAGGTATCAATCTGTTGTTATCAAAATTGATATAATATCAGGATTGTTTATTAGTTCTCGTGATTTATTGACACAGGTCTAACTTTCCTTTTAGAGAACTCTCATTCCGCTACCCTTGAACCGGGACTACTCTAAGGCCCGTATTCTGGAACGACACTCAGTCCTGAATTTCGATTTATCTGAGGACAGATTGTATAGACAGACTGACAGATTGTCTCTAGTCTATCTATACAATCTGTCTTCATTTCATAATAATCATAAATCGGGATTCAGCCGTTCAAGCACACGGGCCTAAGATATGTTAATGTATACGAAATTATATGGGTTATCGAACCTGAAAGGGTCGCTTTACAGTAAAACTCGACGGTCACGCCAAACAGGCCAAAATTAATTCGCCCACTAGTTTTTCTTACATAACAAAAAACAACTATTGAGAAGTAATTCTCATGGCCGTCCGTTTAATACAATATTTTCATGAGTTTGTAATTGTTCTACGTACTCGTCCGTGCTGTTAATATCTGTGTAATGTGCATACTCAAGGATAAATAACATGTGTGTTGAGATTTCTGTCCGTGGCTTGCGATTCGCGTTTTAGTCTGATGAATACGAATTATTTGAATTCGACAGGCGTGTAGAGTTAACACGGTTTATTGTTTCTATTATATATATAGTCACGGTTCTTTACTACTGGGGTAGGCAGAGATCATTATGTTTCAACTTCCACAAAATTATATTGCTGGTTGGTATGGAAAATGACAGAGGAAGCTCGTGAAGGATCTCTATCCTCTAGACTGCCTGCCCCGGAGGGAACTAGGCGTGAGTGTATATAGGTATATATGGAAAATGATAAACATTAATGTCTTTCCTTGAGCATAACCACAATATGAGTAAATATTTACTTATTTGCCATTATGAAGGTGTAGAGTCAGTTCAATCAGTACAATAATAAATACTACCTACAATTTATTCACAGAGACACCTTAGAATAATTTACAAGGTAGTGTTATGTTAATGATTGATACGCAAAAGAGCTTCCATGTATTCGTTCAGCATAGGTAGGTTTTTTTATACCACTTACCTCACAGACAGAAGACAGAAGTGGTTACGTGGTTACTGTTGCCTATGGACGAGTGCAACACCAGGGGAGTCATACTCGTGCTGACCCTGAAGAACAGAGAGATACTGTGCCGTCAGCGCATAAGACAAGCAGGACAAGCCTTTGTTATTTCTACTGACAGTACAAAATCTCTGTGTCTCAGTGAGCTCTGGCTACCCTACCCACCTCCGGGAACACAACACGAGGTTATTATATCCGCGGTATTCTATAGGGCGGAGGTCTTCAACTTCCCCCAGTCGGACTGCCTGATTGGGACTGAAATACCGTCGTGTACTACCTCCTTCGAAAACAGAAGGCAAGTTGAAAACAGATGAGAACACATCTGCTTACGAGGATCTCAACATATTTCAATCTCCTCGGCAGCATACACGCCTACGTGTGAGTGAGTAAGCATGCGTTTTCGTTCGTCTAAGAAATTCGTCTTCTGTATCAATCTAGTTCAGTTATATCTGTCTAGACGGCCCTTCACCACAGTTCACCAGCGACAACAGTTTCTGTCGCAATGTGAATGGTAGCTGTCGTTATTCATACGCATCACGCATACTGTGTTGTAGGGAGGCATGAATTTCTGCTTTCGCCTATTTGGCATCACCAGTAGCCTTTAGTAGCAGAGTTAACAACATCTTAAGGGCTTTACTACTGGTCATACCAAATAATTCCAACAGCATTGGGGTTGGCACAAGGATGACAAAATCTAGTCGGTAGATAAAGTGTCTGTAAAAGATAGCCATAGTACGATAAGGCTGCTAATGGCGGTAATAGACGGTAGTTAACAGTAATGCACACTCTTTAAAAATTCTCGCTGTCTAACTATTCTTCATTATCATCCTAATTACATCGTTACCCAAATCCTTTAGACTCATAATGACCACTTCTCAAAATTACCGCTATTGATTTTTGTAGTCAATTTGTCTTGTACACTCAGCGTCAGAAAGATCTTGACTGCAAAGTCTCATAATGATCTTAATAATAAGGTATTAAGAGCAAATTAAACTGTTTTATTGATTTAAATTGTATTATTGTCCGAACTAAATGTGTTTACCAAATATCAGAACAATCAGTCAACAGGAAGGGGGGAAAACTACGGGTATGAAATATAACTCCGAAAAACGTTTCCCTGCCGAATGAATCGCCGACAGAACGTTTCGATTATCAGTTGTTCGCCGACAGAACCTTTCAACTACGAACGTTTCGCCGACAGAACGATTAATTCATGAGTGAATCGACAACAGAATCTTTCACCAAAGTAGAATTCGTCGACAAACATTATTTAGGCATGTCACAAGTAATGACCAAATCTTTAAGGATGATACGTTTTGAAAGGTTAAATGATACTAAACACATAACATTAAACTTTGTATTCATTCATCATAGTTTTAGTAGTTTCAGTTCGGGTCTGAAACATAACTCCGACAAACTATGGCATTAAGATCATTTTGAGTACTTTGTTCGTCAAGATCGATCTGATGCTGACTGTACCCAAAATGACCACTTATTTTCAAAATGACTAGCTATTCAAAATTACACGTTCTTGTAATGACCCATTGCCAAAATGTCGGCTTCCCATTTGTACTTCGGAGCTCGAGGTGCGCTCTTCTACACTTTGTTTTGATTTGGCTTATCTTGGCTAGACAGTTGAGATTGACTTGTGTTTCAAAGATCTTAGTAGGCTTACATACAACTCAGTTGCCTCAATATTCCAGTTAATAAATACAAACCGCTGGCAGACTGACAGACAGCACAGTAAATTCGCTTTTCATCCGTCCCCTTAGTACTTAGTAATGTTCCGTTTGGTTATCCTTCGATTACGGTCTTATAAAGTCTCGGAATTCTTTACCAGCACACGTTTCCGTTTTCTCACAGTCACGGGTCCTTTAAGCAGGGAGTGAAAAAGCATCTGATGTGACCGTCATGCTGAGTGCCACCATTGATGTGACCGTCATGCTGAGTGCCACCATTGCAACTAACATTGTTGGTGTCTGTAATGGTGAACCTCTTTTCTAAAACTTTGCCTTCACCTCAGATGTGGTGAATTAATACTGACGTGTTTTATATATAAAAAAACGGGACCCTAAAAAGCATGTTTGTGCAATCAACAACTCATGGTTTATTGCCACGAACTTTAAGAAACTGTTATCGTTAAAAAGATTGTTATATCTTTATCTTAATCTCAACAACATGCATGGAAATGCTTCTGCCTCGCGTTTGAGCGAGTTTTGCAATTGAAAGGTGACCCTGAACTCTTCTTTAGCCAGCGCGAAATATTTTATCGTCTCGTTTGCACGTAAGGTGTTAGATAGATTGAGGCTGAACGTTTTTTCACGCTATTTCAATTTATTTTAAAACGCTTTTATAGAACCTGGAAGACTGTTTTATAAACCATGCTTACCTAAGGTACCTTTCTATTTTTTGAAAAGAGCATTGGGCATCGAAATTGCAAGTATTCCCGTTATTCCTTCAACTAAATTGCTTGTGACCACTCCTGGTTTCCCGTCGGTAGTGTAATGACCAGAATTCAAACCTTCAGCTCTTGACCGTTCAATCAATTAATCAGTTTATTCCTCCTAATGTGTACATTATGAGTATGTATGTCATAGCACCCGATCTTGGGCATCCAGTGACCAATCTATACCAGCTACTTTTTTCAAATTGTCAGTCCATTTGGCTGGGGGTGGTCCACCTTCTGTTTGCCGTTTGCTGAGGTCTTCGTTCTAGGAGTCCTTTGCTCCAATGGCCTTCGACCCAAATTTTAGCCACGTTGCCCGCAATCGTGATTCTATTATTTATTGATTGATTTTTTCTGTTACGATATCATTAGGACACTCAATAACAGGTATGGATTCTGGAAATGTGGATGGTGGATGTGGACACCTTGCAATTATGTTACCAACAAAAATATTTAGCTTGTTTAATATAGGTTACATCTCTTCCTATTCCCCTTGGGAATATCGTGAGAATATAAAATAAAATAATTAACCGAGAAGGAACTAAAAAGTTTAATTAAGTATTTCCTTTTTTGTAATTATGTAATTTGTTACAGTTTTTGCAAGCAGTACCGTCCGCCGGTACAGATATTATTCATTATTTCTTAATAACCAGTCCGAGGTGCACGGTAGACTCAATTTCTGGTGTCGATTTTATTGTAGATTGTTTAGTGATTTGGAGCCGGTGTTGCATTAGACTCGTATTTCTGGTATCAATTTTAACTGAGGTTAGTCTTAGCCATAGTTTTTTTTATATTCTGTCGGTTATTTTGACTGGACCCCGCCGGATAGTAAGAAGCTAAGGGGTGGCGTCCAGAACGTATCAGCCACCATCCCGAGTGCCATCGATCTAAAATCGTGGCGCGACCTCGACGGCCTCGTCAGATTCTTTTCCATGCTTCGATTAAAGAACCTGGAACTCGATCGCGATATATTTGCTATTATTTGAAGTCCCCATCTTGCCCCCGGGGATAGGGAGGCGCGCATCGCACGTCAATGCCGCGGCCTGCTTTTGCTGGGGTGACAGGCGGCCCCACCCGTCAACCTCAGGCCAGCGCTAATGGGGGACCGAGGTCATTCTGCGACCTCCGACACTCGAATTGCCTCCGCTCTTGGAGCGTATAGAACTAGCAAGCGAAGGAGCATGAAGTAATACTAAAGAGAAAGAGTAGTAGATCCTATTTCGTTGGCACTCTTTGCGTGCTCACACGAGTGCGAGCGTAATGGTATTACTTTTGTATTACTGTATGCGGCTTCACTCGCTAGTTCTAAATATTTCGTCTCAGTTATTCTTTTAGTCTGAGCCATTGCTATACTCGTACTATGTTTTTGATTCCGTTATGTTTGTTTACAACGATAGTGTTGTACCGCGTTATCGCTTATTTAGAGGAAACTTCAACATGAAATTTCCGTGCTGTCGTAAATAAGATTCAGAAATGCATCGTCACTTTATCAGACGTGTAGGATGTTTATCAGGTATATTTTGTTTTTGTAGACAGGCAGTGGTATGTTAACTTTCATGAACTGTTTCTCGCGCTTATCAGGGAGTCTGGATTCATTAAAATCATCCGACAGTATGAAGTATATGCTTATTTGAGAAGAAGAAAGAAGTCTTTTATTTAGATGTAACACTGATAAGCAAGTTCAAAAAAGGCAATTAATAATATTAATCTATCGTCCATGCTGCACCAAAAACCTTTCTTTATTTTCCTACTTTGTTGGATCATTCGACTGCTATATCCATGGCTCCAGCCAGATGGATATGCTTTACGCAATCTAACACTCTGTTACCTGAAGACCCGAGACGTGCGGTTTTAGGAGGGTATGCGAGGGTATTTCCGCACGAAAGAAAAGGCTCATGGGTTCGATTTACTTGTCTATATCAATGGACCAATGGGTCTGCAAGTGTGTTTATCTGTGTTCCAAAACCGATAACACAATCTACCTATGCTAAATTTGAGGTCTAGATAACACTGTCATTATGTCTTAGCATAATATTATATCCATAAAAGAATATGTTCGATCTAAGTTATATGTTCGCACTCTACAACACCCACGTTATGTGATAATTTATGGAATGCCTCTCCTAGTGTTGACATTTACACGATGATATAATGTTTTTATGGACAGTGACCCTTGAAAGGGTTGAAGGGATAACACATTGGTACGTAAGTTAACAGAAGGTTCTTAGATGAATATTTGATCTCTTTCGTCGATTTTAACAGGGTTGCCAGTTTAGTTGGACCTTATCATAAATGTTTTTTGTATAGTTCATTCGACGAATAAGCATGCGGGCCCACATTATGATAAGCGGTCATCGGCATATACTCACACCTCAATCTTCCAAGGGTAGGCAAAGATGTAGGTGTTGTTAACGTAATTAGAGGGTAGTTTATTGCCGTTACCCCGATATCCGTGCCGTTATGGAATATTTCCTAAAAACGGAGTCTCTTTGTCTATCTTATTTTGAGTATCTTCCTTTTTATTTGAAAGATACCCACTCCTTTCAAGGCTCAAGTACGATCAGATCCCGGTTGCATCATTGAAAGCTTGCACTTTGAAGCCTGATATCCGCTCTCCTACTACTCCGTTCATTACGAATAGGTTTATCAATATAAAGACTTTTCTCTTGGGGTTAGTTGGATCTTTCCCGCAAAAGTATTAACTTTTGTTGGATCTCTCCAGCAAAAGTTAATACTTTTGCGGGAGAGATCCAACTAACCCCAAGAGAAAAGTCTGCGCCAGAACCTCGTCCACCAATCAACTGGTGTACTAGCATACAAGAGAGGTTGATGGGGTCTCGAACACTCACTTGTTAGCCTGATTATTAAAAACTAAAATAATATTTCCTTCGAATGTGACCTTCGCAAAGTGAAGGCTGACCATACATATCTCAATGAAATTGTCTCTGGGCAGGCCCAGTTGGTAATGAGAGCAAATCGTTGCGATATCGTTGCGATCACCTGATACCGAACATGTTGCTTGACAACTATTTCATGTTGCTTATGTAACGTTGTGGTGTTAACTTAATTTGTTATGAGTTTGAGGTTTGCGCAGTTTGAGCTTGATGAAGTGTTTTAAACCAATTTGAAGAAGGCTACATACCGCTTGTACATTCGACAAAGGATATAAGTATACGCTTGCTAATATAAAGTTGTATGAAAAGGTGAATACTTGTATCCTAGTCGAGTGTACATTAGACAGCATGAGACGATCGAAGGTGACGGATTCTTCATATAAACTACGCAGCACATGCGCGTAATTAATTGCGGCTTCTCAATGGTCCCTTTTATCCGTATCAGAGTTTAACAAGTAATGGGTACGCTGTATGTGCTGCATGCGTCGGTAGTAGTCGTATGCGGTTGGCTTCGAAATCATCCATAAGGGCAAAAAGTTTAAAAATCAATTAAGAACTGAAGAAGAAAGAGATGATTAGATACATTAACTTCGTCTTGTGGCATACATGGTATGTGTATCACTTTGCAAGACCAATTCTACAAACCCTGGTCTGGTACATTGCCTAACACAACAATATTTGTTCTCTTTTGGAATTAGTTCCTTCTGAGAATCCCAAAAGGACTAATCTTCGATCAAGTAAAACAGTTTTTTTTTAAATTGGTTTGAAGATTATTCCCATCTCTGACCCTGACTTCCCGTAGCTTCTTCCTTCGTTGGTCTCTACTGTAAATCCAGGTGGTGCGAAGGGATAATTATACTGCTTCGGAAACCTTACGAAGCCAATTAGAAGGTTTAGTTTTGAACATTTCCAAAACATCGCTAGTGTTCTCCTACTAAGTTACATTCCTTATGTTTAGAATGGGTTCCCGTTCCCGTCAGTATACTGGGTGGTGTTCTAACCCGGACTCTTTAATTCCAAGATCAACACCCGCCCCTGGAAGCTGTTGAGATTTAAAACATTTACTTCCCTCCTCAGTAAGCAGGGTAAAAAAATTACCAAGTGGATTGTGGATATTTCCTAAATGTGCGGTCATCTATTACGCTTTGTGACAAGGCCAATGTTTGTGTAAGGTATTACACATTTACTACACCACTTATTACTGTGTATTTAAATGTACTTACGTAAGAACAGCTGATCGCAATCGTTTTGTGGTTGGGTGTGGTCACAGTTTGAAGACTTACCCGTCATGGTTGGTTGTTATGGGTAATTGTTACTTAGGAAAGCTCTTGAAGTAAATTTGTGGTCTTTTTTTCCTTTCTACTAAGGTACCAAACAGGTACAAGGTCAAGGAAAGGAAGAAAAATATTCAAGTTCTGCTGTTCCGCAGTTAGGCTGGAAAAAGTGAACCCCGTACGGGCCTCGGATGCGACCGCGACGAACGCATAGGCGATAATTACCAAACATCCACAAGGTGCACAGTGAAGGTATGTGGTCTTAGATCGCTTTCAGCAACAGTGATGCTACCCGCACCTACATTTCGTCCTATAGACGATAAATCTCATCTTGAGAGTCTGATGTTGTCCCGTTAGAGTGTCCATCCATGGAAGGAATCCATTTCACCACACCATAAAAATGGTCTTGTTAAATCTCATCGTCACCAAGTAGAATATCGACCAGTACTCATTTAATTATAGATAGCAGGAATTGAGTTCGTCCAATTGATTAATTGACAATTAGCGTACAAAGAAAACGATATCATGATCCTCAACTAACAAATCGTGCGCACGATCTGTGCAGAAGAAAGTTGCGCGCGCATGCAACGGCCGCTTGACCGACCGTCTGCGACTTCCCTCGCAAATTGCATCTCGCCGCATTTATTAATGCGAAACTTTTATTTATATTCGGTTCATCAATTTTACTGTATTCCGTGTGAAGGTAAGGTGAGGAGGAGGACTAAAAGCAGCGGCCAACATTCTAATCAGATGCGATCCCTAGAATGGTCATCCCGACTCTTACGGCCTAACATATGCATTTTGCACACCTTGCTTAAAGAACTCAGGATTATAGAAAGTTTGATTAATAGACGGTGACTCCCGCTTACTGTTGCTATTCAATCGATAAACACAACCGCAGAGAAACCCAATCGTGAACCGATTTTTTGCAAACCAATTGCAACAATTCATGACATTTATCCAAAACTTTTTTAGAATTAGCCCTCTGAGGGCAAATTCTCGTAATAAAACTTTGTTCAAAATTTAGTCTCGATCTAATTTTAATCTCCCAAACGTCAAAAACAATCACGATATCAATATTCGATCTTGAAAACTGTGTTACGAGAATATCTAAACATCTCATTATATTTTATTTACCGTTAAAACAAGTCATAAATTTTATATTCGCACATGAACTTCAAAATACTGAGGTGCATGACCGGGGAACTTTGAACTGCCAAGTCTGTTCGACTAATTAATGTTACGTTATAATTTAAGTAATAATTATATTCATTAAAGTATAATATAATTACAATGTGATAGTATGTTTAGAAACGTGATGTGCAGAGTAGGTACTTAAATGATGCGATAGTGGTGTTGTGTCCTTGACCGGTTTAGTATTCAGTTTCTGAATATAGCAATAAAAATAATACTGTGTTTTGTATGTAACTCATGTATTTGGTTACTTCTTGTCATTCTTTAGGCAAATAAGGGTGCAGTTCGTCTTGATGGTATGCTGTGTGTGTATGTCTTGATATGGGATACTGTAGTTTTCCCAAGCGACAACGGGGTTCTTCAAAAAGGGCATTAGAAGGTTTCTTCAGGGTCGGTAACTTGAGTGTAAAGCCCCTGGTGTTGCATACGTCCATAGGCCACGGTAACCACACTCCATCGTATGGAACGTGGGCTTGTCTGCAACCTAAGTGGTATGAAAAAATCGCGACCGTAGATTTGAATGCTTACAATAACAGAGGTGATGTTTACCGTTGGTTTTTATATTAGTCACGTCTCTGTGAATATAATGTTTCAGGAAAGAGGGTCACCATTATAGATACCAACAATGTTACAGTTTAAAATGGTGACCTTCAGCCTGATGGCGTCATCAGGTGCTTCTTCATGCCCCGCTTAAAGTACCCGGGGCTGTAGGAAGAAGAACACACGTGTGCTGGTAAAAAAGCCAAGTCCTTATGGTGCGGTATGGTGATTTGTCAATTGAGTATTGTATTGAACTGACCAATGAATGGCAGTAACATTGTTGTCGGTTATTAGTTATAATATAATTAATTACGCCTACGGTTTTAAGCGTAGGCGTAATTAATTATATTAGGAGTATAGGAGTAATAGGGAGTTAAGCGGAGGTGTATTAATGTCTACATTTCATCAATCATTGTATTCGGTCACACGTAATAAGAGGCGAGCCTATTTATTTATTTATTTGATTACAAAAGATAT
The DNA here is from genome assembly GCA_914767945.1 of Eilema depressum. Classification (NCBI taxonomy): domain Eukaryota; kingdom Metazoa; phylum Arthropoda; class Insecta; order Lepidoptera; family Erebidae; genus Eilema; species Eilema depressum. The sequence continues at coordinate 16,617,236 of OU612032.1, forward strand.
AAGCTAACAGTGTAACACCAAAGCGCTTATAATGTTATACTACTCACTAACTAACTAACAGCTAATTTAATCTTCTATTGCCGTATTCCGAGCTCTATTGATGTCTCGAGTCTCGAGCCATGCATCTGAGACTGAGTTTGGGCTGTAATAAATTCATCTGATGTTAAACAGCCCGCATGGAAAGAGATCGGGTGGCCCAAATTCTCAGCTGCCGGGAACCACGCCACAAATACTTTAATTGGTGAAATATGGGTGTTTTAGTCCAACGTATGAAGTAACTTTGAGGTATTCCTACCAAAATATCTGTTTGTCTACTTGCGGCACTCATTACATTATAAACTTAATAAATTATATGGTGAGTAATTTGGCTAATGCGCAGAACGTGCTCCAACTTGTTTTCGTAAAATAAATGTATACAGAAGGCCGGCTTCATTCAATGAGCAAAAACGTACCCATCTTCACACGGAAGCGTATTTCGTCAAAGCGTGTCGACTCGTAACTGTAGTGTTACTCTGAATAGAGCCAGATCATACATTTAAGCCACCTTTTTTTAACTATTTTTTTGGATAAAACTTCCAGCTCAAATACAACCGAGTGGTTTCTTGAACAGATCTAGATCTGTTTTTTTAGCCATCCTTTTGGCTATTTAAAAAAAGAACTATCAACTAAAATATAACCATCTGGTTTCTTGAAGCACTGCAGTAAGTATCCATACAGTTTTATTTTCTGTTGTGAAAAAATACATGTAAACAAAACATTTCTTTCGTGTTGTCAGTTGCACGCCATTACCGTCTGTTATCTCGACGAGAAAAATGTCACCAAGATATGAGCTCTTATGACTTCTATACACCCACGATAATTTATAATTTACTGGCTTTAAGCTTTTCATGCCAGTTTTCAGGTTTTTTTGGTGTACTCCGACCTTTAGCCCAAGTTTTTTTACGTGTGTTTCACAGATAAGAACTCAGCATAATAAAAAAAAAAACATTTTAGTGCGTGAACCAACCCTCTTGAATTATTTTTATGTGAGTTCAGCTAATAAAAGCGGTTTACACGGTTTTTCATGACCTGAATTATTAAAAAAGAATCGTTTCAGTAATTTGTAAGGTCGTACTTCTACTGAAACTGAAATAAATGCAAAATACCCTGTAATTAATACAAGTATGATTTTGGCACAGGGTTTGGTATGTTTTATATTTCCTCTATAGAATTTCTTATCTATTCGATATTCTTGCAATGCGCATATTCCAATTTCCGCTCTATACAAATAAGTCAGTTAAGATAAATTTGTCCCAAAAAAATGCTGTCCAAAATCTATTTAGCGGAGTCTGGCTCGGCATTTCAATCTAAAATTCGTCCGTTAAGCAATCAAGATTTAAATTTCCCGCCAGTTATCCGGTTGGAGTAGATTTGATTACCATTTATCTGCCGTGTTTACTCCCCCGGTTATTAACGAACTAGGTCACAGCTGAACACTTTCCCAGAGCAGGGATGTCATAATTACTTGGAACCTACCACCATTTCTTAAAAGTAATATTATTCAATTTGATTTACAAAGAGTTTCATTCAAAAGTAATATTATTTCAATCTTACTTTACTTTCATAGTGTGAATCGAACTCGGACCGTTCTCATCCGTCGATATTCGTACGACATCTTCTAAGACAAGTGTAAAATGTAACAAATTAAACAAAAAAATATATTCACTACAATTAAATATACTGTTAGACTCAATTTCAGCATATAACACTAATATCTGGCATATCCTGACGGACGCTGACGGTCCGATACACACAATGAAAGTCACAAAGTAAGATTAAAATAATACTGTTAGAGATGGTAGTAGCCTTCCCTGATGCTTTCAAGCAACTTTATAACAACAATAAGTAAAAAACGACACTGGAAAAGTGTTTTTAGTAAAGCTTTTTCCATTTCGTAAAGGGAATCTTGACAACGGCCGAAAGCAATTTGGCAGTTCTATTTATAAGCAAGGAACCTTCTAGAATTCTTTTGACGAAAAAAGCAATAAAGTATCCATGAATAAGAAAATTACAACGGCGATGGCTTATGCAAAGGTCAAGTGAAGTCTGCTGATGTTTTATGGTAAATTTGCTGTAAGAAGTATTTTTAGCTCTTGCACGAGACATGTTGGTACTTTGTCAAGTTATAATCTTTGATCTGCTATAAACTGAGAATTTATTGCCTTTTTATTTCGTATTGTTTTGGATTAAGGATTATACAACTAGCGACCCGACCGGTTTCGTACGTAAAAAATTCGTATTTAATTACCAAAAATCCAGATTTTTTGCATTATAAAAGGCACCAACTGTTAAAATTCAAGTTTCACTAACCCGGGGGCACATGCAGATTGCGTCTTTTCAAAGTCGCAATGGTTATAGGATACCGGTCCTATAGAGTCGATACTTAACGTGTGTCACGCTAATACGGCTAATACCTTTCTCCACCTCACGTCCATAGACTATCTAATTCGCATACTTACCAGCAAAGAAGCCTCTAGCGTCTGTCTGTTATAACGGTTCTATATACGATGAGCATTATCATTAAATGAGTCCCGTGACGTCATAGGTGATGGCGAAAAAAATAACGTTCGATTTTCAAACTATTTTATGCACACGCAGAATCTAATCTACTCTAAATCTTTGCATCTGGTGCTGTTAAACCGCCAGCCAGTAGAAATTGAATATGCATGAAGGAATTCTGCAAATGGGTTGTGCCTTACACACTGTACACATTGATTAATCTCGATCGGTTTGCATTCGCGGTCGCTATTTTCATGTTCTGGTACATGTTTTTGCCGATAAACGGACTGGACGTAAGTCATATAAATTATGCTTTTTGCTGGAATTGTTTGGCTGAATAAACACATGAAACTGAATGTTCGTGACAGGGGCGATTGCTGGATATTTTTAGAGGCTAAATCAGTAATATAAACTGGAAATCACTGTCAAATAGTCTGACTATAACGTTCAGTAATAGCTGATCAGGAATTTGCTAATATAAACAACTGACATCAAGATCCGATTGAAGTATGCAAAATATCTTTAATGATATGTAGCAAAAGCAAAAGAGATTTAATGCAACGTGTTTTAGTTGAAAGATTACGAAGAAGTACACACTATTCGTGCTTAGTCAACATTTTCTTTACGTCACTAACATACCACTAAAGTTCATACCAAACTACCGTCACAGGGACCTTCAATAAATACTCACTTCTGGATAAATACAGCTAAATAAATATACGCCCTTATAAAGCAATTTAGTCCTAATATAGATTTATTGATTCCCCAGGGTGAAGCTACGCGTGTACCGCGCGCCTTAATCAATCAAACGAAGTATTCTGTAATTGTCTGTCTGGTTTTTCTCAGAGAGTTACGACAAATGTTCCCTGGAAATTTTCTTTTTACAAGCCTTTTTTAACTTGCCTCGTTAGTATGGAGTAAGTCTTGGAAGTAAAATTTTACTATCTTCTCTAAAGTGTCGAAACGATTTGGAAGTAATGACGCGAGTCGATGTGGGTAGTGAGATTATTCAACAGCTACTAGGAAAGCCTCTTCAGGTGGGCCTTATTTGGTTTCGTTTTAACGATTTAGACCGACCTTTACAATGCATTTGGTTGAAAATTTGTTTTTTAGCACCACAGTAGGTGCCAAAATTCTATATTAATTAAATTATTTATTTGTTGTTACTCAAATCAAGTAGTAGTATTTTATAGCTGAAGAAGAACAATCCACATTTATGAATAAATTTTATATGGACAGTACTACTAGAAACACAGTGTTTGAAATATTTGTTATCAGGAAAGATGACAAGGAGCAACTAGCATTCAACAGATTGTTACTAATATAGATAAAAACTTCCTGTTTCTAGAGGAGAATAAGTCTTCCCTCTCAAAGAGCGCGTATGAGGCACGAACGCACCAACTCCTGTGACCCCTTAATCGGTAAACCTAAATATAGATACGTAACTGCGCAACTATCATCACAAAATGCTCGGCAGTTATTTTACTGGAAGAAACGATAAGTCATGAATTACTTTAATTTGTCTTTGTGTTATCAAATCCTGGTGATAACTATGTCGTGAATTACTTTCAAAATCAGGGTCAAACAACACTACTTTTGAATAGCCAGTACACTATCTGGCATTTGATGATTGTGTCTGCATATTTATGAGCATCAATTCTATTCATCGTTATTTTCTGTTACATCTTAAATCCATCGTTACATACCACCGTATTGTCACCACAACAATTATTATTATTATTATTGTAAGTTAGCAGGCAGGCAGTCTGACTGATAATGCCTGTATCCAGTATCCTTTTTTTATTTTTTTTTCTAGTTTGAGGTAATATGTGCCAAGTTTGAACTGGTTGGTACTGTCAGGTGAATTCCAGCAAGAAATAGACCACTTGCTATCTATATACCTAACCATTAAGTCTATAACCATTCGTATTCCATTCAGGTGGATTTATTGATTACACAATTTAGGCTACGGGCAATAAACGTCCCCATTTCTACATCGCTTAGAATATTAAAAAATCTATCTCTATTTTATAATCTCATTCGTAGCCGCTATAAATCTGCAAATAATGTTCCAAAATATTCATCAGTATCCAGAGTTTCTTATTAAAATTTATACTGGAACGTTTTCCAGCTGTGGCGGTAGAATTAATGTCTTTATTATTGAATCTGACGTCATTTATCTTGTCTTGACGTTAAGGATGGGCTGGCTGTTACGCCCTAATTGTGTCTAGCCCCTGTCTGTTATTCATTTCTAGCTCAGTTAATCCTCTTGAGCAATTTCGTGGATAATGAATATTGATATTGACATTTGAGTATTAGGCTGTCTTGCTTTTTTCTTGGCTAAATGCACAAGGTCAACAGTTTTTGGACGAATTTATATATTCTGACTTCTTTTCGCTTGCCATTTTTCCTGGCATATCAAAGCCTCCTAGCCAGATGGACTGGCGACCTGAAAAAGGTGAGTGTGTTGGACATAGCTTGCAGAATGGAAGCTGAAGTAATAGTAGGCTGGTCATCTTTGTCGAATGATCAATGGCCATTGGAGCCAACGAGTTTTAAGACGTAAGACGCCGTCTAGATAAATGTGCCTGGGACAGACTGGATGCAGAAGGCGGAGGTTCAGGAGTAATGGCGCACACTGCGAGTGTAGTCAGCAATGGACTGCAATTGCGTTATTAATTGCCACTGTAAAAAGCTTTGTTGGGTGGAATTTAAGCGGAGCTATTGTTATTTGTAGTATTTCGTATTTTGTGCATAGATTTAGTGACCGACGATTTTGCAACTGCATGACTTCTTGACCTAACCTATTTTCGCTCTCATTTAACTTCTTTTTTATCGTGACCTCAACCGCCGGCCGTCGTTCAATTTTAGGACTAAAGCAACTTACTATCAAAAAAGCGCTTCGGTGTAACGAAATTTAGTGAACATCGCGATAGTTTGCATAATGAGCGCTTTCGTAGGCATGGTTGGAAATGACGTGCTGAGGCATACGATACACTGTTTTGCATTTTTGTTGAGGGAACATCTATAGGTTAGCTTTTGTCACGCGCTGGATTATAAACGCAAGGGTTTTAAGCTTGAAAATGTTAACAATGTCACGTATGTGGATTGTGCGGAATAGATTCCGAAAGCGGCCTCGGCAGGGAAGACTGGTGTCTCGATTTTCATCGACCAATGTAATGGTCACGTGCTATGAAGATGTTCAGCATAATACTACAGCCACGCCAGTGTTGGCCGAAAGTTAATCTGATTAACGATTAAAAATTAATGATTAATTAATCATAATCAAAAAAATGATTATGAATAATTAATCATAATCAAATTTGACATGATTATGATTATTAATCATAATCATTAATCGTTAATTTGATTATTTGATTAACTAGGTATTTATCAGCTACTTTATGGGAACGAAGTTCCTTATCGCGCGTTGCGAAAGGGGGCTAAACGGAAAAAATTAAGAACAAAAGTTGTAACGACACTTTTTGCATGACGTCACGTCACGTCGTATTCGTATACTTTCGTTACGTAGAATTAATAATATTAATCAAGTTAATCAATTGATGATTAATGATTAATGATTAAATCGATAAGGCCGCCCTTTGTACTGCTTCTGTTTTCATAATTCATGTATCACAATATTGTAATTTGGCGTACAATAAAGTATATAATAATAATAATAATAATAATAATAATAATAATAATAATAATAGGAAGATGCGATTCTGGAATACCGATCCATGATACCAAGCAGTCGACCTCGCTTGCCTCATTTGCCTATGCATAAACGCAATATAGCGCTGGTATGTGCCCTAGATTCGATATTACCTAATTATTTAGAAAATAGCGAAGACCTCGGTGATACACATTCAATTTTGTATTGTGCGGCCGTTGCAGCGTGCCGAGTGGCAGGTGTCAAATTTATTGTCACTAAACCTGCTACTCGACCTAAGCATGCTGTGCCGGCCTGGCAGTATAGGATTGAGTGTCGTATTGCCGAGGCTAGGGCACTTATTGGCAAGCTAATCTGCTTCAGATCGGGCAATACGCGCCCGAGGGTGATGCGCTTTGTGACACAGGCATTTTCAGGCACTAACGTTAGTCCTCAACTGTACGCGTCATGTGTCACAGAGCGCATCGACTTTCTGAAGCAGAAAGTTTATGCATGGGCAAATCGAATCCGTCGCTATAAAAAGCGCGTGGATAGGTATAATCAGAATCGCATTTTCCAGAAGGATGAGAGGTGGGTTTATCGGAAATGGGAACAACCCGAGTCAGGTGTGGATGACATTGCTCGACCGGATGCTGATGCTACGAATACATTCTGGTGTAGCATCTGGTCGACACCTGTCGTCCACACAGAAGGTGATTGGATAGGAGAGGTTGAACAAGCATGTGAGAATATACAGATTATGGAGCCAGTAACCATAACACCTGATGATGTTGCAAGTGCAGTCCGTTCGTTACCGAATTGGAAATCGCCAGGGCCGGACGGATTGCACAACTTTTGGCTGAAGTGGCTCCGTAACTCACATGCTTGTTTAGCAACTCAATTCCAATCGGCTTTAGACTCGGGTTCACTTCCTAATTTCGTAACAACTGGCATAACCCACTTACTTCATAAGTCCGGTAGTGTTACGGACCCCAAAAATTATAGACCAATTACTTGCTTACCGACGGTCTATAAGCTTCTTACTTCCATTCTGAGAGTCAAAATTAATTCTCATTTAGAAAAAAATTCGGTCATCTCTATCTTTCAGAATGGATGTAGAAGGGGGGCCCGCGGCACTAAAGAGCTCCTTTTAGTTGACATGGCCATCAGTCAACAGGTGCGTCGTAAACGTAGGAATCTGGCAACGTCCTGGATAGATTATAAGAAGGCTTATGACTCTGTACCTCATACATGGCTTCTGAGGGTGCTAGAGTTGTATAAAATTGATACAACTCTGGCTACCTTCTTGAGGTCATGTATGGGGCAATGGAAGACGGTTCTTCGCTATCCAGGATGTTGTCAGACAAACGATGCACCAATAAGAATCGAGAGGGGTATATTCCAGGGTGACAGTCTGAGTCCCCTGTGGTTCTGTCTAGCACTGAATCCTCTTAGTACAATACTGGAGAATTCAGGGCTAGGCTATCGGTTGCGGAGAGAGGGTCGAGTTATATCCCACCTTCTCTACATGGATGACATCAAATTATTTGCTCCAAATAATACCCAATTGATAGAACTACTAAAGATGACTGAAAGCTTTAGTAGCTCTATCAAGATGGAATTTGGTTTGGACAAGTGTGCGGTCATGCATGTGGAAAGGGGTGGAATAGTGGAATCCGAAGGCTTAATACTTTCGGATTCCATTAAACTTAAATCTCTTTCTTCAACCGAAACCTACAAATATCTGGGTATGTCACAGGCATTAGGAATTCCTGAAGCTGGCGTGAAACAGGCATTGCGGGAGCGTTTCTTTGGCCGCCTAAAAAAAGTCTTAAAAAGCTTTTTATCGGGCGGTAACAAGGTGCGCGCCTGCAATGGTTGGGTCATGCCAGTCCTAATGTACTCCTTCGGCATACTTAGATGGACTCAGACTGAACTAGACGCCCTGGATAGAAAAGTTCGTACACTGTTAACCACATTTCGGATGCATCACCCACGATCTTCCGTAATGAGGTTGTATATCCCGCGGAAGTTGGGGGGTCGTGGCTTTCTTAATATTAAAAACCTCCATAACCGTGAGATATACAACCTCAGACAATATTGTCTACAAGTAAACACGGATATGCACCGTGATGTGGTTGCAGTGGACAACGGTTTAACCCCTCTTGCGTTGGCTAAAGAGAACTGGCGCAAACCTGTAGTACTTAGTACTGCTGATCGCAGGGAGGTATGGATGGGCAAAGAGCTACATGGACGGTTTTATCGGGCCTTAAATGGGCCCGATATAGACTTAAAAGCGTCCGTATCTTGGCTACGGTTCGGTGATCTTTTCGGAGAAACCGAGGGCTTTGTCTTTGCAATTACGGACGAAGTTGTCATGACGAACAACTACCGAAAGTATATTCTGAAGGACGGTACGGTGGACATCTGTCGGGCATGCCACCGCCCCGGTGAATCACTCAGACACATTATTTCTGGTTGTTCTCGTCTTGCCAACGGCGAGTATTTGCACAGGCATAACCAAGTGGCCAAGATTGTACATCAGCAACTTGCCCTGAAATACAACCTTGTGACTTCGGAGGTGCCATACTACAGGTATGTGCCCGACCCAGTTCTCGAGAATGGTCGTGTCACATTATATTGGGATCGATCTATTATCACTGACAGGACTATTGTCGCCAATAGGCCTGATATAGTGGTGATAGATCGATTAGAGCGCCTTGCAATGATTGTTGATGTCACCATTCCTCATGACGAAAACCTCATGAAAGCCGAAAAAGACAAACAAATAAAATATTTGGATCTGGCTCATGAGGTTGTTGACATGTGGAATGTTGATTCGGCAATCATTGTCCCGATAGTCATATCGGCCCATGGGCTGATTGCTAAGAGCCTCGACCAACACCTTAAGAGGCTCTCGTTAGGTAGCTGGATCAAGGGCTTGATGCAGAAGGCGGTACTCCTCGACACGGCACGTATTGTGAGGAGGTTCCTCTCTCTGGAGCCCTAACCACCGGTAGCTTGGTCCCTGTACCCGATACCGGTGGGGCACTATTTTTTATATTTTTAAATATATGTTTTTGTATATAATATGTATTTAAAAATATAATTTATAAGATTTTACAATGAATAAAGAGAAATAATAATAATAAATCAATAATCATGATTAAGATATATTTTTTAATCATGATTAAACTAATCATGATTAATTTAATCTGATTAAAATTAATCAAATTAATTAATTGATTAAAAATATAATCGATTAATGCCAACACTGAGCCACGCTATTGGCTATTGACATTTATGACACTTATTCTTAGGTTTGTCCTGGATGTTGAAATATTATCACTAATCAGTACCATGACATGAATAATCGAAATTGCGAACTAGTTTCTAGCAATTGGCGTAAAACACAAAACCGGTAGGTAGTTACGTGACACTTCGTTCGGTAAACAATACCAAAAAATCCTAAGTAGGTACTTAACTACAATTTTTGTTCGTGTTTCGTTCGAGTTCAAAGTTCCATGGTAACCCACTGGTCATTGTATTGTGTGACGTCATAATATTATTATGTGAGAATTTTCATACTAATGAGGTTTGAAGTTCATTCTTGAGTCTTCATTATAATATTATTTCGTTACTCCGTTTCTGAAGGTAAATAAAGCCATTTTATAGATTGTTACCAAACAACCCTTATTTGACACAAGTTTGTTCATACAACCTTTTGTTGAAACTTGCCTTGTTAGTATAAGTCAAATTAAATAACTCCTAATTATCGTATCGCTTTGGTACTTTGTTACAGCATTTTTACAGATTTTGCTATAGCACGTTGTGTTGGAGAAGAGTGTGAGGTAGGGTAAGATTGGATATCTGATAGTTTGTCACGTTTATGGAGTAGTTGAAACCATTTGTGTTTATAAAATACCAAGTTTATGTACGTAAATAAATCTTAGAGTAGTTAACAACTTATTTACATACTTAGTTGATTCATCAGGCAACATCACAGTTAGACTTGAAAGCCAACCCCAACTGAGTTGGGAAAAGTTTCAGGCGATGATGATTTAGTTAGTTCATCAATACCTAAGCCTATTGCATCCACTGCTGGAGACATCTCCCAATGTTTGCCATAGCACCTGATTCTCCGCCTTGCAGAGCCAGCCTATTCCAGCTACCTTTTTAAAAGTATAATAAAATGATCATTAATATTTTTTGTCACCAGGAAATAGAAGCCATTGAGGAGCAATGGCGGAATGAATCAGCGGAGCTCGTCACCGCAGTGTCGAGGCTCCAGGATGAGAACAAACGCCTGCGGCGGACTATCAACGCGCCGGCTGATGGTGAGCCTCAAACTGTCTAGTCAATATTCTGTGTATTGTCTTACCCACATTTCGTTAGTTAGATTGTATCATCATAACATCAGCTGAGCCAGGGAAATGATTTATGGGGCCACCTTTCACCCTAGCATCTTTATTTTTATCGTGCAAAAAAATCCCCTCGGATACCTCCCCCGCCGGAGCCGGAGGAGGAGGTTATGTGTGTGGGCCGTCGGTTGCCGGAGGTGAGATTGTCGTAGTCATATCCCTCGCACTCCGGCCGACCCAGGGTCACCCTAGCATCTGGGACTCAAGACGGCATGCGGTTTCAGTAGGTTCGAGTCCGACATAACTGAGAAGTATTAGGATATTCTTGGAACATCGGACCCCAACACGTCTAGCTGTAGGTACAGTGTACACCATTTATTTGCGACAAGGGGTTATCCATGAGTGACGTTTGGGACAGCATTCGACAATGTTGCCAACGTGCAAAAAATTAGTTACGTTATTACGCGAAAACAAGAACCGCCTCTGATGGCCGACGAGGGCGGTTTCCGCGTGGATTTCCGCACGAACAAAGGTTACCTTTCCACCAGAGATGTGCTATGCTGCGTTTCTATGGATGCGTTTGATAAACACCAATCATATTCATTGTTCACATAGCATAGTCCTGGTGGAAAGGGGTTCAGCTGAGGTACGTTTTTTATATACAAAGAAGCGTGCTATGGATGGAGAATGGATTCGAATTTTGAATATTTGTAGGAAGTTACATAGCACATCTTACTCGTTATGCTACAGTAGCGTGCTGTGGATGGAGAATGGATTCGAATTTTGAATATTTGTAGGAAGTTTCATAGCACTTCTTACTCGCTACGCTTCTTAGTATAGCACAGTGGAAAAGGTCACATAGTTTCATAGCTTAGCTTTTACATCCTCGTAGCATAGCTCTGGTAGAAAAGCAGGCTACAGTAGCGTGCCGTGGATGGAGAATAGATTCGAATTTTGAATATTTGTAGGAAGTTTCATAGCACTTCTTACTCGCTACGCTTCTTAGTATAGCACAGTGGAAAAGGTCACATAGTTTCATAGCTTAGCTTTTACATCCTCGTAGCATAGCTCTGGTAGAAAAGCAGGCTACAGTAGCGTGCCGTGGATGGAGAATAGATTCGAATTTTGAATATTTGTAGGAAGTTTCATAGCACTTCTTACTCGCTACGCTTCTTAGTATAGCACAGTGGAAAAGGTCACATAGTTTCATAGCTTAGCTTTTACATCCTCGTAGCATAGCTCTGGTAGAAAAGCAGGCTACAGTAGCGTGCTGTGGATGGAGAATAGATTCGAATTTTGAATATTTGTGGGAAGTTTCATAGCACTTCTTACTCGCTACGCTTCTGAGCACAGTGGAAACGGTCACATAGTTTCATCTTTCCGACACACAGTACCAGAAACGCAAAATAATAGCTTTTACATCCTCGTAACATAGCTCTGGTAGAAATGCAGGCTACAGTGTAGCGTGCCGTGGATGGAGAATAGATTCGAATTTTGAATATTTGTAGGAAGTTTCATAGCACTTCTTACTCGCTACGCTTCTTAGTATAGCACAGTGGAAAAGGTCACATAGTTTCATAGCTTAGCTTTTACATCCTCGTAGCATAGCTCTGGTAGAAAGGCAGGCTGCAGTAGCGTGCTGTGGATGGAGAATAGATTCGAATTTTGAATATTTGAAGGAAGTTTCATAGCACTTCTTACTCGCTACGCTTCTTAGCACAGTGGAAACGGTCACATAGTTTCATCTTTCCGACGCACAGTACCAGAAACGCAAAATAATAGCTTTTTCATCCCACCATCTCGGAAAGACTATTTTTGCTCTTCGATAACTGGGCGTAAAAGTCGTTTTTATCCTCTAGAGAGGTAAAGTAAATTTGAATTTAGAACATCGTGTGTACCAGGTTTGTGGACTCAAAACATCATTAAACCTATTTACTTCTACCTCTATGGTGCCGAATTTATCATACAACTTTTTTTTAATTCATGAAAAACTCAGACTTGTAACCTCCTTGGTGTACTTTTTTTTTAATTTGCTTTGCGCGCATCAATTTTTTTCACGTCATTATTGTTGACATTGTTGTTGAATTTTTATTTTGTTGTATTTTATTACTAGTATTATTACACATATTATACAGCCTCCATGGCGTAGTGGTATTGAACGCAGCCGCTACGCAGGAGGCACGGGTTCGATCCCCGCTCAGTGCAAATATTTTTTATGCATGAAAATGGGTATTTGCATTGGTCTGGTCGTGCCTTGGAGAGCACGTTAAGCCGTCGGTCACGGATGCCATACGAACACCTATGGCAGTCGTTACGGGTAGTTGGAGCCCTAAAAAGTTCAACAACAACGGTCTGGCTGCAATGCTTCGATATCGCCCAATGTCATCATTGGGTTGTGGAGGTCAGATGGCAGTCGCTTCACGGCAAATATCGAGGTCCAGCCAAATCCGCAGTTAAGACTGGTAAAGCGGACCCCGGACTCCGAGGTAAAAGCTTCGGATGCTGACTGGGAATTAACGCTAGGAAGGAGAAGCATTTCATTATTTCCTCGCTGAGGTGGGATGAAAAGTTACGTGTTGCACTCGAGTGCAAAGATTTTTCACCTTGTGCTCTTTTGATTCCCTCGCTAACGCTCAAGATTCTAATTTGTGAATCACTCGCTACGCTCGTGATTCAAATTTAGAATCTTTCGCTTGCTCGGTCATCAAAAATGAGCACGCGGTTAAAAAGCAACTTTGCACTCTTGTATAACAAATAACTATTACATCCTCGTAACATAGCTCTGGTAGAAAGGCAGGCTGCAGTAGCTAGCTGTGGATGGAGAATAGATTCGAATTTTGAATATTTGTAGGAAATTTCATAGCACTTCTTACTCGCTACGCTTCTTAGCACAGTGGAAACGGTCACATAGTTTCATCTTTCCGACGCACAGTACCAGAAACGCAAAATAATAGCTTTTACATCCTCGTAACATAGCTCTGGTAGAAAAGCAGGCTACAGTAGCGTGCTGTGGATGGAGAATAGATTCGAATTTTGAATATTTGTAGGAAGTTTCATAGCTTAGCTTTTACATCCTCGTAACATAGTTCTGGTAGAAAAGCAGCCTTGACCTCTCTAGCTAAGCTAAATTGATTGTTTTTAATAAAAGATAGTTGTTTATCTACCTATACAGTGACCATTTATTTGATATGCTACATACCGTAACTAATTACATTATTATCTGTTCTGGCCCAGTCATCTGTTCTGCGGTATTGTTTTAATTATCACATTGAGCAACCACAACACAGGCATAACTATTCATTTGGAATTAATAACATGTAATTAAAACTACATAATAAATAACATAACTATGTAAATCTCGCCTCTATGAACCAAAGTTTTCGTTCATTCATTTATTTCATTCAATAGCTAGTTCATAGATAATGTTACGATGTATTAATGAAAAGGAAATGCTGTGAAGATATACAACATATCTCATTACTCATTAGCAACGCGATTAGTTACTATGCAACTAAGCTTATAGTTCTATATTAACGGTAATAAGAGCTGTAGGAGGTAGGACACGACTGTACCTATATCCGTTCCAATCGAGCAGTACGACTGGGGAAGTACCTCCGCCCTACAGAAGACCGTGGCTTAATAACCTCGTGTTGTGTTTCCGACGGTGAGCAGGGTAGCCAGAGCTCACTCGAGAGATTTTGTGCTGTCAGTGGGAAAACCAAAGGCTTTTTCCTACTTATGTTTTGCGCTGACGCGTGACGGCACTGAATCTCTCTGTTCTTACAGGGTCGGGTCGGCAGCACGAGTGTGACTCCGCTGGTGTTGCACTCGCCTATAGGCCACGGTATCCTCTTACCATCAGGAGGGCCGTGTGCTTTTCTGCGACCTAAGTAGTGTAAAAAAATATTTTGACCATCTAATTGATATCTGTAGGTATTTTTCAATGTAACATTACAGCGTACCTGTGTCAAACCTTGGGGTAGGTTTTTTGCGATACTAGTTTTCATACTAACGAGGTGTAAGGGCCCGTATCTTTCGATTCAATATTCTGTAATATAAACAGATGCCGCCATGAATTTTGAACAGGTATCGCACCTGCTCAACATTCAAATTCAATATCTTGTTGGTAGTGAGAATGACTATGACTATGTTAATAACAGTAAAATTGGCATCATTCATAGCTTTAGGTGAAGGTGCTACTGAACAGTGGCGTAGGGTGAAAAATTTCAAAAGAGAAGACAGTCGAATATAACTTACCTCGATCTTCTTATATACCTACTATATCATGCAACCCATTGGGATACCAGCGAGTTATAGGGTCAATATTATAGTCATCTATTCATGTGTTTACTAAATGTAGTATTGACTAAGTACAGTCACCTTTGTATTAGATTAACACGTGCACATAATGAGGTATGAAAGGAACTTATAGCTATGAAAGGAACTTATTACGCGCACTCTCAAGCTGTGAAATGATCTCCTTGCTGTGGTTTTCTAAACGACTACAAAATGGGGTTATTCAAGATTCAATTAGGAGGTTCTTACAGGCTCGGCAGCACGAGTATGAAGCCCCTGGTGTTGCACATGTCCATTGGTCACGGTAACCACTCCCCGTCCCGTCACATGTCTGTCATCTAAGTGGTATAAAAAAAAAACAAATGTAATCTTGGTTGGAAGTATAATACCTGCGTTGAATTGCTCAACAACTATTGTAGTGTAGCGTGTAAACATCGAGTTTCGTGACGGCAGCTATAACAAGGATTTACCTATTGTACCTACACATGCACACAGAGTCAATAAACAGTTGACTCTGGGCTGTTTTCGGCTTACTCAAATCAGCATAGATTTAATAATAATATGTTTTGTTGTGTATACCCTTTTTTTCGTGCGGAAAACCCCTTGGATATTCGCTGCCGTCCAGTGGGGCGGTTATATCAGACTCGAACCGACTAAAACAGCACTCCGTCTTGGGTCTACAGGTGCATGCCGGGGCGTAAGATTGCCTACGACATATCCGGACATCCCTCGCACGCCGGTTGTTGTGTATACCTACCTAGTAAGGTTTGAGGTTATTTCAGTTTGCAGTCCTGAATATCTTTAGTCTTTACTGTATAGCGCTCTATTTATTTATTTATTTATAAGTACAACCACATCATATGTATTGACACAATTTAAACAAATAATTATTATAGGTAATTTTCCCGATACATACAACAATTACGGTGTACATAACATGCATTAGGAAAGCCTTAAATCAGCACAGCGGCTATATTACAACAAAAAATACAAAACAAAACAAAAAACCAAAAAAAAAAAAAAAAGTACAAACAGCAAACCAAAAGAAATTAAATTTCAAAAAATTAAATTAAAAAGTTAAATTAAAAAAAAAAAAAAAAAAAAGAAATAAAATCCAAAAAGAACTGCCATCTAAGTGCTATAATTAGGCAGCAACTTGGACTTCAAAATAGCCAAGCGGATGTGAAAAATGTCAAGGTCATTGCTTTCACAGATCAAATCGTTGCAATTGCGGCAAATCCGAGTCAATGGCGATTGCTTGCCGAGGTTTGTTCTGCACAATGGTGTGTAAAAAAGTTTGACTATAGGCTGCCTGGGATAGTGATGAGGGACGGATAATGCAATCCTGCCTAACATCTCACTACATTTGAAATGACCATTCACTACCCTATACAGGAAGCAGACGTCCAGCATCCGTCTCCGGTCATGTAAACTGTCCATTCCAAATTGGCTTAGACGACGGTCGTAGGAGTTCCTGTGCGAGAAACCCGTGGCCCGGAACGCAAGGTGTCGAGTGAAAGCCCTTTGAATGCCCTCTATACGTTGTGAGTGGGTATCGTAGAAAGGGTTCCACACTACCGAGGCAAACTCGAGTCGGCTGCGCACCAAGGCGTTGTAGAGAATTACCTTCGTTTGGTATTGGTTAAAGACCTCTATCAACATCGTTGGAAGGTCCACTTATTCAGGGTAAGCCAGTTTTCTCCAGGCTGCTCTGAATTGAGGGACAATCAGATGAACTCCCGTTAGGGTAGTGAAATGGCAACTGGAGAGCAATACCCTTGAAGCCCAAGTCATCTTCATCTGTAGGTTGGTGTACCTGCAACGAATGGAAGATGCTCTGGAGCAGGTTTTCCTCTCACTTTCACGTCGTTGGGGCATTATTCTATGAAATACGGTTCTCATCTCTGTGATGGCTGAATAAGTGAATACTATACAGAATAGTACTGATTAGACGATGCTATACAATCCATATTATCCTCCCTGAGCTATAAAATATGCGTAGGAACATATCCTTTGATAGTTTTATTTGACATTTTATCTAGGTAGCCTTCTTCCTTTAGATTTCAACGGCTTTCACAGCTTCTTATGTATAAGGCCAGGTGAAGGCCGTAAATACACGTGATTCTTCTTGCCTCATACATATTTTTTGCTTTTATTTCTATTGTCAGAGAAAAACTCACAAAAACTATTGATGGTACTTATTTTAGACAGAACGATATTAGAATGACGATATTGCATGTGTTTGGGTCATCGACTTACATTTGATTCCAACACGTTAAAGATATATCTGAGTCATCCAAGGTCAGAATAATATGAATAAAATCTAAACGTTTGACAGTTAAAATTACTATTTTGCTACGACGGATAATAAAGTTAGGATTACACAGGATACACTACTTGGATAGGTTAGGCGATAATTATGTTTTTTATTGGATTACGTGGTCGAGTCGTACGAAAGAAGGACGTTGGTCGTGTCTGTATATTGGAGAGAGGATTGTTGGCAATGAGCGCAAAAACTACTGAACGTATTTTGATGCAGTTTTTTTTGTTTTGTTAGACAAATCTAGATTTATTTGATCGTAATTGCTTGAGTAATTTGAGTAGAACTAGAAATATGACCCAAAAGTCGTGAAAACCGACATCTTACAATCATACCACACACATACACACTACCATCAGGCGAGGCGAAGTCAAATTGACGTGCCCTATATAAAAAAAAAACCACGCGAGCGGAGTTGCCATAGGGCATTAGCTAGTATAATATAAATGAGCCCTAACATAGCGTATACCTGGTTTCGATCTAGATGGCACTGTGTAGTTTATCACAAAAAATATTTGTTGAGTACGCAAACAAACTTCCTCATTTATAATGTGCCAATACTCTTCTCCATTAACGGTCGTTCTTCAGCGAGACAATCAATAACAATGTAGTCCATTCAAAGCAAATAAATAATATCTGACCTTATTCATATTGGACAAAAATTAATACTGCTTACCACACCGTATTTCTCGTCGTTCACTCCATAAAGAGAAAAAGAGAGGTCATAATTTTCCACCCTTCCTTGATAAATGCCAAACCGCTCGAAGCGTTTCCCTGAGGAGGTTCCAACCTGCGGAGCAAGGCGTCGTAGTGACGCGATTTATTTCGTGTGGGTTTATATTGATATGAACTTCTTTTTGCCGCTAGGGGATGTAGGGAGTTACCTCTGTGAATAGTTCGGTTATTGGCTAAGTTTGTTGATGTACTACCTTGTAAACCGAAAAATTACTTTCGTGATATAAGAATATCACTTCTACTATAACACTTATAACGGATTTGGTATTGGTATTTGTTAGAATGCATGAGAAAAGGGAATGACGGAACCGACTATAGTAAGTGGGTTGTGTAGGTGAGGGCCAGATCGAGAGATATGGCCCTGGGTCGGCCGGGGTGCGAGGGATATATATTATGTACTACGACAATCTCACCTCCGGCAACCGACGGCGTGCGTTCAGTCGGTTCGAGTCCGACATTACCTCCTCCACCGGCTCCGGTGGGGGAGGTATCCGTGGGGATTTTTCGCACGATAAAAGAAAAAAAATGGCTTGTGTAGGTATATTAGATGGCAGTCGCTTTACGAAAAATATCGTTCGCCGTTTAGTAGTTCGAATGAAAGTCTCTATATTGAATTGGGAAAAAGCGCGAAGGACGATGAATGAATGAAAAAAAATAAGGAAGTATGACCCTTGCACCATCTGGACGAGAAAAAGATAGAAGGATTTATAATGGTCCACAGAAGTTTTAATTTGAAAGTGTTCACACTTTTTTATGGAGTTTTGTTGATTTGCATTTAATTTTGTTGATTTGAATTTAAAAATCCCTACTAATCCCTACTTAATATTATAAATGTGAAAGTAACTCTGTCTGTCTGTCTGTCTGTCTGTCTGTCACGCCCAAACCACTGTACCGATTTTGATGAAATTTGGTATAGGGGTAGATTAGACCTCGAGAAAGGACATAGGCTATGTTTGGTCGCGATAACCGACATCCACGCGGGCGGAGCCGCGGGCAAAAGCTAGTAAGTTAATAATAGGGTTATTTAACATCAGACAGATATATGCAGCCCAGACTCAGCCTCAGATGCATCGAGTCAACAATAAGTACCCAAAATATGGCAATAGGCTCACCCCCTATTACATGGGATCTAATACAATGATTGGGGAAATGTGGGTGTTAATTCACCTCTACCTAATACTCTGGGGATAAAGGTGTGATTCTATGTATGTATGTATGTAATTTAATTATCACTTAGTTACTTATGTTTTATATCAAACCACGCCAAAAAACAACACTAACTACACCAAAGACTAGACTTGTGTTATTTTGAATTAATAAATACTTCTTCTTTGTCCTCGGCCAATTTAACTTTCCACTTAACACCTTGATTTTATCTCTATTAGTTATATTAATTTGAATTAATCCTAAGATCAGTACAAAACTGTATTCTCCTTTAATATTTTTCATTAACAGGGTCATTAACCCGCTTATTTATGTTTGTTTGATCCTATTTTGTAATGAATTTGAACTGAGTTTCCAAGATTAAGGCTTGTTACTTTGAACATACTCGTAGCTGTAAACTGAAAGACAATGCTATATTAAAGTAGATCAATTTTTTTATAATACCTAATAGTACATAGATATAACATGATAAATACACAAATCCATTCACCTATTTAGGTACATTTTTATTTTATTTTATTTAATACTTTATTGTACACAATATTTTTACAATTAGTTTAGTGATAAGTCATGTACAAAGGCGAGCTTAACTCAAAGTTGAGTTCTCTTCCAGCAAACCCGGGAGTGCACAGAGGAATTACAGTATATTGAGAGGCAAAGTCTAGTGTACAACATCGTGAAGATTATATTTACATACATGCATGCATAACACATATACATATACCCACATACATACACACATATCGATACCTCGGGGCTCAAAGGGCGTAAGCGCCAAAAGTCGATTTTACAGGAGAGCAAAAAAACAAAAACAAAATTCCTTTTTTCGGCATAACTTTTTCGATTTTTGACCTAAATATACCATTCTAAGACCAAAAGTCTTAAATTTTTGTGATGCAGGTTACTGTAAAATGATATTTCGGATAAATTTAAAAGCAACGAAAATAGCTTTCCTATACGCCCCAAAAATCAATGGATGTATGATGTTTGGGGTGTTTACACCCCAAAAATCAATGGATGTATGATGAGTGATGGTTGTAACCGTCAATTTCAGGAAAGAGGACCATTAGAGAAAGTAGACCGACTGGGAAACCGAGTAGACATTTCAGGAAACTGGACCATTTGGTCCACTTTCACCGTTTTTATCAACTCAGATAACGAATTAATCAATCAATTAGCCTATTGCAGTCCACTGCTGGACACAGGCCTCTCCCAATATGCGCCACGTTTGCCGATCCTCCACCTTCCGCATCCAGTCCGTCCCAGCCACCCTTCGTAGGTCGTCAGTCCACCTGGCTTGGGGGTGTGTCCCACCTTACGTTTTTCTTCTTCCGGTCTCCACTCTAGGACTCGTCTGCTCCAACGGCCATAAGTCCTTCGACAGATTTGGCCAGCCCACTGCCACTTCAGCCTGCTTATTCTTCGAGCTATGTCGGTAACTTAAGTTCTATGTCGGATGATCTCGTTGCGAATTTTATCCTTCAAATAAACTCCAAGCATAGCTCGTTCCTTAGCCCGCTGCGCAACTTTTAGGTCGTGGACTAAGCCCACCTTCAGTGGCCACGTTACGGCACCGTAAGTCATAACAAGTAGGACGCACTGGTCGAAAACTTTTGTTTTTAGGCATTGCGGTAGGGGCGAGGAGAAAAACCCGACGTAATTTGGCAAATGTTGCCCATCCCAGTTGGATCCTTCTGGCTATTTCTTTCTCGAAGTTGTTTTTACCAAGCTGGATAACCTGACCCAGGTAGACATATTTTTGAACAACTTCAAGTGTCGCCCCTTCGATGGCAATCGGTCTCGGTGTAACATGTTCGTTGAACATAATCTTGGTTTTCTCCAAGTTTACACCGAGGCCGACTCGTCGAGAAGCTCCATTCAGGCTGTGCAGCATTTTGCCCAATTGTACCAGCGACTCCGAAAATATAACGATGTCGTCAGCGAACCGAAGGTGCGAGATGTACTCACCGTTGATGTTGATGCCCCGTCCAGTCTAATCCAGAGTCTTGAAGACGTCCTCCAAAGCGTTGGTGAATAATTTGATATAAGATCTCCCTGTCTCACTCCACGCTGGAGGCTAATGGGTTTCGTCTTCTGGTCTTGGAGCTGGACGAACATTGTGGCAGTGTCATATAAGAATCTCAGCACTTCGATGTATCGCCAATCGACACGGCACCGCTGCAGGGCATCCAACACTGCCCAGGTTTCGATAGAGTCGAAGGCTTTTTCGTAGTCTACAAACGCCATACACAGCGGCTGATTGTACTTTTGCGTCTTTTCTACAATCTGCCGAACAGTATGGATGTGGTACACGGTGCTATAGCCTTTTCGAAACCTGGCTTGCTCGCGTGGCTGGAACTCGTCGAGCTTACCCGAGAGGCGATTTGTGACGACCCTTAAGAACAACTTGTAGACATGACTCAGGAGTGAGATGGGCCTGTAGTTCTTCAGCAACGAATTAATACTAATAATTATTGATTTACCTGTACCTAATTATGTTACTACTTACTGGGTATGTCGTTTACTACCCTCAAATTTATTGATCAATATGAGAGATTGCTCTTACGACCCAAACCTAAAAACTTTATGATGTAAAATGGTAGGCGTAAAAACATTTGTATCATCTACGGTGTCGTTTACTACTCTCGCGTTTATAAACAGTAACAGTGGTTGCTGTTACGGCACAAAAACTAAAAATATCTGTTTTATTTTCTACAAAAAATGGGGTCGTAAGAACCATTTTTTTGCGAATTTGAAGACTTTAAATACACAGATCGATAGAGGAGAAAAATATAAGTAGGACTACATTAAAAACTCAATTTCGCCAAAATGGCGGTTACGCCCTTTGAGCCCCGAGGTATCGATATTTTATCTCAATGTTTTATTCTCTTATTTATTAAGCGTGGCGTGAAAAAGCATCTGATGAGACCGCTGAGGTGAGGGCCATTATTGTATATTTTTGGTGTCTGTAATGGTGACCCTCTTTCCTGAGACTTTAAGGCGAGGCGACGTCATATTGAGGAGACCTAAATAAAAAAAAATTGACTATCTGGGAATGCCGACAGAAGTGAAAATTGACATAATTTTGTCAAATAGGAACCACTGCCTGGTCGTATAGATTTTTTAAAAAATACTAAATAACTTATGAGTTGTATCCTCGGTCGGCGCGCACGGCTGGTAGGTACTGCTGCTCGGCCGGGGTGCGAGGGATATGGCTACGACAATCTCACCTCCGGCAACCGACGGCCCACAGACGGCGTGCGTTTTAGTCGGTTCGAGTCCGACATAACCTCCTCCTCCGGCTCCGGCGGGGGAGGTATCCGTGGAGAATTTTCACACGATAAAAAAAAAGGTACTGCTGCTCACCCAACATTTTCTATGACAACTGCCTAACGCCCTTATCAGTTAAAACAACATTTGAAGGCTTCACATAAAAACTTATTTCCAAGTGAATCATAACTACGCCTGCGAGACGTGATACACAGAAAATGACTCAGCGCCCTCGGTTTCTCACAGGTTATTGAAAAGGGCGCCTACAGAAACTAAAGTAGCTGACGCCTTTATATACGAGATTGTCTATTAAGACTTTTCCATTAACCTCTCGGTTCAATAGAAAAGGAAATGCTTTTATGATGCCCTTTATGTGGCCAGCAATGTAGTAGTTATATTTTGTTGATAGGGGTTTTTGATTACAGAGATATGCAATAAAGAGTGATCGCTGAATATTTGATAGTTCCTGTATTACGTCTAACTATTTAATTTAGCTTTATGCCTTTGCATATTAGAAACTAGCTATTGCCAGTGGCTTCGCCCGAATTTCAATGTTCGATCTTGAAAATGGTGTAACAAGAATACTAATTTTGACATTTGAGACTGGGGTTAGATCTAGACTGAATTTTGAACAGATTTTTATTATGAGAGTTGGCCCTCAGTGCGCAGGCTATTATAATACCCAACCCCTCAAGCAATATTTTTCGAACCTGTGTGTTCGAAGGTTTTTCTGTCAGCCGAATACTGGATGAAAACAGCCCTATTCTTTTATCTACCAAGTTATCATTAAAATCTACCGAAGCGAGGACCGGTCGCCCTACCTATATAGCTTACACAATATGTATTGTATGTCCGATTGAAATGTCGACCTTTAGGAAACGTTTTCCGATAAATTCTGCAATGTAATGTAATGTTCGCTTTAGCAAGAAATGTCGTCAAAACGAGAGCAATACGATATCTTAGTAAAACATCCCTTTGTACACATAACGCTTTTATTCGCGTATTTCAGTTATTCGCTGAATCTTTCACATGAAAGGAGAAGGGAACATAACTTCCCTTTTTATAGATATTCTAAAGATTTTTTTTGTATGTTTGCGACAAACGTCTCACAAAAAGCTAGGGAATTTTATGATCTCACAAAATATAATTATGAAGTTGGTTGGATCTGGCTCGCATTTGACACTATAATCTATTATTACCGGGATAACGAATCTTGAACACTTGAATGGCATTTAGACTGCTGCTTGTTCCGGGATTTGGTTGTTTCCTGTTGGATATGGCATGAAACAATATAACTCACTGGATGACGGAGCGAGAAAGAGAGTTATAAAAATAACTAGCTTTTGCCCGCGGCTCCGCCCGCGTGGATGTCGGTTATCGCGACCAAACATAGCCTATATCCTTTCTCAAGGTCTAACCTACCTGTATACCAAATTTCACCAAAATCGGTTCAGCGGTTTAGTCGTAAAAGCGAGACAGACAGACAGACAGACAGACAGAGTTACTTTCGCATTTATAATATTAGTAGGGATATGAATAATGAAATATTTCGTCTATTATTAAACTATAAGTACTGAAATAATATTTGTTTAATACATTAATAATAACTTTGTAATCTCATAAAAATATATAGGACTACAAAGTTAAATTTGCAGCGAACGATTCAGTGTACATGAATCCATCCCTAACATACTAATATCAGTCTATATAATATGTAAAATAGTAAAATGGGAATGTAACTATCTGAGCGTTTGTTATTAGTGTTATTTTATTAGTTATTATTGTTATTACGCTTTCACGCCTAAACTCAATAAGTAACATTTAAATCAATGCCTAAACTACTAACTGAATAAACTTGATGACGAAAACTGAAGAAGTGGGAATGATAGTGGGAATGGGAGTGGGAGTGGGCGTGGGAGTGGAAGTGGGAGTGGGAGTTATATAGGATTACAAATTACTGGGACTGGAACTGGGACGTGGACTGGAGCTGGGACTGGGACTGGGACTGGGACTGGGACTGGAACTGGGACTGGGACCGGGGCCGGGGCCGGGCCTGGGACTATCCGACACAGAGAAACCAGAAAGGTAATCTACAAAAAGAACTGAAATCCCATCAAAAACAATACTTGTAAAAAAATGCCAAGCCTCGCCGCCCTCGGTTCTTCTACCGCAAAAAGTTGTGAGATCCACGTAATACCAAGTCGGTTCATTTATTCAGTCCCTACTTCAGGGACCTTCTGTCCTAAGTTATTACGTAATAAGCTTTTATGTTTTAAATATAATAAATTGACTTGGCCATCGCATGAAAACACAATCTATCGCACATTAAATAAGATTGTTTAGTGCGATTGCCAAGACAGTTTATTATATTTAGAACATAAAAGCTTATTACGTAATAACTTAGGACAGAAGGTCCCTGAAGTAGGGACTGAATAAATTAACCGACTTGGTATTACGTGGATCTCACAACTTTTTGCGGTAGAAGAACCGAGGGCGGCGAGGCTTGGCATTTTTTTACAAGTATTGTTTTTGATGGGATTATTATTTTCAAATTCTCTCGAACCTACTAAAACGCACGCTTTCTGTGGGCTGTCGGTTGCCGGAGGTGTGATTATCATAGACATACCTATCCATCTAATTTGAATGGTTTTTGCAACGGATGCTGATTCCTTGAAAGTTTTATATGCGCCCCTTCACCGCCAACCCTCTCCACGTAAAGGTATAACTTTGAGAAACCCTGCCCTACCCAAGTTACGTTACTAAATACGACACAACCACAATATTAAGTAACAATAGTGTTAATTTAGTGGCGATGATGACACAGAGGCTCTGTAGTAATGCATCATTGTTGTGTTACGTGTGTGTGACAATAATAAACATACCTACTGAAGTTTTATTGTACTAAGTTACTACGTTTGTAGGCCACGGTGGCAGTTTCCTGCTGCCTTTAGGAGTTGCGTTGTTGTTGCATGTATGAAAACATCGGTATGTTTATCGACATTTTTAAGCGCTGAAATTGCTGCCCAGTTATTTAGTTACCTGTCACGACAACGGCAGATTACGTGGGTATTTTGCCCATGATAAAAAAAGGTCGTTGGTCATAGGTGAGGTAGACTATATTCTGGTGGGTTTTTTTAAATTATGTTCCGTCAATTGATCGCACTCCGCTGGATTGTAAAAGCTGAGGTGCAGTCCAGAAGATACCGACCACTATTTCTGATGCTATTGGCCTTACGACCCTTAGGACCCGGGCACAGGGTTATTCCCGTTGGTCAACACCCCGTGGTCAACACTGTTAACTACTGGGTATGTTTTGTTCTACTGGTTAACAGTGTTGACCAACGCGACATTTATTTTTTGATTTGTTCCCGCTGGTTATAATACTCAGTCGCCGTGGTCAACACTGTTAACTACTGGGAATGTTTTGTTCCACTGGTTAACAGTGTAAAACAGTGGACATTTTGTTCCCGATTGTTCATACCTCCGTGCTGCGTACAGTCTAGGAGTGCTAGGAGTCAGAACAGATAATAGTACCCGGGATTGTAGAAAGAGGGAAACACGTGCGCGGGCAGAGCATTCCAGCTCTTTATCGTGCGGAGAGATAGCGCCACAGTACGGATCATAGTATGTGGGCGACACCGCAGGCTAGCACGAGTTGTTCTGGATAGGAAGGGAGAGGGTGATTTCCCGTTATGGTCGGTCTACCTCCTGAAAAACTGTAGAAAGAGTTTTCCCCCCTTAAACTTACCTAACAATACCTACCCTAATAAACATAAAAAACTTTCTTTTAAGATTCTATCGGAATTGATGAATATCGTGTTAAAAATATGGCCTTTAAAAAGTGTACATGTTATATTAATTCTGAATATTTTTTCATGTTACTTATTTTTACCTATAATTTACTTCATTCAAAGGTTAGATTGGAAACTACACGCGAAAAAGACCTTCGAAAATATTTAAACATTTTGAATGCCACGGTCGACGCCGCGCCGGTGTCTGAACGTCTACCCTCCACGCCAAGCAACATGATATATATGATATTTTCATAATTTGTATTGTTTTTCTATTTGCTTCCGACATTTCAATGTTGACTGAATCAACTATGAATTGAATAAAATATGATTCATTCTTGACTTACCTGCATGATAATAATAAGAGATGACAATGTCATCTCTTATTATTGTCATGATGTCATTTAATAATATGATTACGTCATCGCACCGAAAAGTGTAGAAAACCAATCTTTTACGGAGTAATGCGTCATGCCATTAAACTCGTTTCAAAAAATGTTTTCGGGTTATAAATTCATTAGAAATTTCGTGGATTTGGTGTTTTTTATAACACTTAGGCAGCAGATAAGCACACGGCCCACCTGATGAAAAGTGGTTACCGTGGCTTATGGTCGAGTGCAACAACACACTCGTGCGGCCGACCTTATACAGATACATTCTGTACCGTCAGCACAGAAGACAAGCAGGATAAGACTTTGGTCTTCCAACTGACAGCACAGAACCTCTCCAGTGAGATTTGGCTACCCTACTCACCGCCGAGAACACTTCTTCCTCGTAGCGTTAATTCCCAGTCGCATCCGAAGCTTTCAGCTCAGAGTCTGGGGTCCGCTTTACCAGTCATAGCTACATATTTGGCTAGACCTCAATATTTTCCGTGAAGCGATTGCCATCTGACCTCCACGACCCAATGTTAACATTAGGCGATATCGAAGCTTTGCAGCTAGACTGTTGTTTTTGGACTTTTTAGGGCACCAACTACCCGTAACGACTGCCATAGATGTTCTTATGGCACCCGGGACCGACGGCTTAACGTGCTCTCCGAGGCACGACCAGACCAATGCAAATACCCATATTTAATGAACACAAATATTTGCACTGAGCGGGGATCGAACCCGCGCCTCCTGCGTAGCGGCCGCGTTCACTACCGCTACGCCACGGAGGCTGTCCGCCGGGAACACAACACGAGGTTATTATATCCGCGGTATTCTGTAGGGCGGAGATGCTTCCCCAGTCGGACTGCTCGATTGGGACGGAAATGCCGTTGACTCTTATCTCCTTAGTGTTAAACTGAGTTAAGAAATGTTGCGTTCATGAAATTGATATATCAAGAAGCCTAGGCTTCTTAAAATCTACAGGATCTATTCCATTACCAAACTGAAAAATCTAATTAAAAGGAAACTGCCATAAAGGCTATTATAAAATTCTAGTATATTTAGACGACAAAAAGCTTGGAAATGTATTATTTAACTTACTGTGTTATGGTACTCAAATAAAACATTCTAATTACACTAATTACATACATACCTACATAAATTGAGCCTCTTTTTTCCATACTATAATTTAAAGTTAGACCCTCTTTTCTATTGGGATAGGCAAACGCTATCTATTATCGTAAATAATATAAATAATTAAATTAGTTTAAAACGACCAGATGCCACCCGCATACGGTGCAAAATATTCCATCAAGAACCAAGCGATTCGGCGACTCCTTCTTCTGCCGCACTATTAAGACTTGGAATTCCTTACCAGCTCACGTGTTTCCCTCCTCCTATATGGTAAGAGTAATCTACCGATATTCGTACGAACTATCGGAATTATCAGATTACTCCTACCATCGCCGTAAGATGGATGTATTGGAAAAATTGGGTCACTCTCGGGCGAAGCTCGGTGGCTCAGTGGTCAGAGCGTTCCCCCTGTAAGGGAAAGATCGCGGGTTCGAGTCCCGCCCGAGAATTGATTTCGCTTTTTCCAATTTATTATAATTTGTTTAGTCTAGCAAACTAATTGCTTTAAAATTATCTCAAATATAGACAATCTGTCTGACAGCCTGTCAAATAAATATTGTACATAAATAAATATTCTACAATATTCTACACAACGCTTTCTAGACCCATGGTAAGCTTAATTAGCTTGTGTTATGGAATCTAGAATGCGGATATACATACTTAGATACTTTTTTTTTGTAAATACATACATATATACATAGAAACACCCAGACCAATGCAAATATTTTATATTCATGCATACAAATATTGGCACTGAGCGGGGATCGAACCCGCGCCTCCTGCGTAGCAGCCGCGTTCACTACCGTTACGCCACAGAGGCAGTCAAACTGACTGAAACTGTGGACTCTGTGCATACAATCTTGCATCAGGTAAATCGAGATTCAGCTGAGTGGCATTCTAGAATACGGGCCTAAGTGACAACCGTTTCGTAACTACGTGCGTCCGTAAAAGCCGGCACATTTAGATAAGTTGGTCTAGTTTAACGATATTTCTCTCTTCTATGTTAACCAATTGTCATTCACCGTCTTTTCACGTCACGACTGCGTTTGAAACTCGATGTCAGTCAGAATAAGGTGCCAGGACTAAAAAGAAACTAAATTGACTTAACAGTCAACTAAGTACCTACCCTAATGTTGGAATCGCTCCAAGACGACGCGACGGTCCAACGCCGAACATAGCAATTTTAACTCGATTAAATTCCGATTTGTTCATAATGAATGAGTTTGATGGCCTCGTTTCATTTTCCAAATACTTATAGGTTAACTATTAATGCGTTAGTATTACCCTGTTCTGTGGGTATGGGGGTCTTCTGCCGGCATATCCTCTGAATGACGTAGGCACAGGTGTAGGCTTTGGTTTCGGGGTGGGAGGTCAGACGGCAGACTTCATATCATCGATGGCGACCTCCGTGTTGTGGTGGTAGACCGTTCAACTGCTACCTTAGAAGCAGCAGCTTTGATTCCAATGCAAAAAATTGTATGCATGAATATGTCTATTACCATTTCCTTCGGCGACTCCTTCTTCTGCCGCACCATTAAGACCTGGAATTCCTTGCCAGTCCACGTGTTTCCCTCATCCTACAGTCCCGGGTCCTTTAAGCGGGGCGTAAAGAAGCATCTGATGAAGCCGTCAAGCTGAGTGCTTGGTACGTGTCTATAATGGTGACCCTCTTTTCTGAGACTTTACCTTCAGCTTACCATCAGGCGAGTCGAAGTCAAATTGACGTGTCCTATATAAAAAAAAATACCTGAGTGTTTTATAAAAAATCCGTATTCTAAAACTCATAAAAAAAGCTAGTTAAACGATACTTTGGGTCTAGATAGCGTTAATAGTGTAACACTACTACATGTGGTATCCAACCGGAATAACTCTTTTTATTTTGTTTCGAGTAACCGATCAATCAATCAATCAATTAGCCTATTGCAGTCCACTGCTGGACATAGGCCTCTCCCAATTTGCGCCGAGTAACCGATATTTCGGCACTATTTCTTACTAGCACCATGATCGCGGTATTACTACACTGGTTACTAAGTAGTTGGACTAGCTGGAGGTACTAGATAGCGTTGTGTAAACTGTTCTAGAATATTTATATTTATCGATTCCATTCTAAATTCCATTCAAATTAATTGAGTCGCTACAGTGTGAATATTACCACAGATAACCTAAGTATTACCAAACGTGTTCACTCGTTCAACATATTCCAAGCGGTACCGTAATTACTTCCTTTCTTCGCCGCATGTTAAAGAACTGGAATACTTCACTTACACATGCGTTTGCATTTGCCTATAATCCCGGGATTTATTATAAGCGGGGTGTGTAAAAGCATCTGTCGATTTCAGCAGACTGTAGATTCTTTTTATCTATCAATGTTTGTCATTCAGTTTATGTGTGTTAAAATAAAACCTATTGATGACCCCCAAAATACAGGCATCAGCTTAGTTTGGGAGTCAGTTTATCGTACTTAACACTGTTGTAATTGTAACGTAGGAATTCAACTTAATTTTAAGACCAACATTGTATAAACTTACTTTGCGACAATAAATTTATCTTATCTTATCTTATCTTACCTATAATTGTGCTTAACTATACTGATCATCAGTTGGAGCACGGGACCTTGCAAATCCCCGTGCTTCACCCAGGTGGAGTACCTAGGTGAAGCACGGGTTGCCCTCTAATATCACCTATTCGACCCTGTCTACCCTGCCCACTTATATGCCTTATTTAGATTCTTAATGTGTTATTCCCTCAGTAGGTACCTACTTATTTATTCTACATGCCAAATAACATAGGTACACCGTACACGTATAACAAACCCATCTAAAAAATAAACCTCCTACGTCCAAATCTGCAACTCACAAAATTACGCTACAACAAAAATGTCCTTTTTTGTGATTCCATCTTGTTCCGTTTTCAATTACGGTCAGAAACAAGGTCACGTACTCAGCGACATTTAAAAGAAAGGTTACAAAAGGTAATGAAAACCCTTGGGAAAATGGCAGGGGAAATCAATTTGTCGGTCTCTGTTTTCGGTCACCAAATAAGTAAACTAAAATGAAAGTATTGTATACTGGGCAACCCGACTGATGAAATATCTTCATTGGAAGGCTAAAATAACATCGCCTTCTCTCTCTAGGTTAACAGGACATTTTAGGGAGACGTTTCACCGTAAAGTTTTCAATAAAAAAAAAAAAAAAACCGCGTCCAGAACCAAATAAGCACTGAAAGGATAAATAACTGAATCACAGATTTCAATAGACAAAAATGTGCGTAAAACTTTTTGGTTGAAGTCGGTGCCAGTACCTCCCTCTTTCTACACACCCGGGTCCCTTAAAGCGGGGCGTGAAAAAGCATCTGATGAGGCCGTCAAACTGAATGCCACCATTGTAACATGGTGCGTGTCTATAATGGTGACCCTCTTTTCCAAGACTTTGCCTTCAGCTTACCATCAGGCGAGGTGAAGTCAAATTGACGTGTCCTATTAAAAAATCATTTTAAGTTATATTCTAGCGAATTAGTAGGTAGACACCAGTAAGCGACAGAACCTAAACGGACAGACAGCGTGCAGCGTTACAAATATTCCGAAAAGTATATTTTGTAAGTAAACTTTCTTCTGTCACAGGATCCAGTGCGCCTCCATCGCCGGCCCGCGAGCACGACCAAGAGGTTCTATCCAGACTGAGTAGCACAGCAGAGAAGCAACGAGCTACGTTACGTCACCAGGAGTTACAGCTGCAGGAGAAACAGCAGCTTATTGAAAGTGTAAGTACCAGTGTACAATTAACTAGCTTCTACCTAACCTTTACCAGCGCGGCGTCCTGAGTCATCACTCAGTCAACCTGTGGGTAGATCCTAAGGGTAGAGTGCGTTACTGGATTATAGCTTCTTCTTGCTTCTTAAGGCTCGGTCAAACCAACGCGATCAGCTTACGTCCGCGGTGGCGTGCACGATGGCGATCAACTGCTGGCCAATCGTAGGCCGCGGCGGTGGTCTCCCATTGGCCAGCAACTGACGGACCGGCGGACGCGAGCTGAACGCGTTGGTTTGACCGAGCCCTTAGAATTATCTTAAGTGTGTCAATTACTGTGACGTTTCAGGAATTGAACTTAGGTAGTGGTGCGAGTTCATTTCCCGCTCAGTGAGTATCCGTGGGCCCTTTAAAAACAGAAAGATTAAATATTGTACCAACTAGTTAGTTTGTACAAAGAATTTGATAAAAACTACTTTTTTTAAACCATAGCATCCGCAATCCGCATCCTCATTAAAAGCTTTGAGGTTTGTTTTCCTTAAAATATTCTAAAGAAATATGAGGAGGTAAGTTGTTGACAGCAGCAGACAAAGAAATTTTAATGCCACCCTTAAAAACAATCTGAATTTGAAAAGAAATATGAAATAAACATGCTGGCAACTGGCCAAACTACAACTCAGTCCCCATGAAGGGCGAAACCAAATTTAATTTCACGTTGTATTTGCACTATAATAAGAGACCAAAGGAACGAGACGAACGTAACGTAACAATAGAGCTTAATGTTTGTTTGTTAGTGTCTTATGCGCTGCCGTACCGTTCTTCCGATTGTGATAAAACTTTGTCAACGTATAGCTTGCCCTTGAAGGTTATAGGCATCGTACAACTATTGGAATCGGTAGGTTGTCATACGAAAATCTATGACTGTCATTACGGGCAGTTGAAGCCTTAAAAAGTCCAACAGCACTTGTCTAACTGCAATACTTCGATATCGCCAATAGTTTACCTGGAGGTCATATGACAGTCGCTCCACGGAAAATATCGAAATTCAACCAAACACCTGATGTGAAAGCTTCGGGTGCTACTGGGATTAATGCTGGGATGATGAAGAAGAAGGGGTGGTATTGCAATCGGGATAAAGGATTTTTTTAACGAAATTGTTCAGTGCGAAAACAGAAAGGGCCAACTATTGTAATGTTATATTTGTTTAGGTTTATTGATGACGTCTTTTAGAGGCTGAGGCCCTATAACACATTTTCGACAGATTCCCTTTTGAGTGCGTGATCAGAATATTTTCTAAAGCCTTTATTTTGTTTGCGTGGCAAATGTCTATGACCTGAGTTGAGATGTTCTGAAAGAAAAAAGGAGCCTTTTTTTTAGATCAGTATCGGTATAATAATATATTGAAAGTAAAAGTAGGTACTCAAAATTATCTTAATACCAAGGTATTAAGAAGATAATTTCTTGAGTACTTTGCTAGTCAAGATCGATCTGATGCTGACTGTACCTGAACAAAGGTGGGCCGGTCCAACGATGAATCAGATAATTATGTAATAAGTACCTACTCTTTTTCTTGCTTCAGCCCCTTTATAATTAAAGGAGACGGGGACTTCTGGGCCAAAATTGTAATGAGTTGAGATATGACTTAAAAAAAGCGGTATTTTTTTCTATTTCAAAATATTAAAAAACCAGCTCAATTGAAAATCTTGAAGACGAGAAATCTTAAAACTAAATTTATTTCACTAGCAAAATAAAATATCGATTACTAAAAATTATTTAAACAATATTGCGTATTAAAACACTTGCATCACAATTTGATATTAAATCAATCTGAGTGAACAAAACTTAATCATAATAATAATAATAACCATTTAAAATACCAAATTATAGTGTAATAAAAATAAATTCTGAATCGATTTCCGTTAATCGATTAATTATTTCTTGTGTTTATCAACTGTATTTTTAAGCTGTGACAGCTGACAGCTCCATTTTCTGTCAATCAGGCCCACGAATGTATGGAAGAGTATCCATCTCCTTTGTTCTTCGTATTAAATATTCTAATCCCATCGCAAGCCCACACGTCGTCCCCACAAAGTCCACAAACATGTCTTTTGTGACATTGGGTCAGAAACTTTGTGTTGACATGTACGTTTTAATTTGCCTGCGTCCGCGTCCTGCGTCCCATGCCACATGTCAACATGCTGAAAATTACATGCAAATTTAACTTTTAGGTAACTCAGTCGTATGACAAATTGGATCTAACCGAATATTTCTTTAGGTATAGGTAATAGAACCATCATGGATGTTGAATGACATTTTTAAGCAATTAGTATGCTATCTATTCAAATCGATTAGGAATGGACCCAGTAACTCAATGGTCAGAACATTCCACCTGTAAGGGACTGGTCGCGGGTTCGTGTCCCGCCTGGGCGATTCACTTTTTCCATTCTTAACCATCTTGGATATATATTATTATGTAAGCAAATCCTAGTTACATCTGACCCCAGGATGCGCTAATTCAATTTTTATTTAAGTATATCCTGGGATAAAAGGAGCTTATGAATGCAGTAAATAGTTCTCTGCCTGTCTGTCT
This sequence comes from Eilema depressum, assembly GCA_914767945.1. NCBI lineage: Eukaryota > Metazoa > Arthropoda > Insecta > Lepidoptera > Erebidae > Eilema > Eilema depressum. The sequence goes on from OU612032.1 coordinate 16,651,203, forward strand.
GTTGTGTCTTTGGATTGGTAATTTATAAATCTATCTCTGTACCAATTTCCATCAATATCCGTTCAACCATTTATACGTGAAAAGCAGCAAACAGACAAGCAGCAGGATAGATAGCTATCCTCACCAAGTTTCGAAATTATATTATTCATAGTACTTACCTGTTTTATAAAATGTTATTCAAAAGTTTCAACTATTAGGAGTTATACTCTGCCAGGAGTTATGTATTCTCGTTTAAACTAAGTCCTGAGGGAGTAGTAGTTCGGGCAAAAAACTTCGTTATTAATTTTCGACAACTCCTCCACAAGGGATCGTTGCGGTCTGAAACATTGTGCCGAAAGAAAAAGTTAAATTAGAAAATTCTATGCATAAACTATGGCCGAGGTAAAAATACTTCCTTTGAACATAACTGACGCATAGGTCTTCGTGATGCAGATTGTAGGCACACTTACTGAGGTCTGTCTTTGATTTTGAGCAATCAGTATGCTAACTTACTCCCCTTAGAAAAGCAGTGGTTACTGGTTCAGCGCCGTACGTAATTCAATTAGAACACAAATTAAACTCTTCAGCTTTATAATATTCGTATCAGATTTATAATCGTCTGACAGGATCGCCATGTGATGCCAGAAAGATTAAACGGAACACTATTCAAATTGACTCTTTAATGACACATGATATAAAACACTTTTCAAATACCAAATTAAACTGCATACATACACTACACTACTTACAGTAATTCTAGCGTTTAAATTACACGTCATTTGCATAAGTTCAATGTTTCGGACTGACTCGAGCTCGAGCATCTGTATCTCATTAGATGCAACTCTCATTAAGTGCATGCTTATCGCCACCCGTACAATATACTTACCTAATGGACAGAGCTCGGTTTTAAAGAGGTCAGTCTTGGTACTGTCTACCTACTGTTCTGTGCCACCAGCCTGGGACCCCGTCATCTATTTAATTAACCCTAAAAAGCAGTAAAATACAGCAAAACTTAACGACACAATGAGCTCATTCTGCCTAAATAGTAACACCACCAACAATGGCAATACTTTGAGATAACTTACACTTCAAACTATTTGAAAACTACTACTATCTTTAGTCACCCCGCGACCATGACTGCTGAAAAGTAACTAAAACGTCGGGCTAAAAGTAAATAATAACAAATAAATCGTGATAGAATCCGTTAAAAAGTGGTGTTATTTGAATGAGGTCAGTCCTTTTAGATGATGTTAAAAATGGGAATACAAAAGCACAGCACTTATTTACCATAATCTGACGTATACACATCGCTTCTCCTACTTTCATAATTGATTTCATATTATGCTCGCCGGTTGCTGGTATTTTGAGCGAACCTTTTCTCAAAATGTCCTCGGTCTGATTGATATACACGTCTCAGTTGACATTTGCCGAATTGCAATATTATATCGAAACCATATTCGATGACTTATGCAGTGTATCTTAAAAGATACACTGTACCTCGTTCTGTGTGAAATGCCCAGTGAGTGAAATTGCCCCTTATTTCCTTCCCTGTACTTTTTTCATTACAAATTCATCCTAACTTAGCCAGACTCATAAATCACAGCATCGCCCATAAAAAGCCGGAATCAGACGGAACCGTAAACAGTATCTATTTTATGGCACCCTTATGTCTATTGAGATAAGGAGTGAATTCGTGTTGAAGCAATAAAATCGTCTCGAAGTCTTTTATGTGTACGATAACAAAAGTGTTCGGTATATTTAAACTGTGTTCATTGGACGTAATTGAATTCTGAAACCTTATAGGAGGTATACTGATATACTTAATACCCTTTGATAATGAGTTATACTTAATACCCTTTAATCCATGATTTTCATTACTTTCAGTTGTAATTTGTTTCATGGAACTTGTGTTTGATGATGATTGAATTTGGTCAGATCCAGTAAGGAGAATAGGTTGTTTTACGTGAAAAATGCACCAGCGTCAATTGAATCCAATGGTTCTTTGACACTTATGACGTACGGAAGATACGATGCAAGCGCTTTATACTCGTAACTCATGGGTATCCATTTTCTTTAGCCCGCGTTTCTTTGGTATTATTTAGTACTAGCTTTCGCCCGCGGCTCCACCCGCGTGTATGTCGGTTATCGCAACCAAACATAGCCTATGTCCTTTCTCAAGGTCTAATCTACCCCTATACCAAATTTCATTAAAATCGGTTCAGTGGTTTAGGCGTGAAAGCGTAACAGACAGACAGACAGAGTTACTTTCGCATTTATAATATTAGTATGGATATGGATTTGAACACAGTGATTAGCTGCATGGAATAACAGCACCTGGGATTTATCCAAGTGCTTTTGCTCCATTATTAAAACTATCAGCCTTGTAAACAACTTGTATGGCGTCTTCAATATGAGTTTTCCAAGAATGTTATTAGGTCCATAGGCCGCAGTAACAGCTTTCCAGGTGGGCCGTGCGCTCGACGGCTGTATAAAGAAAATTGTCGCTGTTGATATTTGTTGTAAAGTAAGATAAATAAAAACAGAACCTAGAACCAACCAATACAATGATTGTGGAACAGTAATCTAAGTGTCAAGGCACACTGACACAGAATCGAAGCGAATCGACGAATTCTCGACGTAAAAAACTCCGTTAAATCGAAGTTGTCTGCTTCTCTAACTACGTTATTTTTAGGATTCCGTAGCCAAATGGCAAAAAACGGAACCCTTATAGATTCGTCATGTCTGTCCGTCTGTCTGTCCGTCCGTATGTCACAGCCACTTTTCTCCGAAACTATAAGGCCTATGCTGTTGAAACTTGATAAGTAGATGTATGCTGTGAACCGCATTAAGAATTTTACACAAAAATGGAAAAAGAGCATTAAATTTAGGGGGTCCCCATACTTAAAACTGAAACTCAAATTTTTTTTTTCATCTAACCCATACGTGTGGAGTATCTATAGATAGGTCTTTAAAAATGCTTTTGAGGTTTCTAACAACATTTTTTTCTTTGCGCGAGAGACTCTTCCAAAGTGGAAAAATTTGTATCCCCCCTCTAAACTTCTAAAATAAGAGAATTATAAATCTAAAACAAAATATATGATGTACATTGCCATGCAAACTTCCACCGAAAATTGGTTTGAACGAAATCCAGTAAGTACTTTTTTTTTTAATACGTCATAAACCGTAATTTTCGCCGTTGCTGCTACGTAACCCTTCATGGGTGAGTCCGACTCGCACTTGGCCGGTTTATTTTATTTGTCTTGATGGAAATATGTGCATGACGTGGAGATTAGGATCATCATGCTCTGTAATTATTAGATGTAGGTATTGAGACGTGGATAATACTCGACATGCTATGTAGAATAATGTGTTTCCACTAAGACGTACCAAGAGCCAAACAAATCTCACCTGCGAGCGGGATGAAGACCAAGACTCTGGCCTGGCTCTCGATTCTGCTAGAACAAAACCACTGTCGTGTCGTGCCACAGTCTCTGTAAAAATTGGCATTGAACTTTAGACTTTATTGTTATAGGATTAAAGGCCAAAATCAAATGGAACTTTCTCGCAGTCTCTGTGGTGTGACAGTGGTTGTGCTTTAGCAGAATCGAGGGCCTGCTCTTGCGCTGGCTTTACTCTCGGAGTTCGGAGATATGTCCCACCCATGAAGTCAAATATAAGCCAAACCAAAAGGTAAAGAAGGAGTGAGCCAATTCCGGGCTGAGGAGGTGAAAGCCTAGAAAGAAACAACGCGTTGCTGATGACGTTATGTATCAGTGGCGAAAAGTGATCATTTCAAAAGGGAAGCCGGTGATTTTTTTTTAATTTATCAAAGTTTAATCATAGACATCTCTATCACGGCTACTCTTTTCAAAGCAAGCCGGCAGGAATCGGGTTACAGTGACTCCTCGCCACTGCTATGTGTATTATAAAAAAGTCTTGCTTGGATGCGCTTGTATTGTATTGTAAATATTCCTTTCTAGCGATTAGTCTCGTGTGTAACGGATGACTGACTCGACGATTATTACCAATAATTTGTCACACTTCATGTTCGTCTGAATAACCGTTACTTGGACCAAGTATCATACTGATACATATATCGAGGAGCTCAAATTACCTATGTAAATCATAATGATGTTCCGCCAATTATATCCATTATGTAGTTACACAATTGCTTTGATTTTCATTATGTTAAACAATGATCAGTACGCTACGAGACTGCATAATGTTACATGCATCGATATATATGTTATATGTACTTATATGTATATACCTACTTATGTAACTAACGTAACTAGCTGTTTCTCGCGGCTTTGCCCGCGTGGGTCGCGTCTCTCTCATCCTAGCGTTAATTCCCAGTCGCATCCGAAGCTTTTTAGCTCGGAGTCTGGGGTCCGCTTTTACCAGTCTTAACTACAGATTTGGCTAGACCTCGATATTTTTTCGTGAAGCGATTGCCATCTGACCTCCACAGCCCAATGGTAACATTAGGCGATATCGAAGCTTTGCAGCTAGACCGTTGGTTTTTTGGATTTTTTAGGGCTCCCAACTACCCGTAACGACTGCCATAGATGTTCTCATGGCAACCGGGACCGTCGGCTTAACGTGCTCTCCGAGGCACGACCAGACCAATGCAAATACCCATATTTCATGAACACAAATATTTGCACTGAGCGGGGATCGAACCCGCGCCTCCTGCGTAGCGGCCGCGTTCACTACCGCTACGCCACGGAGGCTGTCTGTCGCGTATCAGGACCAAATATAGGCTTTATTCTTTCCGAAGCTCTAGTCTATTCCAATCAATTCATCAATCAAATTTTATCAGGTTATCTTCGAAAATAACGATATTTTATATAAATTTTTAATCTACTAATTCAAGGGTGAGGCCCATGCTCATGAGGGATCTGTCCCAGAGGCTGTTCTGTACTTCCAACGCCCGCGTCCCCTACGCTCGTCACGGGCTGTGCGGGCTGCGAATCTTCTCCGTTCCTACCCCGCCGTCTCTTTTTGGAGTATTACTTGCACATAGAAGGAGGGGCGGTAGCCCACGCACTCGCGCAGCGTACCATTGCCGTGAGCAAGGTGGCAAGCGCGAGAACTCTCACTCCTAGGGTGATGGCGTCTCCCGCGTCATAACGATAGCATTCGGAGGTTGGCTCTTACCGGATCCGACGCAGAAAATCCCCGAAGTATCCGTGCCCGGTGAAAACCTGCAGGATGGAGGAGTGGCTAGAGAGGCTACATGGCGGCCTCTCTAGCTTTCCCCCATGATGGGTCTTATCGCCGCTACTACGGTGTGCCCTTCACGGCTCGGGTTCGTGTCCCCGTTCCCGCGCCTTCTTTCGGTAATGATATGGGACCGAAAGAACTTTTTTTTATATATATGGGACACGTCACTTTGACTTCACTTTGCCTGAAGGTAAGCTGAAGGCAGTCTCGGAAAAGAGGGTCACCATTATAGACACGTAGGTATCATGTTACGATGGTGGCACTCAGCTTGTCGGCCTCATCAGATGCTTTATCGCGCCCCGCTTAAAGGATCTGGGACTGTAGGAAGAGGGAATCCGGTTAGGAATTCCAGGAGTTAATGGTACGGCAGAGGAAGGAGTCCCGAATATTTGGCACCGTATGCGGGTGACATTTATGTCCTGCACGCGTTATTCGGTGTAGGAAAGGATAAGGTGGGATTAATTGGAAAAGCTCATCAGAACATTCACCATAGCAGAGACGGTAAAATACTGCCAAGGATGCACAACTCTACGCATTCGAGGGTGTTCGTGATCTCAGGATTCCCAATAATGCGGACCGCATGACACTGGAACCTGTCGAGTGTATCAAGTAAGTACTTTGCGAAGCCATCCCAGAGATGCGAGCAGTATTCCACGCAGGAGACAGAAGACACCGCTGCTCCGGCGACGTGTTAAAACAACTCACTTTGTTCAGGACTCCGAGTTTACGCGAGGTTTTTTTTTTATATAGTACAGTCTATTTGACTTCGCCTCGCCTGATGGTAAGGCGCCTGATGGTGAGGCTGTTTTGATGATAGGTACTCTCAATATAATTTTACTGTTCAGTAGGCAGCGAACATCCATACCAAGAATACTGAGATTGTCCCGCAGTGGCAGTGGCGTGGGAGAGCGAAATGAAAAAGACACCTTTGCTGTAAATGCGCATGCCTGCGTCTTGTTGGCATTGAACTCGACCAGGTTCTCAAGCCCTATTGGGAAATATGATTCAGGATCCGGTCGAGCTCAGTAACAAGAAGCTGCTTTTTTCCCCGCGATATATGACTGTTATGTAAGATACTGTCGTCTGCATAGCAATGAATGCTGCCGGTGGTCAGAATATCGTTGATATGTAGAAGAAAGAGAATGGGTGATAAGACAGACCACTGCGGTACGCCAGCATTTACCTGCAAGAACTACGAAGTACGTCCATCACAAAGGATGCAAATATGGCGCTCTTGCAGGAAGCTAACCACCCAGTCGCACAATTTGAGAGGCAGACCGAAGGCTGGTAGCTTGGAAAGAAGCGATTTGTGGCAGACTCTATCAAAAGCTTGGCGATGTCAAGATTAATTGCCGGTGACTCGCCATGTTTGTCCATTGCCTCGCTCTCCGAGATCCGGCAAGAAAACTCGCCGTGTCATAGGATATCGTGCGGTAATCCCTGATGGCCATCAAGGCCATCGTCTGTTGCGATGCACGCGGTAGGTGCACGTGCCTAGACTTCAGGGCATCCACTCACACGGGACACCCGTATAGGGCAATGGAGCGTACGATTCGCCATCTGCCTCCTGCTCTGCTCTGGCTCCCTCATGTTGGACAGCAACCAGAGCGTTAGCTGTGCTGTGGCTCTTAATTTGAGAGACAGACTTCGGAGACGCTCCCCGATATCTGGGCCGTCGAACACGAGCCCCAAATAGCCCCAGATATGTCATCTGGGGCCTGATGCCGATAAGAGTATCTCCCACTGTGAGGCTGGATCCCTTTGGTGGTGCACGCCGAGGCCTATGAGAGAACATGGCCTCGGTTTTGTACAGAGCCACCTCAGACCCAGCCGCCGGATGTGTTCCACGCCAGTGACAGCTCCTATTTTACTACATTTTTACGCGTATAAATGAAAACTCGATGACATGGAATATAACTACAAAAATTAGTATGATAACAAAGTGCGCTAGTACAATATTAGGTGTATTATAATACCAAACTATCAATACAATCAAAATCATAAAAATAAATTAAAATAAATTTTATTTTAAACTTTTTAGTTAAGTATGATATGAAGAGATATCATTTTGATAAATACTCGATAGATTTGAGTGAAAAGAAAAAATAGTATAGCATTTGCGACTGCGACTGCGACTAATGCAATTGCTTTTGTACAAGCTTTTTTTTTTTTTGCTCCTCTCGCAGTGGCTTGCGCGTGCCACCCGAAAATCGTCCGCGGGCCACGAAGTGGCCCGCGGGCCTGGGGTTGGGCACCCTTGTACTAATTGAATACCTTTTCAAACCTTTTTCGATGATAGAAGCCTAGCAAACTAAAACAAGAAACCAAAATTTTTGTTCGCGATGGTCGCAAAAACTATGAAAACATCTAAAGGTCTTATTTATAAATAACTTACTCATTCTTCGAATAATGAAACAAAAAAAAAACGAAAAAGTCCAGGATAATGTAACTAAATCACAAAAAGATATGCCCCGGGTGAGGATCGAACTCACGACCTTAAGATTATGAGACTTACGCGCTGCCTACTGCGCTACCGAGGCTATAGATGGGTTGACGAAATACCCGTACACGTTCTATTTACATCAGATACCTATAAAAAGTGCATCTTGTATTATGAAAGATGCGATCATAGGCACCAACATATAAACATTTTAAAATAGATAATAATGACTGCGTCTTCACATTCGTTTGTTTTTACCCGTTCTCGTTTCCCACAGGAACTGGGATGATAGGTATCCAATGGGTTAATTCAAGAACTGGCTTATGTGCCAATTTTTGCCACCGAAATAGGCTTAAATGATTTCAGGAACGGCAGCAGAAATCCATGCGTGCCGAGCTGCGGGCCAGCTAGTTTTTTTTTATTTTCGGCGGCAGTATATACTAATAAAAGAAATAGAAGGTACGGATTTTAAGTATGGATCATTATACCTATTATGGTTATAGTTAGAATCCTAGGTTTTAGGGATAAATGAAAAAATAAAAACTCCAGACCCTAAACGTCAAAAGGTCCTTTTGACGTTTAGCGACCAGTTTTTCATTAGTCTTTTTCTAGTTATGACCACTTCTGGTTTTGACCACTTCTGCTTATGACTACTTCGTAATATGACCGTTTCTGGATTCGACCACTTCGTTTTTTGTCCACTTTCAGTACAGTGTGCAAAAGGATACAACACCACATAACACAACTTACTTGAAATTAAACTCTAACCATCCAATTGGAAATTAATGCTTTTTATTAAACTCAAAAATTATCTTTCTACATATCACTTTCTTTTCAAATTAACTTAAACTAAAAAGAAGTAACTTACGATCTATATTACTACATGTCACTTTGGCCATTACTTTTAGTATTAATATTAGTAATACTTCACATGAGCTTATCATATAGGCAAAATCAAATTGACGTATCAAACATAACAATAGACTTATGATCTCTAGCAGTGTCTCAAATCAAATAAAACACAGTAATTTAGGGTTAGTTTTCATTCCTCTGTTCTCGATTCCCCCCGTATATTTTCAGGTTTTCAAATATCCTTCAAACAAAAAAAATCGGGGAGAATCGAGATCGGCGGCATCAAAATTCGTAAAAAAACACAAAAAACATCATAAAATGAAAACTTTTACCCAAAATATGTTACAGTTGTATAGGACCAAATGACAACTATTTCGCATCGAATAAAAAAAGAATCACGGAAATCGCATCATAAAGCTAGGAGTAATCGGTGTACATACATAAAAAAAACCCATCGAATTGAGATCCTCCTCCTTTTTGAGGTCGGTTAATGATGCTGCGGCGGCAGGCGGATATATGGCTGAAGACAGTCATTATATCCGCCTGCATTCGAATCTTTTATCGGAACACATCAACAAAACATTGTTATCGGTTCCCTGACATTCCAAGTGCGTTTGCTCTGAATTCAAGAACAACTTTAGGTACAAGGATAAGCGGGTCACTGATAAGAATTATGAAGGTAGGTAGTTAGAACTCGTTTGAAGTACTATGAAGCCTATTCTTCCTCGATAAATGAATTACTAGATGCTCTCGACAGGTTGCAGCGACGCGCAGTCCGCATTATTGGGAATCCTGAGATCACCAAAACCCTCGAGCCTATGCAATTGCGTAGAGATGTGGCATCTTTGGCGGTATTTTAACGTCTCTACCACGGTGAATGTTCTGATGAGCTCTTCCAATTAATCCCACCCTCTCCTTTCCTATATAGGACAACACGTGCAGGGCTTAGATGCCACCCGCATACGGTGCAGAATATTCCATCGAGAACCAAGCGGTTCGGCGACTCCTTCTTCTGCCTCACCATTAAGTCTTGGAATTCCTTACCAGTTCACGTGTTTCCCTCCTCCTACAGTCCCGGGTCCTTTAAGCGGGGCGTGAAAAAGCATCTGATGAGGCCGTCAAGCTGAGTGCCCCCATTGTAACATGATACGTGTCTGTAATGGTGACCCTCTTTTCAATATTGGGCTCATAACTTACAATGACGATAGGCACTTGTATTCACGCGATTTGAATATAAATCAATGGATTTTTTTTAACATGCATTATGTTAGTAATATGTATGACTTAAATAACACAATCTTAATTAAGTTAAGGTTCTCATAGAGATCGTAAGTACCTAATAACGTTTTTAAAGTTCATTTACAAATTCAAATTAATTTATTTATTGCAGAAACATGGTTAATACCTTATGGTATTAAAATTAATGTTTTTAGCAGCATGCAGAATTTCTGCTAATAGTGACGTAATTTTAAATATAAAAAAGATTCATATTGATGTCAGCGTGTAGGTACCTATACAGTAAATATCTCAGTAAATAAATCTATAACTATCTACTTTAAACTGAAGATAAATTTACTTAAATAAATGGCAAGTTCTCAACGGTAATGAGCTCAAATTCGTCAACTGAATTAAGTTTCAATCTGAGTCCTTTTAATTTGCTTCTACTGAAAACTTAATAACACCAATTTAGTTAATTGTAGAGTTAATGAAAATTGAGCTTCTGCTAAATTATAGTCCTGAGTAATAAAGATGACAGAACTTCGTCTTAGCTAACAAAATGCCCGAAATTGGATCTTAAGTAGAGGCATTTAACAAGCAGGAATTTCGTAAGACATTAATGTCTTAATAAAAAGCTCTACTATGAGTAATTAGTAATTAAGCTCTTTGTGATTTGGTTGAAGGCACGACGAAAAGGCTATTTTTGAGTTAAATAGACTAACACCCGTATGTATTCACAAACAATACTTCGCTATGCGTACCACCAAAACTGTGCAAAGAACGACAAATTATCAGTGCATTCGTTTTGGCAAGCCTTTTTATTCATTGATAACACTTAAGTAATACTTCGTTGAGGGATTGCACTGCGTTAGATACTGCTCCGTGATGTTTGTGAATTAATTTTACCAGCCCTATGCGCTCGAGCACACTATGAGTCTATGAGACCTCACAGTATTGTTTGTGAATACGGGTGTAAATCCACATGGTGTTTCAGACAGCAGCGTTGCACCTATCGAAATAAAATCAAGTTATATAATTGAAATAAAACCACTCTTTAACGGATTCTATCCCGATTTATTAGTTATTATTTACTTTTACCCCGACGTTTCGGCCACTTTTCAGCAGCCATGTTCGCGGGGTGACTAGAGATGGTAGTTGTCACATATCAAAGAATCAACGCGAAATGAATGATATACGGAGAATTACCTCACTGTGTCGTTAATAGAGAAGATGGTTAGAACGTTTCACCAGCCTGGGACCCAGTCATCCACTTAATCAAGCGCAGTAAACAGCAAAGTACAGCAAGACTTAACGACACAGTGAGCTCATTCTGCGTAAATAGTAATACCAACAAGTCATACTTATACTTCAAAACTATGTGAAAACTACCATCTCTAGTCACATTCGCGTGAAGTTTAGAAAATATCAAGTTATTATAAAAAAAAGACTACATAGCGCTATCTAGATTCAAAATAAGCATACCTAGGTTTAAATATGGTGGTTTAAATGTGGATTTGAGCTCGTCCACCGCAGTAGCACCCCGTGCTATCCTCAAAAGACACCTAAGAAACGTGTACTGCGTGTGCACATGTATTGAGCACAGTTTAGGTCCAAGATATTATGTCCTGAGGAATACGTTATATATATTTCAGTTATATTTTGTATTCCCCACGCAACTGTAATTTCATAAAAGGTCTACTTGCGTCGTAATGAAAAATTTAATAAAATGGAAATCATTATTTAACCGTCGCTTACTTAAACTCGTTTAGTGCTTGGCATGGTACTTACAAGATGTTAATAACATTTGTTTACAACCGAGAAACAAGCGTACTTATTAATATTTTTATTACGCTAAGCGTCCTTCGGTAACCTGTTTCTCTTGTTTCTTATTTTTTAACCCCCGACAAAAAAGAGGGGTGTTATAAGTTTGACGTGTGTGTGTGTGTGTGTGTGTGTGTGTGTGTGTGTGTGTGTGTGTGTGCGTGCGTGCGTGCGTGCGTGCGTGCGTGCGTGCGTGTGCGTGTGCGTGTGCGTGTGCGTGTGCGTGTGCGTGTGCGTGTGCGTGTGCGTGTGCGTGTGCGTGTGCGTGTGCGTGTGCGTGTGCGTGTGCGTGTGCGCGTGCGCGTGCGCGTGCGCGTGCGCGTGCGCGTGCGCGTCCGTGTGCGTGTGCGTGTGCGTGTGCGTGTGTGTCTGTGTGTGTCTGTGTCTGTGTGTGTCTGTGTGTGTCTGTGTGTGTGTGTGTGTGTGTGTGTGTGTATGTGTGTGTGTGTGTGTGTGTGTGTGTGTTATAAGGGGTGTTATAAGTTTGACGTGTGTGTGTGTGTGTGTGTGTGTGTGTGTGCGTGCGTGCGTGCGTGCGTGCGTGCGTGCGTGCGTGCGTGCGTGCGTGCGTGCGTGTGTGTGTGTGTGTGTGCGTGCGTGTGTTTGCGTGTGTGTGTGTGTGTGTGTGTGTGTGTGTGTGTGTGTGTGCGCGCGCGTGTGTGTGTGTGTGTGCGTCTGCGTCTGCAGGTCATAATGTTATAGTTATTATTTTACTTCTTATAGGTTCTTTTTTGTTCAGTCATATTGACGATCGACCGGTCTTATTGGAGTATAGGGGAAGCCTATGTCCAGCAGTGGACTTCCTATGGCTGAAATGATGATGATGATGGTGAATATTGACGAGTTTTAGCATTGTCAATTCGGGATCGGATCTGGGCCATTTTAGGTACACTACCGATGTGAATTGTGAACCCACTCCTAATAAGCAATTTAGCGTGACTGGAGGGGTTTAATGGTAATATGTATTAGTAATGGCGGTTATTAATAATGTTAAAAAAAGCAATATGAAGAAATTAGAAGAGATGTTTGTTTTGTTTTCTCAAATATTTTTATGAGTCTTGGTGAAAAACTCGTGGAGCAGGCGGGAATGAACCATTGTTTTTGTTCCATTGTTTTGGTCTCTAAATCTTCCACATTTCTTCAATCTTCTTTTAGATTTTCCTCTTCTTACTTCTCTACTCTGTTATTCACAACGACATTTCAATATTTCATATTCTAACACTATTCGAAATGATTTCTCCATTTCTCAGGGTCTTCCGCTATCTCAGACGTTGTGAGATATTCAGCGGTCCAAACTTTATAATGGATGCATTTGTCAATTCATAGTGGCTATCCGACAGCTGACAGATATTCATATCAATGTAGATCAATGCGCTTTTCTTCGTATGTATTTGGTACATAGATATGAGGTGTTATACTCGTACATACATACATACAATCACGCCTTTATCCCAGGAGGGTTAGGCAGAGGTGAATTAACACCCACATTTCACCAATCATTGTATTAGGTCCCACGTAATAGAGGGTGAGTCTATTGCCGTTTTCCGGGCACTATTGTTGACTCGAGCCATGTATAGGTGTTATCTACGGAACAAAATATAAACAGGATATGCCTTTCAACACCTTTAGTTTGTAGACTAATATCGTCTAACTCTCTCGTATGATATAAATGTACCACACAAACTATCCAACATATATTTCCCAATAAACATTGTACCCACCTATTCACATCTTTAATATAATATTACTCAACTGTACGTGTGTATGTCAAAAAAAATAAAAAAATAAAAATCAAATAAAAAATAAGACTGTGCTGCATGATTTTTTTAAATTCTTTTTTGTAAATCTAAACCATCTCCGGTACACTATCATCACTATCACTACATATTATAAAACTAAGTCGCTGTCGCTGTCTGTCCGTCCCTATGTATGCTTAAACTACGCAGCGGAGAGTAAGGTTTATATGTATAATACATGCATAATATTGTAGAGAAACACTGATAAATCGGGATCAGATTATCACGCGGGCGGAAAATATGGCGGTACGAAGTTCGCCGGGTCAGCTAGTACTAATAAAGAAGACTAGCGGACCGGGCAGACGTTGTCCTGAATATTTTATTGTTCGGTATACAAAAAAAAACATACAAATCGGTCCAGCCGTTTAGGTGGAGTTGAGTGACGAAAAATATCATGCAGGACATCGTCTGCCCGGTCTGCTAGTCTATACTATTATATAATTGTAAAGTGGTCGTGTCTGTACATTGGAGATATTTAAAAAAAAATACTTGGGCTATGTTATGTTAACGATACTGAACACGAAAATATTTTTTTTTAATTTCCTGTCTGTTTGTCTGTTTGTCCGCGATGGACGCAAAAACTACTGGACGGATTTTGATGCGGTTTTTTTTTGTTAGAAAGGGCTTACTCAGACTTAAAATCTTACGTTTGTTTGATCGCAATCGGTTGAGTAGAACCGGAGATATGAGCAAAGGTCGCGTTAACCGAGATGCACGCAGGCGGAGCCGCGGGCGGAAGGCTAGTTTTCATATAAAATTGTATGAATAGGTGTATATCAGTGACTAGAGCTTCCAATAACATGATTCAAGCATATCTTTGCAGATAGGTGGGTACTAAGTACAAACAAACAAAAAATAAACCACCGGCTTCCTTTTTGAAAATTTTTACCGTTCGCCATTGGTGTATAGTGTGTATACTTATCTCCTTTGCCTACAGTACATGCCTTTATACAGTAATTCTGAATACGCTGTTGGCTTTTCACTTCACATCTTTCACATGAATGCATGAAAGCTATCCCTCTGATGTTTTGAGGTCGAATGCCTAAAATAGGTTAATGCACCGCTTGTAGCAAGCTCTCTGCTTATGCCGTATTAATGTACGTATGAACCAGTGCATCCACTTGAATATTGCATGCCCCACTTATAAATGCTCGGGACTCTGGAGATGGGATATGTTAGTTGGTGCTCTTGTAATTATGAAGCGGTCGACTGCTGTGTGAGTTTGAATGTATCAATTTGCAATGGGGCTCATGGCTAAGTAGGAATTGAAAAGGTTAAAGCGGCCTTTCCACCAGAGATGTGCTATGTTACGTTGCTTTTGATATCCACCAATGATATTCATTGGTCCACTTAGCATAGTATTGGTGGAAACGGATTCAGCTCAGCTATATAAAAAAAAAAAAAAAAAAAACGATATTAGTAACAAATTGCTTGTGTTAAGAGTGGGTTCACGTCGGTATTGTAATGGCCAGGATTGGAACCCGGGACCTCTCCATCATAAGGCCGACTCCTTAAACACTAAGCTACCGACGCTATAAATAAATAAATATTTTTAAGACATTCTACACGATACTAGACCCAAAGTAAGCATAGCTTAACTAGCTTGTGTTATGGGTTCTAGAATGCGGGTAAACATACTTAGATACATTTTTTTTGTAAATACATACATATTATACATAGAAAACACCCAGACCAATGCAAATATTCATATTCATGCATACAAATATTTGCGCTGAGCGGGGATCGAACCCGTCCGAAGTCTGGTCCCCAAACCCGAAGTCTGGTCCCCAAATTGGTGCTCACAGCTAACGCTCTGACGCGGCTGCTGCCCAATGTGAGGGGCCCGGAGGACTCCTGCAGGAGACTCTATGCGGGTGTCGTGCGGTCCATGGCTCTATACGGGTGCCCCGTATGGGCGGATAACCTGAAGGCCAGGCACGCGGACAAGCTGCATGAACCGCAGCGGACACTGGCCATCAGGGTCATCAGGGGGTACCGCACGATATCCTTCGAAGCAGCGAGTCTCCTTGCCGGATCGCTACCATGGATCCTGGAAGCGAGAACCCTTTCGGCGCTATATCGGTTCCGAAAGGAGGCGCGGGAGCGGGGACATGATCCTGAGCCTGAAGAAATTCGGGCCGTGAAATCCCGGCTCCACAGGGACATGGTAGCGGAGTGGGAGCTGCGACTTGGGCGACCACGCGCAGGGCACGCCGTATTAGCGGCGGTAAGACCCATCATGGGGGAGTGGCTAGAGAGGCCACACGGCGGGCTCTCGTTCTGGCTGACGCAGATAATCACCAGTCATGGGTGTTTCGGGCGGTATCTGCATCGGATCGCGAAGAAAGAGCCAACGTCCGAGTGCCATCACTGCGACGCGAGCGAGGACTCGGCGCTGCACACGCTCACCGAGTGTCCGGCGTGGGAGACGCCGAGACGGGAGCTGGTGGCGACCTTGGGAGTGAGAGTTCTCACGCTCGCTACTTTGCTCGCAGCGATGGTTCGCTGCGCGGATGCGTGGGCCGCCGGCGCCTCCTTCTGCGAGCAAATAATGCTCGTGAAATGGGAGGCGGAGCGGGAGCGAAGGAGAATCGCAGACCTTGCGGCCCGCGAAGAGCGTAGGAGAATCGCTAACCGCGCGGCCCGTAACGAGCGACGGCAACTCGGGCGTCGGAGGTCGCAGAACGACCTCCGTCCCCCATGAGCGCGGGCCTGGGGGTGACGGGTGGAGCCGCCTGTCACCCTAGCAGAAGCAGGCCGCGGCGGCGGTGCGCGTTGCGTGCCTCCCCATACCCGGGGGCGAGTTGGGGACTCTACGGTGCCCACATCGGGAGAGGGCCAGATCGAGAGATATGGCCCTGGGTCGGCCGGGGTGCGAGGGATATGGCTACAACAATCTCACCTCCGGCAACTGGCGGCCCACAGTCGGCGTGCGTTTTGGTCGGTTCGAGTCCGACATAACCTCCTCCTCCGGCTCCGGCGGGGGAGGTATCCGCGGGGATTTTTCGCACGATAAAAAAAAAAAAAAAAAAAAAAAGGGATCGAACCCGTGCCTCCTGCGTAGCAGCCGCGTTCACTACCGCTACGCCACAGAGGCAGTCATATGTTTTTATATAGAAAGATGCGTGTTATGGATATGTGCTGTGGATGCGTGCTATGAATGCGTGCTGTGGATTCGAATTTTGAAAATTTTCATTCTGTACGGTTAATTATACACGCAAAGCTCGAGTTACTCATCTTCATAGCACATCTTACTCGCTACTCTACATTGCTATGTGGAAACATGTGCACATTTGCACAGTGGAAACGGTCACATTGTTCCATAGCTTAGCTTTTATAGCCTCCGGTGAAAAGGCAGCCTGTAACATACCTATGTAGATACAACCTATATCAATTAGTTTAACATTTCCTTTGTAAACTGATTTCCTATCCTACGGGTTGAAATCACGTCCTGAATTTTGAGGTTTTCCAATTTAAATTTACAAGTCATAAAGTAAAGCGTGTTTGGCACAGATGTGTCATCGTTCACAGATAATGTAACTTTAATTTAGCACACCAAGCGTGTCCGAAACACCCCTATTAAACTTTACTGGGCATAGCAAACAATTGGCATTACAACCTGACCTTTAAGGCGCGGCGCAAACGGCGAGGCGGGCCGGTCTTTTTGACCGCGAAGTAATAAAGACCGTCTGCCCGTCGATGCCCGCAACTGTCCGTGCCGCGAACACAAAGCGCCACGGACATGCCGCCGCCAGTGCCCGGCGGGCACCTGCGGCGCGGTCTTTTTGCTTTCATGTGCGTTTGTAGTATAGGATTCTCTTTGCGCTATCGTTCGCGGCGAAATTGACCGGCCCTGCCCGCCCCGCCGCCGCGCCGTTTGCGCTGCGCCTAAATGTGTGTGGGTTGACTGTGAACGTACCCGTAGATCACTTCATCATCATCTTCATAGTGAGGCAAGTTGCGTCCAAAGTTTGCATTTTGGATCACGCCAAAAAAGCAATAGCAGCAAATGAAATTTGGTACCTACAGAGATATTTTAGTCGATAGCTTAGTGGCAAAGAAGTGGGCGATCTTACCCTTGAGAGGTCCGGGTTCGAATCCTGGTCGTGGTACGTCAACCCACTCCTAACACAAGTAGCTGGAGAGGCTAACGGGAAAGCTAGAAATTCCAGTTAAGTACTAGTATTTTTTTAAGAAATGGTGCTATATGAAACTTGGCACATAAATAGATTGTATAATATTTGATTGTATACTTCTTTTAGTACAGCAGCTGTTCCTTACTGTTTCACGCAAAAATCTAGATAAAATTTGACCCTAAATGCTACGTTTTCCGTTCGTCTACACACAAACCCGAAGTTTCTGACATACGTACATTTCATGATATCCCCGTTATTTGTAGGTACAACTCATTAGTATGTTCCACAACACACTATTGATAAAACTTTAATAATATTCATAAATTCGCAGTTTTAGGGACTCCAGGCGCTACCCTAACGTCTGCATAAATTAAAATGGGACATTTCGTGTCAACCCCTTATCCGCCCACTATAATATGTAGATAAGTCTGTCTGCACGCAACCCCAAGGATTATCTTGGGGCGTAGAATAGAATAGAATAGAATAGAAATAAACTTTATTGTACACCAAACAAAAAGAAAAGTATACATAAAATAAATCGCAAACATAATTAGGTAATGTACAAATGGCGGCCTTATCGCTAAAAGCAATATCTTAACAGGCAACCTTTGGATGGATATGAATAATAAATAAACTAGTTTGTATATTGGGTAGTTATTGGTACAGGTGCTGTAGGTACATAATATACTTACGCCCAGTTTCCGAAAGGCTGATCAACGTCAAATCAACTAAGCGGCTGTCAAATCTCTTGTCAAGTAGCCATTGGGTTGCTAGAATCATGGTTAAATAGTTTAATTTCATCATCGTGTCGGTTAAAATAGCTGATTAACCGTTGACGTCGTGGAGGGTGACATGCGTGCAAATGGACTCACTACCATGGACGCCCAAGATCTTGCGAAGTGGAGGAGGAAGAACCGGAAGGCGGACCCTGAGCTTCGAGGTCATCTTGGCCACGGATGCAATCAGAAGAATACGTCTATATGCATCTGCATATAGACGTATCTGATGATGATGATTTTATTTGACTTCTGCAGCCTCACTGAGCATTCGACCCCATATATACAGACAATATACTCGTAAATACCCATATAAATTTATATCTATCAGACTCACGTATTCTAGCGGGAATAACCTCTTAATTTCCTACCTAACCATCCAATATACGCACGAAAACTCAACTGTTACATATAAGTACCACGTAAAATGTACAAAATCACATATAATAAAGCTGTAACCCCATTTCACTTTACTCGCTCGTGAAATTGCGTCTTAAAATGTATTAGGCCGGGCCAATCACTATTCTTATAGGGCGGACGTGTCTGTCTGTGACGTGTACGTTTACGGTCCAACTAATTCCCCCTCTTATTGCTTGGGGAAGGTAAGCAGAGGTGTTAAAGCTCATGGAGAACTAGACGAGGGAAATGGACTCTGTTTGCCAACTTTGTAAAATGATTGATGATTTCGCGCATATTGGGTTTTTTTACCACTTAGGTAGTCAGACAAGCGCACGGCCCACTTGATGGCAATTGGTTACCGTGACCTATGGATGAGTGCAACAACAGGGGAATCACACTCGTGTTGCCCCGACCCCTTTTAGTTAGTACAGAGAGATTCTGTGCTGTCAGCGAAGAAGACAAGCAGGACAAGCCCTTATTCTGCCCACTGACATCACAAAACCTCTTCAATGAGCTCTGGCTACCCTACTCACCACCGGTAATAACCGGTAACGATTAAAACCGCGGTAGTCTGTAGGGTGGAGGTACTCGTACTTCTCAAGACGGACTGCTCGATTTGAGACGTAAATACCGTCGTGTCCTTTTGTCGTGACGTAAATACTCGATTTTTATTTAAAAGGAATCTTATGGTATTTATATAAATCAGATTGAACGTGTATGATAATGTATACCTTTTTTACTATTACGTATTATTGGAGAATAATGTATATCTGCTGTACTGTTTTATACCTCATGTGACACCCATCATTGCTGACAAGTAATACTTATCTTCTTCTAATATATAAAAATCAATGCCACTTTTCATTGTTATTTTATAACTCAAGAACGGCTGAACCGATTTGGCTAATTTTAGTCTTGAAATATTCGTAGGTGTCCAGGGAAGGTTTAAAGGATGAGAAAATAGGTGCAGCGGGAACGGGAAAAATATGGCGGTACGAAGTTCGCCGGGGCAGCTAGTCTAATATATAAAAATCAATGCCACTTTTCGTGGTAATTTTATAACTCAAGAACGGGCTCGCCTATCCAAACCAAATGTTTAGGCTTTGTTCGGACTATTTAGTACAAGGGTGCCCAACCCCAGGCCCGAATTTCGGATGGCACGCGCAAGCCACTGCGAGAGGAGCAAAAAAAAAAAAAGCTTTACAAAAGCAATTGCATTACTCGCAGTCGCAGTCGCAAATGCTATACTATTTTTTCTTTTCACTCAAATCTATCGAGTATTCATCAAAATGATAATTATCTCATCATATCATAACTAAAAGGTTTAAAATATATATATAATTATATTTTTTTAATGATTTTGATTGTATTGATAGTTTGGTATTATAATAAACTTCATATTGTACTACTATTTTTGTAGTTACATTACATATTATTGAGTTTTAATTTATATGCGTAAAAATGTAGTAAAATAGGAGCTATCACTGGCGTGGAACGGATCCGGCGGCTGGGTCTGAGGCGACTCTGTACAAAACTGAGGCCATGTTCTTTCATAGGCCTCGGCGTGCACCTCCGGAGGGATCCAACCTCACAATAGGAGACACTCACATCGGCATCAGGCCCCAGAAGACATATCTGGGGCTCGTGTTCGACGGCTCAGATATCGGAGAGCGTCTCCGAAGTCTGGCTCCCAAATTAAGAGGCACAGCTAACGCTCTGGCGTGGCTGCTGTCCAACATGAGGGAGCCAGAGCAGAGCATGAGGCAGATGCTGCGGGAATCGTACGCTCCATTGCCCTATACGGGTGTCCCGTGTGAGCGGATGCCCTGAAGTCTAGGCACGTGCACCTACCGCGTGCACAGCTACAGACGATGGCCATCAAGGCCATCAGGGATCCGCACGATATCCTATGACGCGGCGAGTTTTCTTGCCGGATCTCGGAGAGCGAGGCTATGGACAAACACGGCGAGTTACCGGTAATTAATCTTGACATCGCCAAAGGTTTTATAGAGTCTGCCACAAATCGCTTCTTTCCAAGCTACCAGCCTTTGGTCTGCCTCTCAGACTGTGCGACTGGGTGGTTAGCTTCCTGCAGGAGCGCCATATTCGCGTCTTTTGTGATGGACGAACTTCGTAGTTCTTGCAGGTAAATGCTGGCGTGCCGCAGTGGTCTGTCTTATCACCCATTATCTCTTCTACATATCAACGATATTCTGACCACCCGGCAGCATTCATTGCTATGCAGACGATAGCATCTTACACGGGAGGTATCATGGGCATACTGCGGCCGAGCAGTCTGATATCGCGGGAAAAAAAGCAGCTTCTTGTCACTGAGTTCAACCGGATCCTTAATCATATTTCCCAATAGGGCTCTGAGAACCTGGTCGAGTTCAATGCCAACGAGACGCAGGCATGTGCATTTACAGCAAAGGTATCTTTTTTCTTCCCTCTGTGGCGTGGGTACTGCCACTGCGGGAAAATCTCAGTATTCTCGGTATGGATGTTCGCTGCCTACTGAACAACAAAAATTATATTGAGAGTATCATCAATACAGCCTCACGTAAACTCGGAGTCCTGAACAAAGTGAGATGTTTTAACACGCCTGAGCAGCGGTGTCTTCTCTCTCCTGCGTGGAATACTGCTCGCATCTCTGGGATGGCTTCGCAAAGTACTTACTTGATACACTCGACAGGTTCCAGTGTCGTGCAGTCCGCATTATTGGGAATCCTGAGATCACGAACACCCTCGAGCCTCTGCTGATGCGTAGAGTTGTGCATCCTTGGCAGTATTTTAATTTTACCGTCTCTGCTATGGTGAATGTTCTGATGAGCTTTTCCAATTAATCCCACCCTATCCTTTCCTACACAGAACAACGCGTGCAGGACATAAATGTCACCCGCATACGGTGCAAAATATTCGGCGACTCCTTCTTCTGCCGTACCATTAACTCCTGGAATTCCTTACCAGTTTCCCTCTTCCTACAGTCCCGGATCCTTTAAGCGGGGCGCGAAAAAGCATCTGATGAGGCCGACAAGCTGAGTGCCACCATTGTAACACGATACCTACGTGTCTATAATGGTGACCCCTCTTTTCCGAGACTGCCTTTATCACCGGGCACGGATGCTTCGGGGATTTTCTGCGTCGGATCCGGTAAGAGCCAATCACCGAATGCTATCGTTATGACGCGGGAGACGCCGTCACCGTAATAGTGAGAATCCTCTCGCTTGCCACCTTGGTCACGGCGATAGTACGCTGCGCGAGTGCGTGGGCTGCCGCCTCTCCTTCTGTGAGCAAGTAATACTCCAAAAGGAGACGGCGGGGTAGGAACAGAGGAGATAGATTCGCAGCCCGCACAGCCCGTGACGAGCGTAGGGGACGCGGGCGTCGGAGGTGCAGAACAGGCCTCTGTCTCTCATGAGCATGGCCCTGAGGGTGTGACGGGTGGAGCCGCCTGCACCTCCCCATTCCCAGGGGCTAGATTGGGATGCGATGGTCCCCATACCCGAAGAGAGCCAGCTCGAGGGAGATTGGCAAGCGATCAGCCAATTTCATCTTCTGAAACCTAGGGGGGGGGGGGGGGGTAATAAAAAGATGTACTGGCCCGCCAAAAATGTCCAAATCGTAAGTTTGGCCCGACAGCTAAAAAGGTTGGGCACCCTTGATTTAGTAGATGGTTTATGTGAAGTTTGCACAAAATCGATCAAGCGGTTCTTCATTTAGGCAGGCGGTATGAAGTTCGCGGGGCCAGCTAGTGTGCTTATATTTTCTAAGTTATACGCTTCGGCGACTCTTTTCTTTGCCGCCCCAATATGGGTTGAATTTTTTTACCAGCATATGTGTTTCCTTACAGTCTCTTTAAGCGGGGAGTGAAAAAGCATCTGATGAGGCCGTCACCCTGAGCGTCATCATTATAAAATTGTTGGTGTTTGCAATGGTGACCCTCTTTTCTGAGATTTTGCTATTAGGCGAGGATAAAAATATGTATAACGAGAGGGTAGTATTTCTGCAGTCAAGCCTTTCTATACATACTTATATGTAAAACTATAATATCTATATTTGCTTTCAGCTTAGCTAGTTGTTTACCAACCCTTCTACAAAGACACGAGGACACGTCTAATGTATACTTATGTGAGCCCAGAACGTGTCCTCAAACGAACATAATCCAAAAGTTTACACTTGTGAAACTGTAAGAGGATGCCACTTTGGTAAAAGCACAAACATCCCGAAATTTGAACAAATATTGAGTTTGGTAAAGTTGACGACGCGTTCCTTTCAGACTGTTATTGTTATCATTATGTACAGTCAGCGACAAAATAATTTTGAGACGTTTTATATGTACATATGCCACAGTGTTGACGGGAATTAACGCGATATGGTATAGGGATAGGGACATACCTACAATCAATCAATCAATTAGTCTATTGCAGTCCACTGCTGGACATAGGCCTCCCCCAATATGCGCCACGTTTGCCGATCCTCCGCCTTCCGCATCCAGTCCGTCCCAGCCACCCTTCGCAGGTCGTCAGTCCACCTGGCTAGGGGTTGGCACCTTCCGTTTTCCTTCTCGCGGTCTCCACTCTAGGATCCGTCTGCTCCAACGGCCATCAGTCCTTCGACAGATGTGGCCAGCCCACTGCCACTTCAGCCTGCTTATTCTGCGAGCTATGTCGGTAACTTTGGTTCTATGTCGGATGACCTCGTTGCGAATTCTATCCTTCAAAGAAACTCCAAGCATAGTTCGCTCCATAGCCCGCTGCGCAACTTTTAGGGCGTGGACTAACCCCACCTTCAGTGGCCACGTTTCGGCACCGTAAGTCATAACAGGGACATACAAACACTAGTATGTGAAAAAACCAGGACCTGTCAGTGACACTCATAGACTGACGCAGGTTCTAAACTCTTATTTATTTTTTATTCAGTTTCCTATTCTGCCGTTCTTACGAAAAGTGCAATAACTCGTGTTATGGCGTGAAATGAGTTATGTACATATTCGGAATTGGCATAACAAGATCTATATATTCGCTTTAGACAGTTTTAACGTATCTATGACGGAGCCTGTTTTAATACTAAACATTACCGCAATATCTATATCTCTGCTCTATGGTTTACTTAGTAAGATCGACCTAACTATAGATAAGAATAAATTTCTTACGATATTAAAGTAGTTTACTATCAATGAGCGCAATTAGTGTAGTTATTGCATTTATAATTTGTATATTTAGTTATTTGTATCTTCATTTACTAGTTATTAGCGCAACAAGCGTTGATTTATTGCTGTTATCATAAGGAATCTTATTCCTGATTATTAGAATATTACTAAAATTTATGTAACAAACAGGGTGTCCCAAAAAAATCAAAGTCGTTTTTTTTTTAACGCATACCCTCTTATTTTTTCCTTTTGGGTCAAAACAATTATAGATAAAATTTTAAGAAGCTAGGACCACGGTAACCCGTGCCGACTTGCATCAATAGATGCCAGTACTTTGCTCTCAGATTGCCGCGACCTAACGTGTCGATGTGTTTGTGATTACTCGTTATTTAGTTACAGAAATTGCATTTTTTGCAATCAGTCAACATGTCAGTGTAATTATAGAAGGGATATATTTTTAATAGGTGACGTAAAACATTAAATAGCAGGTTCAAAACTTCCGCCTAATGATGGACAATTTCTAGCAGTTTTATTTTACAAAGACCGTGAAGTGGCTTTAACTGTCAATGAAAGCGCGAATCTCACTATTTGCGAGTGTACGAAGGTGGTCAGATAAGTATGTACTTACACTATATAGTTGGTCTAAAAAAGAAAAATGAAAATTTTGGAAAACTTTAGGCTACCTACATAATAATTATTTCTCAACGTAGTTTTAGTTCGATGTACTTGACCCAGCGATGCTCCAACTTGTTTAATCCGTCTGATGCATACGTTTTCTCAAGATCTACAAAATAGGCCTCCGTGACGGTGATGATCTCCTCATTCGACTCATATTTCTACCCAGTGAGTGATATTTTCAAGTTCGGAAACAAATAGAAGTCATAGAGAGAGCGGAGGTATGATGAGCCGGTGCCTTACCGTGACGGAGGAGCATTTTTTTTTTTTTTTTTTATACCACTTAGGTGGCAGACAAGCACACGACCCACCTGATGGAAAGTGGTTACCGTGGCCTATGGACGTATGCAACACCAGGGGCGTCACACTCGTGCTGCCGACCCTGAAGAAACCTTCTAATGCCCTTCTTGAAGAACCCCATATTGTAGTCGCTTGGGAAAACCATCGCGGGGAGTTCATTCCACAGCTTGAGTGTGCGAGGGATGAAGTTCCTTTCATACCGCACAGTGCGCACCGTTTCCGGTCGCAATGTGTGAGGATGAACTCCCCGCCTATGACGAGACCCTTAAATGGGGTATTTCTCCCTTAAATGGGGTATTTTTCTGTAATTCAGTATAGTTCAACCCTGTGACAGTTTCGTCCCTCTCCAGGTAGTTGACGTAGAGGTGAATTCCAGAAAACAGGGGCTATCACCTTTCCAACCGATAGAACAGTCTTTGCCTTCTTTGGAGCACTTTTGCCGGGTTAAGAGTGAACTTCGTTTCAACTATTCCTTGTCTCTAGTGAATACCAATGGATCCATGGTTCATCGAAAGTTACGAAATGATACAGAACCTCCCTTGGTTTGCGCTTAGACTGTGGCAAACACTGCTCTGAAGTGATCTCACGGTTGCCCTTTTTTTCGAAGTGAGCAATCGCGGCAGCCATTGCGCTGATACCTTTCTCATGCTCAAAATTTCATCACCATGTGGTCTTTAGAGATGTCTACTATCTCAGTTATATTGTACACCTTCAATCAGCGGCATGCCAATACGGTATCGTAGAGTTTTGTAACGTTATCCTCCGTGGTAGCAGTTTTTGGGGTACCTGGACGTGGCTTGTCAAAAACTGATGTGTGACCATGGTGAAACTTGATATACCAACTTTTGGTGGTCACCGTCGAAGGCGTAGAGTCACTGTACATAACATCCAAGTTTTCCTTTTATCGTTGAGCGATTTCACTCCCAAAAATAAGAATCAAACGGATACATCCACTTCTATACGCGGTCAAAACAAAACTACGAATCCAATTCTTTTTTATTGATTGATATTGATTTTTTAAATAATGTTTAAATTAATGGGTAAGATACGCGAAGAAATTTCATTTATTTTTGTGATTTTTTTACTTTTGAAATAAATAAAATTTTAAATAATATTGAATTGTTTTCATTATCTTATGATAATGAAAACCTAACCTAACATAAACCTAACCTAACCTAACATGATAACTGAAATTGATCTTGTCTATAAGGTATATTATTTTTATATTCATAGTTCCTCTATGAGTACAAAGAAACAATTTGTACTTGGGTACAAATTATTGTTTCTTTGTACTTTCAAACTTGCTTCTTACTAATGAAAACAGCAATAAATAAGTCACTTATTGCACTGCTGGTTAGGACACAATTCATAAATAATTATTATTTGTTTATCAACAATGCATTATGTAAGTTTCCTAATTATTAGTGCAACAAGTACCTTAGTTATTACGGTTATAACTAGTAAACTTTCTTTCTACATACTAATAATACTAATCATAAGTAGTTTTATTGTTTTTTTATATCGAAAATAAATATATTTACAAATATTAAGTACTACATAATATTATTTACATTATTATCTAACAGTGGTAAAAGTTTCAAGTCAATACTAGGTATAGTGATGGAGATACAAACAAATCAAAAAATAAATCTTTAACCGCGTTTTTCTCGAAACCAACTTTTTCCTAGTTATTGCACTTTACGTAAGGACGGCAGTATTGCTCGGTAAACGGTATTAAGAAGGCTCCTTAATACACTATATAATACTTTGAAATAACTACAGGCATGTGGAGATGGTATAGGAAAAGATACCTACTACTATAGTATACCATGCAATAACTAGAAATATATGGCTAGAATCAATAAAAATGCCCCACAAATGTCGTCTGTTCCTAACGACTATCGTCTAGGGATGAATGAGCACGGCTTGTTGCCTAAAACTACCAGGCTAAGCAATGTTTCTCAACGTTTGGTTGGGGTCCGAGTTTGTGACCTTTTATCCTTAATAAGCGAAAAAAAAAAACATTATTCCTATCAGTACGGATCTATAGGGACATATGGAACAGAAGATTCCATATATATCTGGTTGGGATACCTAGAAAAGGAAACAAGTGTCTCTACCAGCTGTGCAATTCTCTATGCATTCAGCGTCGAGCACAACATTGCGACAATCTTGATCGAGATTTTCATTGGTCAGACAGGGTGACGTCACTTGAGATCGACCAATGACTATCTCGATTAAGTTTGATGCAACGTTGTGCTCGACGCTGAATGCTTAGAGATTTGCACAGCAGTCATTAGAGATATGTACTTATCTGTAAGGATAAAAGGAAAAGTCCAGAAACTGAAGCCTAATTAAATGTAGGTACTGTTTAATTGCGCAATGTCTTCTCGTCCGACATACCTCAGTGTCTCAAGTCGAAGGTTTTCGACCAGTGTGTGTTACCAGTGATGACTTATGGCACTGAAACGTGGTCCCTCACTATGGGCCTTATGAGTAAGCTCAAAGTAGCCCAACG
This sequence comes from Eilema depressum, assembly GCA_914767945.1. Lineage (NCBI taxonomy): Eukaryota > Metazoa > Arthropoda > Insecta > Lepidoptera > Erebidae > Eilema > Eilema depressum. The sequence goes on from OU612032.1 coordinate 16,678,488, forward strand.
AGCTATGGAGAGGGCTATGCTCGGAGTCTCTCTGCGAGATCGAATCAGAAACGAGGAGATCCGTAGAAGAACCAAGGTTACCGACATAGCCCAGAGGATTAGCAAGTTGAAATGGCAGTGGGCAGGGCACATAGCACGGAGGACTGATGACCGATGGGGTCGAAAAGTCCTCGAGTGGAGGCCACGTATCGGCAAGCGCAGCGTAGGACATCCACCCACAAGGTGGACAGACGACCTCATTAAGGCCGCGGGAACGCGCTGGATGCGAGCCGCTTCCAACCGGTCCTATTGGAGATCTATAGGGGAGGCCTATGTCCAGCAGTGGACTTCCTATGGCTGAAATGATGATGATGATGACTGTTTAATTTGTATCGATAAAGAATGGAAAAAGTGAATCGCTCAGGCGGGACTCGAACCCGTGACCAGTCCCTTACAGAGGGAATGCTCTGACCACTGAGCTACCAGGCTCCGCCTGAAACGTTCCAAATTCTCCTGTACTACCGTCTTGGGGCGACAGTGGGAGCCATCTACCGATATTGAATAATTAGCATAGTTTTCATTCAATTGAATTTGTAGTTTTTTAATTTGGTTTTCCGTTTAGACAAAATCCCCATTATATTAAAAGTGAAACTAAAATTATAGATAGTATTTTAGTTTGACAATTTAATATTCTGGGGTTTTACAAGTTATAGTACCTACCTATGACTTTTTTTGGGGGTTACGCATTATAAAGTTTGAGATACACTGGAGCAACACGCCACATTGAAGTTGGGCTTGGTTCCAACAATTTGGTCGTCGAGAACAATACTATTAAGTTATATACGCCTATTTGCGCTATTTAAGAAAATATAAAGCGTCTTCTGCGTATTGTATAGATAGCTTGCCAGATGCCTTCTCTTTTAAGATTAATCTTTTAAAATTTCAATAGGAATTATACGCTCTTATTACACTACTTTCTACTAGAATCCAGGGGAATGGTCCCATACATTGGATTTTACATACACACGGTGTATGGGACCCCGTAAAAATCCTTGGGCTTCAGCCAACCTCACCTGTAGTAAGCTGGTACACCTGTAAATTGATGGATGAGGCTCTGGCGTACGTTTTCCTCTTGGTGTGGCAGGTTGCAAGATCATGGTGATTACTCCGGGTGTGCGTAGGTAGGTAGTCTACGAAAGAAGTCCCCAAGACCATAAAATTATACCTACCTAAGAACTTAGGATCCCCACGGATACCTCCCCCACCGGAGCCGGTGGAGGAGGTTATGTTGGACTCGAACCGACTAAAACGCACATCGTCTGTGGGCCTTCGGTTGTCGGAGGTGAGATCATCTTAAACACATTATCCCTCGCACCCCAGCTGGCCCAGGGCCATATCTCTCGATCTGACTCTCTTCCGGTGTGGTGACCACGGAGTCCCTAACTCGTTCTCAAATAAGAATAGGGAGTGTGTACCGTCTTATAGGTATTCTGACAAAGCTTGACCTTATAAACGTGTTTAAAAAAACATAATTCATAAACGCGGAAAGATGAAAAAAAATAATTCGCATTTTTTAATTAACTAGTAAATAATACGTTAATTTGAATAGAAAATAATGCTATGAAGGTTTGACACGTTGACGTAACTATATTCAAGACTGCGAATATGAATGTAACGCGGAACTAAAACTAAGTAAATAACCTTTTTATACGTCCCGCTCAACTGGGTGTCTAAACATTTTAGTTTAAACAATATTAATAACAATATGAGTATGATAAAGAAAAATCTAGAATCTTGAAAAAGAAAGCCGCGTGGACCCCGGCAGAGTTTGGACCACCCCTTCTCTTACCATGCGGTGTCGTGTCGTACAAGGCGACTAAGGGATAGGGCTGTTTAACATCAGACAGATATATACAGCCCAGACTCAGCATCAGGTGCATGGCTCGAGTGAACAATATTATAGTGCCCGCAATACGGCAATAGGTTCCCCCCTATTACGTGGGACCTAAATTGACCTAATACAATGATTAGTGAAATGTCGGTCTTAATTCACCTCTGCCTAGCCTTACGGTGATAAAGGTGTGATTATATGTATGTATGTAGAAAAAAAGAAAAATGAAGGCAGGGAGTTCATCCTCACACATTGCGATTGCGGAAACGGTGCGCACTGTGCGGTATGAAAGAAACTTCATCCCACGCACACTCAAGTTGTGGAATGAACTCCCTGCTGTGGTTTTTCCAAGTAACTATAATATCGGGTTCTTCAAGAAGGGCATTCGAAGGTTTCTTTAGGGTCGGCAGCACGAGTGTAATGCCCTGGTGTTGCATACGTCCATAGGCCACGGTGAACACTTTCCATCAGTTGGACCGTGTGCTTGTCTGATCTGAGAACAGATTGTGTAGACAATCTGGCTATGCAATTTGTCAGGACCGAGTTTCTTTCTAAAATACGAACCTGAGTGTCACTCCAGCCCCTCTCACTTGTCTAGACAAGTGACAATTCGTTGCTCGGCGTATGATGGAATAGAATGCCAAATGTATGGGATTTGACGTATATGACAGGCGTCAACGAATGTCAAAAACGTCCTGTCCTATACATTTGTCATTCTATTCCATCATACGCCGAGTAACGAATAACCACTTGTCTAGGGGGGCAGAATACACTAAGAATCGGTCGTAAAGTATTTTTTAAACCTCCTACGTTATAAGTGTAGCCCATCCTTATGCTCTTTATTTAATTATGATTTGGCATTGAAAAATACATACAACGATCGGACGCCAAGCAAATTTTGGTTCTATACACCTACCAAGGCCCAGCGGAGGCCCAGGGCCAAGCTCAAAACTTGAGAACCGTTCCACCGATTAAGATTATTTCTTTTTCGTGGATTAACGACTAATCCTATATTACGTTCAGATTTTGAATGGCCTTGTTATGAACACACCAATCTTTATCACAACAATGACGAATCTAATCAATTTAAATCAATTATTTTGAGCGGCATTTTTATCTGCCGTGTCGATAGATAAACCTATATTCTATACTTATAACCTTACTGTTACATCTTTGATTATCACGTGTTTAATAGAAAAACTAAATAAATAGTTGTTTTACTTATTTTGTTTGTGTCAAGTGAATTAAAATGGCAATTTTGGATGATTTACAGTTGACGAATCAAGTGGAGAAATTGGCACAGGTCAGCCGGGATCTTCGACGGAAAAATAAGTCGTTACAGAATCAGGTGAGTGATTTTAATTTTCTATTTATTGTATACACATATTGCTCGTGACATATATCTAGGACCTAAAATGTGCTCAAAATGTGCTCTATACGCGCAGTATACGTTTCTAGGGTGTCTTTTGAGGATAGCACGGGGTGCTACTGCGGTGGACGAGCTCAAATTCACCAAGCATAGATTATTACAAAACAATCTGCGCGTGCCAGTGCGTGCCTCGTTGGTCCAAGATACGTGTCAAGTTTATACACATGATTGTCCGTTGACGCATCAGTATGACTGACATACACAAGTATTCTATATCCAACATTCTTCGAATGAAGAGGAATTTGTTTCGTCTCTTTTCTCTCCGAGTCCGACCAATGTGATGAGTAGTTTTAGTCACGTGACAGATATTTCGGCCATTTCATTGGTCGAAGAGAAATGAGAGAAACAATTCCCCGCCATAATTGATGTTGACAATTTAGTGACGGGGACGTATCACCCCTGGGGGAGACCAAGGGATGCTAATAGGGGTCGGAGCTCCCCTGAAAGGGGAGACAAAGCCCTTTTCAATAATTTTATGAAGAGAAAGGAGGTGACTTATAATTTGATTTTGACATCATATTATAAATAATGTCTGTCCTGTATATAATATCATCACTATTTATATTATCACAATCATCCTGCGGCGATTTAACATTATAACAGAAGTTCACAATAACATGCATACCTACTTACGTATTTATATTAATTATTTTAAAGTTAATTCAACATACGGAAATCTTCCACGGATCCGACCTCGCCAAGGGGTATGGCGAAATGTGTTGTAGAAACCTACGAATAATATTATCCATAGTTCGAAAAAGACGCGACGTTTCCGCATACCAGTCCACGTGTTTCCCTCTTGGAATTCTTGGAACCAGTCTTGGAATTCCTTGCCAGTTCACGTGTTTCCCTCCTCCTACAGTCCCGGGTCCTTTAAAAAGCATCTGATGAGGCCGTCAAGCTGAGTGCCACCATTGTAACATGATACGTGTCTGTAATGGTGACGCTCTTTTCAGAGACTTTGCCTTCAGCTTACCATCAGGCGAGGCGAAGTCAAATTGACGTGTCCTATATAAAAAAAAAATACCAGGTTTTGCAATGGAAAGGGTATCGGCTCAATTACCATCTTGCATTACTGAGGCTGGATTTCACCATTTGCCGCACCATAAAGTCTTGGAATTCTTTACCAGCATAGGTAGGTACGTATTTTCATCTTCCTGCTGTGCCGGGTCCTTTAAAATAAGCGTCTGATGAGGTCGTCAAGCTGTGGGTCTCCATTGTTAGATACATGATGGTTGTCTGTAATGCTGACCCTCTTTCCTGAAGGCGGCCACCCACTTACAGTCCGCCGGCAGTTGTTCGTCTGTCCGGCGGCCTGCAGTCCTTATGTCATCAATGTCGTCATAATTTTATTACCTCAGACTAAAATAATAACATTATTTTATTCTTTTAGTCTGAAGTATAAAATGCCGACGGCCATAGATTGTCCGGCCTTTTTGCTGACCGAAATCGTCAAGCGGCCACACACATATTAGCCGTCAGTCCAAAATCGTATACGAAACTGTAATAAACTGTTCATCGCAATAGCCCACACGGCTATTGCGATGAACTGACAGACCGATATCATCCGGTTGTCGTTCGATAAACTGTAAGTGGGTGGCCGCCTTGAGACTTTGCCTTCAGGTAAACCTGAAACTTTACCGTTACCACCAGGCGGCAGGCAGGTGAAGTTTAATTTAAGTGTCGTTAATAATAAAAAACTTAGTGTCACTGGTGAAATACAGCTCAGTTAAAATTTGTTTGGTGAAATACAGTCTAAATAAATATAGTACCTTATAATAATATTCTGGGATGTTATTACAGAGCTATATCAAAGCTTACCTAAACTAAGAAAAGCTTGTAAATATGTTCTCTAGAACACAGAGAAACATAACCAGATTTTTGTTACACCAGGACTGGAAACACCTAGGTAAATGGAAGTAGGATTGAACTCGCGTTCTCTGATGTATTCAGGTCCTCACCTCACCAATCTCTTGGTTACCTTACACCCGTATTCACAAACAATACTGTGAGGTCTGTGTGCTCGAGCGCATAGGGCTGGTAAAATTAATTCAGAAACATCACGGAGCGGTATCTAACGCATGCGTTCCCTCAACGAAGTATTACTTATGTGTTATCAATGAATAAAAAGGCTTGCCAAAACGAACGCACTGAGAACTTGTCGTTCTTTGCACAGTTTTGGTAGTACGCATAGCGAAGTATTGTTTTTGAATACGGGTGTTAGTATTGTAATACGAATTTAAGACTGTTCATCGCGTGGATCAGAAATTAGTGCCGAATGAATTTACTTTTTGCGAAGAGATACCCCTTTCTCCCAACAATACGTCGAGGTCACTAACGTTGGCGGTCAAGATCGGTCAGCGAGTATCTACCCGCTCAGCAAGTTTTTCTGACCGTTAAGCGAGAGTCACTCAACGATTTTATCTTTCGCATTTGTGGTCGCGACAAAATTGTTAAAAATAGAGTCGCTATCACTGTGAACAGGTAGCGATTAACTATTCATATATGCATTTATTTCGTTCACACGCGATCTTCATCTCCTAGACGTTTCTTGAGAGAGTAAATAGTCCATAGTTGGTCGTTTTCTTGTTGCTTATAGGACAAGTGCCTCAATCGATCTCTTATTCGTCTTTTGACGTAGGATATCTGATGATCGGTGAACTTGGTGACGAGGCTACAGAGTATCTCCACCGAAGGTCCAAAGGTCTCTTTGGTGGTAAGCGTTAGGTTATCTGTGCTACTGATCCGAATTGAAAAAATGTTTTGGTGTTGAATAGTCCGTTTATCGACGACGGTTATAGGCTATATATCATCACGCTACTACATGAAGGAGCGGAGCGTTAACCACAAAATAAATGTAAACAAATCGACAGCCGCCGTGGCGCAGCGGTAGTGAGCGCGGGTTCGATCCCCGCTCAGTGCAAATATTTGTATGCATGAATATGGGTATTTGCATTGGTCTGGTCGTGCCTCGGAGAGTACGTTAAGGTCCCGGTTGCTTTACGAACATCTATGTCAGTCATTAGGGGTAATTGGAGCCTAAAAAGTCCAACAACAACAGTCTAGCTGCAATGCTTCGATATCGCCTAATGTCACCATTGGGTTGTGGAGGTCATATGGCAGTCGCTTCACGGAAAATATCGAAGTCCAGCCAAATCCGCAGTTAAGACTGGTAAAGCGGACCTCAGACTCCGAGGTGAAAGCTTCGGATGCGACTGGGAATTAACGCTAGGATGAAGAAGTATACAAATCCGGCAGATTCCCATTAGACAATAGATTGTGGGCATGTACGGCTTTAAGTGGTGATAGGGGGTTTCGAAGTATACTATGGGCAAAGCGGAGGCGAGTCTGCTAGTAACCAAATATATTCAAAAGCTGGGTATTCTAAGTACCAATTACTTCACGTAGTTAGTTTCAATACCTGGTAATATCATGAACAGTTAGTAGTTAAGTGGAGGAAGTGTTGCGTGAAAGATACCCGCGCCATAATTAGGTAATACGCTTCACTGCGAGATTGGTAAACATTATTATTTTTATGTCCGATTCATTTGTCTGGGTTTTATAACCATCTTGTATTTAACACACCGCTGAGCGGTTTCCGGGCTTCCTGATCAGAACATCTAAGTAAGTAGCTGAATGACCAACATCGCGAAACATCTTAGGAGCTTTAAAGGTCCAACCCCACCAAACGGACGGCATCGGCCCGGATTTTACAATCTTTAAACAAAATTAAATCTTATTATCACAGTGTTTGAAGTTTATATTACCAAGTCACGCACAACAGCTTGACAGCGACGTGCGGCGGCATGACGCACGTCAAACTGTCATGCGTGAATTGGTAATATAAACTTTAAATGCTGTTATATAAGATTTATTTTGTTTAAAGATTGTAAAATCCGTTCCGATGCCGTCCGTTTGGTGGGGTTGGAGCTTCTGTCTAACTAGCACAAAGTCCATGTAGCAAAACGTCCAACTATCGATGGTCTATATAGCAGAACGTGGACATGGACTTTGTGCTAGTTAGACTTAATGCTCCTTAGACATTTCGCGATGTTGGTCATTCAGCTACTCAGACCTTCTGATCAGGAGGGGTTTCCGGCAGAGTAGAATTTGGGCCACGCCATCTCCTCCCATGCGGTGTCGTACAAGGCGACTAAGGGATAGGGCTGTTTAACATCAGACAGATATATACAGCCTAGGCTCAGCTTCATATACATGGCTCGAGTCAACAATAGTGCCCGGAAAACGGCAATAGGCTCACCCCCTATTACGTGGGACCTAATGCAGGGTGTTAATTCGCCTCTCCCTAATCCTCCGGGGATAAAGACCTGGCCCTCGATTCTGCTAAAGCAAAATCACTGTCGTGCCACAGTCTCTGCAAAAATTGGCATTAAATTTTAGACTTTATGTCTATAGAATTGAAGTCCAAAATTAAATGGCAATATTTTCATTACACGCCTTCGTTCACTCTACAAAAAGCCATTTAATTTTGAACTTTAACTGTATTTCTTTAAAGGCTAAAATCAAATGGAATTTTCTCGCAGTCTCTGTGGTGTGACAGTGGTTGTGCTTTAGCAGAATCGAGGGCCTGATTGTATGTATGTATTTTACACATACTACCAAGATCTTTGAGGCCCAAGCTAAACTGTAAGTCTGCAAGCCGATACACTTGATTGAAGAACAATGTTTTGGCGTAGGTATGTATTCCTCTGGGGGTTAAACGACACCCGGTCCGGTAAAATCATCCCTACATATTATTAAACAAAGTCGCTGTCGCTGTCTGTCCGTCCCTATGTATGCTTAACTCTTAAAAACTACGCAACGGATTTTGAAGGTTTTTTTTTAATAGATAGAGTGATTCAAGAGGAAGGTTTATATGTATAATACATGCATAATATTGTAGAGAAACTCTGATAAATCCGGATACGAATATCACGCGGGCGGAAAATATGGCGTTACGAAGTTCGCCGGGTCAGCTAGTTCAAAATAAATCAATGGAGGTTCTATAGGAAAAGCTTAGGATGCAAATGAATAGAAAGTCAAGTATTTGTTTTTATGTAGATATCCATGTTTCTATGTATATCTCGGAAGGGTGTCTTTTAGGTATCATTCCGTAGCCGACCGCATACGACAACTGCCGACGCGACGCACGCAGCAGATGCGCGCAATTCATTGCGGCTTCCCGATAGTCCCCTTTATCCGTATAGGAGTTTAACGAGTAAGTCCAACCCCACCAAACGGACGGAATCGGTCCGGATTTAACAAATTTAAACAAAATTAAATCTTATTATCACAGTGTTTGAAGTTTATATTACCAAGTCACGCACAACAGCTTGACAGCGACGTGCGGCGGCATGACGCACGTCAAGCTGTCATGCGTGACTTGGTAATATAAACTTTACATGCTGTGATATAAGATTTATTTTGTTTAAAGATTGTAAAATCCGTTCCGATGCCGTCCGTTTGGTGGGGTTGCACCTTAATGAGTGTGCTTGTATCTGCTGCGTGCGTCGGCACTTGTCGCATGCGGTCAGCTACGGAATCATATCTTAAAATGTGTAAAAAAAATGATAAAAAAGTGTACTTACTCGAAACCGGTGGGATTGAATAAAAGATTTAAGGGCAGGAAAGTAAGCTTGTGAAGTGTGGCTCTGCCTCTCTCTGATGTATGTATTCAAGAAAGAGACGGAACATAAAAATTTATCCCAGATCTTGTACCACATGTATAGCAATTCCGTCTCTGTGTTCCAGCAACTGCCAAACGGTACTGAACGGCTTTTATCGGGATATCTGTTAGAAAATTTATTGCCTGATCCCAATCCTGAGGTATGTACTAATGTACCATTACGCTTTGCCGAGTGGGGGTGATCAGCATGCCATTACTAAAAGAGAAATTGAGGATATTATGTTGTCTGTCTTTTCATATGCTAACTTATTTTTTTAATTTTATGCATGTGTACATTTTTATCATAGCGAATTATTATACCCATGGGACATAATCATTTTGTGTAACACATTAAATACTAAACTCATAATTAACAGGCTCTGTCCTAGTTTGGTAAAAATAAGTTGGTTGGTTCCAATAATACATACCTAATTAACATCTTAATAAACTAAGTTTAAGAGATTTCTATCATTTTAGCATGTAATTGGGAATAAAGGATACTTTCACCGTTTATGTTCCACTAGGTATGCCGTCTGCTAATCAGGGAGATGGCAGAGAAACCCTGTAATGCATAATTAGTTACCTACTTACTTCAGTCTAGACAAAACAGCCACAATAATAAGTCCCTTATGAAAAAACCGCTTCCAAGGACAGAATCGAAAAACTAAGTTTACTATAACCCGCGCCACGTATCTTGGACCTAAATCGTAAGACAGACGAGGCTCTGGCGCCCGCGGATTGCTTTGTAATAGTCCATGCTTGGTGAATTTGAGTTCATCTACCGCAGTAGCATCCCGTGCTATCCTCAAAAGACACCCAAGAAATGTGTACTGCGCGTATAGGGCACATTTTGAGCACATTTTAGGTCCAAGATACGTGACGCGGGTTTTACATATATCTTTTTTTTTTATACCACTTAGGTGGCAGACAAGCACACGGTCCACCTGATGGAAAGTGGTTACCGTGGCCTATGGACGTATGCAACACGCTAACACTCGTGCTGCCGACCCTGAAGAAACCTTCTAATGCCCTTCTTGAAGAACCCCATATTGTAGTCGCTTGGGAAAACCATCTATGAATTTAGTGTGAAATCATGATTAGAAGGAGATAGCTACTCCTATCCTTTCATCGTTTTTCAACTAGGTATACCCTCTGCTAAACAGTAATAAGTAGGTATGCTAATTGATAACTTCAGTGTAGGTAAAACAGCCCCTGTAGTTATTCCCTTATGGAGAGATCGCTTCCTCGGACAGAATCGAAATCGAATTCCTGGGACATATTTAAGTCAATCTCTGAATCAATTAATTAGGAGTTTCCGAGTTTTAATTTGTCCAGCTATACAGGGCGTCCCACGGCGATGCCACATGGAGGGAAAGTACCTTAAATCCTTAAGTTAGCTCATTTTGTTTAAAAGGGACATCATTTTATTTTTAAAAAGAAAAAAAACTGCATTCAACGATTTTTAAAAATTCGCTTGCCACACCCGGTAATCGAACCGACTAAAATCCGAAAAAGTAACATCTTGTATTTTTATGGCATCAATCGATAGTGTCAATTATAAGGATCAAATCTCTCTAAGAAACATGCTAAATTAAACGAAAGGAAGTCCTTGAAACCTAAAATTATAAATTCAATTTGGCAAAATAAAACACTTTAACTCAAAGTTCATCCTCCATCCATCTGATACCATATAAACAATAAAATTCCATATTTAAATTAATTTTCTTTTTTTATCGTGCTGAGACCGCTGCTGGTCAGCAGTAGTATTTAGGTATGTCGAACTCAAACCGACTAAAAACGCACGCCGTCTCAATAAACACGTTATAAGTTGATCCAATAGGGCAATTCTCTCGCCATTTTCGTTGCCCAGGGTACACCGCGTGCAGGTTTCTAATCAAGCACCCAAAATAGCTACCTACCCTACCTACATAGGTACCTCATGCAGTTACCCAATAAAGTTACATTCTAAACAGGTAACAAAGTTCATTCATTTAGTACTCATTTTACTAAATAAATTTCATCAAAGATATCTCTAGTGCTGATACCTTATAAGAAAGTGTTTTATTTTACCAAATTGAATTTATAATTTTAGGTTTCAAGGACTTCCTTTCATTTAATTTACCATGTTTCTTAGAGAGATTTGATCCTTATGATTGACACTATCGATTCATGCCATAAAAATACAGGATGTTACTTTTTCGGATTTTAGTCGGTTCGATTATCGGGTGAGGCAAGCGAATTTTTAAAAATCCTTGAATGCAGTTTTGTTTCTTTTTAAAAATAAAATGATGTCTCCTTTAAGTAAAATTAGCTAACTTAAGGATTTAAGGTACTTTCCCTCCATGTGGCATCGCCGTGGGACGCCCTGTATAAGCTTTATTGGACTTTAGGATCATTCTGTCGTTTTATATGTGTTTGTGGTTCTCAAGTTCCCCATACAAAAGGCAAGTGTTCATGTTACGCTTGCTTTAATGCTTTGTATGTTTGACCTATGCGTGTTTCACAGATGCCCATACGATTGCCAGATAGGTATCCATGTTACGTTGTGTTTCAATTATCAAATTAGCCTAATGCAGACCACTGCTGGACATAAGCCTTTAATGTGGGCCACGTCTGCCGACCCTCCGCCTTCCGCATCCAGTCTGTCCCAGCCACCTTTTTCAGGTCGTCAGTCCATCTGGCTAGGGGCTATGCTTGTATTTAGGTAAAGGATTTTGAAAAGTCTGATAGTTGACTAGTTCGATTTGACTAACAATAATTTGTGATCATTTTAAACCATTGTAAACCTTTGATAATGCCGTAAAGTGAAACCGGTAAGGTTCAAATAAATAAATAATTGTGGAAAAGTACAAGTGATTTATTCAATTTGTGTAGCAAGTTCCACCAAGTGCCATCAATCTCCAGTATAAACCACATGAGTAGAGGTACTCATGTGGTATAAACAGTGTGATCATTTTTATTATCACTCGACATGACAAAGTAATAGGAAGTTTTTATGCTTTTACATTGTAATGTAACAGTGTAATGACGTGCGAAGCGGCATTAGCGTAATGGCTAAGGGTGGCATTCGCTATAAAGTATTGATTGCAACCCCATCCAGTACATTACCAATGTGAATGTGTTAGGTGCCTCGAACACGAAAATATTCGTAACGTATACGTATCGAGAGAACATTGGGGTGACCACGAACATCTATCGTAATCGTATCGTGAACGTAACGAGAGGACGGTTTGCGATTGGCCGCCTGCCTGAAGCCTGCCAATCGCAATGCTCCGTGCTCTCGTTACGTTCACGATACGATTACGATAGTTGTTCGTGCTCACTCCACAGAGCATTGCGATTGGCCGCCTGCCTACTGTGAATGTGCGTGAGTGTGTGTGTGAAGCCTACCAATCGCAATGCTCCGTTGTTGTTTGAATGTATGTTGTTTGAATGAAACACGAATGTTTTACGTATTCGGGGCACATAAATATCTTATCTAAATCTTATTTTCTGTGACGGGGTCAGAAGTCATATTTACTGATAAACCACATATTTTGGGAAATAAAACAAGAAAACCGTTATAAATTGTAACAATTAGGTTCTTTTTTATTGATACAAAGCTCCGTCTTGTTGGCTATATAAATTTAAACGAAAATGAGAGCACGCTTGCTATGGAAAAACATAGGATTTATACTCTCACATAAATCAAATACTCTAATTCAAAGTCTTTTTTGTATCAAGTATATCCCGTAGTGCTGACCTCTGTGAAATATGTTTAATGCAAAAAACTTTTAAGCTATCCTGAAATGGTCAGCGCAAAAGGAACATAAAGCGTGTGTTCAGTGCAAATTGTTCGTGTAACTGTAGGCAGAATTTGATTTTTTTACTGATATTTCGTGGTTGCATTATATAGGAAGTTAACTACAGTATTTATTGTGTGTTCAAATAGATTAACTATAAAATACAATACAATACAATCCATTCTCTACCCATAGGTGTCGTGTACAAGGACTTAAGTTACAGGACTATTCTGCTATAACAAACTGCCAGATTCTCAGCAATGGCTCATCCATTATACGAAATCTATATATATAAAAATCAATGCCACTTGGGCCAATGGGACACTTCTCTTACCGATTTTTGGAGAAACAGGGTGAAAGAGATGTTCCTGCGAAATAAAGGGAGGATCCTCCGAGCTGGCAAGATCACGCCTGGCGGATCGCGGATAAACTTGGAATATTCCATATTATGTTAACCAGCGAGAAAACTTTCATTGCGCGATGCAGGATCGATAGTTCCGTAGAAGTCCAGCTTATTATCACTAGATGGCGTTTTATACATATGGTACACAAATTGTTCAAATTGATGTCATCGTCCCTATCATCTCCAGTGGCCAACTTGGAAGTCTTTAAACCGCCTGCGGACTCAGGTTGGCCGCTGCAGGGAAAATATGGCAAAATGAGGCTTTAACGACCGGTCGCAAGAGTCCTGCGATTGCGGGGTCCAATCCCAGTCCATGTCGCATTTGCTTTCTTGCTCGCTGTGCCCCGTCACTTGTACTACCGATGAACTTTACAGAGCAACTGAGGACGCTATTGCTGTGGCCAAGTTTTGGGCCGACAAAATTTAAAAATCCAGATCTAGCCATTGACCCGAAGAAGAAAAAGAAGTGTTAAGATATAGAAAAAAAAAAGAAGCAAAAGATGTTAGCATCATAAATGCTTTAATAATTTCATTCAACTATCAGTGTTTTTCTTTCTTTTAACGGTGTTTACTATTTATTCCAGATGCGTTTAGCATGTGAGGAGCGTTCAGAGCTGACGGCCATAGTACAGTCACAACAGAGGGCCATCACCGCGTTACAGCAAGACAGTGCACAAAACAAGGTGTGTATTGCTAACCAGAATAGTGAACATATTATATTTACAATTTAGAATGGACAAAGTATGCTAACTATAAATCGAATTGAATAGTTAGCATACTTGAGAGTTTTCCATTCGAACTGGTATTCCTGAGATTAGCATTTAAACAAAACAAACTCTTCAGTTTCATAAGGGGCTGTGCATTAATCACGTGATGTTTTTATTAGCAATTTTCTAACCCCCCCTCCCCCATGGTGATACGTGGTGAGGTTTTAGACACCTTTATTTAATGCTAGAAAACTAAGAATCGTGACAATAATCACGAGTTATAAGAAAAAATAAATACACGAGATATCTCAATATACCCCTACCTCCCCCCTGGTGATATTTCGTGATTTTTCCGAACACCCCCCTCCCCTGTTGAGCCTCACGTGATTAATGGACAGCCCCTAATATTGTAAGTATAGATATAGTTATTTTTATTAAAAAAAATATTAAAGGAAATAGCACAAAAACTATATTATTAGAAGCTTTGTAAATTACTTAAAATCCGTACAAAATTTCAAAATTATACGTTACGAAATAAAACAGCTATGGAATCTTAACCCAAAAGAGCCCTAAGTCTTCATACTCTCCATAGCGGCGGCGCGCGCTGTCGTGACAAGTGACGTCACACAGTATTTTGGCAAGGCGGAGAGCGTTTTTGAGATTACTGCATTAAAATTACTGTATCTTCGTCATTTTTGATCGGATGGAAATAATTTTTTCACAGTGTTTATTGTTTTTTTAATCATTATAAATCTGCATACTCAACTAAAAACGTGAATGATCCTCATTGCTTCAAAATTTCTTTAAATATTATATTTTATTTTTAAATTCGTGAAGTGAGTAACGATGGGAGCAAATGGTGGGCTGGGTGTTGTATCTGCTTACCCTGAAGGAATAAAGGTTCCAGAGCTGATAAATATGGATGACGGATGATGATTTATGGATATCAAAAATCTAGGAGAGTTTGGACGAGCTTCCGTGTTTTTTTTTTCATATTTAGGTCGTCAAATTAACTGCACCCCACCTAATGGTACTCTTTGTGTGCACGCATGAGTGTAAGCGAGATGTTACTACTTTGGTATTACTTTAGATGGCTTCACTCGCTTGTTCTATACGTTCCGTCTATGTTATACTTTTGATCTAAGTACATGGCCTTTCTTTAAATAACTTCGATCTGATTGACATACGTATCATCATCATCATCATTTCAGCCATAGGAAGTCCACTGCTGGACATAGGTCTCCCCTATAGATCTCCAATAGGACCGGTTGGAAGCGGCTCGCATCCAGCGCGTTCCCGCGGCCTTAATGAGGTCGTCTGTCCACCTTGTGGGTGGACGTCCTACGACATACGTATATCCTGTACAATATCTTAACAATATACCAAGCTCACAACTTAAAAGTATAATAAACATTACAATTTTACATTATTCTAGAAGTGCCCATCATGCGGTGCAGCGACCCCCGAAGGCGCAGAAGACGACGACCAGTCCTCAAAACCTACCTTCAGCGTCCGAGAACTGCGGGCGATACTCCACGAGAGGAATGAGCTGAAGCTGAAGCTAAACCGGGCTGAGGAACAGCTCATGGCGCTTCAAGTGGATCAGCAGCACGACAGGTAAATACACATTAACGTACTCTAAGACCGTCTAACTTTAATATAAAAATGAATCGCTGAATGTGTTGCTGATCGCAAATCTCGAGAACAGCTGAACTTTCCTTAATTCTTTTTTTTAGAATATTCTTTGAAGTACTAGGGTGGTTCTTACGCAGAGATAAAATACGCTACTACTTAAGGGAGCGGAGCAGTTATCACAAATGTCAACAAGTCCGGCAGATTTCAATACTTAGTGGGCCTATAGACTGCTTATAGATGACTAAAAGGGGTGATGCGGGACTTCGAAATGTGCCGCAGGCGAAGCTGGGTCGGCTAGTACTATTATATTTTTATACCATTTAGGTGGCAAACAAGCACACGGCCCACCTGATGGAAAGTGGTTGCCGTGGCCTATGGACGTATACAACACCAGGTTCCCGAAGGTTATAGGGTAGGTACATAAAAAAAAAACAACTGTAAAGTGGATTTTTGGTGCTAAAATGCGTGTCGTCAAAAATTTATATATCGTCGCAGGGTATCAATATGATGGGAATTAGAAGGGGTTACAAAAACATAGATAAAAAGTTTAAAATAAAATAAATTACCTAATAAAATATTTAAAAAACCCGACCTGGCTAAAACATTGAAACAAGTTTGATAGCAGATAAGTACCCATTTACTAATCACAAATCGAAAGCGAAAAAATCGGGTCAGGTTTTTAGACAGCAATCGGTGCTTTTGACATTTTAATCTTTGTCTTAGCGTTGATTACTATCAATATTACCTTTGTTTATTTCTGTTTTTTTAGCTGTTAATTTTCTTTATTTTCTTTTTATATGTATACATGCGTGATCCGCAATAAAACGATTTTTCTTTCTTTATTTATTTCTTTCTTTCTATTAACATATATTTCTTCACTGATGCTATGCTATGTATCAGTGGTTTCATTTGCAGTGGTTCCGACACCTCCCCATCAATTAGTACAGCGGCGGTGGACGACGAGGCGCCGGTACAAGGGCCTCTACCTGCAGAACCCGATGACGCACCCTGGAAGAGACACAGCGGAATCAGGAAGTTGTAAGTACATAGAGAATTAATGAAATTTCAGAGGAAATGGGTATCAAAAGGTATTAACACTTGTGTATTAGATTGATTATATAAAAATGCATGTTTTGGTTAAAGGTGTGGTTCTGATGCCGACCGCAGATAACAGCAGACACAGCAGAGAGTATATTGCTGTAGGCATTATATCTTGGACCTTAAAAAATGTCCTATACGCGCAGTACCTATATGTTTCTTGGGTGTCTTTTGAGGATAGCACGGGGTGCTATTGCGGTGGACGAAAACAATCTCGTTTGTCTCGCGATTTAGATTCAAGGTATACCGTGAAAAAGGATTGAACATGAAAATTTTGTTTGTTATTCATTGCGGCTTCTCAATGGTGTCGTTTATTCGTATCGAAGTTTAATAAGTAATGTATGTGAAGTTTAAAGAGTGGATTACGGGACTGATTTTTTATTTATTTATAAGGACCAGTTATGTGCGGTCGGATGACGTGTCGGTTCTTCGCTTACATTACTTGTTAAACTTGGATACGGATAAAGGGGACCATTGAGAAGCCGCAATGAATAAAAACAATAAACAACATTAAAATATTTCAAAGTCTATTTCACGGTACGCTGTAACTACATGCGTCTGCTTCTGCGGTCTGCGGTCGGCTACGGAATCATACTTTAAGTGATGAACTTTAGCAAATTTCATATCACCTTTTTATTCTTCTAATTAGTCATAAATAACATTGTAAAATATGGTTTTCCCGAAATATAACAGTCGATCATAATTTTGCATGATTTTTGTAGCAAATTTGCACGAATTTTTTAAATAAACCTATCGTTAGGCCGCCCGCTGCCTCATGCATGTCACGTATGCGATGGCCCGCAATTTGCTCAACTGGGTGTATTATTTTTTGCACAATTTTGTGCAATTTAGGATCGATTAAGATCAGGTAGAAAAATGCTCGAGCACTTTTTTGTTAATTTAATATAAGCCGTATTCCATTTAGATGAGGCTAAAAATAGTATGCAGCATTAAATGTTATCTAATAAGACAGTAGCGTGAGTTGCTTACTATTTTGAGTTTTGTCATAAGGGAAAAAGGTTGATATTCAGTTACCAGTTAAAAACTGCTTGAGCGTTTTCCCGTCGGATTTGTACGAAATTTGCCCCGTATTATATGTATGAAACAGGCCCCCGCTTGCGTGAATATGCTCGAGGCCGCTGCCTAAGTTAGGGGCTGTCCATTAATCACGCGAGGCTCAAAAGGGGAGGGAGGGTTTCGGAAAAAATCACGAAACATCACCAGGGGGAGGGAGGGGTATATTGAGATATCACGTGTATTTATTTTTTCTTATAACTCGCGATTTTTGTCACGATTCTTAGTTTTTTAGCTTTAAATAATGAATAAAAAATACACGTGATTTTGGCTGGGGGGAGGGGGGGTAGTCCCAAACCGCACCGCCTATCACCATGAGGGAGGGGGGGCTTCCCTCCCCCCCAGCCAAAATCACGTGTATTATTTTATTTTTAATGCTAGAAAACTAAGAATCGTCACAAAAATTGCGAGTTATAAGAAAAAATAAATACACGTGATATCTCAATATACCCCTCCCTCCCCCCTGGTGATATTTCGTGATCTTTTCCGGAATCCCTCCCACCCTGTAGTGCCTCACGTGATTAATGGACAGCTCCTTAAGGCGTCATTTAAGGTCTCTGCATACGTAACGGGTTTTTTCACGGACGTGACGGGACGTGAAGTTTTGGAAATATCGTTTCATACAAAATGTATGCGGCAATGCATATGTCACGGGGCCACGGACGGGACGGGCCGCATACATTTTGCTTCACGTCCCGTCCCGTCCGTGAAAAAACCCGTTACGTATGCAGAGACCTTTAGACGGGGAGAGTTTCTCGCACGCTTCGGTCCGAAAAATCGTACGCGACTATCAGAAGCAATAATCGCCATACCAAAGTGTTTACACAGGCAAACATTAAATTCCCGCCTACGATTATATCATACGAGATTCGCAAGTGACATATTGCCTATGTCAAAACACGATTATTGCTTGAAAATTCCGTTTAGACGGAGACTGTCAATATTCAATTGCGAGTTAATTCTCACCAGCCCCCCTAGACAAGTGGCAATTCGTTGCTCGGCATATGATGGAATAGAATGACAAATGTATAGGATTTGACGTTTTTGACATTCGTTGACGCCTGTCATATATATATTATGTCAAATCCCATACATTTGGCATTCAATTCCATCATACGCCGAGCAACGAATTGCCACTTGTCTAGAGGGGCAGGCGTAGACAAGCAAGCGGCAATTGTTTCTGCGAAGGTTTAGCTTTAGACGAAGCAATTTTTTTCTGTTCTTTTTTTATTTTTATTTTTTGTATATAGGACACGTCAAATTGACTTCGCCTCGACTGATGGTAAGCTGAAGGCAAAGTTCTTTCGATAATCGTATCTTGCAGGCGAGAATCTCTCCTTGTCTAAATGAATGAGCCTTCATAAGAAATGTTACATAGTTAAAAAGCGTAACTATCAACAATTTTGAAGCAGCATTTGCTTGGACTGATGGAAAAGCACTTAATAATGCTTTGAAAGTTTGAACTTTGTAGGTAGATTATAAAAATGCTGCTGAGGACTTTCACCTTACGGTTATGGAAAATTAGTGTATATTAACCTGCCTACCCTCTCTCTGTACCGTTATCTCTCTAGCCACTTTTTGTTGGTCGTTTTTTACCTATTTCTGGTGCTTAGAGTGATGGGTCAAAGGTGATGGGTGATTTTATCCTACAATCACGACAAGCCGATGTTAAGTGATTAAGTTAATAAAAGGTGAAGTTGTTATTACATGTAATAGTTGAATATATAACGGCATTCCACTGCAAGCAAAATTGGGCAAATGAATAATGTCCCTGCATGCAAAATTGGGTAAATTAATAATGTCACTGCATGCAAAGTTAACATTTTTTTATAGCAATATTTTGTCATTTGTTGACTATTCTGCACGACAGGCGATTGTGCAGAATAGGAAACATACTTAATAAATAAAAAAAAATAAAAAAATTGTGATAAATATTAAAAAATAAATTCTCAGTGAAAATTCGTAATAGAGAATTTATGTGTATGTGTGACACTATATTTTTAAATCCAATGTCATTTTGACGGAAGCTGTCAAATAGATATTTAAATTTGGAATACCCCCAAATTCAAAAAATCTAATTTCAGTGTCTATGGACGACTTATGTGAGTTTCGTATATCCCACTGTAGTTTAATATTGTAAAAGGAAACTCACCACTCACCTTCGGGTATGACTCACATTTTGGTTACCACTCACCATTGGTTACCACTCACCTTCAGATCGTCAATCCGCCACTGCTAATTCGAGAAACGTTTATAACTGTCCTGCTTTTACAACTGAAAGTTCCTTCAACAATGTTTTTGCCCTATCTACCTATCTTCTGTCTCTTTATAATATTGTACCTTGTTGATGTCATCTATTCATCTTATCATACACTTCATCATCATCATACCACCAACTCACCTTCATAATGTGGTGCCCGGTCTTTCCTACACTTGGGGCTTTATTTTGGTTCTGGTAAATTTTTTCATGTTTTTTTTTCTTTTATTAGAGCATGGAAATTAGCTTTAGGACGATAAGCAACTATTTGTGGGTAGTATACAAAATTTCTCTTGTTTTAGGGAGTTTTTAAAAATAATTGGAAAATGCCACCAGGGCCGAAAGAGATGGCGCACTGAAGACTAAGCACGCCGCACGGTGTTGCATGTATTGTTATTAAAATTTACACGATTCATGACGCTTCACGCTTGACCACTGTTCCCCTTCCCCCATTCCCATTTTTGTTATAACCATCTCACTTTTGTATGTCCAGCACTTTATTTCATTATTATTTTACTTACTTTCATTTTGTCAATTCGTTTCTCATACATTAAATTTGTACTACTAATACGACATTGGGGTCGTATTTTTTTTGCACAATGGATTTTTTATTATGAATTTTCTCTGTGCTGTAGATTTTGCTAAATTTTATAATATTTTCATTAAAAACTAAAAATAGGTGTAACATTCTTTATTAATAAATTAATACAGATCTCTTTTTTAATAATTAATTTCATATTATTTTATTATTCTAATTTAACAAATATAATTTCTTAAGTAATAATAATAATCAATATACAATACCAATTCCATTATTATATAATTTTTGAACAAATCCCATTATTTAGTTCACCTTGCCCCATTTTGAGTTAAGTTCCCCCATATGAGTTATGTTCCCCACCCCTGTACTATGTTCCGTGGGGTAGGTTCGGGCTGGCCGCGCTGACGTCACGCGCCGGCCGCCGCTCGCCGCCCCCGCGCATCTCTTTCGGCCCTTGGTATTGAAGACTGCTCGGTATGTCGCCCCACTATTGGTTAGGTGCTGACGATTGGACTCCCACCGACGACGACGGTACGGTTCACACGAGGCGACAATTTTAATTGTTTTCTCTGCGATATCGGTTAATCCTGGGTATTAGTAAGTCTACTTTCCTAGAATCCCAGAAAGTCATTACTTACTTAACGACTAAGAAAAAGCTGAATGATATTCAGTTACAAAATTGGATAAATATGCAAACATAATATTTTTCAAAATTCAGATTCAGTCAGAAAGCGATTAGGTACTGGTCCTTAAATATAATGTAAGTAACATTGAAAAGTATTAACACGCTCAGCTTGTTATGTGCCAAATCACAGCGCGCTAAAGCTTATTTTGCTTTGACAGCGACCTGTAAATACGAGCTGAGGTAATAATAGGTACACTGCATTAGAAAATTGTGTAAAAAAAGCAAAAAAAATGTTTTCATGGGGATTTTTCGCACGATAAAAAAGAATGCGTCATTTGTTAAATCAGATTCAATATACAATAATTATGTTTTTTTGTGTTTCCTTCTTTTCTTGCAGCCAAATCCTGTGTATTCTTGCTAACTTGAAAGTGATGGTCACATAAGCTATCATAATAACCTATGTTTATTATGTAGTAGCAAAACTGATTTGTGTTTCTAAAAATACATTGACAATGATCATTATATTTGGAAACAGATATACCATTATGATTATTGACATTTGACAGTAGTTTTACCATTTTGAGTTCTAAAAATTTTATTTTCTATTTTTATTTATTAGTAAATTCTATTTCTTCTATGGCTCCTCATAAGTAACGATGTCTAGGGCCTCTGGGCTCTCTGTATTACCCATAGCTATACACTTTCAAATATTATGACAAAGGGGGTATGTCACGCCATTTAGGAAAGAAATGTTCCAAATTATTTATTATCTTAACAATCGTCAGCACTTAAACCTTTAAAGTGTCCAAGTCAACACACATTTTAAATAACACTAATTTTACATTTGTAAATGTAGTGTTATTTGAAATGAAATGATTTAGTTTTAAATGCATCCTACCACTGTTTTGCTTTCACGTACACAATACACAGTAGACAGAAAATTATTATACTAAATTATTTTGTATCGTTATAATTCGAATCGTCTGTTCAACGTTTACTGCATTTGGAATTGGGAAGTAATTCGGAAAACTTGATGATAACAAAATCGAGGGGTACAGTTGAAAACGTGAGATGATGAAAGGGGTATCTGACAATCTCAAAATATTGACAAAGTGAACTTCGAAGCTTTAATACTTTATTTACAGATAGCTATGACATTTTCTGACTGTTTATAAAATAATGTTATGGTGCCAAATTATTGTGCAAACAGTCACGTCCTTTCACCCCCTCACGTCTTTAGTTGACTATCAATTATATCCAAAAATGTAATTACTTTGATAGCTATCAATGTAATCGTTAGTTGAGTAACGACGGAGGATTGGAAAAAGGCGTACCGCTGTTTCATATTCTCGTAAAATACAGGGCCGTATCTATGACATACTTACGCCCATTGGTTTTTTATTATTTGTCTCGCTCTGAATGGACGACTCGAATGCTAACGCCCGTACTATAGATACAGAATTACAGAAATAACTTTACATGATATGATGACATGAAATATTACGTTGGGAGTCCGATTCATGAAATTATTAATAAAAAATATATAAAGCTAAAGTACAGCTTGGCAAAAAAGTCGTGAAATTAATAGGGGCGCCACAATCGTGCATGTAGCCACCCTATATACTACGACCAAAACAGCTTTGATACTTCGATTTTGTACACTATTTATAAAATGTACCTACTACTTCTGTTTGTTAGTATATTTGATAAAATTTGTATGCATAAATATGGATATTTGTACTGGTCGTGGTCGTGCCTCGGAGAGCGCGTTAAGCCGTCGGTCCCGGTTGCCATACGAACATCTTATGGCAGTCATTACGGGTAGTTAGTAGAAAAGTCTAAAAACTGGTCTAACTGCAATACTTTATTATCGCCCAATATCGCTATTGGGTTGTGGAGGTCAGATGGCAGTTGCTTCACGAAAAATGACAAAATTCGGTCAAATCCGTAGTAAGACTGGTAAAGCAGACCCCAGACTCCGAGGTGAGATCTTCGGATGCGTCTCGGATTAAAGCTAGTTCTAGCGTTAATCCCTAAAAGAAAAAGAATAAAACGATTGAACTGAGTGTAATGTAAAACAATTTAATAGTACAATTGAATATGTTCTAATCGGAATCTAAAAAACTTTCATCCAAATATTCCACACCAGAAAAGTGTTCATCTGAGCTTTGGGGTGGGTCTTCTCTTGGATGGGTCTTCTTTTCTAGGCCGTCCCGCTCTATGCTTTCCTGATGTGGCGAAAATTCCTTTATTTCTTTGTCCTTCCAATGCGATTCGTCTTAAGGTACTGACGGATTTACCTAAAAAAGATGCGAACTTTATATAGGAATAACATAAAAGGGTATAAACCCCTAAAATCTGCATAAGAAACTTTGTTGGTGATTATCATCAAAAAAACTATCAATATTGTTCGAACGCACTACGCACTTTCCGATGTATTACTTTACTCTATGAAATGACACTTCAAGTACTAACTTGACGTGATTGACAGAGTGTTGCCAGTGATTAAATATTTTAGTTCCGTTTCATGACTTTTTTGCCAAGCTGTAATTCCATTTTTTTGTTATTGAAGTAGCCAGGCGCCATTTTGTCTCCATTACCAAAAAAATATTAAAATAAGAGTCAGTAGTAGAGAGAGTTTAAATCGCTTTCATGAATACAAGACAATCAAAATGACATGACGGTATGCGTCAAACCCATCTCAAACAAATACACATAGTATAGCATTCCAGACAAGATCAATTAGCTTATGGTTTGCTTTCTACGCAATTGAAATTGTATGTTGTGAATGATATTAAATAAATAAAAAATAAAAAAAAACACATTAACGGCGAATCGGACTCCGGATCCTTCAAATAGTTTTTTAATTAATCAACAATTTGTTCTACATTCCAGTTTTCGCAAGCTCTTTGTTGAGTCTGATATCGCCGTGGGCGGATTCCAGCGCCGTTCGCTCTCCTCGCTCGCTCGCCGCACGCCCCCTCCTCCTGCCGCCGCGGCCCCCACCCCTTCCGCGTAGGCACTCCATCCCGCCCCCACCACACACAGACACAAACACACACACAGAAACCAAACACAGACGGTACTCCGAGAACAGAAACCACATATCGAAACTAGACCTCCGTCAGGAGTTACTGAACCTAAACCTCGGAGCTAAAGAGTTCGACACCTGGCTCGGAGAGAAATTCGATGAAAACGAGGAGTACAATAATGAACCTTCTCACGATAGGTTTACACACGACATTCCTTTGCAACGATCGATATCTCTGGACAGAGGTATAGACATATTTAACTACTTTCAAAATATTGATTTGGAATGGTTTGGAAGCGTACGATCTGTGTGGACGGAAGGGACAGAATATTCAGATGAAGGATATGGTTTGTTGACCGAAAGGTACAGGAGTTTTGAAGATATCCCAGCTTCTCCGCATGCAGCGAGAAGCAGGCGAGCATCTATTGGTGTACATGACGCTGTTCCGGAGCGTCATACTGTCTCGACAGTATTGAAGGATGTTTACAAGGGTGTAGAGACGAGTAAAGGTTATATGTCCCCACAGTTGAAGAAATTACGTAGGTGTTATACGTTTTCTGGGACTTTTGACAGTATTAATGATAGCACAAATGATAAAGAGATAATTGAAGGAGAAAAAGACGTAGGTAAGAATCGAATGAAGTTGAGATTGGAGATACCTAAGCTAGATCAAAGCGCGAGTAGTTGTCCAGTATCACCAAATATACAGAGACTGAAGGATTTCAGCTTTCAGAGTTCAGCTGAGGATTTCGTCTCTTCGTATATTACTGATGATGATGATGACGGACGATTGGAAATTCGTGAGCTGTCCTACAGAAGTATTTCCGTTAACCAGGATTACCCAGACATAAAAAGACAAAGGAAATCTGGTTTGACAGCGGTGAAGAGAGTGGACAGCTTAAGGAAAGGAGTGCTTGTCAAACAGGAATTCAAGAGTTGCGAAAACCTTGAAAGACGCACAGGGACCTTGGAACAAAGCAAAGCGACTTTGTCTAGCTTCAGAGATAAGACCATAAAGAACTCGAAATTAGGGAGACTACAGAGAAATCTAGCTCTGTCGGCCAGCGGCGAATTTAAAATTGTACCAAAAATTATCATTTGTAAAGCCGGTTCGAATTTACGCGGCAGTGTTGCCAAATCAAATACTTCCAAATTAGTAGAAATTAGTAGGAATTGTGACTTTCGTATATGTACCGAAGGTGATAAAGGATTTTTCATTCAGAAGGCTCTGAGTAAGCTCTTTATTAAGGTCGTGTCTTATAAGGACTTTGGCAAGAAGATGTATTGGGATGAGAATAATAATTGGAATGAGAACGAAATGTACAACTGTTTTATGCATATATTAAAATTATTAATTGGACTGTGGTTGAGACATCTTGATCATAATATAAATACTGCATAAAACCATTCAACATTACAAAATAATATATGTCAAAAGTTTTAAATATGGAATCTTAAATTACAATTCTTTTTTTTTGCCAGTGCATTTTAGAAAATTGGATGGTATTATGCTGTAAAGTGTAGGTTTAAAATATGTTAGTATTATGCAATGTTCATACAATTTGGTAGCTTTCCTGTCCACTGTAAAATATTTAACTTGGAGTCCTCACAAGATCTTAGCATATTGCTATCAATTATTTGAAAGTTTTTAACTTATTCGATTGACGTGTCTGTCTGTTTATTTCTATCTAATATCCAATACGTACTATAACCGTCAATCGAAGAGTGATTCTTTCAAATTTGTAATAAGTCTTCAAGATAAATCCATGGTAACACTGAACTGTCATTTCAAATTACTTCTTATCTTTTATGTAGATAAGTTTGCAACACTAACTCGCAGTTTTTCGTACATCTGTCAAAGTTATGTCAACTAGATACTGTACACTGATTGGTTCATAGATGATAAGACAACCAATGAGCGTTCAGTATTTGGTGTGTCAAGTTTATAAGAAAAACGTACACATGGCAAAGGAAATAAGTTATATGTGTACAATGTATACACTTATCCCCTTTGTTGTTTGCATGAGAAGCAAGGGGTTAATATGTTAGTTATTATATTATAGACATTGAATGTGTGTAGCCATATATTTCTATGATATTTCCATGTTAATTTTCATATGATTAGCATAACATTCGGTAGGGAATACAGTTGATAAGTTTGTACTATAAGTTACATGTGACAGGCCGGAATTTCCATTTTTAGACTTGACTCTTTAGAGCCATAGCGGACATATTAACTCGGGAAATTGATCGTAACCGTATCGCCCAAAAAAAAAAAATGAAATATAGAGATGAACATGCGCTTACGACTCTTTGTCGCTGCAACAGCAAAAATGCCATATGTAATGAACTTTTTGCATTTAATTTTGGACTTTAAATCTATACTCATAAAGTCCAAAATCAGGGTTCAGGTGACAGCTAGGTCAACCAGCGGTAAACGAGGCGATACGATGACGATCTTTTCATTTTAATATGTGTGTTGTGACCCATAAACATCTCAATAGAAATTAGCCATCTTTAGAGTAAGTATTGGCGTAGAAACTCGATGTATGTTTTTGTTTGTTTAATGTATATCAAGCTTAACATATTTCTTTGTTATAGTTAAACACTCAGCGCCTTGTGTATCATTTGCGATACATAATCTATGTATTTTGTTTGATACACGCATAATTTTACATCCACCTTCACAACATAAATACTATTTCTGTGTGATTCAGATTAAAGAAACAGAGCCCAAGCTATTTTATTAATGACTTTGAGTTGTGAAGAACAGGTCTACCATAGGTACTTATGTGAGAGTGTGTTTTCACACCTGATCATGATAAAATAATAGGTCAAATCTTTAAGGGTCTACGGTCCAAAACACGATAGTTTATAATCACGTCACGGTTAATATTTGCGTGGAGGGTTTGGCGCTGAGTTTTACTTGCATTTTTTTGACTGTGTGAAAGCTGTGAATGACGTCACATTATTGTTGTATATCTATACGTAGGTATTGTAGTATCGTCGAAGAAAGATTGTCTTCTCTTGACATGTTGTCAGTGGAAAGGCACGCATTGAGATGTTGCTTTTCCTGCTTTTATCATGTACACTTTAGGCCTGAAAAATGTATCCAAATTCCCGAGTTCTGTAATAAACAATCAGTATTTTAATATTTTTGACGGTAGTTGTAATAATTTGTACCTAATACTCTTCACTTACTAACCAGCTCTCGAAAAGCGTAGATATACCCCTCCATATAGAGTTAGTATAACACTCTTTCTAAGGGTGTAGTATCAATTAAAGTATCAACTCTTCTTAAAGTAGTATAATATCTTTCCCTCTAAGGGTCCATTACACGGTAGGTTTTGATGTCAGTTTCACTATCAATCACGCCATGATTGACCAATAACATAACGTCTAATAACCGATTGTCCAATAACATTCATGATTGACGGCATGATGCATGACACTTGCATAAGCGTGTAATGGACCCCTTATATATTTTAACAGTGCCTCATCAGTCAATGTGTCTTTTGAGAAATACAAAACTTTTTAGAATATAAAATTGTGTGTGTTTGAGGGTATTTGAAAATTTTCTGTAATTGAGGGTACTTCGAAATTTTTCTGTAATTGAGGGTATTTCAAAATTGTCTGTCTATTAAAAAGATATTAATATGTTACTCTATTCTTTAGAAGTCTATAATCTATGGTATCTGTTCCAATTTAGAACGTAGCATCTTACAATCGAAATTTGACAGTTGCTGTCAAATGAATGTAAATACACATTGTTCGTTAGAGTAAGTGCCATTAATTATTTATGGTCTATACAGGCCATATAACATATCCGTTTGGTCTCGATGTCGTAGGTTACGAACATTTTGTATTCGATTATCGTTATACACTTAAGGCCACATTCACATCGTACACTTTGGGCCGCAAAAATCGGTCATTTAATAATAAAAATGGATTTGTGCTGTCAGTGGGAAGACCAAAGGCTTGTCCTACTTATCTTCTGCGCTGACGGCACAGAATCTCTCTGTTCTTACAGGGTCGGCAACACGAGTGTGACCCCTGGTGTTGCACTCGTCCATTGGCCACGGTAACCACTTTCCATCAGGTGGAACGTGTGCTGTGAAAAAAAAAATGTGTGAAAAATTATATACACTTTACACTTTGGGCCACAAAAATCGGCCATTGAATAAAAAAATGTTTCGTTATTTTCAAATTATATATGGCCTAAATGTATTTGATATTAATATTCCTGTTTGTGAAAGTATTAAGTTACCAAATAAATTTTGTAGTTATTACGTAGCAGATGAACCGAATTGGGTAGAACAGACGGTAATTATTTGAATAGAACTAATATGTATCTAAGAAGACTAGATTAGGATCTGAAAATTCAAAGAAATTATTATAGAAGTTACAAAAATAGAGGAAGTGTCCTCCTCCAACCTTGTAAGTTACGA
The DNA here is from genome assembly GCA_914767945.1 of Eilema depressum. Taxonomy (NCBI): domain Eukaryota; kingdom Metazoa; phylum Arthropoda; class Insecta; order Lepidoptera; family Erebidae; genus Eilema; species Eilema depressum. Next base: position 16,707,053 of record OU612032.1, read on the forward strand.
CCTCTATGACGCAGCGGTAGAGTATTCGACTGCTGGGTCAGAGGTTGCGGATTGGATTCCCGCTCGGTGCAAATATTTGTATGTATGAATATATCTATTTGCTTTTGTCTAATCGCCTTTTCTGTGTAATATGTGTGATTTCAAAAATATTTATTCTAGAATTCATAATACAAGCTAATTTAGTTGTACTTTGTGTCTAGATAGTGTTGTTTAGAATGGTCTAGCATATTTATTCAGTACTTGGCACACAGCGGGGCACTGCCTCATGATTTTATATACCATGAAAACAACAATACAATTAATACAGATATCAATGATGAATAATTTCTTTGAATATTATGATCGAATCAAATAAGAGAAAACTTACAAGTTTAGATCATCAACGAAAAGAGATATTTCGAGACAGGTGAAGAAGTATATACATACTGCCATAAAACGTACATCCGAACTTCGGACCGCAAGAAATACGAACGAAAGGCAGCATTTATGTATCATGAAGTTATTTCATTTCTTTCGTTAGCTTTTAGGCTGAATAAAAGCTCATGAGATCACATGATATCTTTGGGCTTGAAAATTTCGGTCCGTATCTTCGGATGTGAGTTTTATAGTAGATCTAAAATTTAGACGGTAGTCAGAAAACTTTTGACTTCATAGTAACAGTTAGGTTAGAAATTAGACCAGTGTTATTGTATTGATAAGAGAATTTGTAGTTTACATTATAATGTAACAAAATATTTGTCTGTGTTGTGTTGATAAAGAAGAAACAGTCAGATGATGATAAAAGAATTTGTATAATTGACTTAATAGGAAAAGCAATTTGCAACTAAAATGCAGTTCAGGGCATTCCCCACAAAAAATGACAACAAAACAATATTTTACGCCATACACCATACGAAAAAATTTGCGATAATGTGGATAAAAGTGTATTCATAAAAACCCTACTCAAAAAATACTTCCAAAAAGTAAAAAAATAATCATGTTGATTTCATAACTGATATACCTAGTAATATTTTGATTTAAACGTTTTAGTGTCGGGGGGCTCCATACTGATAAACACTCCGACATGTTATAAGAATAATCCAAGATCTTGCTATAATAACCAAGAATCTAAATAAAAAAGTATACTTAATAAAAGTAGGTTTGCTGGAAGAAAACTCATTCTTGAGTTAAGCTAGCCTTTGTTCATAAAATCTCACTAATTTGTGTAAATGCCATGTAAGTGTACAATAAGAATAAAAAAATAAATAAAAAATGCTGAAAAGCAGTTAAATCACAAAAATTCATTCATCATCTGACTGTTTCTTCTTAAAATTGCCATTTCTAGAACACAAAACCGACTCTAACGACTTTATTGACGCCTCAAAATCAAATATAGCCTTTGATATCAAGGCATTAATACCTAAATACTTATTAGAACAGTTTTTTTTTGTATACGTTTCAATACTTTCGTGGAAGTAAACTTCAATCATAATCTGTAAAAATGCTTTTAACCATCGTCATTACACTCAAATCACACTATAATGTCGGGTTTCATGAACAATCGTGTCTGTATTATCACGGACGTACCTCTTTCCACGACGCGTAAGTCCACGAAATCACACACGCATCTGTAAAATCACGGATCATGGAAAGCGACTTTTATATTTCATACACACCATCATGTTTCATACAACGTTTACCTCCATGAATATTATTGATATAGTATTTGAATGATTATTTATAAAAAAATATATTGTGCTATCGTTTTTAATATGTGGACAAGTTTTTATGTCCGCAAGTGTAGTTTTAGAATATTCATTCCGTAATTTTTAAGCTGTTTTTTTTTTCTTGTTTTTATTTATTTCTAGTCACAGTACTACTGGGTACTAGAGTTAGGGTTTAAAATATTATATTATATAGCTTGTCAAAACTGTAATAACGCGACATATTCACTTCATCTGTGTAAAAACTTTGATTGTTTCGTGAACTATGACATGTATGTGAACCTTGCGGTCGACTAGTTGCGCGATAAATCCGAGTACGCTCTGTGAGGAGCGCTGACATATTGTATAGAAAACGTCCGCTCGCTCGCGCGTTCTGTCACATTATGACTAGTTGACCAACAAATCCGAAAACAATCGGCGTCAATTTGCTTGTGTGGAGATGGTGAGGCGCGTTATTTGGGCTTAGACAAGTTCTACCTATCTATACATAAAAGGGAAAGTATTTGGAAAAATTGCAAAAATGAGGGTAGTTGTATTATTATTTTAGCGATGTATTTACTTTATATGCTTGTCATAAGTGTTATACGGTGTAGCCAGGTTTTGATACTAATTTATCAATGAAAAAAAAATGCAATTTTTACCAAATACCCCCATTTTTGGTCGGAGTAACACAATCCAATGGGTTATCGGGATCACTAGGCACATTCAGTTGAACCATTGCCTACTCAGACAGACTTTCATACTAAAGTTATCACGTAGTGATGTTTCATGTTGTAAAGACATTGGTACCTAATATATGTAATATTTATAAGTTGACAGTGTCAAAATAATTATATCATCTGTTTATATTGTACGCGTTGTTTTATTTGACGTATTTTAAGATGTTTAAAGAAATCAATTCATTTATTGTTCAGATAATGAAAATCCTTTGTTAGTAACATTTTTACACTTAAGAACTATGTTAGTAGGTACATACTTATATTTTACAAAAGATTCATGCATGTTATAGACGTGCCTTAATATGTGGCACTCATAGTTCCCATCCACAATTACTTTGAGCATACTGTTGCCACAACGCATTCCATACAGCATCGACGCCATTTTTTTTAAAAAAGCTGTGAAGCTATCGGTACGTGTGTGAGCGAACATAGCCGATGCTCTACAGAAGCGCGACAGCCGCAACAGCGCTCTGAATACTCCTATTACAGATCTATATAGAAACTATTTCTTTCCATATTAATACTAGCTGCCCCGGCGAACTTCGTACCGCCATATTTTCGGCCCCGCTGCACCCTTATCACTTAGGGGGATGAAAAATAGATGTTGGCCGATTCTCATAGATACCGGATAAGCACAAAAAATTTCATCAAAATCGGTCGAGCCGTTTCGGAGGAGTTCGATTACGCACATTTGTGACACGAGAATTTTATATATTAGATAATATTATTTCATCCTGATTCGTTCAACCGTTGTTGCGTGAAGGAATAACTGACATCCATAAAACCTTTCGACAGGGTCGTCTTAACCTATGTAGGGGGCCCTGAGCACATAATAATTTGGGGCCCTTTTGGAAAGTTTTGAAAGCGAATTATACAAACATTTTTTTAAATAATAATTTCTTATAAATGTTTTGAGAGTTTGAGACATTATTGATCCCTCGGGGGCCCCTAAGGATGGAGTACCTGGGCACGTGCCCTGTGTGGTCTTATGGTAAAGACGGCGTTGCCTTTCACGTATATAATAGAAACTTAGATATTAGTGTGATTATTGGTCTGCAGTTGCACCATTCCCACGATATTCGTACCTATCTTTCGCCCCTCAATGACAAATATAATTAATTGCACCAACTCCGGTAGATACTAGTAAACTTTCATTTTTGATAGCAACATTCCACAAGTCTCTTCACTTTTCGCAACAACTATTAGTTTCACTTGCTTTCATATATTTTGCATTTAATGTCATTTCCTGCAAATCCTTCGTTGGTGATAAATTAGAACTTGTTCTATGTAAATACCTAGATCAATTTATAACTTTATCACCGACGGCGAATATATAATAAATCATGGTTATTGTGTGATTGCTTGCAACAGTGCTAAAATATCGGATACCGAGTAAAAGAGGGTGAATAGGTATCAATGGGTGAATAGAAAGTTGTCGAGTGAGGCTCTGGAGTTGGGATTGGGACTGTTGAGAGGCCAGACAGCCAAAAACAATTAAATTATTGGGAAGGAGAACTGAAAGTGGATCTCGACCTAAAATTACAAGCTTTGGATGCAACCTGGTTACTTAGGTGGTCTAAATTTAATAACGAGGAAGTAAACTCATGAAAAGCGATGCTACATATCCTGGGATTGACTGACACCATTTGGAATATCAAGGAACTATGATTGAGATAGGAAAAAGGGGAAAGTTCGCGGGTTCGAGTCCCGCCTGAGCATAATTTTTTAATGGTTAGCTAACTAAAGCTTGGTTGCTGTTAAAGAGGTTTAGTTCCGTCAAATTTAACATAAACGGTTTCTGCTGAATGTGCTTTTTAGTAGCTCTGTTAAAGTTATCAGGGCTACAAGTCAAATGAGACATTATATAACTCAAATTCCTTATGGATTTTTAATTGTTATCAAAGAAACAAGAACAAAAATCTTTTTTAATTTTGGCGATACTTGCTGCAGTTATAAACTTCCTTATAATTGATGTAACTCAATGCAGGACATTTTACTGGCCGTACTTCCTACGGAAGGTACGTCTTGCTCTTGGCCGACCACTTGGTGCAGTCGGCACCGGCGCCGGGCGCGCTAGGACACGCCTCACGGAAGTGCTTCTTGAGATGTGGCTTCATGCTACTGATCAAATCGCTCAGGATATCATTACAGTATGATCTGCAACGAACGCCATCTCGACAGATGCCCCCTTCTTTTATGACATATTTATCGAAACAGTCACTGTCATAGTCCTCGGTTGACGAACAACTTATTCTCAACAGTTGGCTCTTGGAGATGATGCGGGGGTCGATGCACCTGAGGTACGGGGTCATGTACAAGGGTTGCGGTTCTCCGGTTTCTATTTCCTTAATGATACCATTCAGTTCTTCGTCTTTAATTTGTTTATTGCGCATCAGGTCGCCAACAACCATAAAAGCATCATCCGATGATATTGCACGATATAAAAGAGTTTTTTGATTCAAACTAAACTTGTCACTTTTCAGTATGTCACAGACGTATCCAGCCGTGAAATACTCTGTGAATGTCCTGTGTATGAACACCGGTACACCGTCGGCTGTCACATGTGACACGAGGCCTATTTTATCTGCACCCGTTTTAATGTTATTGAGCAAAGCGTCCAAATCTTCTGCACCTGCGTGCAATGGATTCATTTCTTTTAATTCTTCGATATCCAGCGCCTCAAAGAGATGCCTTTGCAGGACAGTGTACGCCGCCAGTCTCTTGTGAACGCTCACACAGCGTGCGACCTCTTTCTCAAGTATGTCCCTTGTGATTGGATTACAGGGGTCCATGTTATTTTTATCTTGCAGAAGTATTTTTCTAATTTTATTCTCTATAAACACTTCGTGCATTTTATCACTGTTGATTTCTAATTTAGATTCGATATGATTATTATCGTCCATGTTCACTATATTTACGAAATAATCTGCTACGAAATATAAAAGCAATGGAATTCTTGAGGCGTTAGAATCCCTTGGATCATATCTGCGCTTGCGGTACTTCATAGCTGCTTCTTCCACGCACAGTTCATTATTTTTCTTATCCTTGCCGCAGATGAGGGGTAAAATAAACAAGTAAAAGCTATGATAGCTTCTGCGGGTCCATACACATCCCTGGGTCCTTGTGGCGGACTTCATTTTGCAGAATATGTCTAGTAAGTTACTGTCATATGTTAGGTATGCCGACCAGTAACGTTCCAGATAATCATCCTGCTCAATTCCAGTAAAAGGTTCCAGTTCAAAGCGCCTCCCTACAACCCTCTCTAGAGCTGGCATGATGTCGCTGTACGGTCTGCTGCTCACCCACATTTTACTTTTGCGAAGAGAATTCCTGGCGACATCAATGAGATCGATGACCTTGTCTTTATAAAACGGACTGATTTCATCAAACCCATCAAATACAAATATCACTCTCGTTTTATTATAAAAGTGGAGGAACATATTTAATTCAAAAGTATCCAAGTCATTGCCGGTACAGTTCACGAGGTGCGCTTCGTCATCTGATATTTTAATGCTAATTGACATGTCTTTATTCCGCATTGCTACTTGGCACAAGAATGTTAACGATTCCGCAGGATCAACGGTCCTCTTCTCTTGGTACCATTTGTAGAACTGCTTCGAATGTTCTAAAAAGTTCATTCTGACTATCCAAAGGTCCTGATTTCTGGTAGCAAGTGCCAAGTGAGTGAGTAATGTCGACTTGCCCATCCCTGGCGCGCCTGTTAAGAGAACCACATCGTCTTCTATATCGTGAAACGTGCGCACTACATCAAGGTAAGAAGCATCATAGGAAACATCTTCATTAAGCTCGGTATCATTCTTCGTACTATTATCATCACTATCATCATACTTCGTAAGGTCGTACGCTTTGCCGCCTGGACTCACTCTCCTGTCCATATATACATGTTTAAATTCTTCGTACCTCGAATTACTAAGCGCTGTGCCCACATTTATTGTTTCGTTACGTATCAATGTATCCAGCACACCACCCTTTATAAATGCAACTGATACTTCATCCAAAATTAAGTTTAAACTAAGTTCTCGGCCTTGAAACATTACTTTAGCATTTCGCGTAACTTCGCTCTGCGACGGCGGGGTCAATGCTGTCAATGATTGTGTTTCGTCCTCAAACACATCGTTCGTACTCGGAAACAATTCATTTATCTTTTCTATAAACGCGTTATTTGCTATAACTATTATATTTTTATCTTTGGCCGACTGTGTCAGTTCATACAGCTTAATACTTGACGTAATGTTATGCTGTGTATTGCACACAATTATCACCGCGCTTTTGGTTTTTTTCAAATCTGCATTCAGGGAACTAAAGTCAGCTTTTGGTAAATTTAATACATGTTCCAAATCCAAGACAGCGTACTGCTTGATAGCGTAATGGTTCCACAGACATTGAGTCACTTTCATTGTCGTCAGCGTGACTGTGTCTGTGACGATGAACATTATCGAGGGTAGCTCTGGCAGCTCCATCCACTTCGTAGCATTTTCAACAAAACTATATCCGCAATATTTGACATTGTTCGTATAAAACGTAGTTTGTAACGCAAACTGCGTTTGGTCATTTATTGCCTGTTCATATAAATCGCTCGTTTCGGTGAGATAGTCGGCGTAGCCTGTTTTCGGTGACATCCACATTTCCTGTATTCTGTTATAGTAATGAAAAAACAGTGAGTCATAGTTGATTAACAAACTATGTCGGTTGGCACTCACACGTTCTTGTATCTCTTTCTTTAGAATTTCTTTAATCGCAAAATGATTTTTTTGGTTTGCAAAGACGACCAGTTTACTTAGGAACTCTTTGGCCACATTGGTGCAGCCGTGTGCGATATGAAGCATGGGTAACCTCGTAGTTTTTACATCAAATCTATATTCCTCGAGATTGTCGATTTTTCCCCTTAGTTTCATCAATAAAGTTTTCGCATTATTTGGCAATGCTGCAAAATCATTGCAAAACTGAAGCATTTTTGTTTCGGCATCGTAATTAAGAATATTACCGAACGCGCCGCCTACGCCTCCGTTGAGGCTGATAAGCCCGTCGTCCATAGTGTCGTCAAGCGTGACAATTTTGTAAGGTTCCTTTAGTTCGTATACTTTACATAACTTAACAAAGGCCTTCGTTAAAGTATTCTATTCTATTACTGCCACTTACAGTCAAATCTTCATTGCCAAAAGTTATTGGAACTTGAACTTTCAGCGACCGTAAGTATTTTTCTGCGGCCGCCCTGGCTGCAACCATTGCTTCGGCTATCGCGTTCCATGGCATACTAGTACTAATTTCTCTTAACTTCGCTATGTCGCTAGGGGGACGCGGAATGAGGAATTCTAATTTATCGTTTTCCTTCCATGCTATATGAGTTACGATGAGAGGAGTCAATGTCGCCGCTGATGGGTCAGACAGGAAAGACGATATTAACTCTTTCACCAATGTTAGTGATCCCTGCGTCGCGTCGCTGTTATGTCTTATCCTCGGATATTTCCTAAGTATTTCTTTGAACAAATGATTTCTAAACAATGCAATATGTTTGTCGTCGGTATCATAAAAACTATTTCGAAATGTCAAATTACGCCATTTCGAATGTGATTTAGGGTCTTCTTCTATCTCAGTGACGTCCACTACTCTCTGCTTAAGGATAACATGATACTGCAGAATGCACTCGTCCAGCATCATATTCATCGATTTCTTGGCTTTAACATTTAGGAACGTAACGAAGCGCTCTGCTAGCGACAAGAGATCTGCTTCCAAAATTGTTTCTCCGAACTTTTGTAGATGTTGCTCAGAGAACTGTGGGCGGAACCCCGGCGTGTCGCTAGTGGCTAGTACATCGTTTAACGTCGTCGCATAGTCGCTCTCAAATTCTGTGTTCATATCGACAGAGAAGCCCGCATTAGTGTACAAAATGAACAAACAATCGGCCCCAGTGACGTGGCCGCCGGAGCTCCTCTGTGAAGCTATATTTTTGTTTATTTTCAATACACTATCGAACCACTTCACTAAATCGGCTTCATTATCTAACGTGAGCAACTTGAGTTCGTTGTCCTTGTGTTTGACCTGCACGAACAGCGTGACGGGTCGCTCGCGTCCCTCCACGTCCATCTCGAGGCAGATGTCGTCGAAGGCGCCCACCCCTGCCACGTTGGAGGCCAGGCGGAAGCGCGTGACGCGGCGGTGGCCCTGCAGGCGCAGCAGCAGGAGGCCGAGCAGATTGCTCTCGTAGAGCTGCCCGCTGTTGCCGGCCGTGCCGTCGCGCCGCCTGTACCGCAGCCCCGCCTCCATGCCGCCCTGCCGCACCTCTGTCAACAACATGAAGAAATATATTTTGTGTCAGTAACTTTATCATCAAATGTTCGTACCTACTCAAAATTGTAAATCTTTCACCAAATACTTATGGTAGATCTGCCACCAAATATTTCAAGTAGGTATTGTCCACAGAATGTCACAGCCCCGTTATTTTTGTGCTAGTGCACGAAGAAATAGGGGCCCCGTCGACGCCGCTGGCGACTATATTGGTGACAGATGAATAAATGGATAAATGTACCAATAACAGAAATACAAAACTACAATACACTACCTACTAACAATTTTACTAAATCTTTATTTAAATCATCACAATCGACACTATCCAATAAATAATCTTAACTTGTACAAACACTGTACTGCACACCTGTAGGTAGGTACCTAGCTCTACACATTAAAAAAAAACACTGCAGCATCAGGAGCAATCGGGGTCATAACTCAAAATTGACAAACAATAAAACCTCCAAATATTAAACCATGATGGTTAACCCTTCAACATTAATATGATAGTGTAGGTACTCGTAATATTTAGACGCAAGCATTGTTATGTCCGTGCATGATAATAATAGGTTCCCCGACACAACCGCACTGAATCAAAATAATGTTAGATACAGTTTTACACATTTTATTTTTTACATTCTGGAAGCTTTTATTATATGTCAGGGGACTAACTGCTTCATATATAACTTGAATGCGGCATTGCGCACAAATTACATGTCTTATTTGTCGCATCTAAGCATTACATGGGCTACAGGATATGCCTGATCTCGAGGGTGACTACGCTTCCAGCGGTGTATAACGGGCCAACAACTTGACTAGGTACCTATGTGCTATATTTCGCCAACTATGATTTTGGATCCCATATAATAAGTGGTGTGCCTATTGCCGTCAAACGGGCACTAAGTTACGATTACATACCTGCTGGTTGAAATAAGCAATGAACACCGGGCCTGAGCACTCTTCACATCACAAATCTATTAATAGGCAGTAGACAAAATCCAACGCAATGACGTTACACATACTAGCTAACAGTTGTATTATTTAATTGTATGCATGTATCTTCAGAGCCTTCACAATTTCATTGCAATTCATTTAACAATAACTTATTTCCTTCATTATCTTTTCCAGATTGACATATCATCATCATATTGACAATGACTATAATAAATTGATATTTGACATTGTAATGAAAAATGACATTTGAGTGTCAGTTTGACATAAATATGAGTTATCAGGGTTACAAGTCAAATGAGACATTATTTACCTTAAATTCCTTATGGATTTTTTTAATGTGGTACTTAATAGACGTAAGCTGTCGTTTACTATCAGTCAGTTGGGATGATGACGAACGAGGGCTTATTGTTGAAATTGTGTTTTAACGTTAACATTAACACTAACCGGCCTAACGTGGCCGTTTACAGTTAACGTTAAGTTTTGACGTCATTTCAACAGTTGTTAAATGGTGCAACCTACGGGTATCTATATGACTGATACTTTACTGCACTGCTAATGTTAAAGTAAGATGGTGCAACTTCCAATGTCATTATTACTTGTTATGTAATTTCTTGTACCTATTGTGTGACCATTTTGACTTTGCACAAAGAAACATTTATTTGGTGCAAAGTGCACCAAATAAATGTTTCTTTCTTTCATTTTTTCTTTCTTTCTTTCTTCAACTAGCCTAAATTCTTTAAAATTTCATACGATATGGATACGACATATGTGCAAATACTGAAACCGCGAAGCATCCTGGTCCGTAGGAATAGAACCAAATTAAATTTAAACTTAAATTCCCTGATTTATAAAATCCGAAATTTTCTAACAAAATAATTATTAAAATAAATGTAGAAAATGCAACCACTTGTATAAGTCATTAAATAGTTTCACCCATTGCTTTAAAGTCATTGACTGTGTCATAAGTCATTAATAAATACGCACACACCTTCACACACACACACAACAACTTCACACACACTTACAACAATAGGCATAGTAGGTAACTTACTTGAACAGCTAAGCGGCAACATGCGATTCTACAGAGTGCTCAAAGTTGTTCAAATTCTATAAAATTAAAACTCTAGTTTCTGCCCTTAATACTGGACCAATTTTGTTCAAACTTTTCCTGCTTGAAGCTTAGGGGGTACCAAGTATATGGTTTCAATTATTGCCTATATGTCGTATCCATATTGTATACCTAACTATGAATAATCTCTTTATCTTTAGATAATCATAACAAATCGATTCAGATAAAAAAAAACATTAAATAGTTATAAAGACTCTAGGATCTTGCAACTTTTACCAAAATTTTCAGACGGAACGATAAATCGATAAATCAATTAATGATATACATATAGTATATGTACCTACTAACCATATTCTTTAAGTAAGTCCAAAACTAAACATATTTTAAATTTAATTTGCACACCATATTAAATGGTAGGACAGTGCACTGTTATTTAATGTTAAGATCTTTTTGTAAAATACCTATGTTTCACAAAGTAATACATAAATAAATAAATAAATCAATAAAACGATTTACTAATTTCATATTTTACCTACCTACTTATTCGGTTCACCAGTGCCACCCTGGACATAGACTGAGCCCTTCCTACCTTTTTTATTTTATTTTTTTAGCCCACTTAGGTGGCAGACAAGCTCACGGCCCACCTGATGGAAAGTGGTTACCGTGGCCTATGGACGTATGCAACACCAGGGGCGTCACACTCGTGCTGCCGACCCTGAAGAAACCTTCTTATGCCCTTCTTAAAGAACCCCTTATTGTAGTCGCTTGGGAAAAACATACCTGACTTTTATTGAACAATTTTAGTTTAAAATGTAGTCATAGGACTATCCTAGTATCCCATCCTATCCTACTGGACTAAGGGGTATCTTAGTAGATAATAATAATACATAAGCCTTTATTGCTGTCATGCTTAGGTAGGTAGGTACATAGTTATTTAACAAACATGATTTAAAAATTTCTTCTTTCTATCTAAATGAAATTCTCAGCATTCGTTTCTCCCCTCTTAGTCTTAACAGCTTGTCTTTCGACAAAGGCCTCCTCTAAGGCTTTCCATTTCTGTCTCTCCTTTGCTGTACGCATTCATTCTGGACCGGCCACTTTCTTAAAATCGTCTTCCCATCGCTTTGACTGTCTTCCTCTGCTTCTTATACTTTCTCTAGGATACCATTCTGATATTATTCTGGTCCATTTATCTTTGTTTTCTCTCAACATATGTCCCGTCCAATAGAATAGGATACTAAAACGACTTCAAGGTTCATGAGATAACTTAGATACTTAGACCAGCGGTAGATCCCAGGGAACCACTGAATGACTCCACTGGTGGATCGAGGCGATGGCGTGCGAGAACTACCTAAATGGTAGATGTAGGTACACCTATGAGTCAAACGACAATAAGTAACTAGTCTATCGAGGAAGCTATCTACTTAGAATAAATGCATAAATCAATAAATAAATACCACAGTTCCTTGAACACAAAAAATTAGGCCGACGAATTCATAACAGCGGAAAATAAGTTAATTGACCCGTTTGGCTAGTTCAAATTTTATTATGCCAACAACTAGTTCATTTTTTTTACGAATAATGCTGTTGTTAGTTCCTTGTAGCTGTGAACTTTTGTCTAAATATTATTTAAATAATGATAAAAATATTTATTGACTTAAAATTATTGGTATAATAATAGGTATACCGTACGTAGAAGGCATAATTCTATGATAGAAGAGAAGAGTTCTATGATAGAAGGCGGTTGAAGGTAGGGCTATTCTCCGTCAGGTAGTGAACATAAAGCCCTAAGAGCCCGCTTGACCACAATAAGCACGCCTCCTATTACGCGTGGGACCGAATATCATAACTGGCGAAATATGGGCATAGTTGGCACCTCTGCCTACCCCTTCGGGAATTTACAGTCGTAAATGTATGTAGGTAGGTTAGGTACCTTAAAATTATACCTAATTAACTAACTGCTAGTTAGTTATTTTTGTATTCTATAGAAAATTAATAAAAAAAATCAGGTCAAAATAAGAAAAATAACCCCGTGTTTAAAAAATCATTCGTGCAAAAACTCTTCGTAAATAACCTGCCTGATAATTTTGACCATTGTCTGCAAATTCCGGTAGGTACTTCGCATATAGAGGCACATTGTCAAGTTTCCACATCTGTGCTGATAACGGTATCTACCTGTCTGCCCATAAGCCACCGGTTTTGGACGTCTCGTTGATTTATTACCTGAATACTTTAAAAACTATATTGGAAGGCGAGCTTGGAGCCCGATTCAGTAATGCCACGTTTACAAAACGTGTGAATTCAATTCAATTACAAAGAAAAATAATGAAATAACAAAAATACTGACACTTCAAGCGGTGTCGACAGAAGTGTAAACTATGTAGGTACTTAGGTATATAGGTACTTAGGTATATAGGTACTTAATCGATGACACAATCGGTGAATTGTCACAATTTGTCAGGGGAGGAGTCGGTGACGGTGTCACGATTTCAATGTATTATTTTACATTTTACAAAATTATTATACGGAAAATGCCCAACGCAAAAGAAGTTTTCACTGCAAATTCATTGGTATTCCGTGCGACAAAACAAAACTACAGACGTTTTTATTTTATTAGTCTCTTTCGATAGCCTTATTTAGGGATTTGTAAACTTACGGAAACTAGACTTACATGTAGGTATAGTATTCGTAAGTTTTGAAATCACACGTTTTAATAACGTGCCCATTTCCCCAGAAATAGGTCCCTGCCAGGTTTGACGTAATGATAAACTATTGTGCCATTGAATAAATTAGAATGAGGTTCTGTGAATTGTGTGTCAGGTTTTGTTGAGCTTATGACATACTTAGTGAAGCTGAGTGGGTGGATCTGGCTTACTGTCTTTTAAGTTACCCACTAAAGTAGCAAACAATCATACCTATGGTTCTAATAGTGGTCGTCGAAGTAGCGTTTGTTAGTCGGGCCTTAGCTTCCACGGCATTTTTATACCGCACTAGCTGTCCCGGCGAACTTCGTACCGCCATATTTTTCCCGTTCCCGCTGCACCTATTTTCTCACCCTTTAAACCTTACCTGGACATCCACGAATATTTCAAGACTTAAATTAGCCAAATCGGTTCAGCCGTTCTTGAGTTATAAAATAGCAACGAAAAGTGGCATTGATTTTTATATATTAGACTGGCTGTCCCGGCGAACTTTGTATGTACCGCCATTTTTTCCCCGTTCCCGCTGCACCTATTTTCTCATCTTTGAAACCTTCCCTGGACACCCACGAATATTCAAGACTAAAATTAGCCAAATCGGTTCAGCCGTTCTTGAGTTATAAAATAACAACGAAAAGTGGCATTGATTTTTATATAAGAAGATAAGTCGCAGACAAACATTCGACCCACCTGATGGAAAATGGTTACCGTGGCCTATAGACGTGTGCTACACCAGGGAAGTTACTCGTGCTGCAGACCTTATAAGAACAGAGAGTCTGTGTTCCGTCAGTATAGAAGACATAGCAGGAAAAGCCTTTGGATTTTCCAATAACAGCCCAAAAACTCTCCAGTGACGCCTAGCGCGCTGGAAAAAACACTTATTGTGGCAGCGGTACTCTGTAGGGTAGAGGAACTGTAAATAAATATTAACAAATAGGTAGCTATCAGTTACTTCTGTCTGTCATTGAATAAAACCGTAGTTCTAGTCTAACGGTCGAATATTAACTATGGCCGACGGATCTCTTTGATTTTACTCATTAAACTTTGCAGTCGCTGCGAAAGGGTTGTTTCTGGTCGGAGGGGATGAACATAGATACATCAAGGGAAGACGATGGTGATTGAAAATTCTCCAACTTTCCGAAATTACCAGTAATTTTGAATATTCGATTATCATAAATAGGTATTTAAACTTTCATAGTCGTTCACATTATTATTAGAAAGAAATAAATAAATATTGTACGACAATCTACACAACGCTATTTAGACCCAAAGTAAGCATAGCTTAACTAGCTTGTGTTATGGGTTCTGGAATGCGGATAAACATACCTACATAGATACATTTTTTTTTTGTAAATAGGTAGGTACATACACAAATATCCCGATAGTCCTAATAGTAATTCGATTATCCTCTATTTATTTATTTTATTTATTTATTTTTATTTTATGGAAAACTTACAGCTAGTATAGTAACATACACAGATGTGATCCTAAGTATCCTGCTAATATTGACAATGAGAAAGTTTGTGAAAACGTTTGGATGTTTCATTCCCAGTCATCTCCAGTCGAATTGCTCAATTGGGACGGGAATACCTTTGTGTCCTACCTTCGTTTCATTGAAGAGCCTGTAAGAGCAAGCTACAAATACAATCACCACGATGCGCCACCATGGTGCTGCACGTGTCTTTTTTTTTATCGTGCGAAAAATCCCCACGGATACCTCCCCCGCCGGAGCCGAAGGAGGAGGTTATGTCGGACTCGAACCGACTAAAACGCACGCCGTCAGTTGCCGGATGTGAGATTGTCGTAGCCATATCCCTCGCATCCCGGCCGACCCAGGGCCATGTCTCTCGATCTGGCCCTCTTCCGGTGTGGGGACCACAGAGTCCCCAACTCGCCCCCGGGACCGCACGTGTCTGCCAGTCATCGAGCAACCCTTGCGTGAATCTTGTCGCGAACTCTTTACTGTCGAATGGTGAACCCCTCAGGATTTGCGTACTAGACTTTGAGATACCTTGTTCTATGCAAACGTGGTCCACCTTGGTGAAATACTTGGTGGTCGAATACAAGCTTAAAAAAATATAAGAAGTCAAGAAGAAGTATCTTCCTTTCCAAGTATCTTGTTCGCTTGTTTCGTGAGTCCTGCAGACCCTAGTCAGAGCTACAACATAACATACATACCTACATGCTTTTATCCCCGGAGGGTTAGGCAAAGGTGAATGAACACCCACATTTCACCAATCATTGTATTCGGTCCCACGTAACAGGGAGTGAGCCTATTGCCGTCTTCCGGGCACTATTGTTGACTTGAGCCATGCATCTGAGGCTAATTCAGAGCTACAAAAAAGGTCTTAATATTTTTAACAATGATATACCTAAGTGGTTTCAAGCCACAGACCTATAGATAGGTATACCTATCTCGTGAACGTGTAAATCCAGTCAATCTTATCATGCGTTAATCATCGATACAAATAAACATTACATCATTTAACTGGTATGCAGGTAATGATATAAGGCTCTAGAGTTAGTTTATTGAACTTATACAAGTCAACTTATAAAGTACAGTCGCATTTTAGGAGGAACACTTGTGTACTTAGTCTGACCAACTGTCTACCAGAGGGTCAATTGTCAATGCTCGTAAATCTGTTCAGAATTCAGTCTCGATCAGGGGCGTATTTAAAGATTTGGCGCCCCGGGCCACTTACGTTTGCCGCCCCCTATACAGGCGCGGTCCGAGGGGGGGGGGTGATTCACAGGGGACATGACCCCCCCCCCCCAAACCATAAAACCATGCACGTCATATTGAAAAGTCCCAGTACGAGGGGCAGGGGGGGGGGGGTTAAATTTCTTAAGGAATTTACGAAGTGATCCCCCCCCACCCAAACTTCAAGCTGCGACCGCGCCTGCCCCTATGTGACGTTCGCGTTCACCGTTAGCCTGCGCCCAAGGCGTTGACATAAAATAGGGGTCCGTCAGAAATTGCTGGAGATTTTCAAGCCTGATTCGTGCGATCTCTATCTTATGGTGCGAGGGAAGTGACTTTTTCCAGTAGGTATTTATAGGGTTCCTAAGGACAAGCTAGATGGCGCAGCCGGCACTTTTGGTAAAAAGAGTGTGGTCTCACATCTAGTGTTCCCTAATTTATGGAAAAAATGTTCTTCGGTTTTGTAATAATTTACTTTACATAAATGTTTTGACATTTTTTTTGATAATATTATTATAAATATAATATTATTTTAAATTACAGACAGTGACGCGAAAAGAATTAAGCGTTTTATCATATTTTATCTATTGTAATATGGGTAAATGAAATTAAACTTTGGCAACATCGCACAAACAAACCACAGAGTACATTAAAATTACCAAAAGCTATGCTAGCGTCATCTCTTTATGATTTAAAAACCAACTGATTATTATACCTACTGGAAAACTGCTCATTATTCCTCGTGAAGTGCCACATCGAGCGCCTTACAGGAGTGAGGCCGAATTTGGTAGACAATAAATTTGGTTATAGTCGGGAGCAGCGTGGATGCTGACACGCGCTTGAGGGCCAACACGCGCTTGAGGGCCCTGGTGGAAGAAGCAGTGGCACGGCGAGTTGATGCTGGCAGTGTCTATTGTTGCCTACGTCTTTAACACCTTGCCATGGAGCTGCATCAGAGCTGCACTCTTTCAGCACGGGGTGCCTCTCTATCCTCGCGTCATTGTCGGGGTTTACTTATCGGTGAAAGCCAGTATCTACCCATGTAGGACAGGGCTTGGTAAGTGGGATATGTGGCGGGGTGTTCTGGCTGGCGCGGATCTGGGGCCGGTTCTGTGGAACATCGGCTAGGACTGGATGGTGACGGCACGAAATCAGAAGCAACCAAGTAAGCCACAGCCGGAGTTACCCAAGTCCTTGGACGTATTTCGTGACTGGATCTGAAGTGGGCATACCTGGTTCTCTTACTTACGAACCCTTTCTGGCCAATTGATGTGTGGGGAGCACAGAGGCTGCCCATACACCACCTGGCAGTCCTTAAATAGACTTCGGATGCAGGTCAGCCGAAGTATCGAAAACCGAATTAGATGAAGTTTCTCAGATAAGGTGGACCCAGGCACCACGGTGTGAATGCGGAACTACAGTGAGGTAGGCGCTAACGTGTGCTGCATGCCTAAGCACGTGTACACCGCAGGAACTCATGGGTGCCTCTGAGAACGCCATCAGGGTGGTTGCACACTGGGCAAACAAAATATGACATATGTCGTCGACTCGACAAAAGGAGAAGATTAGCTCGGATGAGGTGATGCTCGAAGGGGGTTCTCACACGTCTTCGCTGCCGATAACGCGATAGAGGTATCACAGTAGTTTCTCCTACCAGCTGACGCAATGCGCCCAGCTATGGCTGCTTCGGTGAGTTCCTGAGACATACAGATCAGGAGCCGACCCCTGCAATGCCACCTCTGCCTGGGCTCCTCCATGTATATGCCACTTCACGCGTTGTATTCTTTAAGCAACCGTCAGAGCGGGAAACCTCTCGCCGCAGGTCCTGGTTCTAGTTATGGCCGTCTGCGAGGGGTGATTATTCCTCGTGAAGTGCCACATGCGGTCTCGGTTTAAAACCGCACACTGTCTCTGTCGGGTCTCAATTATCGGGTGTAAAGTTACCCAATTAGATATTTCCCTCGCAACCCGGCTGGCCTTTTAAGATAGCTCCTTCGGGTGTGGGTAGTCGGTGTCCCCATTGAACCCCGGAAAGGTACAGGTTTCACCGCCGCGTTACCGGTCTGAATATATTGGAGAAACAGGCGACCGCACCTGTCGCCCCCAGGTCTCGGGGAACCAGCCACCCCATATATGTAGCTGCTCTTATCTGTGCTCTCTACTAGTCATAAGAGTACGTGGAAACCCTATGAGTAGCCATTTACAGCGCCGCTACCACCTCGGCCGGAATTAACCGTAGGCGGTAGCGTCTCCCTGCGAGAGAAAGGCGCTGCCGTCTTCGGCGCCAAAGCTGCTTGGCCGCAGTTACACCGTACTTGAACGCAAATGTTATTTAGGGTTTTCTAATTTGAATGCAATTAAAATAATGAGTGACATAGTCATATTGTAACTAAGTGAGCTCCGAAAAATTAAAAAAAAAATAATATACGTAATATTTACTCTAATAGGCGCCTTTTAGAGTCAAGATTAAGGCGCCCAGAGACATAGACATTCGGGGCGGCAGGTTGCAAGGGGTGGCGGAACCGCCTCGAGCGTCTATCTCTGGGCGCCTTTTAGAGCAAGATTAAGGCGCCCAGAGATAGACGTTCGGGGCGGCAGGTTGCGAGGGGCGGCGGAACCGCCCCGAGCGTCTATCTCTGGGCGCCTTTTAGAGCAAGATTAAGGCGCCCAGAGATAGACGTTCGGGGCGGCAGGTTGCGAGGGGCGGCAGAGCCGCCCCGAGCGTCTATCTCCGGGCGCCTTTTAGAGCAAGATTAAGGCGCCCAGAGATAGACGTTCGGTGCGGCATTTTGCGAGGGGCGGCGGAACCGCCCCGAGCGTCTATCTCTGGGCGCCTTTTAGAGTCAAGATTAAGGCGCCCAGAGATAGACGTTCGGGGCGGCAGGTTGCGAGGGGCGGCGGAACCGCCCCGAGCGTCTATCTCTGGGCGCCTTTTAGAGCAAGATTAAGGCGCCCAGAGATAGACGTTCGGGGCGGCAGGTTGCGAGGGGCGGCGGTACCGCCCCGAGCGTCTATCTCTGGGCGCCCTTTAGAGTCTAGATTAAGGCGCCCAGAGATAGACGTTCCGGGCGGCACGTTGCGAGGGAGCCGCCCCGAGCGTCTATCTCCGGGCGCCTTTTAGAGCAAGATTAAGGCGCCCCGAGATAGACGTTCGGGGCGGAAGGTTGCGAGGGGCGGCGAAACCGCCCCGAGCGTCTATCTCTGGGCGCCTTTTAGAGTCAAGATTAAAGCGCCCAGATCAGATTATCTTCAGGGTCGGCAGCACGAGTGTGACGCCCCTGGTGTTGCATACGTCCATAGGCCACGGTAACCACTTTCCATCAGGTGGGCCGCACCGTATGCTTGTCTGCAATCTATGTGGTATAAAAAAAAAATTTGACGCTCGGGGCGGCTCCGCCGCCCCTCGCCACCTGCCGCCCCGGGCCATGGCCCCCTTGGCCCTAGGGTAAATACGCCCCTGGTCTCGATCTAATGTCAATCTCCCAAATGTCAAATACGATCGCACTGTCAATGTTCTTTCTTGAAAATTGTTTTATGAGCATAGGTATGGTTTTTTACATTTAGGAGATTGAGAATGCATTTTGGACAAATTTTTATTTGGAGAATTGACGTTCTGGAATCTAGCATAGTTTATGTCCTGAATCTGGATTTTAATTTGTAGGAAAAAATGCAAAAATGTGCAAATTAGCTTCAAATGACGCTTATAAATCCATAATCCATCCAGACACAGGTTGTGATGAATGAAACAATAAAAACATTTTCAAATAAACTGTACCTACCTACCGGAACTTATGAGACTAATTTCCTCTTGCATAAACAGGGATAGGTACCTACCAGTTTCATAGAAGGATTTTTTTTACTCAAAGTACCTATGAGTAAAAAAAATCCCAATAATTCATTCTTCTAATAACTTTGACTGCCTCTGTGGCGTAGCGGTAGTGAACGCGGCTGCTACGCAGGGCGCGGGTTCGATCCCCGCTCAGTGCAAATATTTGTATGCATCAATATGAATATTTGCATTGGTCTGGGTTTTTTCTATGTATAATATGTATGTATTTACAAAAAGAAATGTATCTAGGTATGTATGTTTATCCGCATTCTAGAACCCATAACACAAGCTAGTTAAGCTATGCTTACTTTGGGTCTAGATAGCGTTTTGTAGATTGTCGTACAACTGAAAATGACATTTTTGTTAGTCGATTAAAATGGTCCTTACTTATTGGCATATCAAGAAATCTCTGCACTTATTTCAGTAGGTAACACTTCAGCAAAAAATATCATCACATCGAAGTGAGGATGACCTTCAGTATGCTCAACGGAGCGCAGTAGTGTTTAACTGCGGAGTAGAATCTGCTAATTAGGTACCTACCTATGTACTTACGTGGTACAGATATGTTATGCTTGCATGCTTCAGTAGGAAAGTTTTGTCCCTTAATATCGATTTAAAGTATAAGAGCGTCGGTAGAGTAAGGTAAGAGAGTCGGCCTTACGGTCGAGAGGTCCTGCATTCGAATCCTGGCTATTACACTACTGACGTGAACCCACTCCTAACGCAAGAGGGAAGATCGCGGGTTCGAGTCCCGCCATGGTCGATACTCTTTGCAATTTAGCTTAGCTGCAGGTGTTAGAGGAAATATTAGTAAGTAATTTCGGTTTCTACTAATATTTATTTCTTTAAAAAAGTATGAATATCCAATTCTTTATTGTAACAATAAAACAAGATTTGTCATTCGGTAGGCATCACATACATGCAGTGTTATGTATGTAAATAAGCTAACTACGATCGCCAAAAGTACATTGTGTCAGCGTAATTTCAAATTCCAATTAAACTTTGCACCTTAATGCACGGGGTTCTCTCTCCTCCTCTTGCCTTCCATCAACAATTTGGTTTATCTTTTGAGATAATTTTAAAGCATTTAGTATGCTAAACTAAACAAATTCTAAAATAATAAATAGTTCGTACGAATATCGGTAGATTGCTCCCACCATCGCCCTAAGATGGGTGTATTGGAAAAACTTGGATCAATCTTGGGCGAAGCTCGGTGGCTCAGTGGTCAGAGCATTCCGCCTGTAAGGGAAAGATCTCGGGTTCGAGTCCTGCCCGAGTATTGATTTCGCTTTTTTCCAATTTAAAATAATTTGGTTTATCTTGCCTGTTATTAGAGGGACTGCCTCAACCCCGAGACAAAGGCCTAAAGGTATGATTCCGAAGCCGACCGCATACGACACCTGCCGACACATGCAGCAGATACAGCGACCCATTAGGTACTTGTTAACACGTTCAGCGCCAAGCCTATTTTACAAATTCTTCCATTTTGGGACAATTCTACTTTAGCTTTTTTTTATCTTTAGAAAGTTAAGGTTCAACCCCACCAAACGGACGGCATCGGAACGGATTTTACAATCTATAAACAAAATAAATCTTATATCACAGCATTTAAAGTTTATATTACTAAGTCACGCATGACAGCTTGACGTGCGTCATGCCGCCGCACGTCGCTGTCAAGCTGTTGTGCGTGACTTGGTAATATAAACTTCAAACACAGTGATAATAAGATTTAATTTTGTTTAAAGATTGTAAAATCCGGGCCGATGCCGTCCGTTTGGTGGGGTTGGACCTTAAAGGTCCTAAACTCCTAACACAAAAAAATATATTTATGTTAACCCCAAGTCCTCAGTGTCATGTGCAACATCATGAACAGGGGACTGAACGCAGCACTAGAATGGTGTAGGAGCAAAGGTCTCAACCTGAACCCTGACAAAGCCAAACTAGTTATATTCACAAACAAAAGGAAACTAGGACGTGCTGAACCAATACGACTAGATGGCAAGGACCTCGAAGTAGTGAAGGAGGTCAAATACCTGGGCGTAACACTGGACAGCAGATTAACATTCAAGACACATATAAGCAACGCATGCTCAAGGGCCAAAATGGCCATGATGCAGTGCAAAAGAGCTATAGGCAGAAGCTGGGGAATGAAACCGGCCGTAGTGCTGTGGATCTACAAAGCAATAATACTGCCAAGGATCCTGCATGGTGCCCTAGCATGGTGGCACAAAGCCAACATAGGGAGAAATAAACAAGAACTAGATAAGGTCCAGAGGCTGGCAGCACTATTGATTACGGGTGCAATGAGAACAACACCCACTGCCGCGCTCGAAATAATACTGGGATTAAACCCCTTAGAACTGGAAGCTAAAAAGAAAGCGGTGGAACATTGGTTCAAACTGCGAAGCACTGGCCTTTGGACGGCAAATATATTCGACGGAGGTCATGCAAAGATCAGCCAGGGCTACGAAGACAAACTATCAATGATCCTCTCGAACAATGACCTAATCAAAAAAGAGAGGACATTTGACAAGAAATATAGAATTCATATAGGACAGAGAGCCGACTGGAAAATAAACACAGACGGTACCGTCTGCTATACGGACGGCTCCAGGAAAGAATCCACTAAGCTCTCTGGCTCCGGAGTGCACATTATATGCGAAGACGGGACAGAGGAAAACAAGTAAGTATGCAAGTGTATTTCAAGCAGAGATCTTTGCCATCATGGAGTGCGTGGATATGATCAAACACCTTAACACAGGGAAGGTCACCATATATAGCGACAGCCAAGCTGCGCTGAAAGCACTAGGCAAGGTCGAAACCACCTCAGCGGTGGTAAAGGAATGCAGAAGGGCACTGGAAGAACTGGCCAGAATAACCGACATAACGCTTGCTTGGGTACCCGGCCATGAAGGCAATACGGGTAACGAGACAGCCGACGAATTGGCCAGAAAAGGGGCTGATGAAGACCAAGTGGGCCCTGAACCCAGGCTGCCAATCGCCCACAAAATATCCAAAGGAGTCATCAGTCAAAGCATCACGGCAGAGACCAATCGAAGATGGAAATCCTCGCCCGTCATGAGACAGTCGAAGATCTTCATAAAAAGCATAGATAAAAAAAGAACAAGCCAAATAACAACACTATCAAGGAGAAATATGAGGCTTGCGATAGAAGTGATCACAGGGCACTGCCGACTGAACAGGCACCTGACACTAATAGGAGTAAAGACTAATCCCATATGCCCGGAGTGTATGGAGGCCGAGGAAACCAGCCTCCACCTACTGGCCGAATGCCCTATGTACTTACTAAAAAGATGGGAAATAATGGGAACGGACAAGTTGGAAATAGAAGACCTTGGCGATCTGAAGGTGGGACAGATCGTAAGTTTTTGCAAGGAAACAGGTAGGTTCGACGAAACGCCGTGATTGCCGGATAACCCCAAATCCTCTGCGGAGGACACAGGGGAAATGGGTGAAGTGGCCCGTACCAAAGGGCGGATCACCCGTCCGGCCAACGGCGTCCCCAGCTGGAAGTAAGTAGTAAGTAAGTAACCCCCTCCCCCCCTTTTTTTCTTGCCCCTTTTATTCTTGTGTATCACTTTGATACACATGGCCTGTGAAATAATTTTTATGCGTCACGTATTTCGCAGGCCATGTGTATCAGAAAAGATACACACTTTTCTCATACACAGATAAAGGATATACGTGGAACCTTATGATTTGATACGGATTAAGCGGACCGTTACGAAGCCGCGCCTACGGAATCATAATATATCTTAAGCCCGAGTCTCGTCCGTCTCTCTCTATCAGCAGATGCTCCGAATTGCAGGCCAGGCTAACTTGGTTCTCTCATTGTTTGACATGATGCTCACAGCTACGTACATTATATCACCGCACCGCTCGCCATAGGGAATTCATCCTCACACATTGCTACCGGAAACGGTGCGCACTCTGAAGCTGTGGAATGAACTCCTTGATTTTCCCAAGCGACAACATATGGAGTGTCCATCGGCCACGGTAAGTACTTTCCATCAGGTGGACCGTGTGCTTGTCTGCCATCTGAGTGGCATAAAAATGATATACTCAAATTTACCTACCTTACCTAATTATGCAAATGTTTGCACTATACCTACAGGAATGGATTGTAGTAATTGAACTGTTAAACACACACATTGTGCACAGCCCCTCTAGACAAGTAGCAATTCGTTGCTCGGCGTATCATGGAATAGAATGACAAATGTATAGGATTTGACGTTTTTGACATTCGTTGACGCCTGTCATTTACGTCAAATCCCATACATTTGTAAATCCCCTCGTATTGTACTCGTCCATAGGCAACGGTAACCACTTTCCATCAAGTGAGCCATATGCTTGTCTGCGACCTAAGTAGTATAAAAAAGTGGCATTGAACCTGTAACACTTAAAGATACTCACAGCAGCGAACGAGCAACATAAACCATTCGCGCACTCATACTTACTCATTGCCAATAGCCTTGGGCAAAGAACCAAACAGATACACGTTAATTCAGACCCGTAAATCATACCTAATAAGAGCAAATTATACCTCTTGACGGCTATGTGGAAGGTTTTCTCTCAAACTGCTCCAGTGACCGTCAGAACAACACGCGGCAAATTGCTGGTTCGCGTTACACCCGCCAATTGACATGCCATTGCCACGGATGTTGGAGCGAGGCGGTTTTGAGGCGGAAAAGTTTCAACTAAGTATCCTAGATTCCTATTTAGAAGTGGGAAATTTCCAATAGGTTGGAAAGGAAAGTCGATCAAGTTCAGATAGGTATCTGTGAAGCTGATTGGTTTGTAACCTGCGTCCAATTTTTTTATGCGAATATTCCCATGGTTATCACATCCGTCGGCCAGCGGGTGGTTATGACAGACTCGGGCCGACTAACTAAAAATAACAAGAGTGCACGTGCCTATGCACGGCCGTTTTTGACGTGCGGAAGTACCTATCGGTTACCCCCCGCCGGAGACGGCGGGGTTCTGTCGGACTCGAACCAACCAAAACCGTACAGCTGTCTTGGGCCATCGCTTGCCGGGGGTGAGCATATCCCTCGCGCACCTCGACTGGCCCAGGGCCACAGAAGCCCCCTCGGGTCGCGTCTCGGCCTGCTTCTGCTAGGGTGACAGGCAGCTACACCTGTCACCTTCAGACCACACAGTCTTATTCGGCATTTCCGTAAGCACTATTATTTTTAAAAGTCGTTAATTTTCAAAAGATTTTTCAATGCGAGTAGATTTACCGACTGAACTTTTTTAACTCAAGCTGTGACTTCTTCAGCAAAAGAAATGGTTGTCCATTGGTCAAGATTTGAGTAGTCGAGTGAGAACCTAAGTCCTTTTTGAAGGCACTTTCCTAAGCTCTGCTACAATATTTTATGATATGGATCACCTTTTCTCAACGCCAAAACATTTACGTGGCAGAAAATCACTCGGTGGAAAGTGGCTACCGTGGTCTATGGACGTGTGTATCACCAAGGGCGTCACAATTGTACTGCCTACCCTGTGGGGACCTTCTAATGCCCTTCTTCAAGAACCCTATATTGTAGTCGCTTGGAAAAACCTCATACACAGCACCGACCACACCTTTAAGTACCTTTAAAGGGTCTAATAACAGTAAAACAAAAAGAAAAGCTTTTAAAACACCGAAAATTTTATCACACAATAATATTTTATTCGTAAACAGTTGTCACTGGTACGGGTCGAATTTTGTGAACCGAAAGAAAGTCCGTTTTGTGTGTCACAACACTCACAACCTGCGCCGGCGCAGACCGGTTGGCGGTAAAAGCCGA
Organism: Eilema depressum; assembly: GCA_914767945.1. Taxonomy (NCBI): domain Eukaryota; kingdom Metazoa; phylum Arthropoda; class Insecta; order Lepidoptera; family Erebidae; genus Eilema; species Eilema depressum. The sequence continues at coordinate 16,732,843 of OU612032.1, forward strand.
TATGCCAGAATTGCCAGATACTTCTATAATACTATTATAAAATTGTAAATTAGTCGTGTCTGTATGTTGGAGATGTTAAAAACTAGCGGTTCGGCGACTCCTTCCCCTGCCAAGCCATTAAGGTCTAGGAATTCCTTACCAGTTCACGTGTTTCCCTCTTCCTACAGTCCCGGGTCCTTTAAGCGGAGTGTCAAAAAGCATCTGATGAGGCCGTCAAGCTGAGTGCCACCATTGTAACATGATACGTGTCTATAATGGTGACCCTCTTTTCCGAGACTTTGCCTTTAGCTTACCATCAGGCGAGGCGATGTCAAATTGACGTGTCCTATATAAAGAAAAACTATTATGATTTTTTTTTTTTGGGAATTCTGGTCTGTTTATTCGCGATGCAGGCAATAACTACTGAACGGATTATGTTCCATTTTTTTATTATTAGAAAGGTCTTGGTTAGGCTTAAAATCTACGTACGTTTGATCGCAATCGGTTGAGTAGAATCGGAGATATGACTAAAAATTGCTACAACCGACATCAACGCCGGCGAATCCGCGAGCACCAGCTAGTGTCACATGTACTCAAATTATATGGCTGGCATAGTAATGTTTGTAATCAATTTGGTTAAGATATGCGATGATTAAGATAATATACGAATTTGTAGTATGATAGGGCAATGTGAAGGTATTTGGGATAAAAATAACGATTTTCCCAAATATTCTTAAACGGGGGAATTTATTATAAAGAAATTACAATTATTTACATAAATACATTACTAAAATAAAAACAATACCTATGTATAAAGCTGCAGGATCAGGCCAATCAGGCGTCAAAAAATTCGGGACCTCTCGATTGAAAGGCCGACTCAGTAACCACTAAGCTACCGACGCTTTTATCAAGCGAAATTTAATTTGATTAGGTATGTGTATTTCCTAACCATAATACTCAAAAAAGGGGTGTCTTGTGGAGTGTATTTGCCTTTGTCTGTGACATCATATCTCCGAAACGATTGATTTAATTTTAGCGCGTTTTTTTGTTTGCAAGCTAATTTAATGGAGATGGTTCTTAAGGTATAATTATGGAGATCTGTTCAAGTCTTTGAAAACAGCTTATGTCATAGGTTATTCTGGTTATTGCGATAATTGGTTTCGTGTTACGTACCTCAATTTTTTATATCAATCAATCAATCTATTTGCCTATAACAGTCTTCTGCTGGACATAAATGATAGGCCCCTTGCAATGTTGGGAGGCATTTTAATATGTATAATATAAATATAAAATATATTCTAAGATATTTTACACAACGATGATAAGCATACCTCCTCCACTAGCTTGTGTTATGGAATCTAGAATGCGGATAAACATACTTACTTAGATACTTTTTTTTTGTAAATACACACGGAAACACCCAGACCAATGCAAATATACTTATTCATGCATACAAATAATTTCGATGAGTGGCAATCGAACCAGCGGTCGAACGTTCTATCTCTACGCCGCAGGGGCCGACAATACTGATGGAGCTACTAACACAAGCAATAAACCGGTCCATATCGCAATCAGAATCCAACCATCCTAAACACTCGTTTCACAATCGTAGGGCGTTAATTAAAAAGATAGCATCATTCATACGCCACTTTATTTTTTTGTTTACGATGTTACCACACAGAATTTTCACAAATTAATAGCGGCCATTCATTAGCGGCATATAACAGACACACCTGGTCATCACTGGCGTAATTATAGGATCAATTTGAAATAATAAAAGCTATCAGATTCGCATCATTGCGCGGCTCGAGCAAATCGGGGTCATTTCTCGGTTTAAAACCTCTTTTTGCATATTTAAGTTACTTTTTTTTATTACACTTTCATTTTGGTATGTTTTTGGCGGTATATTGGATGGTTATTGCGAATTGGTATGTTGTTGCACTTTCGTTGGCTGCTGATGTGGCGCGGGTGTTGTAATTAAGAGTACCTATTGTCCCGGGTCCCCACAATTCCTGGGTTGGCCGAGATGCGAGAGGTATGTATCTGACAACCTCATCTCCGGCAACCGACGTCCCACAGACGGAGTGCGTTTTAGTCAGTTTGAGTCCGACTTAACCACCCCGGCATAGCTCCGATCGAGGGAGGGGGAAGGGGAAGTATTGTCCCGGGTTTGAGACTTCTTAGCCTTATTGGTAGACCTTGGAGATGTGTACAAAAATAATCTTTGTATTTTCTTTCTTTTATTGGGACTAATCTCACTCATAATATGTCCAATGCTGTAATTCCTTTACACCAGGATCCATCGAGTACCTGACACAAGGGCAGTTCCAGGGAAAGCATTGCATTCCAAGTTTGCACTTCGGATCCCGGAATCCGCACTCCTGCTCTTTCTTTTGATTTTACTTTTCTTGGGTTTAAGGGAGTCACTAACATCTGAGCCTGCAACCTTTTAACGGTGTACAATAAATTGTATAATCATCACTACATATTATAAGACAAAGTCGCTGTCGCTGTCTGTCTTTCCCTATGGAGGTATGCTTAAATCTTCAAAACTACGCAACGGATTTTGAAGCGGTTTTTTTTTAATAGATAGACTGATTCAAGAGGAAGGTTTTATATATTATGTATAATACATGCATAATATTGTAGAGAAATACTGATGAATTTAGAGATAATACCACGCGGGTGGAAAATATGGCGTAGCGAAGTTCGCCGGGTCAGCTAGTAAATAATAAATAAATAAATAAACCCTGAGACCTTTTTTTGTTTATTATTATACAGGTGGCAGACAAGTACACGACCCACCTGATGGAAAGCCCATATTTTTAGTCGCTTGGAAAAACCACGGCATGGAGTTCATTCCACAGTTTAAACGTGGGGAGGATGAAGTTTCTTTCGTACAGGACTGCGCGTACCTACGCCTAAGCCATGGCAGATCACACAACACCTTAGGTAATAAATTAGGTTAAAATATTCAGTTTCCTAACTATTATGTCACCATGATTTAAAGTTTGAACCATTAAATATAATTTATACCTCTATAACATTGATGCATGTTACTGATAATGCCCAGGTTTGGGCAATGTCACCGGTATCGCCTATTAGAGATGTGCCGTGTTGACAGAAGGTTTTTAATTAAGGCCGTTTGTAGATGTGTGGATGGATTGAAGGCTACATAATTTGAATAATATCTTTGTTACTTAATCACTAGGTGGTTGTAAGCTTAAGGTTGATTAAACCAAGACGACCACTACTTGTCACTATGAGAACTCGCAATTATATACGCAATTATTATTTTCCTTTTATATAAGTATGCTCCTAATGTTTATTTCATATACTTATATCCATCTCGTATCTATTTATGTGTTATATATTATTTTTCTATTTATGTGTGTCCTATATTCATTTCATTTACGTTAGTTGTGCTTTGTTTCCTCTCTTTGTTTTCTATCAATACATCTTATATCTAATTTATATGATAACTACACCATTATCTTTTGTGTTGTCTCATCACTGTCCATCCCAAGGTTGCCTGGAAGAAATCGCTTTTAGCGATAAGGCCGCCCATTGTACATTAAACTGTGTACATGATACCTACTTGTCTCTATTGTAAATTTATTGGTGTACAATAAAGTATTATCCATCTATCTATCTATCTATCTATCTATCTATCTATCTATCTATCTATCTATCTATCTATCTATCTATCTATCTATCTAAACCAAACGAATATAGAGCTAGAACTAGAACAAGAGCATTCGTTTTAATTCCCAGTAGTTCCTTTACTAGTTCCTTTGAAGGGACCACTGGGACTTTTTTGTCCCCATAGTTCCTTCAAAGAAATTATAGGAACTACTGAGACTACAAAGTTCCTTCAGTTCCTTTGGCAGTTCCTTTGAAGGAATTACTGGGACTTTTTTGTCCGTATAGTTCCTTCGAGGGAACTAAAGGAACTACTGAGACTACAAAGTTCCTTCAGTTCCTTCAGTTCCTTTGGCAGTTACTTTGAAGGAATTACTGGGACTTTTTTGTCCTTATAGTTCCTTCGAGGGAACTAAAGGAACTACTGAGACTACAAAGTTCCTTCAGTTCCTTCAGTTCCTTTGGCAGTTCCTTTGAAGGAATTACTGGGACTTTTTTGTCCGTATAGTTCCTTCGAGGGAACTAAAGGAACTACTGAGACTACAAAGTTCCTTCAGTTCCTTCAGTTCCTTTGGCAGTTACTTTGAAGGAATTACTGGGACTTTTTTGTCCGGATAGTTCCTTCGAGGGAACTAAAGGAACTACTGAGACTACAAAGTTCCTTCAGTTCCTTCAGTTCCTTTGGCAGTTACTTTGAAGGAATTACTGGGACTTTTTTGTCCGGATAGTTCCTTCGAGGGAACTAAAGGAACTACTGAGACTACAAAGTTTCCTTCAGAGCATTCTAGGAGAATTCTTTCTTAATATTTTAGTGTAAATTAAACCTTATTTTCAATGTTTATATAAGAAAGAACAACGCTGTCACTGTTAACACTAATAGAATTTGACGATGAGCATTCGCTCGTTTGGAGTAAATCCACCTTTAGACTATAGGTAATAGGTACAAACTCTACAGATACTGTATGGCCAGTAGTACGATGCGATAAAAAATAGCTACTACTTTGGTGCAAGTTTGACATATATTGACACCAAAAGTATGAATTAATGTAAGGGACATTTTGGTGGTGTGGTGCCCGGCAGAGTAGAATTTGGGCCACCCCGTCTCTTCCCTTGCGGTTTATACAATACGGACAGATATGTACAATACAGCCCAGACTCAGCCTCAGATACATGGCACGAGTCCACAATAGTGCCCGGAATGCGGCAATAGGCTCACCCCCTATTACGTGGGACCTAATACCATGATTGGTGAAATGTGGGTGTTAGTTCACCTCTGCCTAACCCTTCGGGGATGAAGGCATGATTGTATGTATGTATGTGTTATTTATATACAACGTTGGAATCGGAATTTCGCGCTCTATCGGTTGGTATCTTAAATTGGTCTATCATTAAAATCGTACCTCTTACAGTATACATTTTTGAGGTACTAATACAGATTTTAGTTTAAAAAATGATTTAACAGATATAATGATGACAGTTGTCAACATAATGGAAATGGAAATCCATTTTGTCTACATTGATCAATCTATTTATTCTACAAAAGTATTGATAGGTACTTGTCTGGAGGGACAGTTCCCTTCCTAAAAATGTTATTTATGGTGGGTAGTATATATTATAGTATGGCAGTCGTACAGAATTCCTAAAGCCGGTAATAAAAGTGATCATATATTTTGCACACTATCTCAACGATTTTCTTTTCGATATAAGGTATTTTTATGACTCCAATCAAGAATCGATTTCACTACATTTTAATTTAGTAGTTTCAAGTATTCGATCTAAGGAATTTCATTATTTTTAATGTGATAATTAAGTTGAAGATAGTAGCGAAAATACTTTTACTATAAAATACTTTTATTACTATTAGGTGAGCTTCTGAATTAATTTTCTCTAATTGCAACATATTTTATCTTTTTTAGATACATACAATCACGTCCTTATCCCCGGAGGGTTAGGCAGAGGTGAATTAACACCGACATTTCACCAATCATTGTATTGTATTTAGGTCCCACGTAATAGGGGGTGAGCCTATTGCCGTATTTCGGACATTATTGTTGACTCGAACCAGGTATCAGTGGCTGAGTCTGTGCTGTATATATCTGTCTGATGTTAAACAGCCCTATCCCTTAATCGCATTGTACGACACCGCATGGGACGAGATGAGGTGGCCCAAATTCTACTCTGCCGGGAACCACGCGGCCTCTTTTGCTTTTTTTTAATAGTGTGGAAACCCATTCGTGGGGATTTGGGGATTGCCGCATTAAAAGAAAGGCTCCGATGGGGGGAGAGGGGGGGGGGGGGCAGGGTGGTTAGGTTTGATTCGAACCGGCTAAAACCGCACGCCGGCTTTGGGTCTTCAGTGGCCGGAGGTGTGATAGCCAGTAACATATTACCTCAGACTAAACTACTCACCCTACTACTCACCAACCAACTACTACTCACCCTGGCTGATCTAGATAGATGAGTAGATGAACACATTTTGTCTACCTGTCTACTGATCTAAAAGTAACGGGAAAAGTCTGAAGACGAAGTTGTGAAAAAAAAAAACTTGATATTTTTATGTAAAATTGTTTATTACAGCTTTTTATAATTTAGTGTGTTGGTTCGAATTCAAATTCTTTATTTCAAATCATAGTTGGGAACTGTACGTAACACGCACATACACACCTTTGCTTGCCTATTCCTTTGGAGATTGACAGATATGAACATAGTATGTGTATAATATATAAAAATGATTAAGTAAAAAAAAATATAGCGACCGAAATGAGAACCTTCTCCTTTTTTAAGTCGGTTAAAAACGTTTGTAGGTTTTTTGGATTTTTATTGATTAGTTTTGCTACTTTGAAACTATTGCAGTCATTGGATAAACTATCTTCTTCTTCCTCTTAGCGTTAATTCCCAGTCGCATCCGAAGCTTTCAGCTCGGAGTCTGGGGTCCGCTTAACCAGTCTTAACCACGGATTTGGCTAGACCTCGATATTTTCCGTGAAGCGATTGTCATCTGACCTCCACAACCCAATGTTAACATTAGGCGATATCGAAGCTTTGCAGCTAGACCGTTGTTTTGGGATTTTTGAGGGCTCCAACTACCCGTAACGACTGCCATAGCTGTTCTCATGGCAACCGGGACCGACGGCTTAACGTGCTCTCCATGGCACGACCAGACCAATGCAAATACTCATATTTAATTCACACAAACTTGTTTTATTCTATTTTATTCACACAAATTGGATAAACTATAAAACCCAGTATATTGAAATTTGGCCTAAGTAAAATGTAATCCTAAATACCCCTGCCTATACCTTAAAAGTCATACAACCACGACTATTCAAATTCCTTACCTAAATTTCATAAGATGAAAATTTTTCATCATCCGTATTTGGTTACGCCCTATAGAGCGTTATACATTGCTATAGAGCGCGCCTTACAAGTATGAACTGCTATCACGGGTATGAACAGTACCGAGGCTCCTGGCTCAACCTCAATCAGTAGCAAAACAATACCCATCAAAATGACTTCGCAAATAATATTTAATTCGATATGTTAAATCAAAATTTTATACAACATCGTATATTTGTAGTAATAATGACGCAAAAATAACGCAAAATGACGACATTTTTTTGTATTTAGGCTTTAATTTAATTCATGCATATCAAATCGAACAAAAAACTTCATAACAACCAACTACATTAATAAGTGCATCTATTGATATTTTCGGTAATGCATGAAACGTCACTATAGGTGCGCTATACCATCGCAAAGTATCTGCTAACACTCGGCGCCAAAGACCTGAGTGATAGGCGCGCTCTATATAATATAATGTATACTCTAAGGTTACGCCCTTCTCTGCCTACCCACCAGCGCACTCGGCTCGCATATTTCGGTACATGTTTGGCAAACGCTTGTACGCATGAATGTGGAATAGCTAGGCGAAGCGTAGAGAGGTGTTCTGTCCGAATAACGAGGACGCAAGATGTGTACCGCGACCGATGTGACTTGATACTTTGAGATGCTGTGATTGCTTTACTATTATTTTTTTGTTTCAATTAATTGATCTATGGAAGTCCACTGCTATAATGTATTAGATCGTCTTACTTTTATATTTAGTGTATCCCTGCTACCTTTAAGAGGTCCCCAATTTTATAATAAATATTTTGATATCGAATAATACAGGGAATAATGATTATTTATAAAAATTTTCTGTCACGGGGTGCGTAATCGAACTCCTCCGAAACGGCTTGACCGATTTTGATGAAATTTTTTGTGCTTATCCGGTATCTATGAGAATCGGCCAACATCTATTTTTCATCCCCCTAAGTGATAAGGGTGCAGCGGGAACGGGATTTCAATACCACGCGGGCCGAAAATATGGCGGTACGAAGTTCGCTGGGGCAGCTAGTGATTATTTATTTATTTAGACAACTATAAGTTCATACACAAACCAATAATAACGTGTAACATTAAGTGTCAGGGGTTATGGTAACAAGGTAGCAAATAAGACTCTGATTTGATGCCCCTGTAGGTGTTTTCGGTATTTCTGTAAGAATTTATAGTAGCAGTAGTCTTCAATTGATTTTTTGGAGTGGTCGCACGTCGTTAGTTTAGGTACTGATCGGGGTTTGAACCTACCACCTTTCGATTGCATGTGTCCCAGTATGATAAGCATGATAGTATACCATAAGGATTATAAATAAGGAAATTACACACACACACACACAATTATATTACAGAACAGAACATTCTTTAGTTTCTTCCAATGACTACCTGCTGAGTCTCATGATCTCATAAACAAAAATATTGTTTTTTCCAAAGGTAACATTAATATAAAGTTGAAATCAGTAAATTATAATAATAATGAACCCTAGCTCATTTATAGACTCATTTACGACTGCTAATTGATACATATCAATGAGAAACAAAATAAATTTATGACTGATTAACATTCATTGGAATGTGATCGGACCGTTACGGAAGCTAAAAACATAGAACGCTGTCAATTATTATGATAAAGTTCTTCAATATAATGAATTGAATTGTAACAATTTTTATATATTATTCATTTTCACAACTTCGCAGGTGATTTTTTCTTGAGCTCTGAAGACATTTGTAGATACCCCATTCACTCCCTTTTTACATTCACACAATGTGGATTTTGCGTTGATCACACACACAATCTATATCAGGATCAGTATTCGACAAGAGTCAACAATTATGCAAAGCCTAGCATATTGTTTACTCGAAATGAGCAAATGATTAAAACTTACGTGAATTCTTACATCTTCTTCTTATTCTTCTTCTTTTCTTCTTCTTTCTTCTATTAAATAGTTTTGTGAAAAATGTATATAAAAACAGGGCAAATGAGAAATGTATACTTATACGTGAGAGACGTTGGAGTTTGGGTCCGCTTTCCAGCTTTTTCCAGCAGAATTTCTTCACGTCGCACGGTTTTGGGCATCCGTGCTATTGTAACCAATTTCCATCAATACTTAATTATCACTACCTTCATCAATTACAAACCTTTGATGTGCCAATAAAACTTAATTAATATTTTTTTATATAATTTAGTGTGGATTGTTTTCCTCGATCATAAGTTTTATGATTCAGAAAGATATAATATTAATTATTGCTAAATACGTAACCAATCAGGTTATTTAGTAGGTGGCTCTATTATATTTTTATTGACATGCTAATTAATATCTATATACCTATCTAATATAGAGCATAACACACAATATACACAGGAACTTATTACTGCGATAAAAAGTATCTCTGCCAAATTTCAGCTCTTTATGTACAGTCGTTTTTGCTAGCAAGAGTAACAAACATCCAATCAACATACATTGTTTCATCCTCCCAAATTTTCACATTTACAATATTTGTAGGAAGTAGGATAGCAAGTAGGCAGTAGGATTAGTGCGAAAGTATTTTCTACACAGGTGACAGACAATCACAGGCAAATTGGACAAACACACAGGGTTGAGCTATGGCTTAGCTGTCAATCTATTACATTCATAATCCCTACTAATATTATAAATGTGAAAGTAACTCTGTCTGTCTGTCTGTCTATCTGTCTGTCTCGCTTTCACGCCCAAACCACTGAACCGATTTTGATGAAATTTGGTATAGGGGTAGATTAGACCTCGAGAAAGGACATAGGCTATGTTTGGTCGCGATAACCGACATCCACGCGGGCGGAGCCGCGGGCAAAAGCTAGTCTACAATATAAAAATGAATCCCTAAATGTGTTGCTAAGCGCAAATCTCGAGAACGGCTGAATCGATTTCGCTAATTCTATTTTTTTAGAATATTTCTTGAAGTACGAGGATGGTTCTTACGGCGAGAAAAATTAAAAAAAAAAATAAAGAATCGTCTGTTAGGCGGTACGAAGTTCGCGGGGTCAGTTAGTATGTCATAAAAATAGGTATTTACTACCGTTACTTTGCCATTAATTAACTACACTACAGCAACTAATTAAGCAACTAATTAAAACATAGCTACATAAAGTACCTATGACGTGAAAATGTCAACAGGCGAAGTATAAGTGTTTAAAGTTATGAATGACAATAAAGTATCAAGGTGATTAAGTTCATCTAAAAATAAGTAAAGGTGAGGTGCGCAGACGCAGCGAGTGACGTGTCTTCTCACTTCTCTTCCTCCAGTTTACCGCGAGCCTCCGCGCAGAACGTACGTGCGCACGTTGATACGCATTCGAATATTATCATTTTTATTAATTGGTGTCGCTGAAGCCTGTGTTTGTTCTTAAAAGATTTTATATCAAAAAATTATAAAAGGAACTTAAACTTTCGAGTTAATTTGTGAAGAAAAGTCTTATTTTCAAGGACGAGTGTTAAGAGTTTGAATAAGCAAAGTGTTTTTTTTTTTCTAAACGTTTCTGTTTTTTTCCGGGATTGCTATTGTGGATAAAAAGGTTAGTTACAAAACGTGATACCTATTGGTGATGTTAGATTGTAAGTTAGGTTTAAGTTAAAGTGGCGATTGAACTTAATACAGTTATGCCGGAGTCAGTGTGCTTAGACCCAACTTAGATTCACAATACATACGTGCGACTTATAGCTCTTTTCTCTTTACACAAGAGCAGTATCCGTAAGAATTATTTTCCGTTTCTATTTTAAGTCTGAAGCGGATTTAAGCAAGATTTGAATTGTCGATATTGCATCTATAAGTGCCTACCATTTTTATGTTTTTACTATTTATCGTTCGTTTTATTCTGTGGAACGCGAAACGAATTTGCACAGACGCGGAATTTAAATTTCGCAAGGATAATGGACAGAATCTGGGCCATGTTTTAATTGACGCAAGATTTTAACTTTCACACACAAGTAAAAGTATAGAAATTGTCGCTGTGATATGTAAAGAGAACGGTTCGTTGGATGTATCGGCGATTGTACGATATCAGAAGCCTTCTTTGTAGGCAGACCGAGTAGATTTGCAAGGTTATAGTGGATTTTTCGAAAGGTTGTTGCCAACTACATTAAGACTTGGATATAAAGTTTTCGAACCTAAAACATATCAAATATGAATTAGATACCTATGTAGCAGATACTAAACTTATTAACTAAAGCTAGGCATTTTCAATGTAAATAAATACAGTGTTATATTATATTATAGGTACATAATATTTCGAAGGTAAACCCCTAACAGGAATTCCGGTTCAAATATGGTGTAACCCTTCTAAAGAAAACCACATTGAAACAAAACTACTTATTTTACGTTGGGTTTGGTAGGTAACTTAAGGTACCTACTTGAAAAGGGGGATTGGATAGATAAGGTGAAGTGTCACCTGCGTGGTAGGTAGTGTATTGCGTAATTGGTTAGTTGCCTACTTGTTGTGTTATTTATATTTTGATTTGTCCCACATGTTGACTAAGTTACACCAGTTTTTGTTATAAGTTATAAATTATAGTGAAGTATGTTTGTGTTACCAGTTTGATTTTACCTTTTTTTAAGCCTTGATATAAATAAATATTCGACACAGCGCTATCCAGACCCAAAGAAAGCATAGCATAACTAGGGATCTAGAATGCGGATATACACACTTTGATACTTTTTTATAAATACATACATAATATTATACATAGAAACACGCAGACTTACGCAAATATACATATTCGTGGATACAAAATATTTGCACTGAGCGGGAATTGAACCCGCGTCACCTATGTAGCAGTCGAACGCTCCACCGCTGCGCCATCAAGGCCATTGTTAAAATAACAAATGAAAATGCCAAGATATCAATCGACTTGCGATAAAAAGGTTAGAGGATCAAAGTAACAAAGTACAATGCAGACAAAAACTCACATCTAGCACAAGAATTATATCTATTGCTGGATTTCACCAGTGAAAATTAGTTTCACTTAGCTGTTCTCACGTTTACACAATAAATTTATTGATTAAAATGTGTTAACGCTTTCAATTACGACACTAAATACGTTTATGTCTATAATCCATTTGATTAGGTCTTTATACCTAACAAACAATTTTTGTGGCGACTTTTTAAATAAACTAGGCTAACTAATTGACTAGGGGTTCGATTTTATTTATTTATTCATTTATTCATTTCCGTTTTTAGTCTTTATAAAATGGGTTTCTTATAAGAAAAATATTAAAAAACTATTAAAAAAAAAATTATGCATGTATGTGTTTATGTGTATGTATATAATTTTATATTAGTACGTAGGTATATTATATAACTAATTCATTAAACGCCAACAACTGCCAAATACTCTAACCAACATACATTATTTCCATCCAAAGGTTGCCAGGAAGAAATTGCGTAAAGCGATAAGGCCGCCCTTTGTACTGCTCCTGTTTTCTATTTTTGTATCACAATATTGTAATTTGGCGTACAATAAAGTATATAATAAATAAATAAATAAATAAATTAAAATACTGAGATTTTAAATAAAATATATTAAAAAGACATTAAGATGGTTTACGTTTAGTTAAGTGCCTAACCAAGTGGAATATAGGTAATCATAGGTGATAAATCCAAGTCTCAATGAAGATCATTGAGTCAAATGTAGTTACGACGTTTTTACTCTAGACGTAGTTCCGTGGTGAAATCTGTTCTAAGTAAGAGAAGAGGGTAACGAGAATATTAGTTGTATGTGACCTACGTTACTAGTAACCTTTACCAAACAAAATTATAAATGACCAGCGGCGAATGAATGGTGGCCAAACCTTGGCAATTAATTCGAGTCAACTACGAAATATGTCGAAAACTAGACACCAATTGCAATAACAAGTGTGATTAACTAGGATATCTACACTAATATTATAAAGAGGAAAGATTCGTTTGCGTGTAACTCAAAAACTACTGAACCGATTTCGAAAATTCTTTCACAGATTGCTAGGTAGGTAGATTATATTTATGTTATATAGTATATATAATATGACTTACGCGGGTGAAACAGCGAGATAGTGCTAGTTATAAATAAATCTATGTACTATTATATAATTGTAAAGTGGTCGTGTCTGTACATTGGAGATATTTTAAAAAAAATACTTAGGTTATGTTATGTTAACGATACTGAACACGAAAATATTTTTTTTGAATTTCCTGTCTGTTTGTCTGTTTGTCCGCGATGTACGCAAAAACTACTGGACGGATTTTGATGCGGTTCTTTTTGTTAGAAAGGGCTTACTCAGACTTAAAATCTTACGTTTGTTTGATCGCAATCGGTTGAGTAGAACCGACGGTAGCTTAGTGGTTAAGGAGTCGGCCTTACGATCGAGAGGTCCCGGGTTCGAATCCTGGCCATTACACTACCGACGTGAACCCACTCCTAGCACAAGCAATTTAGCTTCGTTGGAGGGGTTAACGGGAATATTAGTAATTTCGGTTGCTTAACCGAGTTGCACGCGGGCGGAAGGCTAGTTAATAAATATTTTCGAACTAACTACACAACGCTATCTAAACTCAAACTAAGCATAGTTTGTAATGTGGGTTCTATAATGCGGATGAATATAGGTACATGAATACTTTTTAAATAGTTACCTACATAAATATCATACAGAGAAACAAAAAATACATCCATGTCATAAATTGATTTAGACAGCAAACGCGGTTTCATTTTGCAAGTATCAATTTACACAAGCGAAGTATAATTTGATTGGGCAATATAAATGGCCATACTAATGTTTTATGCATTAACTAATAATTGTCAGCGGTTTTGCTCGCTGATACATATAATTATTTTACCTTATTAATCGAAGGTTGCCATAAAATGTAAATAAAATGAATGATTGACAAATGATCAAATGAAATGTTAAAAGCGATCATAATTTTAAAAGATAATCTGATCAATTCACATATGCCTACAAGTACCCAAAAGAGGCGTACCTATTTACATCTAAATTTCTCCAACTGCGACGAACAAGGCGACTAAGGGATAGGGCTGTTCATCAGACAGATATAATACCTACAACCCAGACTCGGCCTATACATGGCTCGAGTCAACAATAGTGCCCGGAAAACGGCAATAGGCTCACCCCCTATTACGTGGGACCTAATACAATGATTAGTGAAATGTAGGTGTTAATTTACCTCTGCCTAACCCTCCGGGGATAAAGGCGTGATTATATGTATACAGTATGTTTTCCAACTATAATTTTTCGTTCCTAATAGAGTGAGCCTATTGCCGTCAAGCGGACACTTTGTAATAGCTGTATGTTTACTGTCGGATGGAAAACAGTTCTATTTACTATCAGGATATTTATCATGTATCGTTTTGAGTTTCCGATATTTCGGCGCTGTTGTAAGCACCATTTTCGCGAAGGAACTGTAGTAAATATCCCGATAGCAGGTAGCAGCGTAGCACACAGGCCTCCTGATGGAAAGTTATTACTAGGCCAATGGACGTGCTGCCGTAAGAACAAAGCTTCTGTGCCGTCAGTGTAGAAGACCAAGCAGGTCAAGCCTTTGGTCTTCCCACTAACAGCACAAAAACTCAAGTATAGCATGTGATAATAATATACTACATTTAACTTTAACTTTAACACTTTAACTTACTACATGACTTTTCGATGCTTTTCGAAGTTATGTGTGTATTTATCGCAGGTTTATAAGTGCCCGGTTAATGGCAATAGGCTCGCCACCTATTACATTGGGACCTAAACATAAACGGCGAAATGTGGGTGCTAGCACCTCTGCCTACCCCTTCGGGGATATAGGCGTGAGTTTATGTTATGTTATGTTTTGTTACATTTAACATACAACTGACAACTTACGATTGTAAAGATATGTAATGATATATGCCATATATATTTAGTATATGTAGACAGTAATACATATTCAAAACAAATATATTTACATACTTAATTACATAGAGTTTGTATTTCATACACTCATTTATGAATTTATTTAATGATATAATAATGGTTATGTCATTAACTAAATTGTCTTTAACATGTTAAATAATATTAATATAATATCTTGAGCATGTAAACTAAAATATAAATATAACTAGCTGTTACCCGCGGCTCTGCCCATTTGAACTTATGATCCCGTTCCCGCTGTTGACCCTTCCCTGTAGTGTAACGATATATACACTCGTAAATTACGTGACTTTCTATTGGTATAAGAATTTTTAAAATCTGTTCAGTAGATCCAGTGATTCTCGAACTCCCTGTCGTGGTATTCCCAAACGAATACAATATGGTGCCTTCTTCGAGAAGGCATTAGAAGTTTTGTTCAGGGTCGGCAGCACGAGTATGACGCTCCAGGTGTTGCATAAGTCCATAAGCCACGGTAACCACTTCCCATCAGGCGGGCCGTGTGCTTGTATGTCACCGTGGCTTATGGACCGACCCTGAAGAAACCTTCTAATGCCCTTCTTGAAGAACCCCATATTGTAGTCGCTTGGGAAAACCACAGCAGGGAGTTCATTCCACAGCTTGAGTGTGCGTGGGATGAAGTGCCTTTCATACCTGTTTTTTTATCGGGCGAAAAATCCCCACGGATACCCCTCCGCCGAAGCTGGAGGTAACCTCCTCCTTTAGTCGGACTTGAACCGACTAAAACGCACGCCATCTGTGGGCCGTCGGCTGCCGGAGGTGAGGTAGTCGTAGACATATCCCCCGCACCTCGGCCGACCCAGGGCCATATCAAAAGGGGGTATTTATTTACATTACAATAATATTTACAATAATTATACTAGGTGATTATAAAAATATGGAAAAAAAAATATATACAATTACTTACAAAATATAAACTGCTTTTCATACCTGACTGTGCAAGTGTGCATACTATTTCCAGTCGCAACGTGTGAGGATGAAGGTGCAAGCTTTGCAAAATTAAACCGAAACCACCACTATGATGATGATGACGAGTGATTTTTGTCTGCCTATTTGTCTATGCTCTGCTTCTAAACAAAAATACACCGGAAATAAAACGTCTCCATTACTTTCAATACAATAAATGATTCAGATGCACGTAGGTAGTTAATTGAAATTAGAAAACGTTCACCGATAATAACAACATAGGTAGAACATAAAAACATATTCGGACTAATATTACTATGTTTAAATGTGGGAGTTTAATAACACGTCAAAGTTCTATCAATGCTTTCTTAGAACATATTCGAATTATGTTGCAAATGTTAATATGAATGGTAGTATTACCTACATGCATACATTATAATGCTCACGCCTGTTCCCCTCTGGGGTAAGCAGAGACAACAGTCCGCCATTTCCTTCTATCCTCAGCCCCTCTAGACAAGCAAGCGTAGCATGTTACGTGTCTATAATCTCACTTCCGGCAACTGACGGCCACAGACGGCGTGCGTTTAGTCGGTTCGAGTCCGTGGGGATTTTTCGCACGATAAAAAAAAAGGTACGTGTCTATAATGGTGACCCTCTTTCCAAGACTTTGCTCTCAGCTTACCATCAGGCAAGGCGAAGTCAAATCGACGTGTCCTATATATAAAAAAAAAGAAAAAAAAAGTGGCAATTCGTTGCTCGGCGTATGATGGAATAGAATGCCAAATGTATGGGATTTGACGTATATGAGAGACTTTTTTCTAGTGATTGACAGGAAGGAAACAGAATTAAAAATAGCGACAAACAGTATTAATGTAGTCGAAAGATCAGTGAATTTGCAATTGTAATACGGTTTTTGTGTTGCGTTGACAGAAAAAAACCGTAATTTGACGGTCTAAAACCTCAGATATAATTAACTATGTATCTCGAGATGTGTAGCTTGAATTTTAAAATAAAATTACTTGGAATATATTAATTAATGAGAATGTGTTGAAATTTAATTGTTTGAATCTTTAAAAATGTAATGTTGTTGTGTGAAAAAAAGTCCTGTAATCCAAGAGTATTACACTTTTTTATTACCACCTATGTCCAGTCCATAGATGTTTCCTTTAGATTACCATCAGATGAGGTGAAGTCATATTGACTTGGCCTACATAAAACAAGTTTAAAACATCGCTTGTAAGCCGGTGTACCAGTTGCATCCTGCAAGACGCTTTCATTCTCTCGAGGTTGGGAGATAGATGGCACTCGCTCTTATAAAAGCTAAAATAAATGAAATCAAAAGCTATACGAGAGCCTTATCCCCTAGACAAGTGGCAATTCGTTGCTCGGCGTATGATGGAATAGAATGACAAATGTATAGGATTTGACGTTTTTGACATTCGTTGACGCCTGTCATATACGTCAAATCCAATACATTTGGCTTTCTGTTCTACAAAACGCCAGCCGAGCTCCAAAGAACAAGCTTTGAGAAAAGTCTTTTCAGTAAATCTGAAAAGAAACGAAAAGAAAGATTAAATTATAAAAAGATTAAATAAAATACAAATAAAACAAAATTAACAAAACTAAATTTCTTATGTTAGGAGTGGGTTCACGTTGGTAGTTTAGCGGCCAGGATTCGAACCAGGAACCTTTCAATTGTACGGCCGACTCTTACCAAGCTACTAACACTTAGTAACACAATACTGTCGATTACCCTTCAGGGGCCTTAGACAAAGTGACATTCTATTGGCGAAAACGCCAGTGGAATCGCTAATTGTAGTATGAAATTGACATAAATCATTAATATAACTATATTTTTTGTATGAAATTTGAGTCTTTGTAACTCGAAATACATTATTTAACTTATCATTATTACTAGAACCACCGCAATGTCCCGAAATCCAAGGTTAAAACCTTAAAAATGGTTCGCTTCAGCGCGAGTCCATCAATAGAATGTCACTTTGTCTAGCGCCCCAGGTACGGAACCATCACAATAACAATATTCTTATCACCAGGAAGACACAGGCCATAATTTCCAAGCCTATCTCACAGGAAGCCGATAGCAAGCTCGAGCCCGCACGGCGACTAACGGCTTTATACCACAGGATGTATGAAACTGTAACTACTTGTACAGTTGGCAAAGGATATAAGTATAGACTTTTCATATAAAGTTGTATGAAAAAACATACTCCTCACTGACTGACATAAGGTAATCTCGAAATATATGCAATCACGCAAAGTGAAAGTGAAAAATCATTTATTTATATATTTTATTGGTCCACCAACAGTTATTTAAATAATAAATAAATAAATAAATATTGTAGGACATTCTACACAACGCTATCTAGACCCATGGTAAGCTTATTTATTAGCTTGTGTTATGGAATCTAGAATGCGGATATACATACTTAGATACTTTTTTTTTTTTTTTTTGTAAATACATACATATTATACATAGAAGCACCCAGACCAATGCAAATATTTATATTCATCCATACAAATATTGGCACTGAGCGGGGATCGAACCCGCGCCTCCTGCGTAGCAGCCGCGTTCACTACCGCTACGCCACAGAAGTTCGAGCCTCAGTGAGTAGTTATTTCTCTTATACAAAAGTTGTAATAAAAATAAAAATAAAATAAACCTAATATGGTTAGCAAGAAAACTGAGTCAGTTCCGGCAGCGAGTCGTAGATTGACTTCTGTTTGCGATGCGAATCGAAGTGGACGTCAACTAGATGACTACAACCATTTACAACCCTACACAACCTTGCATAAGGAGAATTGGCACCGAGAACGGTTCTTCTTAAGGGTGGACACAGTGGTGTGATTGGCCTGCGTGGGATCCTCCCGGGTACGCGGAACCTGAAAAGGCCTAGTAGTCGGGAGCTGTCAACTTTGTTGTTGAGAACTTTTTTTTGTATAGACCATTAAAAATCGACCTGAGAAGACTCTGGCAAGAAATCTTGTTTATATCTAAATATTCTTGGATTTTAAAATAGCCTTTTTGGTACAGTTTACTCTTAACTACATATTTTAATTTATTCACAGGTGAATCCCTAATTTCATTAGGGAGTTGCCCTGGAAAGAATTATAATAATTTTGGAGTGTACCATCTTTCACCTTGGGTAGGCAGAGTATGCTTGTCTGCTACCTAAGCGATAGGTAGGTATGTTCACGGGTTGCGGGTAATCTGGACCTAACCTTTCTTGAAAATTTCCGTCTGATATCATATGTACGTACTTGATTCTTCATCTAAGCGTTTATCCTGACTGCATCCAAATGGTGCCTCAGACATCCACAATTAAAAATAATTATTAGATATCAAGGCAGTAATTTTCTTTATGAGCAGTTATTATGGCCCTATGTTCCGTAATTATTAACTATTAATTTATTGGTCAGTAATGATTTGGACTTTCGTTCCGGAAGCTGTAACCAATCATTGACAATGTAAGAGTTGCGTGAGATGAATGTGATGAGATCATGATGATAAAAAGAAGGGGAAGGTGTTTTTTAGAATCGCAACGTGTGGAAACATGTTGTCTGTACGTGGTCCTAACGAGTAGTTGGAGCCCTAAAAATTCCAACAACTGGTCTAACTGCAGTACTTTTTTTTATTTTATACCACTTAGGTGGCAGACAAGCACACAGCCCACCTGATGGAAAGTGGTTACCGTGGCCTATGGACGTATGCAACACCAGGGGCGTCACACTCGTGCTGCTGACCCTGAAGAAACCTTCTAATGCCCTTCTTGAAGAACCCCATATTGTAGTCGCTTGGGAAAACCATCGCAGGGAGTTCATTCCACAGCTTGAGTGTGCGAGGGATGAAGTTCCTTTCATACCGCACAGTGCGCACCGTTTCCGGTCGCAATGTGTGAGGATGAACTCCCCGCCTATGACGAGAGGTGCGATGATAGAATGTAGCTGACAGAATGTAACTTCGATATCGCTCCATAATTCAGCAATTTTGCGGCTTATATTGTATTCATACCGGCCATGAATTAAATGTTCGATAAATGTAACCTTCTGTATCATTTATAATTGAACCTGCGACCTTTCGATAGCTTGGCCAACACCTTGCCCTTAATGCTGCAGTAGTTTAAATCGATGCAAATGTACAATGTTAATCAGACCTATTAGTTCTTCTGGTTGATTTAATGAAATTGACATTGCACATTTTTTTTATGATCTGCGTGCTGGGAGATCTGTCGCAGCCGCATTAATCACCTAGTCTATTAATTTAACGGAGCTGTTTAATTAGCGGCTTGAATTATCATTCAGCCATTTGATTAAACAGCTAGGGAAATTACTTGTTTCTGCATGGTTAGAACCTAATCTATCCAAGTCGGATTGCGGAGATTTTTCAATAAACCTATCACTAGTTTTCTATCTTATATCAGCCCCTCTAGACAAGTGACAATTCGTTGCTCGGCGTATGATGGAATAGAATGCCAAATGTATGGGATTTGATGTATATGACAGGCGTCAACGAATGTCAAAAACGTCAAATCCTATACATTTTTCATTCTATTCCATCATACGCCGAGCAACGAATTGCCACTTGTCTAAGGGGGCTAAGTGGTACCCCATCATACAAATGGCCTAAGCATTGGCCAGCCAGTTTATTAAATGCATAAGAACCCATACAGTGGGCTCAGCTTCATTGGGATTTAGATAACACTGTGTAAAATGTTCTATTTATGATCGGCCCAGTCACTGAACGCGGGTCTTCATATGCATAATCGCAATCACTACCACACCACAGAAGCAACCATCGAACTAATATTCAAGACTATCTAATGATAGTCTCAAAACTTTCACTATCGCGATCTTCAGTTCGAAAACTGCTATAATTGTGAGCGAGCACGCTATGACTAAACGTTCAGTACTCTGTAGTTATAAAACATCGGCTCTTGCCCGCGAAACATATGCGTGGCAGATTACTAAATTGAAAATTTAGACTTTTTTATTCTGTTTCGGAGTCTCTCTGCGAGATCGAATCAGAAATGAGGAGATCCGTAGAAGAACCAAGGTTACCAACATAGCCCAGCGGATTAGCAAATTGAAATGGCAATGGGTAGGGCACATAGCACGGAGGACTGATGACCGATGGGGTCGAAAAGTCCTCGAGTGGAGGCCACGTAACGTATCGGCAAGCGCAGCGTAGGTCGTCCACCCACAAGGTGGACAGACGACCTCATTAAGGCCACGGGAACGCGCTGGATGCGAGCCGCTTCCAGCGCGAGAGAGACACAGATCTATAGGGGAGGCCTATGTCCAGCAGTGGACTCCCTATGGCTGAAATTATGATGATGATGATGATTATGTCAGTCAATCACAGTCACAGGAGGAGGTAGGACACGACGGTATATCCATCCCAATCGAGCAGTCCGACTGGGGAAGTACCTCCGTCCTACAGAAGACCGCGGCTTAATAACCTCGTGTTGTGTTTCCGACGGTGAGTAGGGTAGCCAGAGCTCACTGGAGAAGTTTCGTGCTGTCAGTGGGAAAACCAAAGACTTTAGCCTACTTTTCACAGTAACGCCACAGAATTTCTCTGTTCTTACAGGGTCGGCAGCACGAGTGTGAGTCCCCTGGTGTTGCACTCGGCCATAGGCCACGGTAACCACTTACCATCAGGAAGGCCGTGTGCTTGTCTGCGACCTAAGTAGTATAAAATCGCAATCGCAGGCACAGAATCCGTTAATTACATTTATTTTTTTAAAGATTGACAGACAATATATAAGTAACTGTTACAGGAAAACTGTTAGTTCCATGGATTTTAAAACGGTCAAGTGTGAACAGTAGCTGTGGCATTGATTTGTCACGCTACTTGTAGTTAATTAATTCTTTGTTTACATTAATTACTATGTACCTACATTGACAGCCTCTGTGGCGTAGCGGTAGCTAACGCGGCCGCTGCGCAGGAGGCGCGGGTTTGCTTCCCTCAGTGCAAATATTTGTATACATGAACTAGCTGACCCCGCGAAATTCGTATCGCCATGTCAATAGATGCCCGCATGAATGACATAACAACATGCTTGTACTGTCAACACTGAAAAAAGTTTCAATTTGACTTAACAATCTCAATGATCCGCCATTTATTGAATTCATTTGTAACAAAAAATGTAATAAATGAAGAACCGCTAGACCGATTTTGTGCAAACTTCACATAAACCATCTACTAAATAGTGCGAACAAAGCCTCAACATTTGGTTTGGATAGGTGAGCCCGTTCTCGAGTTATAAACTAACAACGAAAAGTGGCATTGATTTTTATATATATAGATATGGGTATTTCTGGTCGTGCCTCAAAGAGCACGTTAAGCCGTCGGTCCCGGTTGCTATACGAACATCTATGACAGTCATAACGGGTAGTTGGAGCCCTCAAAAGTCTAACTACAGAATACAGAATCCCCATTGATTGGTAAAATTCAAACGACTCAGACGGGTCTCGAACTCGCGACCCTTAGGACTCCTGCCCCCCTAGACAAGTGGCAATTCGTTGCTCGGCGTATGATGGAATAGAATGACAAATGTATAGGATTTGACGTTTTTGACATTCGTTGACGCCTGTCATATACGTCAAATCCCATACATTTGGCATTCTATTCCATCATACGCCGAGCAACGAATTGCCACTTGTCTAGAGGGACTGCTTCTCCACTGTCATACTACTGACAGAAAAAAATGTCATTTAACTTTAGACTTTATTTTGTATAGTGTTAGAGTCCAAAATTCCGCAACCGCATAGTTACATAAAATTCATTGTTTGTTTGCATGTTTGTTCGTATCATTTATAGCACAATACTGGTATTAAGCTAGACATATTTCAATGTAAATGTTATATCAATATTGTGTCTAATGGCGTTGGACTCCCATTTCGTCTATATTATGTAGAAGTTAATGTATCTTTGTATGTGCCTTATGTGTTCATGAACTGTTCAACCGATTGCGATGAAACTTTAGTATGTTATACAGTTAAAATTGGTGTATGGAGCCCCATTAATTTTTTCTATAAATATAACTAGCTGACCCGGCGAACTTCGTACCGCCATATTTTCGCCCGCGTGGTATTATCTCTAAATTTATCAGTGTTTCTCTACAATATTATGCATGTATTATACATATAAACCTTCCTCTTGAATCACTCTATCTATTAAAAAGAACCGCTTCAAAATCCGTTGCGTAGTTTTGAAGATTTAAGCATACATAGGGACGGACAGACAGCGACAGCGACTTTGTTTTATAATATGTAGTGATGATATAGTCCTAAAGTACTGTAAGGTTGAAGAGCCACTATTCAAAGCCATTGTACGTCATATTGAAAGTCAATCTGATAACACAAGACATGGATATATGGTCGTATAGCTTTCTAGTCATATTGAGATTTTAGTCGTATAGCGAACTAGTCATATTGATACATTGTCTTATCGAGAAGTAGTCCTAAAGCTTCTATTCTCGTCAATTGAGTACACCCCGCTAGATGGTAAAAAGCTGAGCTGCAGTCCAGAAGATATGGACCACTATTTCTGATGCTATTGGTCTTAAAATGGTGGTCCCTGGTGGCCTGAACGACCCGGATTGTAAGTTCTCTAGTCTAAAAGTGTAACTCATTTATTCATAAGGATAATCATTACATGTCAACAAGTTTGTCATTTATCTTTCCATTCTTAATTAGTAGGTCTTTTGTCAAATTAAAAAATTTTGAAATGTAAAATGTCACGATATTTTATCGATTAGTATGTACTTAAGTTTATGAACTTCCAATTAATTCTAGTAGATGTCATATTAAATATCAGATTGTCAGAACAAATTAGAATGATGTCAAAAAACAACAACTATACATACACAATGATTAATGTCAAATAATAAGAGTCTAATTTTATAAAGTCAAAGCTAAATATTCTATACTAGTTGACCCGGCGAACTTCGTACCGCCATATTTTCTGATCCCGTTCCCGCTGCATATCTCTAAATTTATCAGTGTTTCTCTACAAATGTAATACCATACTTCAAGCAAATAAATCTCATTTCATTTCATTTCATTTCATTTCATACAATATTATGCATGTAGGTATTATACATATAAACCTTCCTCTTGAATCACTCTATCTAATAAAAAAACCGCTACAAAATCTGTGCGTAGTTTTGAAGATTTCAGCATACATAGGGATGGACAGACAGCGAGAGCGACTTTGTTTTATAATATGTAGTGATAGTACCGATACCGACAAAAAAAATGAATATCTGCTTGTTTATGAATTACGGTGCCGAAACGTGGCCACTGAAGGTGGGGTTAGTCCACGCCCTAAGAGTTGCGCAGCGGGCTATGGAACGAGCTATGCTTGGAGTTTCTTTGAAGGATCGAATTCGTAACGAGATCATCCGACATAGAACCAAAGATACCGACATAGCCCGCAGAATAAGTAAGCTGAAGTGGCAGTGGGCTGGCCACATCTGTCGAAGGACTGATGGCCGTTGGAGCAGACGGGTCCTAGAGTGGAGACCGCGAGAAGAAAAACGGAAGGTGGGACTTCTCCTAGCCAGGTGGACTGACGATCTGCGAAGGGTGGTTGGGACGGACTGGATGCGGAAGGCGGAGGATCGGATAACGTGGGAGAGGCCTATGTCCAGCAGTGGACTGCAATAGGCTAATTGATTGATTGTAGGTTCTTCGGGTGCAGGACAGTATACCTACTGATTAGTGACTCTGGTGCAGGCTTTTCTCTCGGGTTAGGGCGGTAAGATGGCAGTCGCGCCCGTTTATGTCAAAATAATCCAAACAATGATATTGTAGGTGAGCGGCTGTTCTTTCTTTTTTTATATAGGACATGTCAATTTGACTTCACCTCTCCTGATGGTAAACTGAAGCTAAAGTTCTTCATTATCATAATCATAGTATTAGTCTCGGTTACATTTGAGCTTCAGGATTAAAGAAAGGTACGGAAACAAGGTTGCACTCGTGCAAAACCAGGGCACGTCGCTAGTCAATAAATATTTCAGTATCAATAATTGAATATTAATCATCATTACCATACAAAGACACACAAGTCATTGTTATCCGCACGTAAATAATAACAACAGGGGAATGCCGACCGTCCGTTTGTTTATACAAACATAGACAATGTATATTTTTTTATCGTAAACAACATTATACATAATATATTTGCATTTTCAACACATTGTTCATGCGTCTATGATTTTATCTGCGCGAACAAAAGACATCAACGCGTTATATGTTAATTTCATCCCTACTAATATTATAAATGCGAAAGTTACTCTGTCTGTCTGTCTGTCTTTCTGTCTGTCTGTCTGTCTCGCTTTTACGACTAAACCGCTGAACCGATTTTGATGAAATTTGGTATAGGGGTAGATTAGACCTTGAGAAAGGACATAGGCTCTGTTTGGTCGCGACAACCGACATCCACGCGGGCGGAGCCGCGGGCAAAAGCTAGTAGTTACATATAACTAGATTGTTGTAATGTTTATTATTTATTTTAATCTTTTTATGTATTATAATATTTATTACATACATAAATATAATCACGTCTTTATCGGGAGGGTTAGGCAGAAGGGAATTAACATCCATATTTCATCAATCATTGTAATTGTACTTGGTCCCACGTAATAGGGGGTGAGAGCCTATTGCCGTATTCGGAGCACTATTATTGACTCGAGAGGTTGAGTCTGGGCTGTATATAATATCTGTCTGATGTTAAACAGCCCTATCCCTTAGTCGCCTTGTACGACACCGCAAGGGAGGAAATGGGGTGGCTCAAATTTTACTCTGTCGGGAACCACGCGGGTGTTTATTGTACATTTAGTACATTATGGTACAAGTGAGCAAAGTTGGTGATTACCGCCGAGGCGCCATTGAGACCCGAGCCGCTAGGCGAGGGTCTTAAGAGAGCCGAGGACTGTAATCATCATGCTCACGCGTGCCATACGACGTTTTACAACACACTTGCGAATAAAATAATACTACAAATACTAAATAAACAGTACTACAAATTAATTCGTTTTCCTATGCGCGCGCATTTAACAATGGCGGTCAACCATATTTAAAAAAAAATGTGGTTTGAATTTAACTTTTTTTTACTCTGTTTTTTTTTTCTGTACTTAGAGAAAAAAGAAAGTTAAATTTGAGTGAAAATTTTGTTTATTATACGAAAATGCATCAAATGACCATACAATAGGCGTATTTATTTATTCGTACTATTAAACACGTTATTTTTTATATCAAAACTTTTTTAAGAACATAGACAATTATAGACACTTCCTATAAAATTTAAAAAAGAATCTATAACTCACTTTTGTGAATAATAGCAATGAAAAAGTCACAGTTTGATAATAGGTGTCATTACGTGCCTAATTGCGGTAAAATAATAGCACTTTTATGAGCAGGTGTGTTGTAAAATATATTATCTCACTTCCACATAAAAGACGCTTGTAGATAGTAATAATGTTAGTTAATATTTATTTATTTTATTGTCAACTAGCTGGTGCCCGTGGCTCCTCCCGCGTGGATGTCGGTTATCGTGACCAAACATAGCCTACGTCCTTTCCCAAGGTCTAATCTACCTCTGTATCAAATTTCATCAAAATCGGATCAGTGGTTTAGGCGTGAAAGCGTAACAGATAGACAGACAGAGTTACTTTCGTATTTATAATATTGGTATGGATTATGTTTAGGAATTTTACTGAGCACTTGGAATGTTACTATATTTCAGTAGATGCCGGCAATGATGGCAAAACGCCTGGTTGCCAAACACCACAGTCTTTTAAGAAATAGTTGACTCATTGGCCGTCACAGATATTTCAATATCTTGTAAAAAATCACTATCATTGTGATGGCATTGTACTGTACCACTCCATTGACTGCCTCTGTGGCGTAGCTCTTTTCTTCTTGCTTTGGGTCTAGATAGTGATGTGTAGAAAGTCCTAAAATATTTATATTTATTTTTATATTTATTCAACTATTATTACGAGAGCTGGTACGATTTTTTGAGTATATTCTTGAGGCAAGCTGAAAACTTGTCACAAACCCCTCTCCAAAAACGCCTGTCTTTTTTATGTATTCCTTAAACATTAAACTACAACATTATAAAAATTGCAAAATAAAAAAATAAAAAAATTGCATATTGCCTCAAACATAATTATGTATTTTGATATATATTTTTTTTAATTTTTTAAAAATTCAGGGGTTGATTTAGGCCCCATACCCACCAGCCAGGTCTGCAGCTTCGTGTTGGTGTATAACAGGAGAGTTGTGTGACAAGTTTTCAACTTGCCTCAAGAATGTACTCAAAACATCGTACCAGCTCTCGGATTATATATACTTACCCGGGTTCAAACCCACTTCCATTAATAATTCGATACGGAAATTACTTCTCCCATTCCTGAGATACCGTTTTCAATGAGGAATAATATTATCCTATTCAAAATGATTGTACAGACGAACTGGGTACATTTTCCTCGCATTATTTTATGATGATACTAGTTGTGCATTCTGGTTTCATTCGCCATACTAGGTTCATTTCAAACGGCCGTCCATTGTGTCTACCTGTACTTTTGTTATTGCTAAATATCGTAGCGTGATGTTTTACCGCTGTATTTCTGTCGTTGAGTAGGGTAGCCAGAGCTCACTGGAGAGGTTTTGTGCTGTCAGTGGGAAGACCAAAGGCTTGTCTTGCTTGTCTTCTGCGCTGACAGTACAGAATCTCTTCTTTCTTAAAGGTTCGACAGCACGAGTGTGACTCCCCTGGTGTTGCACTCGTCCATAGGCCACGGTAACCACTTTCCTTTCAGGTGGGTCGTGTGCTTGTCTGCGTTGAAAGCTTCTTTGAATACTGGGCTATCAAATGTTACAAGAATTATTCATATCGCATCAATAGTTCCAGAGATATGTACGTTCAAACAAAAACATCAGCTATATTATTAGTAAACTGTATAGTGTATATTAAGAATTAATAGAATATGTACCGTGACTTCGCTACACGACCTATTTATGTGCTATGAATATGTGAATGGTCACAGAATAACAGTTTCCGCGTTATATCTTTTTCTATAGATATACAATACTATAAATGAGAGCGTGTAGCCAATCAACATTTCATTAATATATGAGGACTTGTAGTCGTTTGAAATAAACAACACAATAATTCATTTCAAATACATATTCTCATACTATACCTTCTTACGTCTCGCGGTTGGTCATGTATGGAGTAGTGCTAATATCTTTGTGAAGCGAAATACCAGCTTGTAGCACTTGAGAATGTAAAGAGACGAGCAATGTTGGTTCAATTATAATGATGCACTCAAGAAAATTCATTCTTTTTTATAACACTTCGGTACAATGGTTTGTGCTCAGATGAATTGTTTGACATGATGCCCATAACTACATTCTATCATCGCACTTCTCGCCATAGGCGGGGCATTCATCCTCACACATTGCGACCGGAAATGGTGCGCACTGTGCGGTATGAAATGAACTTCATCCCTCGCACACTCAAGCTGTGGAATGAACTCATCGCGATGGTTTTCCCAAGAGACTACAATATGGGGTTCTTCAAGAAGGGTATTAGAAGGTTTCTTCAGGGTTGGCAGCGCGAGTGTGACGCCCCTGGTGTTGCAATGTCTATAGGTCACGGTAACCGCTTTCCATCAGGTAAAAACCTTCTAATGTCCTTCTTGAATAACCCATTGAATGCGTACCACTAAGAATTTTAGTACAACTGAAATTACTAATATCCCTGCTTACCTCTCCAACTAAGCTAAATTACTTGTGTTTACTTCGGTAGTGTAACAACCAGAATACAAACCCAAGACCTCACGATTATAAAACCGACTCATTAACTACTAAACAGCTACGCTATCCAATTAACTCCATCCCGTAAAATACAGACATATGATACAGTATGACACAAACATACGATATATGGAAAGCTAGCTTTTGCCCGCGGCTCCACCCGCGTGGATGTCGGTTATCACAACCAAACATAGCCTGTGTCCTTCCTCAAGGTCTAATCTACCTCTGTACCAAATTTCATCAAAATCGGTTCAGTGGTTTAGGCGTGAAAGCGTAACAAACAGACAGACAGACAGAGTTACTTTCGCATTTATATTATTAGTAGGGATAATGATTTATTTACGGATAGTTTCCTGAATTTCTCTAAGCGGAGATGGTTACCGCTTGACCTCCACGGTACTGGTAGAACGAGCGAAGAATGGCCAATGCCGGTATTGCCGGCGCACCTTTCATTTGTGATCATAAGCTTTGTGTACGTAGCAACAGGCGCGGATCCAGACGCGGAACTAGGTTGTGGGCACAGGTACCTGAAGATCGGTCAAGTGCGAGTCGTAGTGCGAACTCATGTCAAGCATGTTAAATACGCCTGGAGGGGGGGGGGGGGGGGGGGTGTCTTTGGCGGTGTTGGTCTCACATTTTTCATATCACACTTTTTCATAATGGACAGTAGTTACGCACTATATTTAGAGATGTCTTTGTGATCAACAAGTTTCAAACTGGAAGCGATCACCAACTTATCCGATGCTCTCTAAATATCAACATAAAGGCTGAAAGATTCCGAATGATAAGGTCAACTTACCTACGCCGCTCCAAGTAGCTCTAGGGTCCAAAAAGTTCCAACTGGAACTTCAAAATCGTTTCGCAATGCTGGGAACCTAGCGGCATTGACGAGAAGGCCGGCATAGTGGTCAAAACATTGCAGGAAGTGTCTCGAAAATTGTTTCCCGGAAAACGCAGACAGCAAGAGTCCAGGCTCTCTCCTGAGACTTCCGAACTTTAAATCAAAAAGCCGATACGACGCGACCTTGAACGCTCCAACACTCGCTCCATCCAGGAGGCAATCTAGCGATATAGGGGGGTCAAAAGTGTTCGCTCAGCAGTTGGGAAGGCCCCATCTGACGAAACTTAAAACTGAGCTATATGCAGCACGGACGAGTAAACCGACGGGACACAGCGACGAAGACCTGTGCAGAGACACACCTGGACAGACCCCACTCACGCGCCATTACACCGAGGAGATACCAGATGTCGAATAGTGCGAGGTAGAGGCGGCTCTCAGGTAACTGAAGAACAACAGATGCCCTGGTGATGACGGTAATTACTACTGAGGTGCTGAAAGCAGGTGGCGCACCAATCCTGAAAGAGCTAGCGAGTCTCTTTAATGCCATCATCCGGCAAGAGCTAATACCTAGGGCACAGAGCGGGAGTGCGGTGGTACTGTTCTTCAAAAAAGGTGATAAGACTCTCTCACTCCCGAGTCATGTCTATAAGTTGTTCTCAAGAGTCGTCACAAATCACCTCGCGGATAAGCTCGACGAGTTCCAGCCACCTGAGCAAGCCGGGTTTCGAAAAGGCTATAGTACCGTGGACCACATCTATACTGTTCGGCAGATTGTAGAAAAGACGCAGGAGTACAATCAGCCGCTGTGTATGGCGTTTGTGGACAACGAAAAAGCCTTCGACTCAATCGAAACCTGGGCAGTGCTGGATGCCCTGCAGCAGTGTCGTGTAGATTGGCGATACATCGAGATGCTGAGATGTTTGTATGGCACTGCCACAATGTCCATCTTACTCCAAGACCAGAAGACGAAACCCATTAGCCTCCAGCGTGGAGTGAGACAGGGAGATGTTATATCTCCCAAACTATTCACCAACGTATTGGAGGACGTCTTCAAGACTCTGGATTGGACTTTGGCGGGGTACCAACATCCACGGTGAGTACATCTCGCATCTTCGGTTCGACGACGACATCGTCATAGTTGCTTAGTCGCTGGAACAACTGGGCGAAATGCTGCACAGCTTGAATGGAGCTTCTCGACAAGTTAGCCTGGGTGTAAACTTGGACAACACCATGATTATGTTCAACGAACATGTTGTACCAAATCGATTGCAATCGAAGGGGTGACACTGAGAGTTGTTCAAAAATATATCTCCTGGGGCAGGTTATCCAGCTCGGTAAAAACAACTTCGAGAAAGAAATAGCCAGATGGATCCAACTGGGGTGGGCAGCATTTGGCAAATTGCGTCGGGTCTTCTCCTCCCCCCTGCCGCAATGCCTCAAAACAAAGGTTTTCGACCTGCCTGTTATGACCTACGGTGCCGAAACGTGGCCACTGACGGTGAGGTTAGTCCGTGACCTAAAAGTCGCACAGCGGGCTATGGAGCGAGCTATGCTTGGAGTCTCTTTGAAGGATAGAATTCGCAACGAGGTCATCCGAAATAGAACCAAAGTTACCGACATAGCCCGCAGAATAAGCAGGCTGAAGTGGCAGTGGGCTGGCCACATCTGTCGAAGGACTGATGGCCGTTGGAGCAGACGAGTCCTAGGGTGGAGACCGCGAGAAGGAAAAAGAAAGGTGCGATGCCCCTTAGGCAGATGGACTGACGACCTGATAAAGGTGGCTGGGACAGACTGGATGCGGAAGACGGAGGATCGGCAGACGTGGCGCATATTCGGGGAGGCCTATATCCAGCGGTGGACTGCAATATACTAATTGATTGATTGATTGAATGTACTTACACCTCAGACCTATGCTCCTTAAAAAGGCGTACAAAAAAGCCGCAATAATAGTGTGTAATTTCTGATATTGTAACAGTATGAACAAATGCTGGTATATCGTCTATTGCACTATACGCTGTGTTCCAAATCACGCGTGATTCATGATTCATTTTTTTGGTTTTTTTTTCAATAAACCATAAAAAAAGTGACGTCACAGGTCTATTAAGGTGGTGGGCATGCCCATATTGCCCACCCTAGTGGATCCGCGCCTGCGTAGCAATTAATTAAAAACAAATATCTATACTATTATAAAGTGGTAAAATAATAGGAAACATTATTAAAGTCGAAATAATAGTTAATGGTAACAGTAAAACAAAGTCGGGTTATGGTATATTAACGATTCTGAACCAATCACGCCTTATATAGTTCTCCTCTCGGAGTTGGAAAGGCAGCGACAGTCGCTCCTATAAAAGACTTTCCCTTTTTCCTACCAGCGCGGGCTCTTTACGTGGAATGTGAAAAAACATCTGTCGAGACCATCTAGAATAGATACCATTCTAAGGACAGTATTTAGAATGGTAGTCACTAGTTTTTGAACTTCCAGCTTACCATAACGCAGGGTACAGTCAAATTGATGGACCAAACCTAAAGAATAAATAATAAATCACAAAAATTATTTATCCCGAAAAGCCGGTAAACTGTCACACACAACAGGCTACACAGTAAAGCCGTCAATACGGGAAAGTCGGCACAATGGTAAATAGTAATATATCTTGGCTCACTGCGGTATAAACTGAATGAACGATGAGTAATATGTGCTAGCGAAAGTTGAGTAGGGCTAAGAGGAAATTAAAGCAGTTAAGATGAGGTGTCGTGCCCTCCGGCTTGCCATCCGGGTCCCCCGCATTCGGTTATCCGGAGATACTTTGTATATAAGCGGTTTTGTCTACGAGTATCTATTTTAATATAATAAAGCTGAAGAATTTGATTGTTTGGTTGGTTGAGCGCGTTAATCTCAGGAAGTACTGGTTCGAATTTAAAAAATATTTTTGTATTCAATAGTCTGTTAATCCAGGAAGTTTATAGGCTATATCATCACGCTACTACTCAAGGTAGCGGAGCAGTAATTATAAATATCAACAAAGCTGGCAGATTCCCATACATTATTTGAAAATTTATGGACAAAAATGGTTGAAAGCGATGATACGAGTTTAGTACTATTATAAAATTGCATAGGGAATTGGAGATAGGTATTAAAAACATGCCTGGGTTATACCTATTATACATATTAATGACGCTAAAAAATTTTTTTTTAGTCCAGGAAAGAGGGTCACCATTACAGACCTCAACAATTTTACAATAAAGCCCTCAGCTTGACAGCCTCATCAGATGATTTGCACGGACCCGGGACTGTAGGAAGAAACTTGTACTGGTAAAGAGTTTTAAGACTAAACACTGCTTATCCTGGTACGAGAAAGGCGTGAAGTATTACATAATTAGTTCGATTTTTTTTAAAATGAATATGTCAGCAAACTCATATAGTTTCTCGTTAAACAAAGCGTTCATTGAGACAAATACAATGCGCTTGCGCACATATTTGAACTAATATTTAACACTTTCCACTGGGTCGCTTCGTTCAAACAAACTATGTAAATATTCCTGATTCGATAGCGCACCTGTCGGGTACTATAAGGGGAGAGGTTATTAAAAAGTTGATATTTAATTTTTGTTCAATTGTGGTTTTTATTTATTCAGTCTACAAAAAGTAGTTTTATTTATATGACTTAATTAACATTAAGAATGGTTAAAAAGAACTGTTAAATTGCTTCAGTTCTTAATTTGTCGTTTTTAAAGTAACTAATATGACCAGACAATCAAATACTGTTGCTTTATCATTAAATCTTACTAAAAAGTGAGATTTGTAATTTATTTTAATCGCATAACAATTATTAATAAATTGCTCATATAGATTTTATGGCTAAGTCTAGCATTCATAGAAAGCGATTTCTATCAGCTATAATTCATATGCGTGTTGGATGCGCTTGCGCACGAGAATTACGATTATTTTTACTTTACGTGTGAATAACTGCATGTTTTAATAGATTTTGCATACGACGTAGTTAGTGAGTTTTCAACTATTCACGATGTTTGTAACTTTTATTTGAAAATCTATTTTGTAACTTAAGTGTACATAATTATATTCACGCTTGTATATCCTCAAATGGATAGGTAGATATATATTATTAAGTTTTGTTACTATTGTAAAAATATATTTTAGTTGTTACCACGGCTCCAATATGCGTGGATGTCGGTTATCGCGACCAAACAAAGCCTATGTCCTTACCCAAAGTTTAATCTATCTCTGCACCAAATTTCATCAAAATCAGTTCAGTGCTTTAGGCGTAAAAGCGTAACAGACAGGCAGACAGACAGAAACACAGACAAAAAGGCAGATAGACAGAGTTACTTCCGCATTTATAATATTAGTATTACCCTCCTCACATTTTCCGATGTATATCAGATACTAACTGTAACTCAGTAACTAACTTATTTAAAACCATGTCATTTAACTACTTACTAAAGAATGATCACCATTATACAGCCTAAAGAACCCAAACAGAGTCTCTATTCATTGGTTATATAATACGATATGGCATAACACCATACTATTGTCATACCATTAATCCTCTATACTCCAACGAACCGTGTAAATGGTACGAACTGGTATGAGGCCGACCTGTTGGACAATACGGCCTTATAACAGACTTGAGAAAGTGTTACGTCACCGCTGACCAGATTGAGATGCTATCTGACTTTCCAATCACTTGGTATGTGTTCTTGAGATTGTTTGATAGTTTGCCGGGTGACAAATATATAATACACTAGCCTTCCGCCCGCGGCTCCGCCCGCGTGCATCTCGGTTAACGGGACCTTTGCTCAGATCTTCGGTTCTACTCAACCGATTGCGATCAAACAAACGTAAGATTTTAAGTCTGACAAGCCCTTTCGAATAAAAAAAACCGCATCAAAATCCGTCCAGTGGTTTATGCGTCCATCGCGAACAAACAGACAAACAGACAGGAAATTAAAAAAAAATATTTTCGTGTTCGGTATCGTTAACATAACATAACCCAAGATTTTTTTTTAAATATCTCCAATGTACAGACACGACCACTTTACAATTATATAATAGTGTATAGTATATATGCTCACGCCTATTTCTATCTGAGGTAGGAAGAAAAACATGCCATTTACTTCTATTATTATACGTATTGATAACACACTTGTACTTTTCCACGATATTCACATTGCTCTGTTTTTCAATTTGGTCAATCATCGCAGTACACAACTGCGATGTCGACTCCGGCTGGTCTGCCTATTGACCTGCTCCATAGGTACTCATTCGCTCTACTTACCCAAATCTCGCCTCCTTCTTGTGACTCCTTCTTGTGCCGCACAATTAAGACCTGGAATTCTTTACCAGCTCACGTGTTTCCCTCCTCCTATAGTCCCGGGTCCTTTAAGCGGGGCGTGAAAAAGCATCTGATGAGGCCGTCAAGCTGAGTGCCACCATTGTAGCATGGTACGTGTCTATAATGGTGACCCTCTTTCCAAGACTTTGCCCTCAGCTTACCATCAGGCAAGGCGAAGACAAATTGACGTGTCCTATATTTAAAAAAAAAATCACCTTAGCATACCCTTTATCCTTTCAAGATTCAAGATATTTATTTTGCATAAAAACACTGTTTGTTACAAAGGTGTTATGGTCTTTACGACATTGTCTTTCAGGCCACACCTTTCTTTTTTGGGCCAGCCTTACTTCTAGTGGGGGAGCAGACTCTGAGCCCCAAAATGTAGGCTTAGGATGCAACCAGGAATGGTGCTCATAAGAAGAAGAGATGATTTCTATTTCATCATCTCAGTGCTGTATCCTGATTGTATCACCGAGACCTCATCCGGAGCCCGGGATCCACCTTCCGGCATTTCACTAGGTCTTAGGCATCACTAGCAGTGAGATAGCTTCTCTCTTTTTTGAGATTTTATCATAAATATCATTTACTATTGACCTTAAACGGGGCGTGAAAAAGTATCTTATGAAGTCTTCAAGCTAAGTGCCATTAATGTAACATTGTTGGTGTCTGTAATGGGTCACCATTATAGACCCTCTTGCTTGAGACTTTACCTTCAGCTTACCATCAGGCGGGTTGAAGTCAAATTAACGTGTTCTTTAAAAAAACCTGAATACCTTAAAATGAGGTTTTAATAGTCGTGTTTTTGTCTTCTAATAGCACGCTATCTAAGTCATAACGTCATAATGGTATTTATCGTTTGACACTGATTGATACTAAATTATCTATTAAGTCGTAAAGATATTTAGCGATCGCCATGACGTCACCTAATCGTATTGGAATTCGAATTTACACAAACATTGTAAAAAAGACAAAGTTTTATTGGACTCACCTGTGTATTTGTGTATAAATGTGTAAACAATTCTTGGAAATTCGTCTTTTGTCCGTCTTCTTGTCATTTTTGTATCGATTTGAAACTTTAGAAATATGTGCCTATGAAAATAATATCAAAATCATTTTAGTAGGTACTGTTTCTAGTTGAAAGGCTTTCAATTCGGAATCCTGCATCTTCTTATTTCTTCTCCCCCCTCTGATTTGGCATAAATATTTGGCATACAATATATTTTCATAATATCAGCAACTTGAAATGGCAGTGGGCAGGGCACATAGCTCGGAGGACTGATGACCGATGGGGTCGAAAAGTTCTCTAGTGGAGGCCACGTATCGGCAAGCGCAGCGTAGGACATCCACCCACAAGGTGAACAGACGACCTCATTAAGGCCGCGGGAACGCGCTGGATGCGAGCCGCTTCCAACCGGTCTTATTAGAGATCTATAGGGGAGGCCTATGTCCAGCAGTGGACTTCCTATGGCTGAAATGATGATGAAATGGTGATGATATTTCACAATCTCCCTTCTCACACCCAAGGTCAACAAAGAAAAAGCATGAAGACATGAAATCCCGGGCAGTCCCAGAAAAAGTTAAACTAGAAATATCCTGTTCATATGTACTTGTCTCCCACCTAAGGTGATATAAAAAAGCTGTCGCTGCCCAGGTGTTGCCAACCATGGCTGCAGAAAAGTAGTCGAAACGTCGGGCTGAATGTAAAACTAATACTTTTTTATCGTGCGAAAAA
This sequence comes from Eilema depressum, assembly GCA_914767945.1. NCBI lineage: Eukaryota > Metazoa > Arthropoda > Insecta > Lepidoptera > Erebidae > Eilema > Eilema depressum. The sequence continues at coordinate 16,769,456 of OU612032.1, forward strand.
TCTTCCCTCCCTCGCCGGGGGGCCCGTTGTTGGACTCGAACCGACTAAATCGCACGCCGTCTGTGGGCCCTCGGTTGCCGGAGGTGAGATTATAATAGACATATCCCTCGCAACCCGGCCGACCCAGGAACGTAAATAAATCGTGATGGAATCCGTAAAAAAGTGGTTTTATTTCAAAGGTTATGTTAGGACTTATTGGAAACATAATCAGGCAAGGCATTCCACTCCTTAGCATCATAATAAACATGTCGCTAAAACGTTTTGTGCATTTCAGTGGAAGTTGTGGCCATTCGTCTATAAGGTCATTATAGTATAGTCTCAACCTCGCATACGTCTGGCCTGTTGATCTCCTAAACAAGCTAGCGTAAAGATGTACATAACTGCACCGCACTTCTCGGTGAGCGAGCAAACAGCAAAGTGGGCCCCATTTCCAAACAGATATAATTTAATCCTATTTACTCAACATCTAGACTGAAACAACTCAGCTAAATGACGTTTAGGCGATATTTGAACTTTCGACTAAATTACGTTGTTATGTATAGATTCTAGAACTAATGAGCTTGGGGAACTCCTTTACTTAAGATGTCGGTAAATCTATTCCAATATTAAATATTGCACAGTGGCCAACGGTGTTAACTTAATAAATTAGAAGTTACTGACCACCTTAGATCTAAAACTTTACCTAATTAAAATAAATTGTTGACAAAAATTTAAAACTATTAAGTATGTAGGTGCTCTGAAGGAAAGCATAGCTTAGCTTATTGTGTTTTAGATACAAAAATAAACATACATACTCGTACATTATTTTATTGATTTATTTCATGCTTGTGTCAAGAAGTATGGGGTTCTTCAAGAAGGTCATTAGAAGGTTTTTACGAGGTCGGCAGCGCGAATCTGACGCCCCTGGTGTTGCATACGTTCATAGGCCACGGTAACCACTTTCCATCAGGTGGGCAGAGTGCTTGTCTGCTACCTAAAAGGTATAAAAAAACGATGATCTGATATAGGCAGTCTCGGGTCAGCCTGACGAACACCATTTGATAGCCCAGGTCTTGTGTAAGATTAAGCTGAACAATACGCTAGAGGAGATGACCAGTGAAATCGTGGGCGCAACAACGAGTAGTATAATAAAACATTTTTATAATCCTTGATTTTAATATGTAAGAATGTTGCCAGCTAATAAAAATTAATTTGCACAGAAAACTCATACGGGAACATAATTTTACGATACAAAATCTTTACTTTCATCGTCCATTTAAAACATATTACATGAAGAAAGTGGTCGTACGCCTACGTGTGGTCGAAATATTGTCGACGGTGGTCGTTGGTCGCCAAACAAGTTTGATTATGCACAGATAGTAGAGACCGAAATGTCCTTATACAAACATTTTTCTTACATAGTGTAACACTTTTTTGCTAGTGTTACACATACCTATATAACACTACTTTTTACTCATTTTCTATTCTTTACATAATTTTGCATATATTTTAGTTTGTGTATCTATTTTTTTTTACTATTTTTATGTGTTATGGAATTTATTTACATACTCATTATTATCTAAACTAACATTATAAAGAGGTCAAGTTTGTGAATTGTGAGTTTGAAGGGGATAATCTCCGGATCTACTTAACCGATATTAACAATTCTTTTACCAATAGAAAGCCACATTATTTGTGAGTGTATTAGGGTATATATCATCACGCTACTATCTAAGGGAGTAGAGCAACCATCATAAATGTTTATAAATCCGATAAATTCATATACATTATCTGTACTACACTATGGAGTTCTTCAAGGGCATCAGATGCCTACTTGTCTGCCACCTAAATGGTATAAAAAAACTTAGAAAGCTATGTTTAAAAATCGTAAAGGAAGTAAGTATATAAAATGTGTAGTTTCATACTTCCTACATTAGCCACAAACTTATCATTATATTATTAAATTAGCAAATTACTTTGAAGAGCGTTACAAGTCGGCCTGAGGCCATCTTTGTTTCTTAATGTTATACACTAACTACTTACCAGCTTAGTCTGAGAGGCCGAAACTATTTTGTTACTTTTGCTTAAAAAAAATTCAATTGATGTAATCTTTAGAAAAAAAAACTATTATTGCTTAATGGTCATGTTATGTATAGAGATGATTACGATACACGAGTAAAGATAAAAATAGTTTTGGGTCTGTGAGACCCCACCAAGGTCTCTGGGGCCTAAGTGGAACTCGCCTGTAAGTCTACGTATTGATTTCAAGGCTTTGATACAGAACCCCGAAAAAGTATAAATCTGATAATGATAGTCTAAAAGAGTGGTCCAAACGCGTGATTATCGTTCAAATGAATAACAACTTTTTACAGTGAATGTACAGTGCGACGAGTTAAGTTGATTAGCACTAAAATAGTTATATACAAACCTTATTTTTAGACCGGAATATGTTTAAGTATTTGAATGATGATAAATATTTTTTTCTTTATTTTATCATAGCTTTAGGTGCCACAGTGAAAAATAAATTAGAATTTGTTAAGCCATTTTTGTCATTGACTGTACGTTCTTTAAGTATTAACAGTACAATCAAAACAGGACTTATCTCAGTGCTACTGTACACAGACAACCTGAAGCAGAAATATCCGTCCGCTTCGAAAATAACCTGCCGTTTAGTACCTGAGGCGTTTCCAAGATGTTCGCATATAAGGCCGCAGCTTTCACCTGTTGAATGACGAACGATGCCTCTTGTGTTGTGCTTGCGATTGTACGATACTGGAGACTTAGTAGAAATTAACTGTTGTATCCAGCTTCTTATATTGTAAACAACTTTGATATCTCAAATTGTACTTTCAATCAGTGGGGTTCAGAAATGTTTGGGATTAAACAAATGGAATTTTACTGATGGAAATACTTTTGAAAAGTAGTTATACAGTCTTTTTTTGTGTGTGTGGAAACTATTTCGGGCTTCACTCACTGGATCTAACGGAATGATGGATCTTAGACTCGAACCGATTAAAATCGCATTAATACTTAAATTAAGAAATAGGACTTCTATGTGTATAGTGTACTAGACTGTCCATACGGAAAAAAATAGTGTTCAGATAGACCATAAACAATATAGAGTTTATTGTTGCCGTGATACAGATGACATACGGAAAAAAAAACAAAAATTCTGCGTCCCGTTCCAAAATTGAAATTCATATTTTACTCCCGCGTTTTATTTCTCGCCTCACTTAAGAATCATAATTTAGTATCCTATGCATTACTTGTTCTAATTTAGAACAAGGTTATGAGAGAGAAAAACTACTAGAAAAGTTATTTAGAACTCCTGAACAGCTTCTCTAGTAGGCAGTATAGATAGAAGTCAATGAATAGGATTTATATTTAAACCGGTAAATGACATTACCGCCTCTCTATACCCACGCAGAAAAACTCGCTTGCAGAAGTTAGATACAAAAATAAATCCAACAAAAAACGTCAGTAAATGCAGAGGCACTAAGATTAAGATTGTAATCTTAAGCGATACGTGCACATTTACACACTTACTTAATATTTTATACGTCACTTTATTTTAGAGTACAAAAATGATGGGCATTAAAATTGTGGTCAGACCTGTCTGATAGACTATTGTTATACTCTCACGATAATATTGACGGAGTAACTAGACGTGTTAGTGAAGCACGTACGTTAAAGGATGTTAATTTACATACAAAAGGCTTTAGGTATGGTAGTTGTGTGGTAAACAAAATTTAGATGCGTCATTTTCCCTCCCAAAATTTGATAGTGAAAGGAAATCTTATAGCTACTCAATGTCAAAGTGATTGGCCGAGTGTATTTTGTTACCTTTGCCTAAAAAAAACATTCGAGTGGCCGAGTTTATTTCGTTGCCTTTGCCACAGAACACATAAGTAGGTACTAGCCTTTGTTAAAAAAATACTGTTTATACTGTGGATCGATGGCACGTTGTGGAACTTGTTACATATATTATTGAATAAGACACTTGTACTTTTCCACAGTATTATTCAAGTTAAAAATAAAATACTGTGGAAAAGTGAAAGTGCCTTTTTAATGTGTAAAAAAATCATTTGAGAGGCAATATCAGTTGGGTTGGAAGCTTGCATTTTGGAATCTTTTCCATTTCATTGACTTATTATATTAAAGAGTAAATGCCATCTGACCCCCAAACCCCAAGAGGAAAGCCTGTGGCAGATGTATGGGATACGAATGTATAGGATTTGACGTTTATGACACGTATGTCATGTCATATGACAGTCATCAACGTATGATGACTGTCATATACGTCAAATCCCATACATTCGTCATTCTATTCTGCAAGTGAGATTGGCCTAACCCCAGAGATTTTTAGGTGGGGCCCCATGCACCTATAAATGTGTAATGTTTCAAATAGCCAAAAGTATAAAGCCGGCTATTCAAGGTTAATGAAATCCAACTTGTTTTGTTATTAGCATATTTGGCTAATAAAGATTTATGCATCTAATTTTTATATAATTATAGGAGTGGCAAATAAGCTTTCGCGGCCAGTTAAACCGGGTGACTTGGTATTGACTTTGACTCGTTAACCTAGAGATTAAGGTGTTGGACTTGCGATTGAGAGATCACAAGTTTGAACTCCGGCCATTACAAATCGACGCAGCACTTATGATTAGTTTGAGAGGTTAACCGGTGTACTAAGCAGTTATTTCGATTGCTAGCATTTCTAAAAAAATATATAATGTGACATTTTGTATGAACAATAGGAATATCGAAGATCTTCCCTCTTTTTCCTTTTTACATTATTCTGTGTTAATTTTCCTTTCTTCTGAAGATGGCAACGTTAGGACCTTTATTATTATCAGCGTTATTTTGTAACCGTTCTAATTTAAAAATGTAAAGCACGACCAAAAAACGATCTTAAAAAGGACAGATTTGAATATCGCGGCCATATTGATATTCTAAAACAATATTTGCAATTAATTCTTTTTTTATTATTTCAGATTTGGCTGCAGTAACAAATCTTCAAATCTTGTTGTAAGTATACTTAATTTTCGTACACATCAATCATTACGATGGCAACATTCAGCTCAAAAAAATAGTAAAGAGAGAGAACGTAGCTAATCGCCTCATAGACAATACATCTATCATTCGTTCAGTAACTTCAACAATACATCATTCCGTTTTACGCGCGTTTTTATGACACGTCTCTGTCGGCAGTGCGTCGAAACCATAAACACTTACACGTCCACTATTCCATATAATTCATTATTCTTTAATGTCCAACTGCGAAATAATCGTGGAGAAACTTGCACACTATTTATTGAACAAGTTGTTTCGATGAAAGCTTTCCAATTAATTGATATAAGTGAAGCTAACTTGCTCGCGTTACAATGAGAATATGATTTTAATGATGTTGAATATCTTTTAAATATTTGTTAAATATGCAGAGGTGAAATGATGTTATAAGTCTAGTATATGTGATAGTAGTTTATGCAATAAATAAAAAAGAAATGTTTATTTTAGAGGTACGGCTACAGCTCATGTGTTTCGCAACATTTTCTAGCACAACACAACAAAACATGGAAATCTCGTGAAAATGTTGCGAAAAAAATGAGCTATGGGCTATGGACGAACCTCAACTTAGGTATACTTTCCATCTTGTACATAGGTTCTAGTACACCGAAAAATATATTAGAATACGTAGGTACAGTAACTTATTTATATTATTCTTTGTAATTAGTATACATTTAATATTCTCATTAAAGTAAACGAGTGTTTATAAAAAAAGTTGCTAATTATGATGTCAGTCAAACGCCGTGACGGACGCCACGCAAGCATATATGGTAACTTGACGACTTAGTAATTTTCACAGACCTGCTGAATTGGGACAATGTTAAAAATATGTTTTAAGAACGAAAACCAATTTTAGATTTGATCAATCGTACCCTAAATCGTAAAAATATCAGTAGGTGCAAAATTACAATACTTCATAAACTAAGTTCAAGTTAAAAATGAGATCTATTATTAAAAAAGGAGGCTTCAATTACCTATCACATGGCGGTCAAAATACATAGGTAATACATCAATGTTTCGAATAGTTATACGATAGAATGCCAAAATTCTAATCAAACTCAACAAGTGTGCTACTTTCTTCATGACACGTGTAAAAATGACAAACTGCAATGTAATGATTATGTTGCTTTTTATTAAAATTGAATACAAGTTAAAAGTTAAAAGTGTTTTTTTTTTCACTAGTGAAAAAAAAGACACCGATGACACTTTTCTGGTTATACATACATACATTACACAGATTACGCCTGTATTCCCCGAAGGGGTAGACAGAGGTATATTAACACCCACATCTCGCCAACTATGATTTTCGACCCAACATAATAGTGGGCGAGCCTATTGCCGTCTAGCGGGCACTTTGTCAAGGGCTTGTTTACTGTCGGATGGAGAATAGCCCTATCCCTTAGTCGCCTTTTACGACACCCACAGGAAGATATGGGGTAGCCCTACTACACCGGTAACCAAAACGTCGTTTCTAGTTATCTGTGCCTTAAAATATCTAATCTGTAGCAGATTAAAAATCTTTTTTATCGCATAATATGGCGGTCGACGCCGCTGAGGGGCAATGACACGAGCGAATTTCGCCGCGCGAAATCCACAAATGGCAGTGTTAGGCCTACTGACTCATTTTCTGCTCATTTAGTGGTAAATATGCTCGCTCATAAGGCGGCCATTACACAGTCGTTTACTGGTGTATGAATAATTGTGCCAAAATATGTAAATAATAAAACCACAATGATGCCATTTGCACGTTAAGTTAATTGTGTGTGTGGTAACCATGCATTTATGTACATTTCTATTGGTTAGTACTTATTACAAACTTTATTTAAGTGTATTCGAAAAATGTATGAAATATTCTTCTTTATGCGGTTGATTAACAAACATTATCGAATTTTAACTTTAAGGGAGTCAGATCTGATAATATTATTAGTTAATAACTAGTAAAAATCTATATAAAAATTATCGAGCTTTTGATTGAAACTAGTTTTTTTGCACCTTGATATTAATTTGTAATAATACGTACCATTTATTAAAAAAAAAAAACTAAAAAAGTGTGATCTTTCCATATTTGCCGCCAAAATCGATCATAGTAGACAGAAGTCTATAAACACAAATTAATCTATGGTCATTTACTACTTTATTCGAATTTAGAATTCAACGTTTTTAATGAATGCACGCACACGCAACATAGACTGTCTGGCGTTTTTTGTCGCTCACAATTTTGTTGCAGTTTTTTATTAATTTTATTTCAAGCCAACGGCATTCGTACAGTTACGGACTAAATTATGTAAAATTATTGCAATGACATGTGGTTCTCGCGAGTCGAGTTTTTTGTAAGTGTATGTATTTGTGGGCAACAGATTTTAATGATTAATTTAAAATTTGATTGTTATACAGTTTTGTTACGCAATTTTACTTGATGTTACCATCATCATAGGTCATGCAAGTCGTGATAGGTATTTAGCATATTTATTATGCAATAATAATATTCAGTGGCATTTCAGACTTCCCAGGCTGGTTTATATTTTGTTTTAATTCTGCCTCCATAAACTCGTCAACGTATATCATAAACGTCAAAATCGTGTCATATACGTCAAATCCCATACACTTATCATTCTATTCTACAATAAGCCAGCCAATGAAATAGCACTTATCTAGGGGGGCTACTCCAGCCCCCCTAGATAAGTGGTATTTCATTAGCTGGCTGAATTCATCCTGAATCTAGTAAATCTTTTTCGAATTTTTTTCACAATTTCGTCATACCGGTATGATATTTCACTGTAGGTATAAAATTAAGTGCTTGGACACTCTCTCAATTACATGGAACTGCTCGAAGGCTTGGATATGATTACTTTCACTTCCTTAATAATGCTTTTCTAAAAAAGCTGGTAACAGGGTAGGAAGTGATAATCCTGTAACTACTGTCTATGTACATATCGCGAAATAATAATGTTTATGTTTAAAAATGCAGAGCTCGTATTTCATTCTTTTTGGTCATAATCACAAATAAAAATGTACCCTATTTAAATTGGTTCTTGGTTACTTATCGTTTAATTATAAAAAAAAAATACATATTTGCTAATATAGTTTAATTTTAGAATATTATAAATGTTTCATAAAAATAAAAAAAAGTCAAATAGAAACATGGACCTGTAATATTTTTAGTCGTTTTTAATTACTTAGAATATCTTGTCGTTTTAATTTTAAAACTAGATTAATATAATTATTATGCGGGTGTGAATATTATTTAATTAAATATTAATTTAACATTTTAACCAACTTATTTTATTGTTCTTTTACTTTTAAAGTAGACTCATTCACAGTTCTAGTCTATGCTATAATGTGAACATAAATGGCCATTGAAATAAAACAACTTTTTAATGGATACTATCGCGTTAAATTTGTTATTATTTACTTTTTTATTAGTCACCCCGCGACCATGTCCGCTGAAAAGTAGCCGAAACGTCGTGTTAAAAGTAAATAATAAATAATATATCGCGATAGAATCCTTGAAAAAAGTAGTTTTATTTCAATGAGTAAGATTCGCGTAAGCTTCAGACAGTATCATGAAATAACCATATTTACCCTGTGGCTTCATAAAATCTTTCCTTTAGCTCACCTCACCTACACGTAAAAAAAGTTCTCACACAATTTATTATATCACCTAGCACTGTAAATATACACAGTTACGTTCGAAAACGTGTGAAACATATATTCGTGAAAGCTGACCGTTCGTTCGCAACGCAAGCAAATAGTTTTACGTGTAAAACTGAACTTTCATTTTCTGACTTGGCGTACAAACATATTATGGCGCGCATTCTGACACCTGTCAAAATTAACTTTATTAGAATGGCTGGAAATAAATATAGGGCTTGATTACAAGTGATTTGGTTTATTTATGGTCGAATGCGTGTGGGAAAATAACTTGAGTCCAAAGAGGTCTATGTATATTACTTGACCGGATTAACGGAACAGATAATTTGGTCGCTTTATTCGCCTCACTTTGAGTTTGTTTAGCTGTCATACTTATATAGAAAGGCGGGAAAACTCTGATTGATGTACTTAACTGTGCAAAATGAGTTATAAAAGTTAAAAAAAACACTTATTTATGGGCTTTTTTTACTGTATTTTTTTCTTTTTTTATATTATAGCCACGTGGGATCAAAAATCATTGTTTTTATCACTCACCTCTCCATCTCCGTACCACAGATTAAAAATATATTTCTTACTGTTCCTGAACTGTGACACTTTATTCTGAATAGCTTATTTTGTCCTTGTAACGTGTGTCATTTTATTATTAATTTTTCTATACAGAAATGGCCTGCAAAGCAATCATTCTTATTTGCTATTTCCGCCTAAAGCTGTTTCAAATTCAAATTCGTTTGAATTGCTCGCAAATTATTCGGTTACTTTATAAAATAAATTTTAACATCCGTTATTTATTTTGTTTAATTATTAATAAAAGAAAAGCTTGGCTACTCTATATCAGCTGCCAAATTAATATGTACCTTACGACGCACACAATAAAATATATTTTTGATTGGTACTTTCTTAAATTATGCTTTTTTTTTAATGTAAGTAAAAGCAAGTAATATTAACGCTGCAAGGTGGTCTGTTAATTGCTACAGAATAAAATGATAAATGTTTTTATGTTATAGCATTGTTTGCTCTGATAAAAATTACTAATTACATATGTAATGGTTTCAATTATTATAATGGTCTTGGACTAGATTTTCTTATTGAATATCCATGTGACAAGTATATAACATCTAGCGGTTTATCGTCAAGCGAGCAACCAGATTACTTTTTATGGGGAGTGACTGCCATATTACCCCCAATCCCCAGAGGAAAGCCTACACCAGAGCCTTGTCCGCGTACCAGCTGTGCCCAAAGTTAAGAATTTTAAAACATACGACAATAGGGCTCGGATTTGACGTTAACCCTATCCTTTAAAAAATTTGAGTACCTACCCCCATGGATACTGGCTGGCTTTTTTTGTCAGTAGGTACATAATCGCATTTTTTTTATTGGCTTCTTGCTTAGCATTTAGCCATTATCAAGTAGTTTATAATAATCATCTTATTTGGATGGGTGGATGGATGGATGGATGGATGATGATGATGATGATGATGATGATGGTGAGTTGATGATGATGGCTGCCATAGTAAAGTGGTGGAAACTTTACTAAAGGCTTCTACGGAGATTTGAAACCAACACGAGAAGTCACAATTCACTGTAATATTTCACTTTCCTACTCTTGTGCGCGTTTTCTAAGACGTTATGTCTAAAAATCCATCTCTTTTACACATAAAAACTCGAACTCACACTAATTTCGGAAAATAAAATACCACCGCTATTTTTCTTTCAACGTGTTCGCGCCAAAACTCCCTATAATCGCAATTTCTTTTTTAGTCATTCTAGTTTGAATAGACTATGTTATAGACTATATTTACAATCATAAATGAATGAATGATTGAATGATCAATCATTCAATGCCTCTTTATCTGTTTCCCACAACAGGTGTTCATATTTACTACCGTTCTTTTTTTAAATTTATGCGTACTGATAGATTGTCAGGAATTCAGGTCACGTCAATAAAAGCAATGGTTACGGCGGGAGGTGAATTTGATCGGAATGTAATTTTTATCCCACGCGAGTAACCTGTTCGAAGCAGGTTTAGAATATTTACTAAGTACCAACATTAATGATTTCTGTGTATTTTAATCATGCTGGCCAATGATATATTATAAACTATAGATAATATGTTGTCCACACTCTAAAATGGCGACAAAAAATGATGACTTTTGGTCATCATTTTATGCACCAATCAGAATCGCGACAGTGCGCCACCAAAAAAAAAACGTTTTTAATAATAAATACGTAATAATAAAATAATAATAAAATAATAATAAAATAATAATAAAATAATAATAAAATAAATAATAATATAATTCATATAAATTAATAACATTGACTTATTTTTAGAAGTAGCTTATATGTTGTTTTTGCGCCATTTTTGAAAGCCGCCATCTTCGTGTATGACGTATCTATAAAAATAATACATCATTGATGCTGGCTGTATATCTACGTAGGTATATTTACACCTATAATCCCTGAAGGGGTAGGCAAAAGTATATTAACACCCACAATTTCCAACTATGATTTTTAATTTTCGGTAATATGTAGATACACTTTGTCTTTGGCTGTACGAGTATGTTTAAGGATTCCGTAGCCGACCGCATACGATAACTGCCGACGCATGCAGCACATACACCGTACCCATTACTTGTCAAACTCCGATACGGATAAAGGGGACCATTGAGAAGCCGCAATGAATTACGTGCATGTGCTGCGTGCGTCGGCAGTTATCGTATGCGTTCGGTAACGGAATCATATCTTTACTGTCTGACGGAGATTAGTCCTATCCTTTAGTTGTGGTGTGAATCCCATGGGAAGAGATGGGGTCGCTCTATTCTACTGTACCGGGAACACAAACAGGCCCTCGATTCTGCTAAAGCAAAACCACTGTCGTGCCACAGTCTCTGCAAAAATTGGCATTTAATTTTAGACTTTATGTCTATGGTCTTAAAGTCCAAAATTAAATGACAATATTTTTATTACACGCTTTCGTTCACTCTACAAAAAGCCATTTAATTTTAAACGTTAACGGAATTACTTTAAAGGCTAAAATCGAATGGATTTTCTCGCAGTCTCTGTGGTGTGACTGTGGTTTTAATATCGTGAATGCTGAATCGAATGGTACACAATACAAATAAAGTAATAAAATCGACAACTTTGATCAGATTTTTATAGTCCGGCACAGACCACGCCAATATACAGCCAAGCGATAGCAGAGATTAAATTAAACCATAGAGTGATAAGCAAAGAGGTTGTATAGTTTCAACTGTTATCAAGATTTACGTTTGCCGCGATCAATGATCTTTGGCCGCGATGATTACAATATTTGTTTTGTTTATCTCTTCCTTGTTTGTAATAATAGTAATGCTTAATTAAATGAAATTAACTCCTTTAAGACCCGTATTTTAGAACGATACTTACTTAACTAACTTTTAAACTCTCGCGTTCCATGATATACAATAATGTTAACGGGAATTAACGCGATCATGGTATAGGTACATAATTCCCGTTAACATTATTGTGATACTTACTTAGTCCAGAATCTCAATTTATAACACTAATACTGCCAGTTTTTAGTTTTAGTAAACTAACTTTTAAACTCTCGCGTTCCATGATATACAATAATGTTAACGGGAATTAACGCGATCATGGTATAGGTACATACATCCAGTCAGCCTGTGACCACGGCCGGTGTAACCTGGTCGAAACGTCAGGCAAATCAAAGATATATATGTACCTATACCATAATCGCGTTAATTCCCGTTAACATTATTGTTTAGTTTTAGTACTTTGTTTATTAAGATTACCTATATCAGTGTTTTAAATACAAATCTTTTGATGCTTTTCAGGCTTTTCCTACCGAAACGATCCCATGGAATAAAATTGCGTTTATTTACAAGTATAATCGTGAGGTACGCCTACGTCTCGGGCAGTCTTATAGAATATTTCTGTTACGTAATTCTTTGTAATAATGGCAAAGAACGTGGCCGGTAGGCCGCAATAGAAAATTCCTGGCATTTCTCATAGTTCAGATGAGCCTAGTTATTTTAATTGTGTGTGTAATGACGACGTAAGTACCTCTATTTTGTAACAAAAAAGTAATAACGATAAGTCCCTTGCAAAGTAATTGCGTAAAGTAAAAAATCCTTGCAAAAGAGTGATCCGAGCCTATATTTTATGTCACTACACTACACCCTAGGTTTTTTAATATTCATAGGGTATTCGACCGTGTTGGGTCCCGGGGGAATAGAATAGGGTTACCCTATTCACTCCTTTACATAACATAAACTCACGTCTATATCCCCGAAGGGGTAGGCAGAGGTGCTAGCACCCACATTTCGCCGTTTATGTTTAGGTCCCAATGTAACAGGTGGCGAGCCTATTGCCATTAACCGGGCACTTATAAAACTGCGATAAATACACACATAACTTCGAAAAGCATCGAAAAGTCATTGGTGTGTGCCATGGTAAAACCTGGGATCGAACCCGAGACCTCGTCTCAGCAGTCCATTACCCATACCTACCACTAGGCTATCGCGGCTATTCCTCTCATTCCTTTAAATGCCCAAATAGGCAGACATGTATTGACAGTATTGACACCCACATTTCGCCATCTATGCCTGATTTTCGGTTCCACGTTATACGGGGAGAGTCTATTGCCGTCAGTCCTATCACCTCAGTCACCTTCTACGACACCCAGGAGAAGATTTATATATCTGTCTTTCGTCTTCCCTACACACATTTCACTAAGTTCTCTACTTCTCACTCTCGCAGGTCTGCTGGAGGAAATTTCTTATAGAAATAAGCAGAGCCTCTGTACAACTATTTCCACCTATGTATCCCTCTATATTTTTTGTGTGTACATAAATAAATAAATGAATAAAAATGGGATGGCCCAATTTTACTCCATCGGAAAACAACACGACAATTCGAAATTTGTACTTCATTGGGTTCACGTCGGTAGCGTAATAGCCAGGATTCGAACCCGGGACCTTTCGATCGTAAGTTCCTTTTTTTTCATATGGGACACGTCAATTTGACATCGTCTCGCCTGATGGTAAACTGAAGGCAAAGTCTTGGAAAAGAGGGTCACCATTATAGACACTTACTATGTTACTTCTTAACTGCTAAGCTACCTTTTTTTTTTTTTTTTTTTTTTTTATCGTGCGCAAAATCCCCACGGATACCTCCCCCACCGTAGCCGGAGGAGGAGGTTATGTCGGACTCGAACCGACTAAAACGCACGCCGTCTGTGGGCCGTCAGTGGCCGACTGCTAAGCTACCGACGCTTGAATAGAGTTTTACAAAGTCTTTGTTCATTTATGTCTCTGTCTGTCCCCGCTTTACAGGAAGAATCAATGGTTGTTCGGAACATACAGGAAACGTTATGAGGAAGAAGGAACTATTTAAGGCGATGTCTTACTTCAATTCGACAAACCGTGTCATATAGTTTAAAATTTGCATAACGTACGCTGTTCCTTTAATTTTTTGTTTGTTTTCATAAAGTTAAATTAGAATTAATTTATTTAAAAACACTACATTTTAAAATAGTTCTATTTTTGCATAATTGTTAAAAAAATTATCAATCAATCAATTAGCGTTTTGCAGTCCACTGCTGGACATAGGCCTCTCCCAATATGCATCACGTTTGCCGGTCCTCCGCATCCAGTCCGTCCCAGCCCCCAAAAAAATTAATACTATATGTTTTACTAAAAATAAAATTTAAGTAAAAATACTATGTTACTTACCTACCTTTCCCCCGCCGGAGCCAGCAGGGATGGAACTCGGACTCGAACCGACTAAAACCGCAAGTAGCCGAGACGATGAGATTGCCTCTGCGATTTTTTAACTTTGACTTTAGACTGACAAATGTTTTTGAGTTCGTCATCATCATTTCAGCCATAGGAAGTCCACTGCTGGACATAGGCCTCCCCTATAGATCTCCAATAAGACCGGTTGGAAGCGGCTCGCATCCAGCGCGTTCCCGCGGCCTTAATAAGGTCGTCTGTCCACCTTGTGGGTGGACGTCCTACGCTGCGCTTGCCGATACGTGGCCTCCACTCGAGAACTTCCGACCCCATCGGTCATCAGTCCTCCGTGCTATGTGCCCTGCCCACTGCCATTTCAATTTGCGGATCCGCTGGGCTATGTCGGTAATCTTTTTGAGTTCGTACTGCGCCTTAATTAAAAAATTATTCATACTACAAAAGAAACACACACACAACACACTAGCAATAGCACTTGTTGAGTTTTTATGAAGTGTAGACAATTAGTTGATGAACAGACATACGTTTTACATAATTATGTAAATATATAGTCGTATATGTAGATTAGTGGCAACGTTATATAAAGTGGTTTGTAAACAATGTACTACCGGCGAATTTTTATTGTATACCTAATTAGGTGGATATATTCTTCATCATCATTGCCAATTGGTTATGGAGGTCAGATGGCAGTTATGCTGCTTCACTCGCTAGTTCTACGAGTATACGTTTCGTCCATAATATTCTTTTAGTCTAAGGTTGAGAAACCAAAACATCAATAGCACTTTGCTTGACTTGAGATTCGAACCCAGAACCTTACAGTTGGGAGCGGTATAAGCTACTTATGCTATGGGATCCACAATCATTAATATTCTCGGGAAGCAGCGAAAACTATCGTATGTATTATGTATAATACTTTCTATGTTCACGGCGACATTGTAGCATTCTTGAGTCGAAATCCTAGTCCGGCTCAGCCATGGTTAAGTTTCTCTTCTATATTTTATTCATGGGGATATGGGGTCCTACTAAAAGACTAGGTACCAGTTCATATAGGCCCTACCAAAAGCCTAGGGGCCTTTTCATATGGAGCCATACTAAAAGGCTTGGCCCTATTCATGGGAGGTCCTACCAAAAGCCTAGGAGCCTTTTCAGGGTCCTACCAAAAGCCTAGGGGCTATGATAACCTCACCTGCAAATCGGTACATCTGCTAACTGATGAATAAGGTCAGGGGGCAGGATTCTCTCGAGTTTGGGAGGGCAGACGGCAGTCGCTTTTATAGAAGTTGCATAAACCAAACCTAAAGCAGGAGAAGAAGAAAGACTCCCGGGCTCCGAGGTAAGGCAAGTGAGGTAACCTGCTCTTTCTTTTTTTAGCTTATCTTGGCTTTTGTGAAAGCGACTGATATCTGACTTCCCAACCCCGACAGAAAAGCATACATCAAAGCCTATTCTATCAATCAGTAGATATGCAACGTGCAGGTAAGATTTTCTGGGGCCCTGAAGGCCTTATTGAACCCTCCATGTATCCAAACTAATAATCAGGCACTTTAAAAACCTTGTGGGTGTAACGGAACCCCGAAAGGTTATCTAAATTAATATTTTATGAGGATGCGTAAACGTGGTTTTAATACTAAAGTTATAATTTGAATTCTGCGTATGTTTCGTCGGTCACTGACTCCGTCGTCTCCATTTTTGGGTTTAAGATATTTCGAATAGGCCTTCATATTATTATTATTACGGGTAATGAAATGACAATATCATATAATATATGTACGCAATAAATATGTTTTACAATAAACATAGATTCTAAACACTTATGTTTAGCACTAACTACAGCCGTGCGGCACAGTACAAATTATTACTGAGAGAGGCTATAATCAAAATGTCTAATAGAAGGTGACAGACTCTTTCATTAACTAGGAATAGGATATTTATTATAATATAAACTGACACTTAGACCGGTGCCTATTCCCGATCTAGTGCTGAATCTCGATTTTTAAATAGATATGAGAACAGATTTTAATTATTCTAGATGACAGTGTTCTAATGTAATTGTGAGTTCGATTCAGCGTTCAGTTGTGAATCAACTCTCACAATAACATTAGAACTGTCATCTTGAGTACTCTGTCCTCAGATCTTGTTATAAATCCAGATTCAGGACTGAATATATTTCTGGAATACGGGCCTTAATGTAAAGCCACGTTTAATGTAATTAAATTTTTAGTTAATATAGTTTTTCATCCGTCACTTTGAACTGAATGAAATTTTGAAGCATTTACTATGCTAACTGTTTAAATCGATTAAGAAAGGGAAAAAGAATCGACCTGGGACGGGACTCGAACCCGCGATCTTTCCCTAACAGGGGGAACGCTCTGACCACTAAGCCACCGAGACACGTACGAAATCGCTTCACCGTCGCCCTTAAGACGGTTGTATAAGGGAATTTGGATTGATTTCGTACGCGTCTCGGTGGCTCAGTGGTCAGAGCGTTCCCCCTGTAAGGGAAGGATCGCGGGTTCGAATCCCATCCGAGGTCGATTCTTTTTCCCTTTCTTAATCGTCACTTTGAACGTCCGTAGCACTCCGATTTGATACCGGATGGGCATATCCAACAAACCCCACGGTGAACCATACTTTGCGCCTTGACTGTGTTGAAATTATACAGGTATACGTATACGGGCCACGTATCTTGGACCTAAATCGCGAAACAAACAACGCCCTGACGCCCGCGGATTGTTTTGTAACAATCTATGCTTAATGAATTTGAGCTCATCTACCGCAGTAGCACCCCGTGCTATCCTCAAAAGACACTCAAGAAATGTGTACTGCGCGTATAGAGCACATTTTGAGTACATTTTAGACCCAAGATATGTGTATATCTCGAGCAATATACTTCTATGGCGACCTCACTGACACCCGTATTCACAAACAATACTTCGCTATGCGTACTACCAAAACTGTGCAAAGAACGATAAATTCTCAGTGCGTTCGTTTTGGCAAGCCTTTTTATTCATTGATAACACTTAAGTAATACTTCGTTGAGGGAACGCACTGCGTTAGATACTGCTCCGTGATGTTTGTGAATTAATTTTACCAGCCCTATGCGCTCGAGCACACTATGAGACCTCACAGTATTGTTTGTGAATACGGGTGTTAGACACACCTGCATCTTTAGCTCGCATAAGTACCTATAACAACGCCATGCTTACCGTAGCTTAACAGCCTTTTTGGAAATCGTGTGTCGTGGCATCAGCACCCCTTATTCACGAACACAAAAGTGAAAAGATCGTTATATTGCGCTTACGGACGGTTCACACGCCACCATTAAAGACATAGCGTAACTAATACGTTTAGGAATTATGTCGAAACATGTAACAAATTTGCCATCTATCACACAAGTGGATGGGTGATTGTAGTTGTTAAGTATAGAGGTATGTGCTACTAGTGACGAGTCTTAGGTTCGAATAGGAAAAATTGGGAAAAAGAACATCCAAATCCATGAATAGCCAAATCAATAGAAACAGCAGCTTTTCCATAAATATTGTGGCACTTAGCTTTTCAAAATTAATTGTTAGTATAATGGTGTACTCAATGTTGAAAGCCTAATAAATAAATAAATAAAATAAATAAAGAGTGGAATTTACAAAACTTAAAAAAATTGATTTAAAAGTTTATGAAAATTTAATAAACATCAGCCCCCCTACACAAGTGGCAATTCGTTGCTCGGCGTATGATGGAATATAATGCCAAATGTATGGGATTTGACGTATATGACAGGCGTCAACGAATGTCAAAAACGTCAAATCCTATACATTTGTATAGCAATTCGTTGCTCGGCGTATGATGGAATATAATGCCAAATGTATGGGATTTGACGTATATGACAGGCGTCAACGAATGTCAAAAACGTCAAATCCTATACATTTGTCATTCTATTCCATCATACGCCGAGCAACGTATTGCCACTTATCTAGAGGGGCAGAAGAGTAACGTAGTTCGGCTAGACTCCGATATTTTTCGTGAAGCGACTGCCATTTGACCTCCACAACCCAATAACGATATAAGGCGATATCGAAGTATTGTAGCTAGACCAGTTGTTTTACTTTTAAGGCTCCAACTGCCCGTAATGACTGCCAGAGATGTTTGAATGGCAGCCGGGACCGACGGCATAACGTGCTCTCCGAGGCACGACCAAACCAATGCAAATATCCATATTCATGCATACAAATATTTGCACTGAGCGGGGATTGAACCCGCGCCTCCTACGTGGCGACCGCGTTCACTACCACCACGCCAAAGAGGCTGTCCTTTGTTTTAATCGACTTCAAATCACGCGTTTGACCATGTGTTGTTACTGAATCGGGTGAGAAGCCCTGCGGTATTTTTATGGTCTATTTACAAACATGATATGAAGGTCACGTCATGTTTTGATTAATCTCAGCTGAGACTTCGCCAAGGTTTTTGAGAAGGTTACTATCGATTGGTAACATGCCATAGATTCGATCGTGACAGCAAACATATTATTTGTTTTAATTGTATTGTATATCATTGTTTAATATGTGTACATATATAATTACCTTGCCGGCAATAGGCTCGCTCCCTAATAAGCCCGTGGAACGTGGAAAATTATAGTTGGAGCAATTTGGGTGTTAATATACACCCATTGGCCTATCAAATGTACGCTAAAACTGTGGAATGAACTCACTGCCGTGATTTTCTAAGTTACTACAGTATGGGGTTCGTCAAAAAGGGTCTTAGAAAGTCTTATGAAGTCGGCAGCGCGAGTGTGACACCCCTGGCGTTGCATACGTCCATAGGCCACGGTAACTACTTTCCATCAGGTGGGCCGTGTGCTTGTCTGCCACGTGTAAAAAAAAATACTTTTTCATACCCCGGATAAAGGACCCGGGACTGTAGGAAGAAGGAAACACGTGTACTGGTAAATACTTCACAAGGTTCAGGCTTGCATTTAGTGAGATCTTAAGCCATACGTACATAGACGTATCGCTAAATGGGCAATAAGACCTATTGCGACATAGACGTATCGCTAAGTGGGCAATAAGACCTATTGCGACATAGACGTATCGCAAAATGGGCAATAAGACCTATTGCGACATAGACCTATCGCTAAATGGGCAATAAGACCTATTGCGACATAGACCTATCGCTAAATGGGCAATAAGACCTATTGCGACATAGACGTATCGCTAAATGGGCAATAAGACCTATTGCGACATAGACGTATCGCTAAATGGGCAATAAGGCCTATTGCGATATAGACGTATCGCTAAATGGGCAATAAGACCTATTGCGACATAGACGTATCGCTAAATGGACAATATGAGAATTAGATCTATCGCGACATATACAAAGCCGTACTTAGTTGAAACACTCATTTTAAATGACATTTTGGCATAACGCGAAATTGACAGACTCCGTTTTAGGTACTCAGCGAATAAAGGTCCAACCCCACCAAACGGACGGCATCGACCCGGATTTTACAATCTTTAAACAAAATAAATCTTATTATCACAGTGTTTGAAGTTTATATTACCAAGTCACGCACAACAGCTTGACAGCGACGTGTGGCGGCATGACTGGCAAGCTGTCATGTGTGACTTGGTAATATAAACTTTAAATGCTGTGATATAAGATTTATTTTGTTTAAAGATTGTAAAATCCGTTCCGATGCCGTCCGTTTGGTGGGGTTGGACCTTAAAGGAACGCTTTTGTCCCCGTAGAGTTAAGCAGAGGTGAATTATGCCCCACGTTTCACCAATCATTGTATTCAGTCCCACGCAATAGGGGGTGAACCTATTGCCGTATTCCGGGCACTATTGTTGACTCGAGCCATACATCTGCGGCCTTACCATAAACTCATAAAACAGGTCAATAATTGAACTGCTGTCATTCTACCAACTGCAAATGTTACTTTGTAATCCTTTATATTTATATGACACTAGCTTTTGCCCGCGGCTCCGCCCGCGTGGATGTCGGTTATCGCGACCAAACATAGCCTATGTCCTTTCTCAAGGTCTAATCTACCCCTATACCAAATTTCATCAAAATCGGTTCAGTGGTTTGGGTGTGAAAGCGTGACAGACAGACAGACAGACAGACAGACAGAGTTACTTTCACATTTATAATATTAGTAGGGATTACAAAGTGACATTTGCAGTTGGTAGAATGACAGCAGTTCATTTATTGACCTGTTTTAAGAGTTCATGGTATGGGCCAAGCTGAGTCGGGACTGATCTCTCCCATATCATATACTTACACTATATTACGTCAGAAGAATTCAATAGTAATTTCGCTTCAAATATCTGTACCACAGCATCTGTATTTAAGATAAAAACTGGAGCGTGATCACCTAAACGCAGTTATTATCGAAGTCGTTCTAGATTAAGCTATTGTATAAATTGGAAACGCCATTGTTGCTAGCAGAACACCATATTGTAACGTTGGGTATCAAACGGTATTATGGGAATAGGAAACGTGACTGAAATCGCAAGATGGTTGGGTATGTCTTATATATGAGTTGTAACGGAATATATTATTATACATACATACATACATACAATCACACCTTTATCCCCGGAGGGTTAGGCAGAGGTGAATTAACACCCACATTTCACTAATCATTGTATTAGGTCCCACGTAATAGGTAGTGAGCCTATTGCGAAGCGCCTCGTCGAGCACCTCTCTAGAGAAGGGCCGGATCTGGCGGATGCCCAATATGGCTTCCGGCGAGGGCGTTCCACCGTGGATGCAATCATGCGCGTGAGGACTCTGGCGGAGGATGCGGTTGCTCGGGGCGAGGTGATGTTGGCGGTGTCCTTAGACATCTCCAACGCGTTCAACACCTTGCCCTGGAGTTGCATTATGGAGGCGCTCGTGTACCACGATGCGCCTCTCTACCTCCGCCGCATAGTCGGGGCGTACCTGACGGAGAGAGCTGTCATCTACCCAAGTGCGACCGGTGTCGGTCGGAGAGAGATGTCGTGCGGTGTTCCGCAGGGATCGGTCCTGGGGCCGCTCCTGTGGAACATCGGATACGACTGGGTGCTTCGCAGTGAGCTCGTGGATGGCGCCGCCGTGACATGTTACGCGGACGACACGCTAGTGACGGCGAGCGGGGCTACACACCGCGAAGCAACCCTGATGGCCACGACCGCGGTTGCCCAAGTCGTGGAACGGATCCGGCGGCTGGGTCTCGAGGTGGCTCCGCAGAAAACCAAGGCCATGTTCTTTCATGGACCTCGACGCGGGCCACCGGCGGGATCCAGCATCACAGTGGGAGGCACTCTCATCGTCATCAAGCCCCAGATGAAATATCTGGGGCTCGTGCTCGACGGTCGATGGGACTTCGGGGAGCATTTCCGAAGTCTGGTCCCCAAATTGGTGCTCACAGCTAACGCTCTGAAGCGTCTGCTGCCCAATTTGAGGGGCCCGGAGGACTCCTGCAGGAGACTCTACGCGGGTATCGTGCGGTCCATGGCTCTATATGGGTGCCCCGTATGGGCGGACAACCTGCGAGCCAAGTACGTGGACCTGCTGCGTAAACCGCAGCGGATAATGGCCATCAGGGCCATCAGGGGGTACCGCACGATATCCTTTGAAGCAGCGAGTCTCCTCGCCGGATCGCTACCATGGATCCTGGAAGCGAGATCCCTTTCGGCGCTATACCGCTTCCGAAAGGTGGCGCGGGAGCGGGGACACGATCCTGAGCCTGAAGAAATTCGGGCCGTGAGATCCCGGCTCCACAGGGACATGGTGGCGGAGTGGGAACTACAACTTGGGCAACCACGCGCAGGGCGCGCCTTAGTAGCGGCGGTAAGACCCATCATGGGGGAGTGGCTAGAGAGGCCACATGGCGGCCTCTCGTTCTGGCTGACGCAGATTATCACCGAGCATGGATGCTTCGGGCGGTATCTGCATCGGACCGCGAAGAAAGAGCCAACGTCCGAGTGCCATCACTGCGACGCGAGCGAGGATTCGGCGCTACACACGCTCACCGAGTGTCCGGCGTGGGAGACGCCGAGACGGGAGCTAGTGGCGACCCTGGGAGTGAGAGTTCTCACGCTCGCCACTTTGCTCGCAGCGATGGTTCGCTGCGCGGATGCGTGGGCCGCCGGCGCCTCCTTCTGCGAGCAAGTAATGCTCGTGAAGGAGGCGGCGGAGCGGGAGCGAAGGAGAATCGCAGACCTTGCGGCTCGCGAGGAGCGAAGGAGAATCGCAAACCGCGTGGCCCGCGAAGAGCGGCGGCAACTCGGGCGTCGGAGGTCGCAGAATGACCTCCGTCCCCCATGAGCGCTGGCCTGGGGGTGACGGGTGGAGCCGCCTGTCACCCTAGCAGAAGCAGGCCGCGGCGGCAGCGCGCATTGCGTGCCTCCCCACACCCGGGGGCGAGTTAGGGACTCTGTGGTCCCTACACCGGAAGAGGGCCAGATCGAGAGATATGGCCTTGGGTCGGCCGGGGTGCGAGGGATATGGCTATGACAATCTCACCTCCGGCAACTGACGACCCACAGATGGCGTGCGTTTTAGTCGGTTCGAGTCCGACATAACCTCCTCCTCCGGTTCCGGCGGGGGAGGTATCCGTGGGGATTTTTCGCACGATAAAAAAAAAAAAAAAAAAAAAAAAAGGTAGTGAGCCTATTGCCGTATTCCGGGCACTGTTGTTGACTCGAGCCATATTATTCACTTTAAGAAAACTGCTCCTCTTCTCTCCATTCAATCGCCAATCCCAATTGCATTAAAGCTTTATCTTCAGAGCCAGGGGTCCTCCCTTCTACCTCTTCCCCTGAACGGTTTATTTGACTTTCACGTGACCAACTGGCCTCAATCCCCCCAAGGATACAGGCGCGGATCCAGGCCCGGAACTAGGTAGTGGGCACAGGTACCCGAAAATGTGTGAAAAGTGCGAACGCCCGGGGGGAGGGGGGGGGGGGGGGTCTCACATTGACCTGTTGAATTGAACGCGGTGAAACGAAAATCGAACCTTATGGAGTAGGGTGCAGAAATCGCAGGGGCAAATGCTAGTCAGCTTCCTCGAGTCAGGGGCACAGGGCCTCTTTTTCATTAATAGTTCCTTTAAGAAAAACCCCAACAGGAAGTGGACTAGTGGACTTGGCAACGCCGGGACTCTGCGATAAAGAACAAGATAGACTTTTTCATAACGGACAGTAAGCACATAATTATTTAGAGATGTCTTTGTGATCAACAAGTTTCAAACTGGAAGCGATCACTGACTTATCCGATGCTCTCTAAATATCAACATCAAGGCTGAAAGATTCCAAATGATAAGGTCAACCGACCTACGCCGCTCCAAGTAGCTCTAGGGTCCGAAAAGTTCCAATTGGAACTTCAAAATCGTTTCGCAATGCTGGAAACCTAGCGGCATTGACGAGAAGGCCGACATAGTGGTCAAAATATTGCAGGAAGTGTCTCGAAAGTTGTTTCCCGGAAAACGCAAACAGCAAGTGTCCAAGCTCTCTCCTGAGACTCTCGAACTTATGAGGAAGAGGCGTGAACACTGAACAATCATACACACAGTCGTCTTCGTCAGATGGGAGAGCCTTAAACCAATAAATCAAAAAGCCGATACGACGCGACCTTAAACGCTCCAACACTCGCTCCATCCAGGAGGCAATCGAGCGATATAGGGGGTCAAAAGTGTTCGCTCAGCAGTTGGGAAGGCCCCATGTGACGAAACTTACAACTGAGCTATATGCAGCACGGATGAGTAACCCGACGACGGGACACAGCGACGAAGACCACAGAGCCCCACTCACGCGCCATTACACCGAGGAGATACCAAATGTCGAGTAGTGCGAGGTAGAGGCGGCTCTCAGGCAACTGAAGAACAACAGATGCCCTGGTGATGATGGAAATTACTACTGAGGTGCTGAAAACAGGTGGCGCTCCAATCCTGAAAGAGCTAGCGAGTCTCTTTAATTCCATCATCCGGCAAGAGCTAACACCTAGGGCACAGAGCGAAAGTGCGGTGGTACTGTTCTTCAAAAAAGGTGATAAGACTCTCTCACTCTTGAGCCATGTCTACAAGTTGTTCTCAAGAGTCGTCACAAATCACCTCGCGGATAAGCTCGACGAGTTCCAGCCACCTGAGCAAGCCGGGTTTCGAAAAGGCTATAGTACCGTGGACCACATCTATACTGATCGGCAGATTGTAGAAAAGTCGCAGGAGTACAATCAGCCGCTGTGTATGGCGTTTGTGGACAACGAAAAAGCCTTCGACTCTATCGAAACCTGGACAGTGCTGGATGCCCTGCGGCAGTGTCGTGTAGATTGGCGTTACATCGAGATGCTGAGAGTCTGGATTGGACTTTGGCGGGGTACCAACTTCCACGGTGAATACATCTCGCATCTTCAGTTCGACGACGACTTCATCATAGTTGCTTAGTCACTGGAACAACTGGGCGAAATGCTGCACAGCTTTAATGGAACTTCTCTACAAGTTGCCCTGGGTGTAAACTTGGACAACAACACCATGATTATGTTCAACAAACATGTTGTATCGAGTCGATTTCCATCGAAGGGGTGACAATCAGAGTTGTTCAAAAATATATCTCCTGGGGCAGGTTATCCAGCTCGGTAAAAACAACTTCGAGAAAGAAATAGCCAGATCCAACTGGGGTGGGCAGCATTTGGCAAACTACGTCGGGTCTTCTCCTCCCCCCTACCACAAGTCTCAAAGGTTTTCAACCAGTCCATCCTGCCTGCTATGATCTACGGTGCTGGATGGACTGGATGCGGAAGACGGAGGATCGGCAGATGTGGCGCATTTTCGGAGAAGCAGTGGACTGCAATATACTAACTGATTGATTGATTGAATGTACACCTCAGACCTGTGTGTGCTCCTTAAAAAGGTGTACAAAAAAGCCGCAATAATAGTGTGTAATTTCTGATATTGTAACAGTGTGAACAAATGCTGGTATATCGTCTATTGCACTATACTGTGTTCTAAATCACGCGTGATTCATGATTCATTTTGTTTTTTTTTTTTCAATAAACCATAAAAAAAGTGACGTCACAGGTCTATTAAGGTGGTGGGCATGCCCATATTGCCCACCCTAGTGGATCCGCGCCTGCAAGGATAGACGGCACCAAAGCCTCCTCCGTCAATGTTTCAAATACTTACACGTAGCTGAGGGAATTCTGTACCAGAAAATTGAAAGAATTACGTAGGATTGAAGTCTCAAAGTTTTATTTTTAAATCTGATCCATTGCACCCAATGTTCCGAAACAAGTTTGAGCATGTTTTGGTACAGTTGGTAACAATGGTGTTAATTTTTAACAAGAAATTTGATTTTTTATTCTTTTTTTTGTGATTAGCATTATATTTTGTTGTCAGGAGATTATAAAATGCTTGGTTGATAAGTTACATATTTATCTTATTAGGAATGTGTCGTATGCCTCCACAGTTCGATATGGCCGTTGAGTTAAAATATTTAAAGTACTTAAACATACTTATTTTACTATTCGATTGGCGTATAATAAAGATATATGGATACTAAGTAGGTACTAGCTGTACCAGCGACTTCCTCCGCGCGGATTTAGATCGGAGTTTTAATATGATATAAACGTGAGAAGTTTTTGTAAACTTTATATTTCGTACCTGTATAAATAAACTGTAAAAAAATGTTTTTATAACCGATAAAACCTGAATTACAGGAAACCAGGGTTCACTCCATTTAATAAAGGATGTGACTGAAGTCGGAAGTCAGCAAAATATTGCCGAATTTGTTGTAATTTTTCACTTCTTCTGCTTCTACTTTTTCAACAACCGAGGTTTTGAGCGAACGGATAGAAAGACATGTAATACACACTCATTAAAAAAGTGATATCTAACATTACAGTCACTTCAATCTCAATCAGATTTTTTATTTGTACCTACAAAATCAGTACCTGTTTTTAATCTCAAATCATTTGAACAGGTCATTACACTTGTGTGCTCGTTTATACATTTCACTTTTTTCGTCAAGCGGGCGTGTCTGGCGCGCTAATGGTCCGGGTTCGATCCCGATCGCGTGCGTGAATGTTTTGGTATTTTAATACCTTTATTTATTGTTATTTTTTATCCAGTTTTTTGGGTCGGATATTCGAGATAAGGGACAAGACCTTTTGAGATTACGTGGTTGTATTGTTATTTGGGTAAACCTGTTTTGTCGGGCTGTAATTTGATTAACATTTTTGAGGTATTTGAACTGGTTGGTTGGGTTTAAGCTGCGAGTGTTGGGGTTCAAGTTCAAAGTACTTTTTGGTCAGTGGTCGCCAGGATTCTTTGAAAAAATGGCTCATTTTAAGGCCCTTACCATGGCGGTTAAGACTTTATATTACAAGACTGAGTGATTGCAAACCAAAAGAAATAGAAGGAATTAGCGGACTCCAGAAGAACCTCTTATACAACTGGGCATAACGCTAAGTTAAGATGACATTATAGACTATGGTCAAAGATCATGTAGGGGCACCAACTAATATATAGATAGATTATTATCTTTAAATATTTTTAAATAGAGATGAGGTATTCACCAATTCTCCTAGTAAAAAAATCTATCACAAATTCAGTCTCAATCTGCCAAATCAAATGACATGTCATAAACAGTTTTTCCGTATAACAATTTTCAAGAAAAAACATTGACATCGTGATCGATTTTAACATTGGATCGAGACATAATTTCTAAAAAAGAAATATTGAGAGAATTGACCCTCTTTCCACTGAAATCCAGATAGTTTTTGACGTTTGACAAAAAAAAGAGATTAGGAGGGGATTCCGACCAAATTTTGAACATCTCGTTTCCCAGTTACAAATACCGTGCCAGGCACGAATCTGCCTAAGATTGGCAAGAAATAAACAATTAATTAATCACTTCACACGTTTATTATCATATTAGTGCATTCAACATGGTAATTATAAAATTGTATTCACACGATTTCTATAATGCTATCGAAGATCAAAATGCGGATGTGTATGGCACATTAATATTGTTGTTTTCATCATATTATAAATAGGACTCGGACCGACTAAAACCGCACGCCGTCTAGGGTCACAATTACCGGGGTGTAAAGTTATCCAATAAAGGCATTTCCCTCGTACCACGGCTTACCTTCAGCCATTTACGGTAGCCATCTACAGTAAGGTATACCCATCGAACCCCGCTTTGCCGACGAGGATGAAGGGGTGACAGGGAGTCGCTCCTATTACTCTGTGGTCTTGCTGGTACAGACAGGTATTAGAGACTTTAGAGCTTTAGAGTAGAGGTATTAGAGGCTAACCGGTTAAAAAAGTTTATTTTAAAAAAATAAAGTAATTATAGCTAATATTCTCGCTAACCCCGTCAGCTAAGCTAACTTGCTTGTATTAGAAGTTCACGTTGGTAGTGGCCAGTAGTCAAACCCGGGATCTCACGATCGTTATGCCGACTACTGAATCACTAAACCACCGATGCTTTTGTGAGATTTGAGGTCAAGTTAACCTCAAAATCGCTTGTTTACAAAGATTAATAAGTAGACAATAGAACGTCAATAACTTGACCGTTGTACCAAATCGGTTGGTGTCCGTTCGATCGTCGGTTCAACCGATTTGTCAAGCTCTTGCACTTGGCCGAATTGCGGTACCGAGTCGCCAATTACTTGGAATCGATTCTTCCGGAAAATCGATGTGGGCGCTTACGTAATCGATCGATGAAATTGGTGCATTTTTGATTAGAATTTGTGTAGGGCAAGAACATTGGATTACGGGTCGAGTTTGATTAACGTCTAGAAATTTGGGGCAAAAAAATTTTAGACTATTGACTCAAGGCATGATTAAATTAGAATATGACGCGTCACTAACAAGTAGAAAGGTAACTTGGAGATCAAATACTTAAAAAAATCAATTGCTATATAAGTACCTAGTCACATTTCACCAACTGAGTTAAGTCCCGTACCTATAATGCAAAGTAAGCCATCCTTTGCCAGACTAATATTAAAAATGAAAAACCGAGTTAGGTATATTGTATACTTTTGCCCAATCGTGAAAAAGCTTACTATTGAGTAGGTGTAGTATCTAGTTTTCAGCGTCCCGTTCCAAATTCGAAATTCTAAATGCATTCCCGCCGCACCTAAAAACAGAACACATTTTTTACTAAACAGCTGATGATTAAAATAATTTTAAATATTTTAATTGTGAAGTCCACGCCAAACACTAATAACAAAAACTAAAAAGATATTTGTTTGAATAAAATAAATTGTATCCTGTTTACTTCCGTAATGCTTTGTTACAATTTGGCGCGAAATATCAAAAACAAACATTCTATTTTTTTTTTTTTTTTCAATATACGAATCAAGACAATCTTTTCCGACACACTCAATACCGCATAGTACACATTCGTACGTTTTCCAACTAGCGTGTGTCCGCCACGGTGCTTGGAATGTGACCGGTCCGACTCGCCTTGGTTGGAGGGCAACTAGCTGGACAATGTCGCTTGCTAGCTGACCGGGCGCAGTAATAATAGTGAGGTTCTGTGATTTTATGTATCTGTAGGTACATTTTGCAATTTTGATAGTATTACATACATTTCCTATTAATATTTCTAGTTTCCAAGGGTCGATTACCTCGTTTTTGAAAATGGAATTTGTATATTTTTTATTAGGTAATGAAGACGAGTCAGTTCTTTTTTCATTAACGTCCGGATTGTAATTTAAAAAGCTCTTTATAGTAGTATTGTTAAATATATGGTCTGTCTCTATAATAATTTTATTCTATTTCAGAAAAAAAATTACCATTGAAAAGTGTTACCAACATCATTTTTTTTTTTACCAAAACGGTTTGTGAAGCATAATAATATCTTTGAACGTTAAATATGTTGCTATTATTAAATATGTATTGTTATCTATTACATAGAGAAAACAGTTATGAAATATTTTAGCGCACCGTTGCTAAGTAAAAGTTAGGTACTAAGATTTGCATTTATATGCTAATTTTTAAGGTAACAGTTTTGTAACATTGTGCCAAAAAATTGGTTTCCTACTCATTTATCGTAATTTTTTTTTTAAATTTACTTACAAACCTTGATAAGTTTCAGTTATACATATTCATATTTTTACAAACTGGCATGACAAGACAAGCATAATAACTACGTATGTACTCGTATTGAAGTTGCTTTTTTTTAACGGACAAATCAGTAAATTAGAAAAAAAAATACGTTCCAAAATTTTAATTAATTAGTTAAATAAACCATTAGGTAACCTATTGAAATATCGAATTTCTGTTACCCGAATCTTAAAACCCCGAAA
This sequence comes from Eilema depressum, assembly GCA_914767945.1. Lineage (NCBI taxonomy): Eukaryota > Metazoa > Arthropoda > Insecta > Lepidoptera > Erebidae > Eilema > Eilema depressum. The sequence goes on from OU612032.1 coordinate 16,799,197, forward strand.
ACGGTTGATAGAACTTTTAAAAGACAGATGTGATGAATGACAACTTTCTATAATTCCGTTTTTCATTTCCCAGATAAATCAATTACCAGGTGCACTAAAACCAAATTTTCAAATAGCTTTTTTTTGTTTCCCATATTGTCATAATCCAAATATAGTTATACCAGATTCTCACAATATTTTTTTTTGTTTCCCATCGTACCATTTACCAAATTTTCATAATCGTTTTATTTGGTTCCCATACAATCGTATTCCAGCTAAACTATATACAAGTATAGTAAAATTCAGTAAATTTATATGATTCATTTATTAAGTACAGTAAGTAATTTAGAAATTAAGGTACATTAATTTAGAAATTTCAATGTCGAAATTATTAAAATTATCGTTAACACCCCGACTCAGTGCAATCCGATTCGGATAGGTTAGGTTTTTTTTTATTTTTTATTTATCCCTGTACGGAATTTTATACGGAAAAATTAACAGTTTAACCCTTAAATTATTGGTTTGAAAAGTTAAAAATTGTCACAAAAAAGTTAGTGAAAGAAATGAATTGCCGCAAATCCGACTTCACGTAGTCTTGTTTGCCCTACCCCTAGAGTGTTATTTAAGCCCGCGTAGGCGCGGAGGGGCGAGGCGGCCAACGAGCTGAGGAGCAGGTGGTTACAATGGCCGCCGCCGCGGCTGAGGCTGGCCGGCGCGGCCGGCCAGCAAGCCGAAGCTGCGGTGGTGGGCGTTACAACCATCTGCGACGATAAGCTCGTGTGGGGCCGCTGAAGCCCCGCAGCGCCGGAGCTGTGACAGAAACGATGCTTGCTGCATGCTGCATGCCTGATACTTGCTGCATGGTAAATGCCTGATGTTTGCTGCATGCTAAATGCCTGATGCTTGCTGCATGCTAAATGCCTGATGCTTGCTGCATGGTAAATGCCTGATGCTTGCTGCATGCTGCATGCATTATGCATGCTGCATGCCTGATGCATGCTGCATGCCTGATGCATGCTGCATGCCTGATGCTTGCTGCATGCCTGATGCATGCTGCATGTTGCATGCCTGATGCTTGCTGCATGCCTTGCATGCATTGCATGATTATGCTTGCTTGTTTGCATGCATTTGATTATTATGCTTTAAAAGTTATGCCAAGAGATGATTCTGACTTACAAAATTATGCGTTATGAAAGTACGAAATTAAGTTTATGCTATCGTTTATTTTAATTTTAAAAATCTTGGTTTTAAAAATCTGGATATTGTTTGTCTGGTTATCAATTAAATGCATTTCAAAAAATTGTGTTTTAAAATTTGGGCATTCATGCATATGGATTACGGTCATCTGGATTTTGTGCATTTAGATTTCGTGTGTCTGGAACTCGTTCGTCTGGATTATAAAACGTCGTACAAATGAATAATTGGGCAAATGAAATTCGGAGTTGCGATTATATGGCAAATAAAACTTCGGAATTTGAAGTTCAAAGTTCAAAGTTCAAAGTTCTTTATTTGTTGAATATGGTACAAAAGTGATGTTTACATTATAGGGTAGGATCACATATTCTGCCGGTTCTGGCGTACAAATTTTTTATTTTAATTCTATGAAATAATTGTTAAATACATGCAATACAATTTAAAATAATTCATGTCAGTGTTAAAGTGTCATTCAAAAATTCGTCAATATTATAATAACATTTCTCATAAAGCATATCCTTTAAATTCCTTTTAAACATGTCAATACTTAAATTTTTCCAACTATTAGGTATTTTATTGTATATTTTTGGAGCTAAGCAAAATATACTACTCCACATAAGACTTGTCTTAGCTCTTCGAATACATAGTGCATCTCTACGTCTATTGCGGTTTACTAAATCAGACAGCTGTGGAAATAGATGAGTGTTACATTTAACAAAGACAGCTGTTTCAAAAATATATATAGACGGAAGTGTCAGAACTCTGTATCTTTTAAAATATGGTGCGCAACTATCCGTCACCCGGAGACCAAACATAGCTCTGATACATCGCTTCTGAGATTTAAAGGCCATTTCTTTATTAGTTGAATTTCCCCAGAATATCACACCATACCTCAACACTGATGCAACCAGACCATGATACGCAGTTAGAATAGCATCTGTATTAACTATCTTAGAAAGCTTGTGTAGTGCATATGAAGAACTATTAAGTCTGCTTACGAGGCTTTCAATATGACTTTTCCAATTTAGTTTTTTGTCAATTAATAATCCTAAAAATTTAGCTTTGTCTGTGTCAAGAATTTTATTATTTTTATAGTTTATGTCCGTTATATTTGAGGGATATCTTTGACTAAACTGCATTATCTTTGTTTTCGTCAAGTTAATTATTAAGTTATTATTATTCATCCACGTGATGATGTCAGATAAAGTTTTATTAATTTCAAATTCATATGAATCCATACTAGTGCATGGTATCGTTACTGTACTGTCATCAGCAAACAGTGTAATTTTTTGATCTGTTGCTTTTGGTAAATCATTTATGTATATTATAAACAATAAGGGGCCCAGTACACTACCTTGTGGGACGCCGAAAGATACAGTGCGTTTTTTTGATACATATGTAGTCTCATATTTAGTTTTTATGTTAAATTTTGTTATCGCAGTCAATTGAATTCTATTAGTCAGATATGCCTTAAGTAAGTCCAAAATGTTTCCCCTTATACCATAGCAGTCCAGTTTATTTATCAAAATATTATGATCCACGCAGTCAAATGCCTGTGTCATATCACAGTATACAGCACATGTCGGTGTTCTTTTATCTAAATTTGTCATTATGGTATTAAGAAAGTCATATATAGCTTGGTTAATTGTCATATTTTTACGAAACCCTTTTTGTTCTTTACAAAGAATGTTACATTTCTCTAGATATATGTAGATTTGATTGTAAATGTATTTTTCATATATCTTTGAGAAGACTGATAATAGTGCTATTGGTCTATAATTTTGCATTTGCTCCTTGTCACCTTTCTTAAATAGGGGTTTTAAGATTGCGACCTTAAGACTTTCGGGATAGACTCCATTGCTTATACATAAGTTCAAAATATAGCTCAAGTGCCCACATATTAAATCTCCTACTTGTTTTATTACATTTGTTGCTATTTCATCGTACCCTACACTTTTCGTATTTTTAAGGCCTCTTATGATTCTTAAAATATCTATGGGGTCACAAGGATTCATGAACATGGAATTCTGTTGAGTCATTATGTTAGCAGTTACATTATTACCTCTATCTGCTATCGCTACAATTTTTTCAATAAAATAATCGTTAAATTTATTTGCTATAAGCTCAGGTTTCTCAATAATGTCATTTTGTATTTGAATTTTGCTTATCGAGTTCTCAGGCAGATTGAGTTTACGCTTATTTATTATTTGCCAAGTTGTCTTATTTTTGTTGTCAGAATTTTTTATGTGGTAGTCATTTTGAGAGCGTTTAGTCAAATTAATAATTTTTTTATACAACTTTGTGTAATCCTTATATTTTAGTTTATTTGGTAGCGTAGGTTCTATACGAGATTTCCAAAGTAGTTGTCGTTTTTTTACACTACATATTTTTAGTCCACGCGATATCCATTTCGGTTTTCTGTTTACCGTTATTTTTATACGTTTAGTAGGAAAACACAGATCGTACAGTAATTTAAACTCATCATAGAAAATATTATATGCCTCATTTGGATCCTCTGTCTGGTATACTTCAGAAAATGTCAGTATTTCAATATAACTTCTAAACCTTACAATATTCTCATAAGCATAATCCCTTCGTAACTTGTACCAATAGCTCAGTAGACATTTTTCATCTATAGGGCACCTCAGTAACTGTGCAGTGTGATCAGACAAACCAAATTCTATTACATCCGCCTTACACCCTTTATTAAGATTATGTGCAAAATTGTCTATGCAGGTCTGCCTTTGTAACCTAGTTGGCTTGTCTACAGCTAATGTTAAGTTATATCGTGACAAAAGACATCTCAGTTTTCTTGTCTCAACTTTGTCTACCAGTGTATTGATGTTTAGATCACCTGCTAGAATGATATGCCTGTAATTTCTTCGCGTTAGTAACAATAGTATTTCCTCTAGTTTATCGAAAAACATATTTAAACTCCCGTTCCTATATATACACATAATGACAATTTTGTACACAGATAGCTCAATCGCACAACATTCAATCACATTAGGTAAAGAAAACTGTAGTACCTCGGGCAATTCTCTCCAAGAATAGCCAGCTCTTACTAATATACATGAACCACCTCGCTTAATATGTTCTCTACTGTAACATGTAGCCAAAACATAATTTGGTATAAATAGGTGAGCCTCGTTGTGTGACATAAACACTCTTATTAATAAACGTGGATTAGAGCTAGATTAACTTTAGTCTACGACTTACGTTTGGATTAGTGAAATGTCATATTAATAAACATGGAATAAGAAGGGAGTAAGCTAATCCGAGCCTACTCCTCGGTTTAAAGTTATTCCCAGGCGCCATGTGGTTTAACGACGGAGTAACCGTAGATTAGATTCAGATCTATCCTAAATTGTAAATTTTATTCTTGTCGTAGGTTTATTTGAAATGGAGAGGGAATACTTTATAGATGATCTAAGGTTAATAAATGAAGTTATTGAAATTGAAAACCAGAATACAACATTAGCGAGACGTATAAAATTGTACAAGATACGAAACAATCCACTCGAAGACCTTCAGGAAGATATGTTTAAATATAAGTATAGATTTTCGCGGGCAACTGCCTGTTTCATTATTGACATGTCATTGACATTTAAAATGGATCGAAGTAATTGCTGAAACAATAAAATACAAGTACCTACTTATTATAATGCAATACAAAATCACCAAACTAATTTTAATAAAATTTATCATCACGAAATATATTTCGACGTGACTTACCTTTTCTTCTTCATCCCAGTTGATAGATCTATTCCGTTTTTGGCTCATTTTAAAGGATTTAAAATACAGAATTATAAATGACTAGCTGTTGCCCGCGGCTCCGCCCGCGTGGAACAGCCTATATGTTAATCCAACCTATATACATACCAAATTTCAACCAAATCGGTCCAGCCGTTTATGCGTGAAAGAGTAACAAACATCCACACATCCACACATCCATTCTCACAAACTTTCACATTTATAATATTAGTAGGAAGGTACTATGAGTTTTTTATCAATTCAATTCAATAATTTTGGTGGTTTTTTTTGGAGTTTTCTATCTTTTCAAAAACCGCGCGTCAACAGCACTGTCAAGGGTCCATAATGTCAACCACAGAACACTTATGTCAACATTAAGCATTACATTCGTTCTTAGTTCATTCACAGACACAATTTTTTACTTTTAAAATAACTGGGTTGCCATAAAACACGCCTTAATCCCAGTGTAAGGAATGTATAGTTACTTCGAGGTTACTCCACGTTTATTAATAACAATATTAATTCGTGCTTAATGCGACGTTACTCTGAGATTAACTAGTCCAAGTGTAACTTCAGATTAAGTCTGGATTACGTGATTTTTATTAATAAGAGAGAAAGTGTTCAGTTATGCACAGAACATCCACTATTTGTTTTTCACCTGACAGTAAATTAAGGCAAACAGAGAGCTCGTCCGATTTATTTATTAAACCCGCTATATTTTGATGTAAAATATACAAATGCCTATTCACGAAAAAACGTATTATTTATTTTTTCACTGTCATGAATATCTTGGTCACAAGTTTGAGTAGAGCTTGAGCAGTAAGACTTACAATTGTCAACCAAAATGTCAGTGATGTGTGACTCTTTTTGTTTATATTTTATGTATTTATTATAGTTTTGTAGATAGAATATTCTTAAAACTTCTTTTAGTATATACCTATTAATGAAAAAACGGGATTATGAAAAAATGGCCAAACGTTTTCGGGATTATGATATTCGGAATATTGAAATTCGGGATTAAGATAGGTAACCCTATAATTGGTAAGTATGGGTTCAGCAAAAATTTTTTTCACTTAAATATATTTTCATTCAGTAAACAGATGAGTGAAGGTCGTTCTTACTGAGAGCCGATACACAGTTTTACTTTGACTCTACTGGGTGATTTTAACTATAATCGTTTTGGAGCGAAAGATTTTGAGCACACCCCCCATACAGTATGCCTTTCACCTGTAAATTATACCCATACATTATAAAAAAAAGGTTTTTTTTTTCGCCAAATTAATACTTCCAGACGCTTTCGCTATCAAAACTGTGCCCAGCGTCTTTCGCTCCGAAACGACTACAAAATCGCCTTGTATAATCAAAGATATCAGAAGTTGCCAACTTTTAAAGTGCCCTCTGAAGTATATAAACTAATAGTATAGGATGTGGTATAAGTATTATATAGATATAGAAGTCATTGTTTCAAACACGTTATTGTACGAATAATTAGCTCCACGGTGAATAAAGGCACTGCAGTTTTCCTTCACGTTTCTTAGAGGTCACGACGTGACGTAGTAAAATGCAAGTACATAGGGCTAGCCTCTACGTGTGTAAGATTTAAAAAACTTATAACTAAAAAAAATCAATAAGCCTACTATAACGTGCCACAGGTTTCCTGATCCAGGATCCTGTTTTGGGTCTTGATCCAGTGGGAGAGGGATAGAGCCAAATAGGGTGTACCTATAGCTCCATTCCTCTCCCCTTAGATCGCGACCCAAAAATACGATTGTACCTATATTATTTTTTAAATTGAGGCGCGGAAATATTGACGTTATTTTTTAAATGTTTCATAGTTTACCTACCTTACTTTTTTAATTTATCTAGATAAAAAAATAACGTCAAAAAAAGCTTACTTCTTTAATTTAGTACAACATATTTATAAAACTTTTTCTAATAAGTAACTTGTTCTGTATTCTGAGTAAGTAACCTACTTCATTTCTTAGTATTTTTATTCTATTTTGCATTTTTAATTCAAAAGTTCACAGTGAGTGCCCATTTAATTAGGTACAAGTTTTCAGGTCATTAATAGATAAAGGTGATGTTGATATCAATCGTACAAAAAAGGTTGTGAAGCTTTTGTTACCCAACACTATTGTGACCAACAATAATTTAAGTTTCTTTTTCTTTAACGCACTGGCCGATGCTGTTATACGCACCGTTATTAATTGTCAAATAACTTAATCAAAAAATACAATTCTATATTCGAATTAACTTTTTTATTTTTAGCATGACATTCTTATTTTAAAAATAATTGAAAAGTAATCATACTTGGTCCAAAACTGTTCCATTTATTGAATAACATTGTAACTTATTATGCCATTCGTTCCAACTTGTTGCGTTAAATTTGATTACTATTGAATAGAAAAGTGAATAAAAAAGTAATTGTTAGTATACTAGTGAAGAGACATTCGATTGTATCTAATAAATAGTCATTACTAAAAAAACTTTCAACAATACTATAGATGAACCAACGATTCCGTTAAATGGCTAAGACCGTAACTTCGGTCGTCACTGTCAAATGCCAACTGTTCTATTGCAAATAAAGACAATTTAGCACGGTTTGACGATAATGAAGGGACGGTGGCGGCCTCCTGTTCACGGAATTCTAGGTTTTACTATAACAAGTGGTTTTGATAAATTCCAGAGGCAATCTTTGGTCTTCCTCCCAATCAACCTAATCTAGAATGGTAGACTGCATACTCGTTTTCTACTACTATTTATTTAATAATATAGATAGCAACCCTATGTATAAAATATGTTATTTTATCTGTGGCTGTATTTACTCAATGTAAAGTTAAATACATATTTGTGTCGACAAGCAAGAAGGACACGTATGACTTCATCTTAAGTATTTAAACTCAGAACGTGCAAATATTGTCAGCCTGCTGTGAAGTAGGTTATTTACATCGACCTACACTGATGACAGATTATATTATTATTCTTGAAATAGCCGTGATTTATGATACTATCTTTCAGACTAGGAATTAAAAAAAATCCTAGTTTGAAAGATATTCAGAAGATAAAAATCCTAGTCTGAAGGATATCTTCAAATGTCACCATGCGTTTCGACGCGTGGTTACATTATGACATTTGACACTTAGTATTCGATTTAAGTTCTAAAAAAAAATTCTAAGCGATTATTTAAACTTAGCCGTTTCAGCTACTTTTCAGCATTGGAATCGTCGGGTACGTCACTTAATCACACACATTTCAATGAGTGATATTCGCATTAATCCGGCAGTATCATACAGCAGGCTTATCAGGTTATCTTGTCTACTCCAATGAGAGAAAGATGGGAGAATGCCTTGCTTATTTAGTCCAACCCACCTAGACAATGGCAATTCGTTGGCTAGAGCATTGTCAAGAATGATGAATGTATCAAATTGACACATATTTTGACATTTGTGACGTTTATGACAGCTGTCAATGTGATGTCAATCTGTTCTATTCCATTTTTGGAAGTCTTTAAACCGCCTGCGGACTGGCCGCTGCAGGGAAAATATGATCAAATGGGGCTTTGTCGATCGGTCGCAAGCTTTGCCATTGCGGGGTCCAATCCCAGTCCATGACATATTTGCTCCGTACTACCGACGACCTTTATTGAGCAACGGAAGGCGCTGTTGCTGTGGCCGTGTTTTGGGCCGTCAGAATTAAAAAAAAAAAAGACGTGTGGCACTCGGGGACTGCCGCGGTAAAGCTATTGCATAGCATTTTTTATCAACTTATGCAATTATAATTACTTACGTTAAGCGGAGCTACTTCGGAGCAGCTCGGCTCGATTCGTGCGAGCTTCGGGGTGTTAGGTTTTTTTCGTTACGGAATTTCTGGATTCGGTCTCCACGCTCAAGGCCCGCGATAGAAGCTATGCAATAGCTTAAAAAAACAGTCATTAGATGCCAGTTCTAGCCAATAAGCAGATTCCATTCTACAAACGTATTGGCACTTGTCTAGAGGGGCAGGGAAGCGTCGTGACAGCGTTGTCCAAATCGATAAACAACTAACCGTATATTAGCGAAGACCGTCAATATGCGGTTGAAATAACCGTTACGTTATTAAAATATTTGACGCGTATGTCATAGTAACGGTTATTATACAAACATATTTCGTGTAACATTAACCCATAAGCTGTGGACTAAATTTTTAGACTGGATATTCTATGTTTGAATATTCAAAACCGTATTTCATCGATATGATGTAAAATTTATGGTAACATCACTAATTTTTAGTAGAAATTTGATTTTATTGTATTATTATTTATTAAAAGTAGTCGTGTTTTTATAGTTTTAGATTTTATCTGTTAATTAAATATGTAAAATACGTTTGGACTATAAAATTTTATTACCTATTGAAATATTGTAGGTACGTCTTAATTTTTCTCTTTTTCTCGGACGGATAGATGAATATTTCGTTACTGAAACACGCCAGAAAAGCTGAACAGATCTTGAAGAATTTTGACACAAAGATATATAGCCTTTATAGTTAATTGATCATCAGTTTATTAAAGTCGCTTCTTATGTGAAAAAAAAAACGATTGCCAATCATTTGAATCGTTCAAAAACATTTTTATTACACATCAATGATAAATAAATAACGTAAGTGTTTGCTGATTACGTAAACGTAACTTCCATAGCAAATTTCAATTAAAAAATATTAAGTTGTTAGCCTAACTATCCGTTTATAGTAATACTAGTTGTTGACCGCGGTTTCTCTCGCGGAAAATTCTGATTCTGCTCTCACAACCCATGGTAATCTATTCTAGGAATAAAGCAGCCTGAAGGCTACATGGAACACCTCTCAGGTAAACCACTGGTGTCATATTTTGGTCTAGGTACCCGTGAAACACTTTTTAAGTGAACTACTGGCACAATAAACTTCTCGGGGAATACCTAAGTTATCTAAGTACTGGGAATTCCACGGATAGATTAGCTTCTAGTATCCTTTGCGTTATGCCAGATTATGAATTCATTCCTGTGCCAAATTACAGCCAGCCCCCCTGAAGCAATTCGTTGGCCGGCGCATTTTAGAATAGAATGATGAATGAATGGGATTTGACGTACCTATATGACATAAGTTGACGAATGTCATATACGTCAAATTCCATACATTCGTCATTTTATTCTACAATACCAACGTATTGCCACTTAATTTGAGCGGCAGATGCGTTCAGTCAGTTGCTTGAACTTAATTTGGTACAAACATACGGACATCTTCCCAAACTTCTACATTTATCATATTAGTAGGAAGTAGGATAGTTTGGAATTCTTATATCAATCAATCAAATAGTCTATTACAGTCCACTGATGGACATAGGCCTCTCTTATTACAGGCCCTAGCTCGCCATCCTCCACATTCTGCATCCAGTCTATACCAGCCACCCTTCCTAGCTCGTCAGTCCACCTGGCTAGGGGTGTCCCACCTTACGAATTCTTATATCAATCGTTAATTTTAGCCTATTTAGTCCACTGCTGGACATAGGCCTTTCCTAAGGTGCGCCATACGTTGCGATCCTCTGACTCTCTCACTGGCAAGCCCTCTAGCTAGCCAGATGTCCCCCTTAGGTTTGCCTTCCTACGGTCTCAACTTTAGGACTCATCTGCTCCAACGGTAAACAGTCTTTTGACAATTTATGGCCAGCCCACTGCCACCCCACAGAATTCCTATGTATTTATTCATAAATATATATAGGTATTAATGTATAAACATATTTAACTGACCGGGATACGAACCCGTAACCGCGTGCCGCCACCTCACTCAGGCCATCATTAATAATAACATAATTGGTCAATCAGATCCGCGTCCGTCATTGATCGGATCGAGGTCGCCATTTTAATTAATGCCATAGAGCATAGACTATTACGTGTTTAATCTGTGTTCCTCTTTGTAGTTTTGTCTTTGTTTAGAAGTGATAGTTGTAGAATTGTCTATTCACAAGGAAGTTTAATATTTATAGGGAGATTGTGAATCTATAACGGGCCTTGTAAAGTACAAATACTTCTGTTATGTTACTAAACCAATGAATAAATATTTTACGACATTCTATAGCTACAGTGCTATCAAATCTAGACCCAAAGCATAGCTTAACTATCTTGTGTTATGGGATTTAGAATGCAGATAAACATACAAAAACTTCACACTTTTTTACTTTCGTATTTATAATATTAGTATGGATGAAAGACAATTTAGCACGATTTGACAATATTAAAGGGACGGTGGCACCTTCCTTTAATTTACAGAATTTTTAATTCGACTATACTGCCAATTTAGCGCGGATTTAGTGATATTTGTAATATTTTGTTATTTAAACTGGGAAATGTTGTAAAGCCAGCAAAAAGTTAAAACTCAAGCCAGCTTACGTAAAGATTCATCTTGCTTAAAAACTGATCTGTAATCCCATTTTAATTACGAGGCAACACAGAAATAAAAAAAAGTACTTATTGATTAAAAAAGTTAATGGCTTATCTATGGTTGTTACGTATCTGTGGTACATACTTTACATTCCAATTTTTATCTTATATTTTTACTTAAGTGCTGATAAGCGGTGAAAGAAATAGTTTGAAATACAATCGTTTAATTGACAGTATTGGTATTTTCATTTTCACTTTTTTTCCCAGAGCCAATGACACACCAAGTATGACAAAGATGGGTGGGTGAGCCAGCCGGGGTCAACCAGTACCACTGATCAAATTAATAACTTATTCTCGGCTATTTAAGGCATATAATAAGAGTTTCATGAAGGGTTTCATGACAGTGGAGGAAGCTCGTGAAGTAGTATCTTATCGTATATATATATCGTATTTTTATACCACTTAGGTCACAGACAAACACACGGCCCACCTAGTGGAAAGTGGTAACCGTGGCCAATGGACGAATGCATCACCAGGGGAGTCACACTCGTGCTGCCGACCCTTTAAGAACAGAGAGATTCTGTGCCATCAGCGAAGAAGAAAAACAGTACCTACAAGCCTTTGGTTTTTCCACTGACAGCACAAAACTTCTCGAGTGAGCTCTGGCTACTCTACTCACCGCTGGAAATACAACATGAGGTTATTATACCCGCGGTATTCTGTAAGGCGGAGGTACTTACACTTACCCAGTCGGACAAATCGATTGGGACGTAAATACCGTCGTGTCCTCCTCCTCCACTTACAATCAGATAGGCTTAATGCTTGTTTATTACCTTACCATTCTAAAAAAAAAGTATTGTACATTATATACCAATAATAAAAGCACTTATAAACAGCTATTCTTCACCTGAACACCGTGACAACACAGTTTAGCGCCAATATTCGGCTAGTTGCCACTCGGTCACGTACCCCTTTCAAAACTATTGCTGTACTGTTGCTAAAATAAATGCCGCCGGTGCGCGCGCACGCGTCAATGACCGGGGACCTGCGCGGGCGCACCAATCGGAGATGTTTGGCATATCGATTTATTGGTTGTAACAGCTTTTTGAGAGGATCGTGGCTTAATGGTAATAGAGTAGGTTAGCCTATTGCTAGGTTAAGGTTAGGTTAAGTTAGGTTAGACAGAAAAGGAATCTGTCATTTGGCAGTTTGGGTCAGAAAAAGTTCGTTTAACTTCAAAACTTCGATATCGCCAGTGAGTTGTGGAAGTCAACGGAAAATATTGCAGTTCGGCTATTTCATAATTAGGCACATCGAGAGAACGGAGAACTGCGATTGGCAAGCTTCACAGACACACAAAGGTTCACATTAGACAGGCGGCCAATCGCAATGCTTCGTTCTCGCGATATATTTACGTTACGAATTCGAATGTTTTTCATTTCACAGCAGTTTACTGATATGACAGTCTCTGTGGTATAGCGGTAGGTAATGAACGCAACTTCTATGCAGGGGGCATTACTGCATTTACGCCAATAGGTTGTGGGGGTCAGATGGCAGTCTTTTTGAAAATGTTGATGTTCAGCCAAACACGCAATTCAACTGGACGAAGCGGACCCTGGACTCAGAATTGAAAGCCTCCAATGCGACTCGATTAACGCCAGGGGGCTGATGATCTTCAGTTGTACCGGCTTACTAGTGAAATAGGCTAACACCCGTATTCACAAACAATACTGTGAGGTCTCATAGTGTGCTCGAGCGCATAGGGCTGGTAAAATTAATTCATAAATATCACGGAGCAGTATCTAACGCAGTGCGTTCCCTCAACGAAGTATTACTTAAGTGTTGTCTATGAATAAAAAGGCTTGCCAAAACGAACGCACTGAGAATTTGTCGTTCTTTGCACAGTTTTGGTAGTATACGCATAGCGAAGTATTGTTTGTGAATACGGGTGTTAGTCCCGAAGTCCTTGGTATCGTCCCATACACCTAAAGATTGCTTAAACACTCAATCAAATTGGACCAGCCGTTTTGAAGTTGATACACACATTGATACAACAATACACAGTAATAATAAAGACAAATGTTTTAACTTTTTTTACTCAGTGTAAAACAACATATTTCAAATGACATAATGCATTATTTACCCTATTGTGTTGCCAGTAGTGATATACATCTTGTAAATTAGACAAAAAGTAATGCTAGTGTTACCACTACAAAAAATATACACAATAGTTTTAATCTCTGCTACTAAGCACTTTATTTTTTTACTAACTGACTTGTTTAGTCACAAAGTGAAACTATTAGGAACCATTTTTTGTTAATGTTAAGAGCGGATTGTTTTTGTGTATGAAATATTTCTACGCTACACGTTTTAGTGAATGATGTTTCTAAATAATATAATCATTATTGGGGTTTATTGGACCCCACCAGCAGTGATTTTTATATAGCTAAAGTCCCTGTTGCCATGCGAACATCTATGGCAGTCGTTACGGGTAGTTGAGCCCTAAAAAGTTCAACAACAACGGTCTAAATGCAATACTTCGATATCGCCTAATGTCACCATTGGGTTGTGGAGTTCAGATGGCAGTCGATTTACGGAAAATATTGAAGTCCAGTAAAATCCGCAGTTAAGACTGGTAAAGCGGATCCCAGAAGTTATAAGATGTAACAGGCTTAGGCTCGCGGCTACACCCGCGTAGAATTTTGGTTCCATTCATCCCTGATAGTAGCGTCATTGATAATATTATATAGCCTAGGTAAGGACCTCATAATGTAGCTTACTAATGGCGAAAGAATTTTTGAAATAGGTCCAGTAGCTTTTGAGCTTTTTCGTTACATACAAAAATACAAATCTTACATCTTTATAAGATTCCGCGAAAAAAATCTCGCCTGGATATCCTTGCGGACGAAGTTGCGGGCATACCTAGTTAGAAAAAAATAAATTCCAGTTTGAAAAATAAGCTCAGTCAATAATAAGCCAAGATTCACCTCACCTCGCCTGACAATGAAGGCAGTCTCAGGAAATAGGATCATTATTATAGACACCAACAATATTACAATGGTTGCCCTCAGCTTGACGGCCTCATCACATACATTTTCACGCTCCGCTTAAAGGACCCGGGACTATAGGTAGAAGGCAACATTACATAGGGACATATAAAACCTAGGAATTTTAAACCTAGATACAGTACAGCCCGCACCGAGTGCTAGGTACCGTTATACCAACCCGGCTAGCGTTTACTGGCGACATAAGTAGTTTATACAACTAAGAGGGCGACATGACAGTTAGATTCGCGCCCTTTTTGTATCGAATACCACACCACAGATTATATAGAGACGGAAAACACAGATTACCCAATCGTTGGTCTTAAACTAAGGATAGCTTGTAATATGACAAGCTATTCTTAGTTTGAGTTTATATAGCGCTGTGTAGAAAATCCTGCCCCCTTAGACAAGTGGCAATTCACTGGCATATTGCAGAATACAATGATGAATGTATGAGATTTGACGTGTACGATATAGGTACGTTGCCGTATAAGTAGCCGCGTGGTTCCCGGCAGAGTACAATTTGGGCCACCCCATCTCCTCCCATGCGGTGTCGTACAAGGCGACTAAGGAATAGGGCTGTTTAACATCAGGCAGATATATACAGCCCAGACTCAGCCTATACATGGCTCGAGTCAACAACAGTGCCCGAAAAACAGCAATAGGCTCACCCCCTATTACGTGGGACCTAATACAATGATTGGTGAAATGTGGGTGTTAATTCACCTCTACCTAATCCTCCGGGATAAAGGCGTGATTGTATGTATGTATGTTTGATATACACCACTGTCTTAAACGTCAAAATACGTTTGTGTAATGGTACTATTTTTTCCGTAAAGCAACTGCCATCTGCGCTCTACAATCCACTGGTGACAACGAAGTTCTACAGATAAACCTGGGAGGCTACCATCCGAAATTACGGTTCTTATACACGAACGAAACACATAGCATTTAGCTATGTAGATACCATGAAGTCACTTATGATAGAATTAATAGATTTTCTTCCGTTATGGTTCAAACTGAACCGAAGTATCACGTGCCGTCTTAAGATCCGTTTTCGGGACCGATACAGGGGACGCTGCCACTGTGTTGGAAAGGTTCCATGTCTCAAAAGTTGATCGCTCGTTTATGTTGCGTGTGTAATAAGTTCCCTGTCACCTACATAGCTTGCTAACGGCACTACCCACCATCCTATTAAACCAAGTTAATCACTTCTATTTACACGGCCTTATGGTCCGCCGACCTCGGTTAAGTGGACTGAGGTTAACGGTACCCACGGTTACTTTTAAACCTGGATTTAATCACGACATCTATTGACGTTCCTATTGGGTTACTAACACCCTTGGGGTTGAAGCCAACCTTGAGGGAATCCATCTTCACACGTTGCGATTGAAAGCAGTACGCACAGTTAGGTATGTAAGGAACTTCATTCCCCGCACGGTTAAACTGTAGAATGAACTCCCTGCCGTGTATTGTTACCCAAAATCGGACTGCAAGAACATGAGTCTTGCAGTCTTGGTCTTGGTCTTGCAGTTTTGCAAGACCAAGACCAAGAGCAGGGGTATCGGTGCAAGACCAAGACCAAGACTGGCTCAAGTCTCGTCTTGGTCCTGGTCTTGCAGTTTTGCAAGACCAAGAGCAGGGGTATCGGTGCAAGACCAAGACCAAGACTGGCTCAAGTCTCGTCTTGGTCCTGGTCTTGCAGTTTTGCAAGACCAAGAGCAGGGGTATCGGTGCAAGACCAAGACCAAGACTGGCTCAAGTCTCGTCTTGGTCCTGGTCTTGCAGTTTTGCAAGACCAAGAGCAGGGGTATCGGTGCAAGACCAAGAACAAGACTGGCTCAAGTCTCGTCTTAGTCTTGGTCTTGCAGTTTTGCAAGACCAAGACCAAGAGCAGGGGTATCGGTGCAAGACCAAGACCAAGACTGGCTCAAGTCTCGTCTTGGTTTTGTAATGGGCAACACTTACTGCCGTGGGTTTTCCAAGCGACTACAGTATGTGGTTTCTCAAGAAAGGCATTAGAAGGTTCCTACGGGGTCGGCAGTGCGAGTGTGACACCCCTGGTGTTGCATACATCCATAGGCCACGGTAACCACTTTTCGTCAGGTGGGCCGTGTGCTTGTCTGCCATCTAAGTGGTATAAAAAAGGTGCAGGTTTTCCTCTCAAGGTATAGGCAAGCGTCTAAAAATGTATTACTGTCAACTTGTTCTCAACAACGTGACGTCATTAAATGTACAGCATGCGAAATTAAAATCTCACCGCGGTTGTCGAGTGCGTTCGATCGTTCGTAACGTTCTAATAGCATGTAAATAAATAAATAAATACATATTGTAGGAAATTCTACACAACGCTATATAGACCAAAAGTAAGCATAGTTTAACTAGCTTATGTTATGGGTTCTAGAATACGGATAAACATACTTTGATACATTTTTTTTTCGTAAATACATACATATTATATGTACATAGAAACATTCAGACCAATGCAAATATCCATATTCATGCATACAAATATTTGCACTGAGCGGGGATCGAACCCGTGCCTTCTGCGTAGCAGCCGCATTTACTACCGCTACGCCACAGAGGCAGTCAAAACGAGCAAAATGTGCCTGTAGCAGTTAGCAGTGGACTTGTACTATTATACTAATTGATTGATTAAATTGGCACAAAAAGTCTAGTTTATCAGCTTTTTATTACAGGAAGTAGGTACTTGACAAACCTTGAAATTAGACAAGGTTCTAATGCGTGCGTTTCTATTCACCAAGTTTACGTAAAATAATTAAGTTTCGTACACTTACGTGCGTGCAAATAATAACTTCAAAATGGCGGTTTTGGGTCGAGAGGTGGTTTCGACACACCAAAAACTGGTTACCATAGGTAATTAGGTACTATTTTTTTTTGCTGAGAACTTGCTGCCCTGCTTCGAAGGTGATTGATAGATTCGGCCGGTAATAGCAGTTATGCAATATCGTTTTCGCGTAGTTAATTTCTTGCAATTTAAGTATTTTTAACGGAGTTTATACTGATTTCTTTTACTGTTTATTATCTACTAGCTTTTGCCCGCGGCTCCGCTCGCGTGGATGTCGGTTATCGAGACCAAACATAGCCTATGTCCTTTCTCAAGGTCTAATCTACCCTTATATCAAATTTCATCAAAATCGGTTCAGTGGTTTAGGCGTGAAAGCGTAACAGACAGACAGACAGAGTTACTTTCGTATTTATAATATTAGTATGCATATGGATGGATTCCATTCTTGAAGTTTCGGTTGCTCTCCATGGGGAGGGTTGAAGTTTAATTCAGGCGGCAAACGGGGTGGAGCAGAATAGGGCCACCCCATATCTTCCCGTGGGTGTCGTAGAAGGTGTCTAAGGGATAGTATAACCCGCGCCCCGTATCTTGGACCTAAAATGTGCTCAAAATGTGCATTATACGCGCAGTACTCATTTCTTGGGTATCTTTTGAGGATAGCACGGGATTGTACTTCGGTAGACGGACTCAAATTCACCAAGCATAGACTATTACAAAGCAATTCGCGGGCGCCAGAGCCTCGTATGTCTTACGATTCACGGTCCAAGATACGTGGCGCGGGTTATACGATTCTCTATCCAACAGTAAACATATAGCCTGTGAAAAATTGCACGCATGATGGTAATTGCTTTGCTCTCTGAGAGACCGATAAACTCAGTTGTTAAAATGTGGGTGTTAAGACACCTCTGCCTACCCTCTTTACAAGCGAGAGTCGAGACAAACTAGAATAAGCTGATGACTGGAAACATTTCGCTATCACACTATCAAACAAAACTTTCGCCGCATCGTGCAGATATACTAGACATGTAGGATTCGCAATGTACGCAGTCCATATCTCAGTTTCATCGCGTCGTAAAGTTAAGTGTGTGTTTACAGCAGGCAGTGGATAGCAATCGGATGTAATCTTACAGGTATCGTCGTATAACGGCTTTCACGCAGACAGGTTTAGTGAATATGCCCGTTTTTTATGGAAGTTTTTTGATGTCATCTTTTTCTTGTTATTTTTTGCACTTTCGTGTTTCAGAGGGTGTGCGAAATTTAGTGACGCCAACTAATAATATCAAACACAAGTTAAAGTCATTCTACCTAAGTAATAACTGTAATATGTAACTAACTTTATGGCGATCTAGATTTAAGGACTAACTTACGGCATCTACTATAAACCTTCGTGGTTTAAGGAATGCTCAAATACCTACCATGTAATTATGTAATCTTTAATCATGAAAAAAAAAAAAAAAAAAAACAACGACTCTTGTCCAGTGGTTGGCCAATAACTAGACCAGGGAGGTCATCTGGCAGTTGCTCCCAATGAATAAAATATCCATATCCATACTAATATTATAAATGCGAAAGTAACTCTGTCTGTTTGTTACGCTTTCACACTCGAACCACTGAACCGATTTTAATGAAATTTGGTACAGGGGTACATTAGATCTTGAGAAAGGACATAGGCTATGTTTGGTCGAGATAATCGACATCCACGCGGGCGGAGCCACGGGCAAAAGCTAGTCATATATAAGCGGACCCCGAACTTTAAACTATCGAAGAAGAAGCAGAAGAATGATGATGATTTTTTATCTAAAGCTTGCAGTTTAGAGCCCGGATTTGGTTCTCCTATGCTTTCACTTTTACGGGAGCCAGTCACTGTCTCTCTAACAGCGAAGGCGAAGAGGCAACCCTGAGAGCTTTCGCCTTTTATCAGCAGGTATACTGGCTAGCATGTCTGGTTGATTTGTACATTGACGTTTTTAGTGGAGTCCTGAAACACATTACTCTACTATTTAGTGAAATTTTAAAGCACTTATTATGCTAACTTTATAAATCGGTTAAAATTAGTAGCCTATTAATGGACTGCTGAGACGAGGTCTCGGGTTCGATCCCAGGTTTTACCATGGCACACACCAATGACTTTTCGATGCTTTTCGAAGTTATGTGTGTATTTATTATTTATCGCAGGTTTATAAGTGCCCGGTTAATGGCAATAGGCTCGCCACCTATTACGTTGGGACCTAATCATAAACGGTGAAATGTGAGTGCTAGCACCTCTGCCTACCCCTTCGGGGATATAGGCGTCAGTTTATGTTTATGTTTGAAAAAGCGATCAGAGCATTCCCGCTATAAGGGACTAGTAGCGAGTTCGAGTCCGATCTGAATCGTTTCACTTTTTACCCGACTGCGCCAGCGAGAGGGTAATGTGTTTCGCGCGTATGTATGTATGTATGTATGTGTCTATGTATGTATGTAGTTTTCTTTGTTCCCCTCTACAGGCCTAACCCCTAGACGGATTTCGATGAATGGGGTCTTAAATGAAAGGTATTCATCTCCCGAGTGTCATAGGGTACATAAAATTCCAACAAAAACTATACCGTAGATTTTTGATGCTGAAATATGTGTTGGCAAAAATTTTTTTTGATTCAAATTTATCGAGTAGGGTATTAAAATGAAGAGAATTAAAAGGAGATTACAAAAATATATGGATGTCATATCCTAACTAAAAAGGTTAAAATAAAATTAATTATTAAAAAATAAAAAAACCCGACTGCTGTCTAAAAGATTGAAACAAGCTTGATAGCAGGCGGTACCCATTAAATTTCTTTCGGTTAATGATTGGCAAGTGGGTACCGCCTGATATCAAGCTTGTTTCAATCTTTTAGACAGCAGTCGGGTTTTTTTATTTTTTAATAATTAATTTTTCCAATCTTTATCGACATTATTCTACGTTGATTTTATAGGTTGTATTTATAAAGCCTTCACTTAGTTACCGCTCAAGGCCAAGACATCGGAAATAGTTTAGATACAGTATCTTCATTTATATTTTGTGATAGATACAGAATCTATTAATTAATGAACTGATAATATCCTTCGAGTTATCACGTTGAATCTTGATTGTGGAAATGATAGATTTAACGCAGGATATGAAAAAAAAACACATGATTGGAGTAGGTATCCGGTACTGAAGAAGATACGTAGTTTGCATAGTCCTATCCTATTTCCTGCCATTGACAAATGCTGGTATTTTCAAAAGTAACCCGGTGCAAAAAAATACCTTGGTCTAGTTTGTAAGAAACCATGTAACCTATTAGGAAGCCGGCAGGAAACGAGTTAGACTCTAGTCTGGAATAACATAGTAGTATTTTATACTGGAATAGGTTCCAATGGATTGCGGGAATGGTATCAAAATTTCATAGATAAAATCAATAATGTGACAGCCTCCGTGGCGTAGCGGTAGTGAACGCGGCCGCTACGCAGGAGGCGCGGGTTCGATCCCCGCTCAGTGCAAATATTTGTGTGAATGAAATATGAGTATTTGCATTGGTCTGGTCGTGCCTCCGAGGGCACGTTAAGCCATGAGAACATCTATGGCAGTCGTTACGGGTAGTTGGAGCCCTCAAAAGTCCAAAAACAACGGTCTAACTGCAAAGCTTCTTATCGCCTAATGTTAACATTGGGTTGTGGAGGTCAGATGACAATCGCTTCACGGAAAATATCGAGGTCTAGCCAAATCCGTGGTTAAGACTGGTAAAAGCGGACCCCAGACTCCGAGCTGAAAGCTTCGGATGCGACTGGGAATTAACGCTAGGAGGAAGAAGAAAATCAATAATGTATAATAATAGCTTCCACCAAGTGCCATCAATCAACAGTATGAATAGATAAAATAAAGTGTATTTTTAAATTCAATCATTACACCGCTTGCCACAGGCAGGGAATGCATCTTCACACGCAGCAACCGGAAGCGCTGCGCACAGCGAGGTATGAAAGAAACTCCATTTCGCGCACGCTCTACCTTTGGAATAGGCTCCCTGCTGTAGCTTTTCTAGGCGACTACAATATGAGGTTCTTCAAGAAGGGCATTAGAAGGTCCTCACAGCGTCGACAGCGTGAAGTGACGCCTCTCGTGTTGCATACATCCATAGGCCACGGTTACCACTTCCCATCAGGTGGGCCATGTGCTTCTCTACCATCTAAGTGCCATAAAAAAGTAGTGATGTACTATCGAATCTCTCTAATAAAAGTAGAAGGCGTCAATATCTCTGATCTGAAATCACGCACAAAGAATGTACTGACATCTACCAATTACATCGACATATTTCCACCCTGAAGCAATAATTACAACACTAGTGCTATCATTATTAACAAAAGATGTACAGCGATCGGTGGTTAAAGGGTCACTGACCTTTTAAAACGTAGGAAGCGTTTTTAGCGCCTCGGGCCGAAATAGTGATGTGCAATTAGATCAGTTGATTGCGATTATCGGTACTACTCGATTTAAATTAGTTGCTTGGAATTTAGTGTTTTTTGTTGTTTAATGTTAACTGTTTTATAGTAGAGAAATGTTGTAATTTTTTGTAGGTACTGACTAGTGGGTATGAGCAAACGTTGGTCTGCCGCATAAAAGCAGTCTTTTTGCAGTGTCCCATAATAAATAACTACATTTTTCCGCGGCTTTCACATCAGAGCTTAAGGTCCGCCGATATTCATAATCATAATCATAAATTCATAATCATAAAAAAATAACGGATACTCAAAACAATACATGGTAAATATCCCGATTGTTCTTATAGCAATTTAAAAAAAAAATCTTACAGCGCTTCGGGTCCAATTTTCTTTAACACAAACCTTGTTCTGACAATTGCGAATGCAACGAGAAAAGAGCCAGATCGGTACAACCATGCACAAGTGATATTCGAGTAAACTTTTTAATTATGTTAAACTATTGAAAGAAATTTAGAAGCATTTATAATGCTGATTGTTCAAATTGATTAACAAAGAGAA
Source organism: Eilema depressum (assembly GCA_914767945.1). Classification (NCBI taxonomy): domain Eukaryota; kingdom Metazoa; phylum Arthropoda; class Insecta; order Lepidoptera; family Erebidae; genus Eilema; species Eilema depressum. The sequence continues at coordinate 16,821,354 of OU612032.1, forward strand.
GCCTGAAGTCGATTCTCTTTTCTCTTTGTAAATCGATATGTTAAACTAGCTGACAAACATCCAAATATACAAACATTTTCACAAACTTTCACATTCATAATGTTGGTTGGAATTAGTAGGAAGTAAAATATGTTGATGGCCTTTCAGGTAAGGGTCCTCTTCACCGTTGTTTAAACTCTAACGGGTATATTATAAAATTGTACGTTTATCCTCGCCATTCGCGCTAGGATTTATTCATAGTTGCAAGATTGTAACTAGGGTTGCCAATTTTAATTTTAAACACTAAAGAAATTCAAACAATAAAGATAAAAAAAATATTTTTCATATAGCGTATTCATTCTTTCAGTTCATTGATTTTTATGTTTGTTCTAAATATGAAAGAAAATTGTTATAGTAGTAAAATCTGTTTGAAATCAACTGAGAATGACATCAATCGCTATACCATTTTTGCATGAACAATGGAAATGACATGGTGTTGATCAAAACACTGGATATGATCCGCCTGTATGATTCACTAAAACTCCTAGGATAGCATATTATCAGCAAGAATATAAAAATGTTGGTAACCCCTTACTAACTAGCAAACCCCGTACTTGATACCCATGACAATGCCATAAAAAAGTTAGCGGCTTATGCTCATGTCATTGACATTTAGTATAAAAAAAGCAACAAACCAATATGGCGGATGCTAAAACTTCCTTTTTTAAATGGCAATGAGTCATCGCATTCACGTATTCCTGTGGTTGGAGATGGCTTGTGGTTTTGAAGAAAATCTTGGAATATAACATTACAAACACGATTAAATGATATCGACAAAAAATGAAGCACTTTGAGGATAAATATCCTCTCTGAATGTTATAAAACAGGCAACATTTGTTTGTAAAAACCGGAAGATGGATCTCGGACTACGCGGTCTCCGAGAGTCTTGGACTTGGGACGCAATTTAATTTGAATTTGAAGACTCAATCATTACAAGGGTCTGGTTTTCAAGACTACATAATTAAAATTTAAACTAATGGAAATCACCTTGCATTTCCAATTGTTTATATTTCAAGTTACCAAAAGTACAATTTGACAAGTAATACAAGGTGATTGAGGGATAGGACTGTTTAACATCAGACAGATATACACAGGCCAGACTCAGCCTCAGATGTATGGCTCGAGTCAACAATAATGCTCGGAATACGGCAATAAGCTCACCCCCTATTACGTGGGACCTAATACAATAATGAAATGTGGTGAATTGTGGGTGTTCAATTCACCTCTGCTAAACCCTCAGGGGATAAAGGCGTGATTATTGTATGTATGCTCCAAGTTTCAATCCTAAGAATTGGTAAAGTTGTCCTCAAAAATAGCTGAACAAATAATTCAAGTTACGCCTGGTTAGTTTTAATAAGGCACTTCCTTATTAAAACTTCTTTTATATGTATTAACTATTACGAACAAAATAATAGTTTTATATTATTATATTGTCTGTACTATGATAGTCTCTTATACAACCTTTCATATAATGATCCACAGTTCATTTACGATACTTACTTTGCAGTGCAAAAAAATCAATTCAATTCTTAAGATTAGGCGTCCTGGGGCCGTAACTAATTTAAAATCACGAAAATAGGCAGTTTGCAATAATATATCATCATTATCATCATCATCATCACATCAAGTCCCGTTCGGAATAATATGTACAAAAGACATTAATTTATTTATTGCAGTTACAATTTGTTCACTATGTTTCGACTGAATTTCAAGAGTGGTAGATATCGCAGTTTAGGTCCTGTGGTCCGTTTTCAAAACGTGTGATTTTAAAACTAATGAAAGCTTGAACAAGTAACATTAATGAAAACACAATTATTTATAAGCGAGTTGATAACCTCACGAAAACTTAGGTAATTTTTTTTCCAAATCATACTGAATACCAAAGTCATTTTGCGCTTTTATTTCTAATCGAATTACAATCGCGCTTATTAAATCGGACCCTTGAATCGATAAAAAAATAGTCGATTTATTTTTCAAACGTCCCATCCCTAGTCAAAGACTTAAGTGTTTGTATGCTAATAGTCCTTATCTATGGTCGTCGACCCCGCGATAAGGGACTGCTAACCATAAATAGGAGTTAGCGTGAATTGAATTTTAATTGGCTCCAGTGTATGGATATAAGTGTTTTTGATTTAAAAGGCGTAGCTTTTATCTAGAATTGGATCAGTTAAGTTATGGCCTAATGCCTATTGAGTTATGGATTTACTGCTTTAGCCCCATATCTTGAATTTTAATATAAAATTCGCGTACATTTATAAATAAATAAACATTGTATAACACTATACGCTATCTAAACACAAAGTAAGCTTAACTTACGTTATTTTTAAACTATCGCGGTTTAAACTCATAGTTTTAGTCATGACGACGGGTATAATATCTACTAATTAATTCCATAAAGCGAAAAGTTAACACTACTGACGGTGGAGGTGAGTGCTGATGCATCACAAGGTGGCCACCCTAAACCTACATCTGGGTCGCGAGTCCCAGTTGCCGTCACGGTGTTCCTCTCTGTATCACGCTATGGACCTGGCGACCACACGGTGAATCCATGGAGTGTTGAGAATCGGATCTCTATATGCATAGCTTGTGTTGTAAATTTAAACTATCATGGTTACTCACATTACTATTAGAGGTATCGGGATATTCATATCCATACTCCATACTAATATTATAAATGCGAAAGTAACTATGTCTGTCTGTCTGTCTGTCTGTCTGTCTATCTGTCTGTCTGTCTGTCTGTCTGTCTGTTACGCTTTCACGCCTAAACCACTGAACCGATTTTGATGAAATTTGGTATAAGGTTAGAGTAGACCTTGAGAAAGGACATAGGCTATGTTTGGTCGCGATAACCGACATCCACGCGGGCGGACCCGCGGGCAAAAGCTAGTATACCATATATTGTTTGGAGTTACAAATATTACGGCGATGTTGCAAGCACTCTCGAACTTGAAACAATACATGGTAAATATCCTGATATATCTAATAGTAATAGTAGTCGAAAGTTTTTCTTCTACATCACATCACAGAGATGGTCACCTATGTAGCTGACTGTATGTTTATTGTTTACTAGCTGACCCCGCCATCTTCGTACCGCCTAACAGTAATTCTTTTTTTTTTCAATTTTTCTCTCCGTAAGAACCATCCCCGTACTTTAAGGAATGTTCTAAAAAAATAATTAGCGAAATCGGTCCAGCCGTTCACGCGTGATGGCGTGACCAAGGGAAATAGGGATTCATTTTTATAGGTATATAGAGATTCTAACCTCATCTAAAATTAACCACGAATATAATATTCGCAAAACGTGCAAATAAACTAACGATATGTTTTATTTTTGTTGCAGATCTTCCAAGAAAACATCAATATTCATTATAAGGTAAACATTACAATATTCTTTATTGATATAATTGCGTCATAAACATTAATTTTTAATATTTGAATGATACAAAAATTGCTAAACTGTATTTCTCACATCAATCAAGTAATTAGCTTACAATATGAGGTTCTGCAAGAAGGGCATTAGGATTCTTATAAAACGGAGCCGCGTGGTTCCCGGCAGAGTAGAACTTGGGCCACCCCATCTCCTCCACGATAAGACTGTTTAGCATCATATAGATATATACAGCCCAGACTCAGGCTCTCAGGCACATGGCTCGAGTCAGCAATAGTGCCCTGAGTACGACAATAGGATCACCCTTTATTACATGGGACCGAATACAATGATTGGTGAAATGTGGGTGTTAATTCACCTCTGCCTAACCCTCCGGGGATAAAGGCGTGATTATATTGTATGTAAAACGGAGAGCTGTATAGCCTGTTCTTTCAACTGTGATAAAAATGTCTTTCAGTGACATTGCAATTGTTTTAGGAACAAACAAAAACATGACAGTATCATTTCGTAGTCATTAAGACACTATTTTAACAGCCCAAATTATAGACTTGTGAACAACAAATTGCCAATCTTGATGAATACAGTTAGAGGATTAGAAGTCGACGATCTTATGTGGGGTTTCCTCTCGGGATTGGGGGTTAGACGGTTAAGCTAAATCAATACAAATAGTAGGAGAGCGAAGCCCATACAAATGTAAGCTCCGGGTGCAACCGGGACCAATACTACGGTGATGATGAGTATCTTTTTAATATAACAATAAGTTAGACTGGTAAAGCGGACCCAGACTCCGAGGTGAAATCTGCGGATAAAACTGGCTAGGATGAAGAAGAATAATATTAACGGAAATCATATATTATATACATAGCTTTGAAGCAAGCAAGCCGATGGCCGTTGGAGCAAACGAGTCCTAGAGTGGAGACCGCGCGTAGGAAAACGGAAGGTGGGACATCCCCTAGCCAGGTGGACCGATGACCTGCGAAAGGTGGCTGGGACGGACTGGATGCGGAAGGCGGAGGATCGGCAAACGTGGCGCACATTGGGAGAGGCCTATGTCCAGCAGTGGACTGCAGTAGGCTAATTGATTGATAGCTTTGAAGTGCCTACGGAACGTAAAAATTTAAAAGTTAGTTATATATTAAATATCTGCATTCAGGAAAATTTTTAATGACGTCATTCCCCTTTTTCGCGCTATGAGAAACTAATCAATCTATTTTCAGCCAGGGACGGAAGTTGCACGTTCTGACTTAACACATAATCGAATTAGTTATTCATATTTAGAACTTCCTGTTCTATTATTTCATTATTCAAGATCGGAACTAATCGATGATTCAAATTTAGAATTAGAACCACAGATAAAATATTATAAATATAAAAAACCGCGAATTTATATAGGCAACCTTATTCGCGGTTTAAAAATAATTGCAGACTTTTTTCGGTGTTGTTTTTTTATATAGGACACGTCAATTTGACTTCATCTCACCTGATGGTAAGCTGAAAGCTAAGTCTCGGATAAGAGGGTCCCCATTATAGACACGTACTATGTTACAATAGTGGCACTCAGCTTGATGACCTCATCAGATGCTTTTTCACGCCCCGCTTAAAGGGTCCGGGACTGTTATTTTATTAAGACTTGATCATACAGAGTCAAACTGATGAAGCAAATAAAAAAAAAGAAATGGTTTTATAATCCGGGTCTACTCATGAGACAACTTATACAAACACGCTGCTTTTAAACTTAAATTTTCGCTCCCAGTTAATAGACGTTGAGTCTATTGCTGTAAAGCAATTACTGTATGTTTATTGTCGAATGAAGAGCACCCTTTTCCCATAGTCGTCTTCTGCTACACCTACAGGAAAAGGTGGGAACTGGGAAGTGGTATTATACACTGAACGAGAGTCAAACCGGCGACCTCTGACATAGTAATCTTCGCAAAGCAACTTAAATCATAGACAGTACAATCGAAAGCCTAAAGTGGAAATGACGTCATTCGTCCGCTGTCGGAAGTTGCACCATCTTGTTCGCACAGAATATATCTATTAGATTGCGTCACAGACAAGTAAACATTTGATTAATAGTTCATTCATGTTCATCGTTCGTGATGTACGATGATTGAAATGAGCGAAACGATTCAATTAAACTTTCTTTTGTAGTTAATTGAGATGTTTATGGAAATTACGAATTTGTAAGGAGTGAGTTCACGTAGATGTTATTAAACTAAGCGTGACTTAACTAGATTTTAATATGGTTTCTAGAATGCGGATAAATCGACGGGTGCAAAGTAAATAAAGTCAACTACAAATTCACGATTTTCTTTTTATTGCATTTTCGTACTAATCAAATAAGACTCCACAACCTGGCATATTTGGTTTTGAAGATTTCATTATATTTCAGTAAATTTTCAAAAGTATAAAAAGCCATCTACACTCAATCTTGCAAATAGTACGAAGTTAATGCGACCAAGTAACGTTGGTCGTTTTTGCGCGGGGCGCGGGGCGGACTCCGAGCGTACACAAAATGTCATCTGCCAGTTGACTCTTTCTACTTCGCGGTCACTATAGATGTTATGATTTACATCGGTTAACTTTATACAAAATATTTATCACGTAGTAGGATTTTCTGTTTAATAAACGACTTTATAAAAAACAGGCTAAGAGTATTATGACTGCAATTAATATTCGCATGATGATTTTGGACTAATAAGCCAAATTACCAAAATTTGTTCGATTTTCGCTGTTTATCTCAGTAATTAAAAGCATATTCTAATAATGTTTTATTAATATTCTGTTAATTCGTTTTATTTGTGATTTGTACTTTTTGTTTTAAGTATATTTTGGGTTAATGATTTCTTATATTTACGCGAATGTTACTCATTGAAATTAAACAACTTTAACAGTTTTATCGCGAAGTTTATTTATACTTACCCTCATACGCCGAGATAAGTATTGTACTGACATCAAGTCGTTTGACACCTTAGTCTTGCCCGCGACCATGGAGGCTGTAAAGGCTCCGAAACGTCGGGAATAAAATAAAGTTCACGATAAAACCGTTAAAGTTGTTTAATTTCAATATATTTTGTGTTTGTCTTTACAGAAAATTCAGCTTCAGATTATCAAGAAAATAACTACAGTTTACCGAATATAAGTACTGGGTGAAGTAAGAATATTAAAGTAATATATTTTAAAACTAAAACTAATAATATAATAATGCGTCGTGGAATTCCTCCGCATCGCATGTCTCTTGTGGTAACCAGAAGACTGGCAGCATTGCCACGTAGAATGGCAATGCTTATTCTCTGACCTAAAAAGAGGCCAGCCTTCTGGTCACAAGAAGCGTCGACCATACGTTTCGCAATCTCCCTGAAGAGATTGCAGGCGCTCGGACCCCATGACCCCAACGTTTCGACTCCAAACGGCACAAATTCATGATCTCCGATGAGATTGGAGTATTTGCACCGTTTAAAAGCCTCTGCAGAAGCAGCATCGGCACAGCCAGCCGTGCCAGGTACATGGGTAGGGGCAACGGTATCGACGCATGTTGCATCCCACACTAGAGCCCTACCCATTTTCCATGGCATTACTGACATACCATCCAGTCTCTTGCCATCGTCGCGCGCCAGACCGTTTGGTTCAAGCACAGCTGGCACACCGGCGGTGACAAGAGCACGGCGGATTATGTTATTGAGGCTGGCATGCCGTGGAATTCGCCCAGCACTCCTGCAGCACGACAGGCCATGGTGACCGAGTCTGTCGACGGCTTCTTCACAACGGCATTGATGCGGAGAAACACACGGTGCACCTAAACGTAGGCATGTGGCGATGCGGAAGGTAGTGTCATCTAACATAGTCCCTACGTTAGATGACGGAAGAGCTTGTGGCCAAAGACCTGATTCCCACACTCCAACCGCCAGTAAACGGGCACGCTCAGCAGCATTAGTACGGTACATGTGTTAAGTAAATTTTGTCTTACTAAGCTGCAGAGCGGCCCGTCCCACCGACGCTGTGCGAAAAGGTTCTCTGGGAGATCGGTGTTTGGACATGCAATTTGCCAAACGTCAGTCTTACACAATACTTCAGAATTAACTAGTGTAGGTGCAAGGATTTTCCTAGTTAATTCTTCCGTACTGTGGACTGAAGACAGAAACGCTGGTAAGCTGAAATAATCGAAAATATCTTAAACAACTTGTTTAAGATATTTTTGATTTTACAAGAGTATCTAATTGTCATTAAAGGTTACTATTATGTTCTAGGTTTAAAATGTTAATTCTGAATGTGTACCAAATCATAATTAAATTAGTAAGAGGGTAAAAATATATTTTGATTCTGTGATTAAAATAAGACTGATCAAGTAAGCCAAAATATGTGCAATTGAAATAGAAGAAGATATTTTTTTTACGTTTTTGTTAATGTTAAAGATGGTAGTTTATGTTAACGTAATAATTTGATTATTTGTTATTAATAAAAAAATAAAATAAAAATTAAAGTATTTCATTTGACCTCATTAACCAAAAATAATTGTTATGAAAATACAAAGTATAAAAAGTTATCAGCAAAATTACGTTCTGTAGTGGATATTTTATAAGTATATATGAGCATGGTACTCTTAAAATTTTATTTATAAGTGGCCTGAGAACAATTGAGATCAGTAAAACAAAGAAAAAACTATTTATACACGATATTTAAAGTCCCGAGCATATACGACCAACTGGTAGTTGGCTCAGTTAGCGTTTTATAAAGTTCGTTGTAAAAACGGCTATCTGCAAAATCTCGTAAATTATTAATAAATTAGCTTAATTAACTTAATATAAAAATAAATAAAAGTATAAATAAATTATGATAAAATTTTCAGAAATATTGGCCCACTCATTAAGAAAATAATACACTTTTTCGATCTTTTCGCTCTCCTGTAAAGTTGCTATTATGCAGATGTCTCTTTTTACTTTGCACCCGTCGAAATAATATACTTAGATACATTTTTTGTTTTGTTGAAAAATACCCATTTTCATGCATACATAATATATATTTGCACTGAGCGGGGATCGAACCCGCGCCTCCTGCGTAGGGGCCGCATTCACAACCGCTACGCCACAGAGGCTGTCTGTGTACGAAAACTATTCTGGTGATAATCCGACTACGTACAAATCTGTGCACTCAACTGTGCAGTCTATAAAATACACTGTTCGCAATAAGTGCAATCACCGATCAATTATCTGCAGCATCCGAGATTATAGCAACAGACAAATTGCAGTCCACGTTGATCGATCGCCTCATAATTGTAACGTAGCGATCATAAACGGTGTTGTTAAGGCGATTCTGAGACCAAACGTCCTTGGGTAGAATTGTCTCTTTGCTGTAAAGAGCACTAAGATACTGATTTGTGAATACATACTTTTAGGTTATCGATCTTTTAGGGTAGCGATCATAAAAGGTGTTGTTAAGGCGATTCTGAGACCAAACGTCCTTGGGTAGAATTGTCTCTTTGCTGTAAAGAGCATTAAGATACTGATTTGTGAATACATACTTTTAGGTTATCGATCTTTTAGGGTAGCGGTCATAAATGGTGTTGTTAAGGCGATTCTGAGACCAAACGTCCTTGGGTAGAATTGTCTCTATGCTGTAAAGAGCATTAAGATACTGATTTGTGAATACATACTTTTAGGTTATCGATCTTTTAGGGTTTAGGGTAGCGATCATAAATGGTGTTGTTAAGGCGATTCTGAGACCAAACGTCCTTGGGTAAAATTGTCTCTTTGCTGTAAAGAGCATTATGATACTGATTTGTGAATACATACTTTTAGGTTATCGATCTCTTAGGGTAGCGATCATAAATGGTGTTGTTAAAGCGATTCTGAGACCAAACGTCCTTGGGTAGAATTGTCTCTTTGCTGTAAAGAGCAATAAGATACTGATTTGTGAATACATACTTTTAGGTTATCGATCTTTTAGGGTAGCGATCATAAACGGTGTTGTTAAGGCGACTCTGAGACCAAACGTCCCTGGGGAGAATGGTCTCTTTGCTGTAAAGAGCATTAAGATACTGATTTGTGAATACATACTTTTAGGTTATCGAAGAAAAAGTGAATCCAAGACGATACTTGAATTGTGACCATTTGCTTACGGGGGGAATGCTGTGATCAAGTTAGCTACATAAACACGTCTTGGATATTTGAAGTTCTCCTATCATACCTTTAGTTCTCATAATATTTTTCCTATATTGGGAGTATGATACAATGACGAACGTTGAGAGAGGCCTGTGTACAGCTGTGGATTGTAATAGGCTAATTGATAGATACATTTAGTTAAAAATGTATTTTATTCATATCAAGATAAAAAGTTGAATTGCGAACCCTCAAATTACAACCTCTCGTATAAAATATAGTCTACTAAAAACGTTTTACCCAGCGTTTACTCCGGGATGCGCCTTAATGTGCGAGCACAGCAAACGACTGTGCCGCAAAAAAACGCACCGTGCACCATCAATGCGTATAATTAGTGCAAGTTTTCCGCACAGCTTCCTACTTTCATTTAGTTGGAAACGTGTTAAAAACTACAATGGATGCGTTGCTATAATGTCTGACATAGAAGATGCATGATTGGTTTGAGTTCATTATCATTATCATTTCCCAGTTGCGTTTAAAATGTGTACTTTGGGGCCTGAGCCTTTATCGCCGGAGGGTTAGGCAGAGGTGAATTAACACCCACATTTCACCAATCATTGTATTAAGTCCCACGTCATAGGGGGTGAGCTCGTTGCCGTATTCCGGGCACCATATTGGGTATACTTTCCCGTAGTTAAAATAAATTATTTAACTGAGATTTTTAAATTAAGAATGGTAAAAGAGCGGTACAAGTTGCGTATGTTCTTATTATATCTTTATTATTTCTTTTTAATCACCCTCCCTAGTTATATTAAATATTGCACATTTAAGAATTATGCAATTTCACACAAGTTTTCATAGAATTTACCGTTTTCCCGTTTAGTAAAAAGTAACTAATTTGACTAGACAATCAATTTATCATTCTGGTCGCGTGTGAGGACCGGAACACAAACCAGAGACAAGCTAATTAAATTTGAATTTAACATTGCCGCCTTTTTGCTTTTCCGTAGGAAACCCATTGACTTAAAAAAATCACGTTTCCTGAGTGAGGCAGGAATAAAATTTTGAATTTCGAATTTGGAACGGGTTTATGGGCCATTAGAAACAATGCAAATGACGTTATTGTTTTTTTTTTTACTGGACTACGTACCAAGAAGGGATATGTTTTTACTTTTTAATATTCAGTCCGTCTATCTTGTGCTCCTTTTTAACCGAATTCAAAAAAGAGGAGGTTCTCAAGTCGAATGCTTTTTTCATAATGTCTTCAGATAGTCTTACCAACAAACCTCCCGTCCCATCAGTGTTGTCAAATTGACTTTAATCTCTATATATAAAAATGAATCCCTATTTCCCTTGGTCACGCCATCACGCGTGAACGGCTGGACTGATTTCGCTAATTCTTTTTTTAGAACATTCCTTGAAGTATGGGGATGGTTCTTACGGAGAAAAAAAGAATTGACTGTTAGGCGGTACGAAGTTCGCGGGGTCAGCTAGTTTGCAATAAAACAGTATGCATTTGACAGTGACAAGCGTAGTTCCCTTTTGAGGCACATGCTGTAACAAACATCTCGAATGATCGAAGTGAGCTCGATAGCTGAATCCGCGGTGATTGGTCAATTTCGCGAAATTGACAAATCACCGCGGATTCAGCTATCGAGCTCACTTCGATCATTCGAGATGCAAGTTACAGCATGTGCCTACAGATACGACACGGCTATATCCTCGTCTCAATTCAGCAGTCCGATTGCGAAAGTCCGCCCTACAGAATACCACGGCCATTATAACCTGACGTGTGTTTCCGGCGGTGAATAGGGTAGCCAGAGCTCACTAGAGAGTTTTTCTGCCGTCAGTGGGAAGACTGGAGACTTGTCCTTCTTCATCCTCTACACTGACGGCACAGAAACTGTTCTTACAGGGTCAGCAGCACGATTGTGACTCCCTTGGTGTTGCACACGTTCATAGGCTACGGTAATCACTTACCATCACTTTCCCGTGTCCTTGTCGGCCACCTAAGAAGTATAAAAAAAAGACGTGTGGCACTCGGGGACTGCCGCGGTAAAGCTATTGCGCAGCATTTTTTATGAACTTATGCAATTATAATAAATAATAATATAATTTGAATTTGAATTTGAATTTGAATTTGAATTTGAATTTGAATCTGAATCTGAATCTGAGTCTGAGTCTGAGTCTGAGTCTGAGTCTGAGTCTGAGTCTGAGTCTGAGTCTGAGTCTGAATTTGAGTTTGAGTTTGAATTTGAATTGGAATTTGAATTTGAAAACTAACAACTTATGCAATTATAATTACTTACGTTAAGCGGAGCTACTTCGGAGCAGCTCGGCTCGATTCGTGCGAGCTCGGCGTTGGCGGTGTTACCTTTTTTTCGTTACGGAATTTCTGGATTCGGTCTCCACGCGCAAGGCCCGCGATAGAAGCTATGCAATAGCTTAAAAATCCGATTTTAGCCATTCCACTGTATCGTTGATTCCTTTATTATAGCGCGACTTTTTCTAACGTCATCTTTATGACAGCTAAAGTCACGCTGTTCAAGTATCGGTCTTTTGGTCCATACAGCTTATACTAAACAACAAGTCATTGAATACGCATAGGTACATAAGAATATAAAAAAAAAGGTACATAAGAATATATGCGTACACGCATGTATTGTGGTTTTATAAGTAAAAGCTTCCGTTCGCAACGTGTTAATAGGCCATTGTTCCGTTCCGTCAGGCTTTACCTCGAATGTGAGTACAATTCCACTGCATTCGTTTGACTTAAAAAGGCGTATTGTTTTAAAAGTGAAGCCGGGGGCTCACGCATAGCGTCACGATTCGTTTTTCTTTTTCATAATACGTGTGTAGACGATAGTTTACGATTATTTATACAACGAACTAGCCAACCCGCCCCGGCTTCGCCTGCGGCACATTTCTAAGTCCCGCTACCTCCCGTTACCCCCCTTTCAGTCATTTATAGGCTCGCAAAGTATGAAAATCTGCCGGATTTGTTGACATTTATGGTTTATGCTCCGCTCCCTTATGTAGTAGCGTAATTTTTCTCTGCGTAAGAACCATCTTTGTACTTCAAGGTATATTCTAAGAAAAGAAATAGTGTAATCGGTCCAGCCGTTCACGCGTGATGACGTGACCAAGGGAAATAGGGATTCATTTCGAGTTATAGCTTACATTTAGGACGTGAAAGTGGCGGTACAATCGGTTTTTTATTCAAGGCCAAAGCTAACCTCACCCTCAAGTCGAAATGCATGTTGATTGATAGATAAAGTTATAGTGCAGGCTTTCCTCACGGAGTTGACGACAACCCACAATTGCTCCCGTAAAAGCCAAGATAAGCCACATCAAAAGAAATCATCTACTGAAACCGTCTTGCAACATTGTTGCTGTCTGTAATGGTGACCCTCTTTTCCGAGACTGCCTTCAGTGGCCTTACCATAAACCTTAAAACAGGTCAATAATTGAACTGCTGTCATTCTAACATCTGCAAATGTCACTTTGTAATGTCATATAAATATATAGGACTACAAAGGGATTACAAAGTGACATTTGCAGTTGGTAGAATGACAGCAGTTCAATTATTGACCTGTTTTAAGAGTTCATGGTATGGGCCCAGTTTACAATCAAGTGACATTATTGACATATCCTATATTTAAAAAAAGCTAACAGAAAGGTGTAAAGACTCTTTTACAGCTATTTTATGACAATAACATAATTGTATAATGACATAAACACTTGTCCCGCCAATTAAATCGTCCGTAGCCGTGATTACGTCACCGTTAGTATCGTAACTAACGGCTGCGCGGGCGCCGGGCGCAGTGACAACGTTATTAGCCAGTACCGTTAACACCGTTGTATAACTCTAGACTCGTATCTTGGACCTGAAATGTGCTCAAAAGGTGCCCTATACGCGCAGTACACATTTCTTGGGTGTCTTTTGAGGATAGCACTGGGTGCTACTGCGGTGGACGAACTTAAATTCACCAAGCATAGATTATAAAGCAATCCGCGGGCGCCAGAGCCTCGTTTGTCTTGCGATTAAGGTCCAAGATACGTGTCCGGAGTTATACCACCTCGTGATGGTAGAGGGAGCTTTTTTTTTAAGAAAGAGAGGCAAAATGCCTTCTTGGTTATTTTTTTTTATAGCCATGCAGAAACAAGTCATTTGCCTAGCCATTAAATAAATTAGGCTAAGGGCCTTAGTCAGCCAGTTTGTAAAATGTTGCACGTTCAGCTAACAGCCCAGGCAGTTAATTAAACGGCTAATTAAGCTAGCTGAATGCGACATATACATACTGTTCATAGAAAGTTAATATGTGTCGAGATTGTGAATAGCTATTGGCAAACATCGTGGTTTTCCCAAGCGACTACAATATGGGGTTCTTCAAGAAGGGCATTAGAAGGTTTCTTCAGGGTCGGCGGCGCGAGTGTGACGCCCCTGGTGTTGCATACGTCCATAGGCCTCTGTGACCGCTTCCCATCAGGTGGGCCGTGTGCTTGTCTGCTAACTAAGTGGTATAAAAAAAAAATACTCAGGCTATGCAAAACGTGTTACTAGATACATCCCAAGAGACCTATCTCTTGGGATGTAGTCCATATTTAAAAAAAAACTCGTAGAGGCAAGCCTCCGTTAGAGCCTCGCAATAAAAACTAACATATAATAATAATAATAAATAAATATTGTAGGACATTCTACACAACGCTATCTAGACCCAAAGTAAGCATAGCTTAACTAGCTTGTGTTATGGAATATAAACATAAGATAAGTTATCGATCTCAGGATACTCTTAGCAGCCGTTACATCATCACTACTTCCAATCTACTAAACATGTACGGTTCATTTAGTACTAGTAACTCGACTTCACCTAAGAGAGTGTTGTTATGTAACACCATATAACTATATAATATCGTTAGATCATAGTACACGCTTGACCGCAGACTCTCACTGGCCAATATCGAGGCTTTAATAGGTACACTTTAACCGAAGACCTAGTATTTTTGGCCATATAAATGCTATCATGTAAAGTTGCCATCTAGTGATGGAAATGCGAACTAATTTGGAATTATGATGCTGAATCGCGCTATCAAAGTTTTCACGATAACTAAAGTATTGTAAAGAATATCGTTGGATGGCGAGTCAGGTATATATAATAATAATCTTTTGTATTTAAGGAATTTTAGGGTTATTCCTCCACATATTATAGCGGCTTCATCGCAAGAACTAAGGTGAGGTGGGTCTATCGGACTCGAATATACTGAAACCGCATGGTATTTTGTCTAATCGGCCTGTGTGGGAATCTGGAAACATACTCTAATAAGCATAAATTATTTCAGATACGAGATTACGACAGATATCTCTTTCAAAAGTCCCGTATCGCTGGCTGTCCTTTAAAAGTACCTGAGCATAGTGAAAGGGTGGCAACTTTTTTTTAACTACATAATGGTTGATAAATATCTATTGTCGATGGTTACTTGGCGAAGTTTAGTGAACCTTTGCACTTCGTCCATGGAACCTACGTAATATTATATCTTTGATCAAAGTCATAGATTATGACCAAATACAAAAGTGCTTGAAATGCGAATGCTATGCGAAAGTTTCCGTATCAAATTCTTGGGTTTTTAATACATTTTCTGTTAGGAAATTCTAGCCATATTTATTTTTATCTATCCGGCATTTGACTGCACCTTTCCTTGTTGTAAATAGCTGAGCTAAAGTCCAAAAACCCAACATTCCAGATACTATCGATCCTGAATATATTTCAGGTTCAGGTTCTCGACAGATGCTTTTGAACACCGCGCTTGAAGACCCCTGGATTGTAGGAAGAAGCAAATACGTGTCCAGCACACGTGTTTTTTTATAGGACACGTCAATTTGACTTCACCTCGCCTGATGGCAAGCTGGAGGCAAAGTCTCGGCAAAGAGGGTCACCACATCACAGAGACACGTGGTGGCACTCAGCTTGTCGGTCTCATCAGATGCTTTTTCACGTCTGGCTTAAAGGGCCTGGGACTGTGGAAAGAGGAAAACACGTGTACTGGTAAGGAGTTCCAGGTCTTAATGGTGCGGCAGAAGAATGAGTCACCGAACCGCTTGGTTCTTGATGAAATATTCTGAATGAATGTTTCAAAGAATTTTTAATCGATAAGTGCGGCAAAAATGTGGTGAACCTTTTGGTTCTAGATGACATTGCTTGCTCGTAGTAATATGAAAAATAAGCTCATCAGTGAGAGAGCTAAAATATTTTAACTAATAACGAAGACGAATGTTGAAACTAGTGGGAATCGTCTAACCGGGTGGCCTACATGAAGCGCCACAGCTCATTGTGAGCGCATTGTTTGAAGGTGAATGTAATCGCATTTTTATGTATTGTAGGGTTTAATCGCTTCACGTGAGCTGCTCGTTAGAAACTGACTTTTGATTATAATTAGAAATCTCCTGAGATGTTCCCGTAGTATGAGTTACGTAGCACTGCAGGCATAAGGGATGGGGTTAGCCCTCTACCCGCAGAGACCCGTGAAGAGGCTACGGCGACGTTTGTAATGCCTGGATATCGCTTGAGAGGTATATTGGTGCAGTTGCCGTGAAATATTCCTGTATAGTTTTAAGACCCCTCTGCCAGACGCAGAGTATGGATCACCCCAGGGACTTTTGTGTGTGAGAGCCACACGTCAACCCGCGGTCTTTCTGCGTCTAGTGGTACCTAATGACATTTCCCCAATTTCCCCAGATGAAACAACAAAAGGTTCATATTTGCAAGTGCTGATACGAGATGTCTACGGCTATATTCTATCATCGCATCACTCGTCCACAGCCAGGAAATTCAGTCTCCCACGTTGACACAGTGAAGTATGAAAGGAACTTCATTCCCCGCACGCTCACGCTGTGGAATGATGTCCCTCTGGTGGTATGTATGGGGTTGTTTAAGGAGGACTATTTAGAAGGTTCTTATAGGTTCAGCATCGCGACACCCCTGCCCCCCTAGACAAGTGGCAATTCGTTGCTCGGCGTATCATGGAATAGAATAACGAATGTATAGGATTTGACGTTTTTGACATTCGTTGACGTCTGTCACATACGTCAAATCCCATACATTTTGCATTCTATTCTACAAAACACCGGCCTTGTCTAGTCTAGAGGGGCTGGTGTTGCACACGTCAATAGTCTGCGGTAATAGCTAGATACCTAACGAGGAGCTTATGTTCGTCTGACTCCTAAGTTGTACGAAAAAGTACCCACCTACGTAAATGCTACATGTTTCATTCGTATTTCGTGCGGCCCGAAGCTTCGTCACGTTTTATGGTAGGTGACTTAGCTGGTATAAAAACACCATTAACACACTCGTACGTACATTAAAAATAAACAAAGAACGGCACTCGACCCTTTCAAAACGCGAGCGTGATGGCCGATGGCGTTGTGAAAGTTATACTCTATTTTTTGTAGTCGGTTAATTACTCAATATTTAATGACGTAACATTGATTGAGTTGATTAAGACTGACCATTTTATTGATTGAATGCCGACTGTACTTAGTATATAATGAGAGGAGCGTGCGAAGTCGAGGAGAGAGTGGGAAAAAGGTTCCCGGGTCAAGCACTTACATCAATTAATTATCCGCCTCTGGCGATACCAGAATAAAAGAGTTATGTAGTTGACCACTATATTATGTACATGTATGTGTTTAACACATATCCGTCATTATGTTTATTTATAAAGGCTGAGCCGTTTTTAATTAATGATTGTCTATAAATTCGTATCTATTGCACAAGTTTCACTGAGTACAATAATTTGTAATTTGTAATTTGTTTTGTAGATTCTTGATACAAAAATGTCTTTATTTATCAGCTTAACGGTGTTCCTGGTTGCACCCTAGGTTCAGAGGGTTTCCGTATGTAAAAAAGAAGGTATCTCATTATTTGGCACACAACTTGAACCCTTGCAAGTCAACTGATCAACTCACACCTTTATATTAATATTTTTTCATACAACTCAATTAATCTCAGTTATTTATCACACTTAGCTCCATGACGGCGGTCCATCCGGTAGAATTTATCGCACGGTATGACTGCTTTACACCGGACAAGCGAGAATTTATGACAGCATAACACGATATCTGATAGTTTATCATTCTATGCTATTATTTCAGTAAAGTAACAATGAGCTTTTACTAAATTTGGCGGGGAGGATGACAGTTGTGATTTACTAGCTGTTGCCCGCGGCTCCACCCGCGTGCGGCTGCTACTAAGGAGGCGCGGGTTCGACCCCGCTCAGTGCAAATATTAGTATGCATGAATATGTATATTTGCATTGGTCTGGGTGTTTTCTATGTATAATATGTATGTATTTACAAAAAAAAAGTATCTAAGTATGTATATCCGCATTCTAGATTCCATAACACAAGCTAATTAAGCTTACCATGGGTCTAGATAGCGTTGTGTAGAATGTTGTAGAATATTTATTTATTATTTATTTATTTATTTATTCTAGGGATAAAATATAGCCCTGTTATTCTATATTATAAATCTATCCACGTGCTAAATTTCAGCTGAATGCATTCAGCCATTTGCATCCGTTCATCATATAAATAAGCCTGATGCAGTCTACTGTTGGACATAGGCCCTTTCCCAATGTACATGATAGCTCCCGTTTCTCCTCCTTTCGCATCCAGTCTTTCCAACGTCGTCAGTCCAAATCAATTACTCAAGCGCATACGTACATATATACAATCACGCCTTTATCCCCGGAGGGTTAGGTACGGGTTAATTATTACCCACATTTCAACAATCATTGTATTCGGTCCCACGTAATAGGAGGTGAGCCTATTGCCGTATTCCGGGCACTATTGTTGACTCAAGCCACGTATCTGAGGCTGAGTCTAGACTGTATATATCTGTCTGATGTTAAACAGCCCTATGCTTTAGTCGCCTTGTACGAGCTGTCGTACAAGGCGACTAAAATACTGAAAATACGCCAAAAAATACTGTAGGTAGTAAGATGTTTTTTTTTATACCAGTTAGGTGGCAGACAAACACACGGCCCACCTAATGAAAAGTGGTTACCGTGGCCTACGACGTATGCAACACCAAGGGCGTCACGCTCGAGCTGCCGAACCTAAAGAAACCTTCTAATGCCCTTCTTGAAGAACCCCATATTGTAGTCGCTTGGGAAAACCATCGCGGGGAGTTCATTCCACAGCTTGAGTGTGCGAGGGATGAAGTTCCTTTCATACCGCACAGTGCGCACCGTTTTCGATCGCAATGTGTGAGGATGAACTCCCCGCCTATGGCGAGAGGTGCGATGATAGATATTATAAAGATAGAATTATATGTATGTGCGATATAGATAGAATTATGTTTTAACATTGTTTGTACGAATAAAACAAATAATTACAGTCATTGTATAGATAAGGCTGTTGTCTAATTAGATGTAAGTTCTAGTTTCTTTGCTCAACGTTTTGAAATAGATATAATTGTGGAAATAAAACATAAAGTACAGTTTTTAAACGACTAATTAAAATGCAAATTGTATAATTGTGTGCATGTGCAGATGTTGATAGCTATATACTCGTACATAGTTTTAGTTCACTATTTCGAAGTAAATTTTATTGAGACTGTACTAATTGTATTGTATATAATATCCTCGAAGGGGTAAGCAGAAGTCACCTACATTGCGCCAACTATGATGGTCCCCGTAATAGGGGCGACCCTATTGGCGACAAGCGGTAACTTTGTCATATTTTGGGAAGCAGCTGTTTAGGCAGGCTGCACCACGGATCTCGGTTATCGCGACCAAACATAGATAGTTATATCCTTTCCCAAGGTCTAATCTACCTCTGCTCCAAATATCATCAAATTCGGTTTAGTGGTTTGGGCGTGAAAGCGTAATAAACAAACAGACAGAGTGACTTTTGCTTTTATAATATTAGTAGGTATGGATAGTATGGATGAAGATGGAGGAGGTAGGACACGACGGTATATCCGTCCCAATCGAGCAGTCCGACTGGGGAAGTAAGTACCTCCGCCCTACATAAGACCGCGGCTTAATAACCTCGTGTTGTATTGGCAACAAGTCGCGAGACAAACAAGCCTCTGGTGCGCGCGAATTGGTTTAATATAATCTATGATTCGTGGATTTGAGGTCCTCCGCCGCCACAGTACCTCAAGTTATCCTCAAAAGACACTCAATACGCGCATACTGCGCATAAAGAGTACATTTTGTGACGTGTTTCTTGCCAAGTTAAATGCCGCCAACTATACTCACCGGGTAGCCAGAGCTCACTGGAGAGATTTTGTGCAGTCAGTGGGAAAATCAAAGGCTTGGTCCTACTTATCTTTTGCGCTGACGGCACAGAATCTCTCTGTTCTTACAGGGTCGACAGTACGCAGGTTGCACTCGCCCATAGGCCACGGTAACCTCTTACCATCAGGAGGGCCATGTGCTTGTCTACCACCAAAGTAGTATAAAAAAAAATTGCGCACGTTAAAAAAAGCTTCCCCTACTGTCATTAACCTTTCATGCAAGCCAGTTTTGAGTAGCACCTGCCCCTTTTTCAATACCTCATTAATTTGACCAGTGTATGTACCGATAGGTCGACCCCTGCTGGCTTGCCCATTTACCCATTTACCTGTACCTACCTTACATACTTGGTATGTCATTCGCTCCGTACTCATTCGTTTAATTATTTATCTATAACTACAGATTGATATCTTATTATTGTATGTATCTATTATAATAGTAACAACAAGTAACTATTAATTAAATGTGTTGAGTTGAGATAATGTTTCGTCAACTTGACGAAGGTTAGACATGTTGAAATAGTGTACAGCACGATATTTTTGTAGCTAAAATGGTTGATTTTACATACAGATTGTGAGATTTTTCACATGAAAACTTCTGCAAACTAGAATAGTGTAGTTAGTGTAGTTATATCACTTAGGTCACAGACAAGCACTTGGTCCACCTGATGGAGAGTGGTTACCGTGGCGTATGAACGAGTGCAACACCTGGGGAGGCACACACGTGCTACCGACCTTGAAAGAACAGAGAGATTCTGTGCCGTCAGTCAAAAATACAAGCAGTACAAGCCATTGGTCTTTCCACTGACAGCACAAAACCTCTCCAGTGAGCTCTGGCTACCCAACTCACCGCCAGGAACACAACCCGAGGTTGTTATATCCGCGGTATTCTGTATTGTGGATTGCCGGAGCAGGCGGAGTCGCGGGCGGAAGGCTGTGTTATGTATGTCACCATAATTCTCGAAAAACATTTCTTATAATATGACGCGTCAGATTATAAACTAAACTGTCGAAATATTGTCAACAGAGAGAGAAATATCTCACGTTTTGCAATTTAACGTGCATTTGTGCACATCTTGATGTAATATAGAAATGGCCGTAGCTTTGTAACTGCGATGCAGTCATTCGGGGCTCCGTGTTTTGTTGACAAACAGTTTAGGAAATGCTTCAAACAAAAATTAACATACCTAATCATCAAAATTACAATCCAGCTGGACTTAATTAGGTTCCTTAGACCATAGAATGTTTAGACACAGCTTGTTAACAAAATGCATCGCAAATTAAAAATTTAAAAAACCCCCGACCTAAAAAGAACCTATAAAAAGTAAAATAATAACTATTACATTATGACCTACCCTAAGTATTGACCCTTTTGTCATTTTTTTCATCGGGGGACAAGAATAGAATCAGTAACCTCACGGACAGCAACCGCACTTACTACCACGGCACTACCGTCAATATGGAAAAGAGGTAGGTAATTTCCCGTCTAAAGCCTAATAAAAAATGATCTAGTATCACGATCTTGCAGTCATATGATGAAGTCAAATCTATTGTTTTCTTACCCAACAGCGCTAATGTCAAGTCGCTCGTGTGCCCGGTCACAATTAAACAGGTACAAGGTCGGATGGGGCAATCGAGCGAGATTACTCTTGTAGTTTTACTTTTCTGCGTCTTAGCTCGTAATTTTATGAACAAAACCGGGTTTTTTTCATTGTTCTGTTGGTTAATTGTGTACACAAGTTGACAGATATGAAGTGTTGATGTTTGTGTTGGTGTTATGATGACTTAATGTCGCTCCAAGTAGTGTGTTCTAAAAAATTACAAATGGAAATAGAACTCAAAATTCTGCAATGCAAAAAATCTAACCTATTTTTGTTTTTGTTCAAGATTTTTGAACTTAAACCAAGGGCAGTGGTCCCTCAACTTTAACGCCGTAACAAAAAATGTTAATATTCTTAATTTTCCTTTGGCCGGCACTTTCAATTTTGGACCGAAAATTAATAAATCGTGATTGATGTCCTTTCTTAATTCTATTCTCTAGATTTCAAGGCTCAAATAAGACACACCGGTTATTAACAGTTCTTAATTTGATTACTACTGAAGCCTTACAACAATATGTAAACTTGATTAGCAAATTTTGAAGTTATAGTTACAATTTTATTGTGAGTTTGGTCTTGATACAACTACCATACATTTTAGTTTCTGTATCTTAAACAAAAGTAAGACTGGACAAAGTGGTAGTGATAAAATGATTTTGTGATACAAAAGCACGTATTATATGTAAAACCAAGAAGTGACCTGTAGCCGTTCTAAAGTTGTTCAATATAACTCATGAAATTTAGTTCTAGGTCTCAAAAAAAAAAAACTATTTTAAACAGATTCTATATTTTGTGTTATGTTACTCTAATCCTAATGTTCAAACACACACGTTTCGACACAAAATTAATGACAATATATCTTTAAAAAAAATAGCAATAAATAGACAAATATAATTGTTAGAGTCAGATCTAGAGGATCATTACATGAAATTAAGACAAGACCTTTTTTTTCTGAGAATAAAGTTAGGTATAATATTCCTGTAATCCTGAGTCCCTTCTGAGCACCGGGAACTTATAAACAGTGAGAAGTGGTAACAGGGTTGGCTACAATGTATTTTTGTAAGTATAACATCAAAGAAGAATTTGGTAATATTACATAGCTCTTAAAGAAAAACAGTGTCACATAAAAACAGTGTTAAGTTTGGTGGCATTTTTAAAACCCATGTCTGATGTAACAGTGTACGTACTTATCTGACTGAAGGGCCATTTGCGACTATTGTATCATTATTATGTGACAGACAATTATGAGGTTCTTTGTTCTGTGGTATTTTTAACTAGGAGGAGATGTTTGTGGTCTCGTTAACCCTAGCAATGAAGTCTTTATGTTTAGAGTGGGATATATTCAATATTTTAATTTGCTTTATTTTAGCAAAATTAAGACAGCGTCTTCTGTGTTAAATGACTATAGACAGTACGTTTTAAAATATGAAATACATGGAAAATGCTCAACCAATTTAATATCGTACGTTGTAGAATATTGCTCGGTACATGATATCTTGGACCTAAAATGTGCTCAAAATGTGCTCTTTACACGCAGTACACGTTTCTTGGGTGTCTTTTGAGGATAGCATGGGGTGCTACTGCGGTGGACGAGCTCAAATTCACCAAGCATAGATTATCTTCTTCTATTCTAATATATAAAATTCTTCTGTCACGGGGTGCGTAATCGAACTCCTCCGAAACGGCTTGACCGATTTTGATGAAATTTTTTGTGCTTATCCGGTATCTATGAGAATCGGCCAACATCTATTTTTCATCCCCCTAAGTGATAAGGGTGCAGCGGGAACGGGATTTGAATACCACGCGGGCCGAAAATATGGCGGTACGAAGTTCGCCGGGGCAGCTAGTAATAAAATACAATCCGCGCGCGCCAGGGCCTCGTTTGTCTCGCGAATAAGTCCAAGATACGAGTCCCGAGGTATACCATTGGGTTATAAATGATGTCATATAGTTGAAGTCAGCCTACTCGTACTCGTATCACTACAGCTAGGTTTACTTCTCATAAAAGCGTATTAATTCATATTAATCTGTTTGTAAATCTTACGTCTTATCAATTTCAGTTCATCTTACCAAGGTTAGAGGATTAGGTACACAGTTTTTGGTTAAAGTTGTTTGGATTACTTTACTAGCTGTGTCAACATTTATTGTTGTAAAAATGTATCAGTACGTAAATAGCATTATAATACAATAACCTTACGGTTGTATGTTTCCAAGAGAGTAGGTAGAGACAGTAACACTCGTAATATTATTTCAGCATTTTGAAAGTATCGATACAACTTAAAGGCTGGAATTTCAAAATGTCATTGAGGCTGAATTTCATTACCTTTTTTTTATATACTACTTAGGTAGCAGACAAGCACACGGCCCTCCTGATGGTAAGAGGTTACCGTGGCCTATGGGCGAGTGCAACACCTACTGATATTTCGCGAAACTCGTAATAATCAAACTTATTTGATTGTTTCATTATTTCAAGAGAACCTAACATAAGCGTGTTAAATTAAAAATATGTCAGTTCAATACTATAACACCATATTTGTAATCAGTATCGCGTGTGGAATGCTAATCGCCATATTGTCAAGCCAGACTTCTATTGCGACTGAATTTTAAAAGCAACGGGCACTGAATGCCAAAATAATATTACTGAAGTGGAAATTTATACTCTTTAATCTAATTTTGTGATGAGAATACTGATTGGTTTCGTTTTTATGTGTATTTGATAGTCTGATTGACTCGTGAAGGCATTCAAATTTGTATTTATACAGGCTTACTAAAGATAAAACTGTAGTTTAAGTATTTGTTGTTTTAAGTTGTGTTAACGCAGTATAACACCCGTATTCACAAACAATACTTCGCTATGCGTACTACCAAAACTGTACAAAGAACGACAAATTCTCAGTGCGTTCGTTTTGGCAAGCCTTTTTATTCATTGATAACACTTAAGTAATACTTCGTTGAGGGAACGCACTGCGTTAGATACTGCTCCGTGATGTTTGTGAATTAATTTTACCAGCCCTATGCGCTCGAGCACACTATGAGACCTCACAGTATTGTTTGTGAATACGGGTGTAAAAATAAATAGGTACATACACAATAGAGAAGAGCCTGGCGCCCAGTGGCCGTTGCCGCGTTACGCGGGTACGCTCGCAACCCTATAAGGTTTAGGCATATAACTCGCCGAGCGACCTTAGATAAGCTACTGTTTTATTCTGTGGTGTTAACATATATACAAGCGACTATAAAATGGGGTTCTTTAAGTATCAAAAGGTTTTAACAGGGTCGGCAGCGTGAGTGTAACGTTTCTGGAGTTACACACGTCCATAGCTCACCGTAACCACCTCTCATCAGGGCCGTTAGCTGGTGTTATTTAAGTGGTATAATAAAAAGTCCACGGTGTCCTACTCGTGCTACCGACCGCGTGGGAATCTTCATATTATGCTCTTCTTGAAGAACCCCATTTTTATATCACTTAAGTCGCAGACAAGCACACGGTCCACCTGATGGTAAGTGGTTGCCTATGGACGAGTGCAACGCCATATTGTACTCGCTGGGAAAATCCACAGCATCAGTTCATTCCACAGCTTGAGCGTGTGCGGAATGAAGTTTCTTTCATACGAGAAGCGTCGGTAGCTTAGTGGTTAAGGAGTCAGCTTTACGATAGCAAGGTCCCAGGTTCGAATCCTGGCCATTACACTACCGACGTAAACCGTAGCTGGAGGGGTTAGGGGGAATATTAGTAATTTCGGTTGCTAATATTCTTATTAAAAAAAATACCGCGCTATGTGCACTGTTTTCAGTTACAATGTATGAATATGAATTCCTTACCTGTTCCGGATTACGGGCCTTAGTATTTTGCGTTTAAATACTAAACACATTATTTTCTTTTGTCCACAGTAAACCAACAATGACATAAGACTCCAACATGGCGTTGCGACTAAAGAAAGATATAAAGAAGGCTTCGTACTATGTGTGGTTCCTGGGTGCGCAGGAGTCGCGGGGCCTGCGGGGTGAGGAGTTCGCGCTTCCCGCCATCAGGATACTTGAGGAGAGGGCCCGAGACCTCGAGCCGTTCAAGGTTACGCTCCAGGTTAGTGGAATTTTCACTTTTTATAATTTATTTACTTACTAACTGTGTCCCGCGATTTCGCCCGCATGGATGTCGGTTGTCGCGACGAAACATAGCCTATGTCCATTCCCAAGGTTTAATCTATCTCTATACCAAATTTCATTAAAATCGGTTCAGTGTTTTAGGCGTGAAAGCATAACAGACAGATAGACAGACAGACGGACTGACGAACAAACAGTCAGATTTGCAGTTGGTAGTATAACAGCCGTTTAATTATTGACCTGTTTTAAGAGTTCATGGTACGAGCTCTAATCCAGATCAGATTCTCTCATATTCTTACCGAGATGGTACGATAACATATTATGTTGAATGTGACCGTACCTCTACGGCCATAACTGGGTACATAAGGCACTGGAAAGTGCACTAGCGAGCCAATCATCTCGCTTCGCAACCGTTAAAAGCTGTCACTTTAGCCGAAAACGGCTGAAAGGCATCATTTATAAACTTTTGTATTAACAAAAGGACTCTCTGTAACGTCATTAAGGTCAACGAACTGTCAGAACTGACAAAAATACTTGCGACATTAAGCGCCAATCACATTTATCAGTCCCACCGTCGATAAATAGGTACAGTAGGTACCTGGCGCTTGGATAGACAAGTCGCGCGCCAGAAGGCAAAAGGGCACATCTGACTGACAGTTTGATGTAAAGATATGAAACTGTCAGTCTGATGTGCGACAGAGAGAACACTCTACAGTACCGAACCAAGCCGATCTTAGCCGAATACTTTATTTTCTTTAACATAAACGTAAGGTCCCAGGGTTTTTGTTTACTTAAAACTTTCGCCGCAAGTTCCTTATATGTCTTGAGGGGCCTCCATGGGCTCTCCTCCCGGTGTGCTACAAGGCGACTAAAGGATAGGGCTGTTCAACATCAGACAGATATATACAGCCCAGACTCAGCCTTAGATGCATAGCTAATCAACTATAGTGTCCGGAATACGGCAATAGGCTTACCCCTATTACGTGGGACCGAATACAATGATTGGTGAAATGTGGGTGTTAAATCACCTGTGCCTAACCCTCCAAGGATAAAGGCGTGATTATATGTATGTACCTATGTCCCAAAGCATACAATAATACTGTACATTCCGTTACCTACCACTTAACCTCCATAGCTACGTCTCATTGAATCTATGTATGTTTCTGTTAATAAAAAAGCAATAACAAAAACATCTTGGCCAGTATGTGTGCCAACAAAAGTGAAGTTGGCCGCGCCTCTCAATAGGCGGAGATCACTTACCTCATTGTGTGATTAAATACTTGATACCACACCCAGTGACGACACCAGCGGCTGTTCTCACGGTCGGAGTTGTCGAATATCTGGTAAAAGTGTTATTTAAAAGTTTGTGCGAATATTTTGTTTGATTGACTGATGACGTAGTGGCTCAATATTATTATCATTGCATTAGTCTCGGTCACACCCGAGGTCTTCTTTTCTTTTTTTATACCAGTCAGGTCGCAGACAAGCACACGGCCCACTTGATGGAAAGTGGTTACCGTGGCCTATGGGCGAGTGCAACACCAGATGTTGCATACGTCCATAGGTCACGGTACCACTTTCCATCAGGTGGGCCGTGTGCTTATCTGTCACCTATGCGGTATAAAAAACAGTCGTTAACGTATGTCACTCCCATTCATTGATCAATCTATTTCATTCTACAAAATGTATTGTTTCACAGTGCTGAGTGTAACATACTAAACAATAAATTTAATTCTAATTATTTCTATTCTTTCTAGGTATCCCACAAAGGGCTGAAGATAATCCAGAATGTGACGGCAAAGGGCAAGCAGCAGACGATCAAGCACTTCATTCCTCACGGCAGCATCACCAGCGCCGTGGTGCAGGCAGATGTGGTCGCTTGCGTCCTACTGCTGTACAACCCACTCACGGGATGTCCAGTACACGTGCATGCTTACAGGTCAGTTACAGTGTTTAAGTATTTTATAAGACGAATAGTCGAAGTCGAAGTCAAAGTCGAAGTCGAAGTCGAAGTCGAAGTCCAAGCCGTAGTCGAAGTCGAAGTCGAAGTCGAAGTCGAAGTCGAAGTCGAAGTCGAAGTCGAAGTCGAAGTCGAAGCCGAAGTCGAAGTCAAAGTCGAAGAAGACCACAAGACGAAAGGTCTGAATTTTTTTTCTGATCTACTTCTTCACCTATCGTTAATCCCAGTCGCATCCGAAGCTTTCACCTCGGAGTTTAGGGTCCGCTTTATCAATGTAACTGCGGATTTGGTTTGACTTTGATATTTTTTTCCACAATCCAATGGCCATATTGGGCGATATCGAAGCATTGCAGTTAGACCAGTTGTTGGACTTTTTAGAGCTCCAACTACACGTAACGAGTGAAAAAAGAGAATTAAAACAAAGTTATCCATTCATAATTAAAGGAAGGTCCTACCGCTAACGTGAGCTAAATACAGTAAATAGAGAATGCCACGATATATCTTCAAGGGAGTCATCAGTTATTAATTAATTGAAGTACTAGATTTGGATGGTAACCGATTACGTTTCAATAACGTACCAAATCATAATATTTTGATTCACGTAATCGTTTTAAAATGCACGACCTAGTGCTTCAACCGATGACCTCACTACACAACATAGTTTTGATTATCTAACAAAATCAGTTAAGAGCGAATTGAACACTATATATTGAACCTATTAAATTCTTTTATATAAAAAAACAGAGTAGCACTATAATATCACAATATATTATGTTTATTATTTATAATTAGTTCAACACATATTATATACGAGTATATAATAATTTTAATAACAGCCTTCCATATAAGTACTGTAAAGTCAATAAAATAAGAATTTTACAATAGCATATTTTGAAACAAATAGGTACATCTTTGAAATTCTCAACGGATTTTATTGCTATTCCCGACGTTTCAGTTGCTTTTCAGGAGCCATTTTCACGGGAGCATATTACTTCGACAAAATGATTTCCTCAGTTTTATCTTCATCAAATTCCTAACATTGTTCCTGGTTGTATTTACGACTTTTACGGGAGCGGCTGCCCTCTGACCACCCAACTCCAAGAGTAAAGCCTACACCGAACCGTATCTTTTTTTTTATGGTGCGAAAAAATCCCCACGGATACCTCCCCCGCCGGGGCCGGAGGAGGAGGTTATGTCGGACTCGAACCGACTAAGGGCCCTCGGCGACTTTTTGTAGCGATGCTGTAGCGATGTCACCGTGGGCGAGGGGCACAAAACGCACGCCTTCTGTGGGCCGTCAGTTGCCGGAGGTGAGATTGTCATAGCCATGCACCGAACAGATTTTGCGAAAGAGACATTCTGCGAAAGAGACATTTTGCGAAAGAGACATTCTGCGAAAGAGACATTTTGCGAAAGAGACGTTTTACGACCAGGGGACATTTTGCGAAAGAGACGTTTTGCGCCTGAGCCCCGTATCTGTACCGACTTGCAGGTGAAGTTTGCTTGCTCCATATCATGATGGGGCCACATTATACTCAATGTCTAAATCAGTCAGATGTTATAAACATTTTCAACATATTTTTTATATAATTCTCTAGAGTATTCAGGAAGCGATTGACATTTGGCACATCGAGAGGCCATCTTTAATGTCAAGTGTATGCATCGCTGGCTTTGACTGGATCAATGACAAATGTCGATACGTTGATGGGTGTCGTAAGAGTGTAGATCTGGGGTATGAAGTCAGGACCTCTGCGTCTAGATTGATCAGTATTCATAAATTAATTTCAACTGGTTTTTTCGAAATAATATTTGATTCTATGATACATCTAGACCAGGGGTGGCGAACCTTTATGCATCAACGTGCCATATTTCTAAAAAAAAAGTTCAATGAAGTCCTAGACGCTACGGTCTCACACATTTGGCCCACGCCCAAATAAGTGTATCTCATGATTATTTGGGGCTGGGGGAATATTAATTTCTGATAATATGGCATAGTCCGCCTCTTTATATCATGCTTTCTGAAAAAAAATGTCTGTCATGTTCTAGCGCATATGGTAGGTATCTTACTTTGTGAAAGAAAGAAAAAAATAAACAGGTATAGGCACAGATTACCGAATGCCCACCTACTAACCCAGGTGGCACTGATGGCATTGGTGGCGTGCCCAAAAAATTGTGCCGCGTGCCATCTTTGGCACGCGTGCCAATGGTTCGCCATCCCTGATCTATACTCTTAGTAAGCATAGCTTGACTAGCTTGTAAATATTATTCTTGGATGCGGATACATACAGGGTACCTACTTACATAGAGAAACAGGTTGCCATAGCAACAAAAATTATGATAATTCGTCGTTCTACAAACACAACACTACATATAAAATAATATTAAAGTCCCGCATTTCACTATGATTTTCCGTCCGACATGATATAAGGTGTGCCTATTACCGTCAAGAGGGTTGTATGTTTACTGTCGCTTGGAGAACGACCATGAAGGGATAGGCCTTAGTCACCTTCTACGGCCCCCACGTGAAGAGAAGAAAGAGGTGGCCCCAATTAACTGCCGCCATTTGATTGATATCCACTTCCAATCGTGTAACAAACAAAAGGCAATTTACAGCTCCTTACCAGAACTGGCTTAGTTTCCATTTGTTACCTCTATATATTTTTTTTTTGTTGTTAATCTTTTTTTTTTACCTATATCACATAAAACATAAATAACCACCCGTGTTGGGTGTCATTTAATATATTTAAGACTATCCTGCTATCTAACTACTTTATTTAAGTAACCTTGTTACTGTGATGGTACGGTAGCTCCTTTTTAAATGTTACCTATTGCATGTTGTGTCTACCTATAAGTAATTGTTACATTATGAACTATACCTAGATATATTGCTATATGAACTTGTATTACTGTAAACAGTTGTTGGAGGACCTAAATAAATAAATAAATAAAAATAAAAACTCCACCGGGAACCTGGAAAACCACTAGTTTTTTTAATTTCTATATATCTTTAACTAGGGCCTCAAAATATATATTTTTATTCAACCGGATATACACAACCTTACACGCCAGTCGCCCCATAAGGACAAGCCTGCGCTAACTGTGTCTCGTAACAAATTCCGCTAGGTGTCACTGTGACCTCAAGATGTGCACAGAACGTGATATGTCATCCACTTGCTACATCCAAAACTAACCGGCGCACGCGCATATTATGTGTCTGTTTAATTTAAGTATTTTGCATATTTCTGTAGGTATTCTAGTAGGTATATCCTTTACACCTAAATTTTTTTTGAAGGTGTTGGGTGAGGTGTATGTTACGCATGTAAATAATTTCTTTTAACAATATTTGTATTCAATTTTTATTTTATTTTGAGAAATAAAGAACTGTTTTAAAAGCTCTATTGAAACTGTTCTATTGTCCACAGTCATAAGTGCAAAAAGCTCCAAATTAATGGGACATTTGACAGTCTTTTATCGTTTCGTCGTACGATGGCGAATGTTCCGATGAGCTCTTCCAATTAATCCCCCCCTGTCCTTTCCTGCACAGGACAACACGTGCAGGGCTTAAATTTCACCCATATATGATGCAAACAATTCCTCAGCCATTTTCTTTACAGCACCATAAAGTCTTGGAATTATTTTCGTAAACTGCAATTTTCATAAAATCTGTTCTTAGCGAATTTACACGCTCTATAGAAACTACCCGCCAAATTTCAAGTTTGTAGGTGTAATAGTTCCTGAATTTTTCTGATTAATCAGTGAGTCAATCAATCAATCAATCAATCAATTAGCCTATTGCAGTCCACTGCTGGAATTATGCCTCTCCCAATCAGTGAGTGATAATTCGCTTTTAAATATAGAAGATTTCTATACATAACCTCCAATAACTTACAAACTCTTACAAAGTTATTATTGCGTCTAAAATCGTGTCAAACTACACAAAGCTCGGAAGGGTTCTGGCATCTTCACTGACATTTACCGTCGCTGGCGCAACCTCTTGCGTCCTCGCGCCTCCTTGCAGAATTGAGACGCTATTGAACTTTTCATGTTGCTTGAATACAGAAAATTGCAATAGTGCGATTCGTCTTGGTAAGAATGTACGTGAAGTATTATATTTTTTTGCCGCACCATGTATACAATCAATACGTATATCCTCGCAGGGTTAGGCAGAGGTGAATTAACACCCACATTTCAACAATAATTGTAGATTATTATTAGATTCCACGTCTTAGGGTGGAGGAGAAGTGAGCTGAGCCTATTGCCGTATTTCGGGTACTATTGTTGACTCGAGTCATGTATATATAGGCTGGCTTTTTGCTGACTTGATTTTTATAAAGGACACTTCAAAATGACTTCGCTTGTTTGATGGTAAGCTGAAAGCAAAATCTCAGGTAAGAGGGTCACCATTACAGACACCAACTATGTTACAATGGTGGCGCTCAGCTTGACGGCCTCATTGGGTGCTTTTTCACCCCCCGCTTAAAGGATCCGGGACTGTAGGAAGAAGGAAATTCGGGTGCTGGTTATCCTAATTTATTTCTTTTAAATTGAATTTAGAACGCATACCTAATATTTTATCAACAGTAAAAAATAAACAGATTATAAATATTAATTTCAAGACTTTATGGTGGGGCAGAGAAAAGAGTCGCCTAACCAATTGATTCTTTTATCAATTCTTTATTTAATGGTTTCTTTGCCGCATCATAATAAGATGGAGTTTTTCGCCAGCACATGTATTTCCTTCTTTCTACAGTCCCGGGTCCTTTAAGCGGCGCGTGAAACAGTATCTGATAAGGCCGTCAAGCTGAGGGCTGTAGCATTTTTGTATCTGCAATGGTGACCTTAATTCCTGAGACTTTCCCTTTTATCGTGCCCTATTGGCGTTTGACCCCCCAGTCCCAAAAATAAAGCCCCCGTCAGAGCCTCAATTCCCATATCTCAATAACTTCGGCTTACCACCAACAATGAAATTAATTAACCCGAATTCCAACCTATCGAACCCAGAACCTCATAAATCGCAGCTGTACTTGCTGTCAACAGTCCACATAATAAATAACATATTATCTCAAAAGACTAATACCCCTGTCAATATTGATGATAACCGCCATCAATTTGAAAACCTTTTGTAATAACATAATTTTAAAGACAATATAGAAACTGTCAATAATACTGTCTGGTTTGATGTAACAATAGAAGAACATTGAATACGATGATTGATTGACAATCATTGAACACTTATAAGCGGTAGATTGATTAATTAAGTAGGTATTAGTATGAACAGTTTTTGATTGGGACTTTGTCTGTAAGTGAAAATTGGTGTCAACATTTGAATAATTCATTAATTTATTAATAAAAGGTCCGTTATTCTGTTTTCTCCGTCGTCTATGAGCGTCAGCTTGGGTATTATAGTTTGCGACTAGACAGATTTAGTAGCAAGCTACCTCCTTCCGGGGATCGATGGGGATATCATGCTTCTCATCCCACACCCAAAGGAGGCATTGCTGGTTTCGAGAAAGGGTCAGCCAGGGTGCGAAGAAAGGTGAAGGAGGTAGGACACTACGGTATATCCGTCCCAATCGAGCAGTCCGACTGTGGAAGTACCTCCGCCCTACAGAAGACCTCGGCTTAATAACCTCGTGTTGTGTTTCCGACGGTGAGTAGGGTAGTCAGAGCTCACTGGAGAGGTTTTGTGCTGTCAGTGGGAAAACCAAAGGCTTTGTCCTATTTATCTTTTGCGCTAACGCCACAGAATCTCTCTGTTCTTACAGGGTCGGCAGCACGAGTGTGACTCCCCTTGTGTTGCACTTGCTCATAGGCCACCGGTAACCATTTACCATCAGGAGGGTCGTGTGCTTGTCTGCGACCTAAGTAGTATAAAAAAGAAGAAAATATCTTAATGATAACTTAACACCCCGGGAATGTTCACGTTTAACTTCACCACCGCTGATAGCCAACGAGGATGATTCCGAGTACATGCGAGGCTTTCTTTTTCCTATCGTCTGACCCCAACCCCAAAAGAAAAGCTTACCCCAGAATTCTTCATCCTAGCGTTAATTCCCAGTCGCATCCGA
The DNA here is from genome assembly GCA_914767945.1 of Eilema depressum. Lineage (NCBI taxonomy): Eukaryota > Metazoa > Arthropoda > Insecta > Lepidoptera > Erebidae > Eilema > Eilema depressum. Next base: position 16,854,904 of record OU612032.1, read on the forward strand.
AGCTTGCTGCTCGGAGTCTGTGGTCCACTTTACCAGTCTTAACTACGGATTTGGCTAGACGTCGAAGCCGTGAAGCGATTGATATCTGACCTCCACGATCCATTGGTAACATTAGGCGATATCGAAGCTTTGTAGCTAGTGCTAGACCGTTGTTTTTGGACTTTTTAGGGCTCCAACTACCCGTAACGACTGCTATAGATGTTCTTATGGCAACCGGGACCAACGGCTTAACGTACTCTCCGAGGCACGACCAGACCAATGCAAATACCCATATTTCATGCACACAAATATTTGCACTGAGCGGGGATCGAACCCGCGCCTCCTGCGTAGCGGCCGCGTTCACTACCGCTACGCCACGGAGGAAAGCTTGCCCCAGAATCTCGTCTGCTAATGAAGATCATAGTAGAAAACGCAGTACACTAGTGTGATAAGTGTCCATACCAGTACGCGATTGCTATCAGATGGTTGATGAGCTGGTTCGTATCCTTAATAGCAAGTCAACCCTGTAATATTATACTCAACTACCGGAACGGGTTACTATCATGTATCAATATTAAATCTCACCGGTTCTTTATAGATTCAAAAGCGGTTTGATAGCAATAACCTAGGAGTGTAGGGTTGGTACTTTGGTACTACCATCATCATCATCATAATCTTAACATTGTTCCCAGGTACATCTGATACTTGTACTGTGGAGTCTGAGGTCCGCTTGTTCTTTATCCTGCTTTCAATTTAGTCTATCATGATGTTTTGAGAGCGACTGCCGTCTGAGCTCCCAACCTTGCCCGTTAATCAACAGATGAACAGGCTAGTATATTGGCCTAGGCGTGAAGGCTTGGTGAAGTTTAAAGGGTTGGTGGTATTCCCATCGCAATTTTGTACTCAATATTTACGATTTATTAATTTAATTCTAGATAGATCTATTAGGTGACAAGTTATTTTTTGGTGTTGCCCCCATTTGTAAGAAACGATAACTGATAATCCTGTTTACTTGAAGGGCTCGAAGGTATGTCCTTCGAGTACATGGTACAGAAATCATAAAATGTTGTGAGTTTTCTATAAAGCCTTTTACCCTGTTGCATAGTCAAATACAATGTCTATTGTAAAGTAAGTTCCATTAAGGGATACCTCAAGGGAGTGTACTCGCTCCTACGTAATATATATTTATCAATATGGATTCAAAAATCATTTTTCTTGATATAAAACTGTGTTTACTAGAATAACTAAATTAATATTACTCTGGTTTTAGGAGGCCATAATTTTTAAGTACAGTACCCGGCTTAATTCACGTAGATATGATCACACATACCTCAGAACGTATGTGTGTACTATTGGATAGGTCAAGAACAGCTTTCTAACCAATATTTCAGAGTGCTCAGCCCTGCACAACCACTCCATCAAGTTATGTTTCCTAACGAGCGCTGTTAGAAGACAACCGTACATAATAGTCAGCGGTTTGATTAGAATTTTAATGAAAGACATGAATCCACAACAAACTAGAATGATAAAGTACTAGAAATAATACTGTTGGCGACCGAGTAAATGTAGAAATCCTGTTTAGACTCTAAGTTGCTGATAATAATATTTTTCTTTATGTTCATGGCATAAACATGGTGTAAACGACGGTTGTTTACACCAACAAACAATGGAAAATACTTGTACTAAAATGGTTTTCTACATTAATAATAACTACAAATATTAAAAAGGTACTAGCTAACCCCGCGAACTACGCACCGCCTAACAGTCAATTCTTTTTTTTTCTCTGTGTAAGAACCATCCTCGTACTTCAAGGAATATTCTAAAAAAATAATTTTCGAAAAAAAAAAAAGAGTTTTCGAGATTTGCGCTCAGCAACATATCCAGCGATTCATTTTTATATAATAGAGATAACTTGGTATTATACATAAGCAGTCAATGAATAAATATATTCGTGATCTTAGATTGATAGTTGGTGTACATTTACAATAGGACCAGTAGGTAGCATACAGTTTAAAGTACAATGGGTTGCCTTATCGCTGGAAGCGATTTCTTCCAGGCAACCTTGTGACAAAACAAAAGAAATGGTGTACTTAACAAACTAGATGCATTATGTATTAAAAACAAAAAGAAAGATCTTGTCAATAACATATTGATATTATTGTAATATAAAAGCTATTATCCATCATTGAGAGCTGTAATGACACTGCTTTGATGAAATTATTACAGAAAAGATCATGTAAAGCACTTTTAACTACAACACATCCAATAAAACAGTGACTTTATCAACAAATTTTCCAATTTCTACTAATCATTAATCACCACCTAGATTTTTTCAAGTTCTAAAATGTGTTAATAATTCCATATAGTATCAATCAGAAACAAGATAAGGTGCGGCGAAACCGCAGCATTCCTCATTAAAAAACAAGGATACATATAAATACTTTCTAATGAGTAGAAATATACACATTTTCTAGCTCAAAGGTAAATAGGACGACCTTTGTTACAAAGACACAGAAACCTATTGAATAAAATATATCACTGCGGTATTCATCGAATGCTGTGTAAGTAACTCATTTTACTTTATCCTTTCACCCGCAGCAGTGGTCACGTTCGTTGAGTAATTTATCCATTTTGACAGCGCGTGCTCTGTGACTTTTGACAGCTGTTTGAAAATGGCGGGTGCACAGATAAAAAATTACTTTCACTTGAAGTATTCTATGTTCAAATAAGTTTTAAGTTAACAATGGGACACGTTTGGGTGTTATACAGTTTGTTAATAAAGCGCGAAGTGAAAACTATATTGATGGCGATATAACATCAAGTGATGATTTTAATTGATTTGTTTGTTGCGATGTACATATCGTTAAGTTTCAAATTATATTGTTAAATACAATGACATTGCTTCTTGGTAAAACATTTTTCGTGTGGTTATAAAATTCTGTAGTGTGCATAGGTCACAATGATATCATCATGATAACATATTTTGGTACTATTGCCGGAACTGTGCAATATAACAATGATGTTAGCTTTTCGTCATTTTTTAAAGTTGCTAAGAGCTAGTTTTTACAAACAAATATTATGTACATTACCATATAAAAGTTACTTTGTTACTGTATTTCTATTTTTAAAATGTATTATTGTTTAGTATGCTTTATTAAGTATTATTAAATATTATTTATTTGAAATTCATAATACTATTTTAACTTATCATATTTTACCGGAACAGTCTGAACAAGGAAATAAGTACGTTTTTTTAAGTTCCTTCTATTTTTACAGTTATAGTCAATTTCTATTTCATAAAGAACACCACAAGTTGAACATTTTCAGCCTTTCCATTTTTTAAATCGACTTACAAAAGGAGGAGATTCTCAATTCCATTGGTAGCCTATGTTCTTTTTTGTAAGTAAATACAACCACAAGACATCATCATTGTAACATTTTTTTTTTTAATACTCGGTATATTGGTTACAGCTCCGTTTTTCTGTTGGATGAAATTTTAAAGCAATTAGTATAAGGTCAGATGGCAGTCGGATCACGTAAAATACCGAAGTCCAGCCAAACCCGGAGTTAGACTGGTGATGTAGACCCCAGATTCCGAGGGAATAGCTTCGGGTGCGACTAGGATTAACGCTAGGATGAAGAAATATGCTAAATATTCAAATCGATTATGATAGTTGGCAGGTAAACGACTTAGGTGGGATTCGAACCCGTGGCCAGTCCCTTACAGAAGGTATGTTCTGACCGAGTCACTGTGTTGTTTCAATTTTTCCTATCTAAAGGTCTCTGCATACGTAACGGGTTTTTTCACGGACGGGACGGGACGTGAAGCAAAATGTATGCGGCCCGTCCCGTCCAGTCCCGTCCGTGGCCCCGTGACATATGCATTGCCGCATACATTTTGTATGAAACGATATTTCCAAAAACGTCCCGTCCCGTCCGTGAAAAAACGTATGCCTTATACCTTACTTAAATCGATCCTTTTGTCTGATATAGAAAACCTTTGTAACTTGGCAATTCAGAAAGAGTGGCATAAGTTTTATTGCCTGGTTCATTTCTCACAGTTCTAGCTGTTGCATTGCAAATCTAGCAACAAATGTAAATATAAACTGACACACATGATTAAATAATTTCATTTCACAATTTGCGATAACGCAATCAAATAGATAAAAAAATCTTGTCTTACGTATTCTTATCTAATACCTGAGTATTTGTAAATGACTACACCTGCCCCATTGCATATAATTATATAGTGCGATTTACAAACTATTGCAGCTCGACCTATTCATCAAAAAAGCTACATAATATGTATATATGTAAAGAGTATTGATTTTACATATTATGTAATACTAGCTGACCCGGCGAACTTCGTACCGCCATATTTTTTATTATTTCTAAATTTATCAGTGTTTCTCTACAATATTATGCATGTACTACCTGTTGCCCGCGGCTCCGCCCGCGTGGAATTCTGATCCCATTCGACGCTAATATATAGCCTATATGTTAATCCAGGGTATAACCTATATACATACCAAATTTCAACCAAATCGGTTCAGCCGTTTATGCGTGAAAGAGTAACAAACATCCACACATCCACACATCCACACATCCATTCTCACAAACTTTCACATTTATAATATTAGTAGGATAGGATTAGTAGGATAGGATGAATAGTTTTTGAAAATTGATTTAAAGTGTCATAGACAAAACTTGATGTAACTTATTTCTTTATCTTATAAAGAAATTATTTATTTACATGAACAAATGCATTATTAAGTAGGTATATTGACAGCAAAATTACAATTAAAATTTAAGAATACAATTGAAAATTCAAAAACCCGGCTGCTAGTGAAAAGATCGAAATAAGCTTTGGTAGCTTTGCTGTAACAGCCCCCCTAGACAAGTTGCAATTCGTTGGCCGACGTATTATAGAATAAAATGACGAATGTATGGGATTTGACGTTTATGACATGCGTTGACAACTGTCATATACGTCAAATCTCATTCATTCGTTATTCTATTCTACAATACGCCAGCCAAGGAATTAGCTACTTGTATAGTGGGGAGGCCGGATCGCATAGCAGGCGTATGTACGTAAGGGTGGCGTAGAAAGCGGCTCTTAGGTACAACAAACATACATACATACATACATACACACATACGTGCATAAAACATAACCCGCTAAGGCTCAGTCGAATAGAATAGTGACACAGTTTATAACAACATCTAACTTTATTCTATACATAGGTCTAATTGTATCATTTCATCTAAAAATTGTAATGACCTTGACATTACTGCAGTGATAATGCCAAATCGCTCATGAGTCAGACAGCCTTTGAGGCGAGATTTAAACAGGATAATGGCATTATTACAACATCATCAGCCACGTTATTAGCCTACACTTTATTTACATACCGGCTTATGAGAAAATAATTTGTATGACATCAGATTAAAATTAACATTTTCTTTTGAAGGGGACCTAATATTGATCCTTGTGGAACTCCACTATGACGCATGCGGCAGTTGACATAATGTAATAATATTTATTATTTACTAGCTGATAACCGTGGCTTCACCCGCGTGGACCACTCGTTCCCATGACCTTTTATACCTACCGTGCAACCTTTGGAATATCTAATTCGCTCAAGCCGTTCTCGAGTTTTCACTTCCATTTTTATTAAGTAGATTATTATTTGGTAAATAAATACGTACCTAGGCGTCATACAGGGTGTATTTTTGAGACGTTTTGCTGTAAGTATAACGGTTGAAGTACCTGCTCTTACTGCTCCGTCTCACAAATACATCATGTATATTATAGGAAAATGCAGACCAATGCAAATATGCATATTTGCAATGAGCATAAACCAAACCCGCAATCTCTGACTTGGCAGAGATTGCGGGCGGCAGACTTAGCTCTCTCATGAATTTTGTTAAAGTTCATGAGAGTGAAACCGCGGGCATAACTAGTATATTTTTATAATTAAGTCAAAATTATCGCTAGTATAATGATTCACTAGAGTCATTAGCATCTAAAGGTCAGTTTAAAGCTACGTGAATGCAATATCATTTATTGTTCAGCAATTCTTTAGAATTCTGGTAAATGACTCTACATCACCCTGAGACATATTACTATAGTATTTTTGATAATTTGATATTATAAATGCAAAAGTAACTGTCTGTCTGTGTGTCTGTTACGCTTTCACGCCTAAACCACAGAATCGATTTCGTTGAAATTTAGTACAAAGATAGGTTAGACCTGGTCATGGACATAGGCTATGTTTGGTCGTGATAACCGACATCCACGCGGGCGGTGCCGCGGGCAACAGCTAGTATCTACATAAATAAACAAAATTGAAGTATCCGTTTGTAAAATAACAGTTTATTAAAGTAAATAAATGTAAAAAAAAAATATTTTGTTATAATTAACGTCATCCTACATAATTCATGACGGTAATTATTACTAAATAAAAAATATTTTTATGTTTATTAGGTTTTATTTGTCTGTTTGACTTCCCGTTAATTCTATTTTCAGTATTACTATTTATTTATTTTTATTTAATTAAATATGTGCTAGTCTAATGTCTAAAATGGCTGAACCGACTTTAACGGGTTTTTCACTGACAAATATTTCTTATATTACTATAAGGCGTGACTTATGCTATTTTTCAGGAAAATAATCAAAGTTCCGCGCATTTTTTTTATATACAGGACACGTCAATTTGACTTCACCTCGCCTGATGTTAAGCTGAAGGCAAAGTATCGGAATTAATGCTCAAATCTAATTAAATGAAATTTTAAAGCATTTAGAATGCTAACTATTGGTCGATTCTCTTTTCTATATCTCAATAGACTCAAATCTAAGTTTATTCGGACAAAGCCGCAGGCGCGGCTAGTATAAAATAACATTGAAATCTTCATCATTTCAATAGATAAAATAATAATATACGTACATTGTAACTTCACTATACAAAGCTATCCATATTCTTCGACGTGTGTTGTGTCATTTTAATTATACTGCCAATATTGAAAACTGGCCAAGTGCGACTCGGGATCATACGCGGAGGGTTCCGTATCATCGTTTAAGATAAAACACTATGTGTATTATGTGTGTGTGTGTGTGTGTGCTTAGTGGTTAAAGTCGGCCTTACCATAATATGCATAAGAATACTATAGTATAAAAGGTAAAAAAGGGTATAAAAATACACACACATATAACCATAGCCTTACATCGTCAGGTACCGGAATCGAATCCTGGCCATTACTTTACGGACGTTTACTCACTCCTACCTAAACATAAGGAATTCAGCTTAGCTGAGCTCGCATTTATAATAATTAAAATAATATTAGTATAACATTGTAGATTTTTTGATAAACTTTAATTAAATTAAAAAAGAAAGTTGACATGGTTTTAAATTTATATTGTAATAAATTAACGGGATATTTCCCGTTATTTGTTCCGTTAATTAATTATAATAGTAATAATAAATACAAATATAACATAAATAGTATTTAATAAACTTTATTGTACACTAACCAAATTAAAAAAAACAAACCGAAACCCAATTTATTACGTGCAAATGGCGGCCTTATCGCTGATAACACCTTTGTTTGAAATTTTTTTAAAGTAAAACAAAACAAAATAAAAGTTTTATCATTCACTATTCTCTAACACCTGTGTCCTATATTATAAAAAACAATTTTAATCAATAAAACAGTTTGGTATTAACAACAAGATTGATCTGATGCTGTCTCTACAACTGACTGTGCATTCCATAGGTTCCTGAATACGGAACCCTAAAAAGATATGTGTGGTATGTACAGTATGTTAACAAGCAGCCTTGAAGGTTCAATTGTGCATCTGAGTGACAGGCTATCTCATGACTACGTGGGACTTAACCTTCCAATCGCTGGCTTATACAGGCTGGTGTATGCCTATGCAGTTTTACATAAATCACGCCTTTGCCGATTCGTGGGTAGAAATTCTGTGTTTACGAGATAGTTATTTCATTTATTGTTGCAGGTGTGGAATTTTAAGGTAGTGACTGATCAACAGTTTTACCACCTGTTGGAAAGTGGTTACCGTGGTCTATGGACGTGTGCAACACCAGTCACACTCGTGCTGCCGACCCTGCAAGATCAGAGAGTTTCTGTGCCGTCAGCGCAGAAGATAAAGCAAGAAAAACCTTTGATCATCCCACTGACAGCACAAAAATCCTTCGGTGAGCTCTGGCTACCCTACTCACCGCCGGGCACTCACCTTTTTATAACCGCGATATTCTGTAGGGTGGAGGTAATTCCCCAGTCTAGCTGCTCAGCCCCTCTAGACAAGTGGCAATTCGTTGCTCGGCGTATGATGGATTTTTTTTTTTTTTTGTTCTATGGCGATCCCAATAATTCCGCCAACGACTCAGTTTTTATACTGATCAAAATAACGTGTGAAAGAACAAGTGTAAAATTATCCATACAAACAGTTAATTTGGAAAATCGGCCAAAAGGTGTAAAGTGTGTTGAAGTACCTGAAAAGAAGAGACAACATTATGATGGAATAGAATGCCAAATGTATGGGATTTGACGTAAATGACAGACGTCAACGAATGTCAAAAACGTCAAATCCTATACATTTGTCATTCTATTCCATCATACGCCGAGCAACGAATTGCCACTTGTCTAGAGGGGCAGTTGGGACGGGAACAATACATTTTGATAATTTTCTTGTAGCTTAAAGAACTTTAAGATATTATACATATATAACATGAAGTTACATCTCGTTCCTATTGCAAGTCAACAACACTTTCCACCTGCTATGCTCCTGACTTACATCTTTCGCTTTTTCTACTTTCATAATTGTTTTCATACATACTCACTGGCTGCGCATATAATTAGAAGAAGAAAGAAGCAGATGGTGGGCTATTATCTCTATGTAACTCAAAAGGAAAAGGCGTTATATATTATATAATTGATAGTATAACCCACGCCACGTATCTTGGACCTAAATCGTAAGACATACGAGGCTCTGGCACTCGCGGATTGCTTTGTATTAATCTATGCTTGGTGAATTTGAGTTCGTCTACCACAGTAGCATCCCGTGCTATCCTCAAAAGACACCCAAGAAATTTAATGTGTACGGCGCGTATAGGGCACATTTTGAGCACATTTTAGGTCCAAGATACGTGGCCCGGGTTATAACATGCATATGCATATCATGTGCCTGTAGTGGCAGCACTCAACTTTTACGTCAGCGGTCGCGAGTTGGGTGTCGCTTAGTACAAATATTTGTATGCATGAATTATGTTTATCCGCAATCAAGATCCCATTACAGATCCAATTATGCTTATTTTTAGTCTAGATAGCACTGCCCGGCACGTCCAAAAATGTTGTTACATACCTAAACAGTGAAAAAAGAAAAACAAAAATATTTATGCATTTGTTAGTACAACAACGCACAAACAAATGTCATACTATGCCAAACAAACATCGCATAAGTAACGAATGCCTAGCCCTCCATGCATGCCGACGACGCGAGCGCATGCTCAAACATCCTTGACATTAAAATGTCAACATTCCTGCACTTCAATTCTAGTTTCGAACATTGTACGTCGTCTTGTTCGTTTTGTGATCAACTGTTCGTTTCGTTTGGATAAGTAAATTGCAGTAGAGTTGCGTGACGCAGCCGCTGCGTATCACACCGAGGCGTGCAAGAATAATTAAGAATATTGATCAATTGAATATGTAGCATGGGTGAGTTCTTTTAATAAATAAAATTAATTTGAAAATTTGGCTGAGCTACATTAGAGATTTATTTATATACATAGTTATAATTAACATTGTTTACTATAAATACAATACTAAAAAAAGATTGAAATAAAATAAAACTGAAAGAAATATCATATAAATTAACGCTAAAAATAGACAAATTGAGGTAATATTAATTCGTATGATCTTTTTTTTAACCACATTTGGCTAAATATCGATGAAAGGTTCAAGTTACCTATCTTTCATCGTAATACACGTAAGGTATGTAGTCCGAAACCAAAGTTACTGATGACAATTGCCAAATGCCATTTAGTCACCATTATAGATCCCATAACACGGGATAGTTAAGCTATGCTTATTTATTTAGGTATTTATCAATTAATAATTAATGAGAATGTACTCACCCAAGATTAGGAACGGTGACACCAGTTCTTTTTCTTAACAGCTTAGGTATCTAGTACACAAGGTGAATGTATTTTATGTTTTTTAATTACTTAAAAAAGATTTCGAAGCTCCGGGGGTCTGTAAATTGGAATATGTTAATCTACTTTCATCACTAACTTACGAGTAGTCACAATACAGTTCGGTGTGAATGCTGCCAACAATATAATTCTCAATTAACGTCACGCTACTAAATTTCTCAACAATTATGTCTGCTATTGAGGTGTGTAATTTTTGAACAGATGATAGTATGTCTCCCACGGAATGTGACCTTTTGAATGTTAGGATATGTATTTATGGATGAAATGCGATCGATACATATAAAAAAAATGGTGGACGATCAGATAAATAATAAGTTGCACATGCAATAGACTGAATTACGTACATAATGTATTTTCAATGATATCTTTACATTTTTTAACGGATTTTTCGTTATTCATTTGTTACTAGCTGACCCGGCGAACTTCGTACCGCCATATTTTCTGAGCCCGTTCCCGCTGCATATCTCTAAATTTATCAGTGTTTCTCTACAATATTGAGCATGTATTATACATATAAACCTTCCTTTTGAATCACTCTATCTATTATAATAAACCGCTTCAAAATCCGTTGCGTAGTTTTGAAGATTTAAGCATACATAGGGACGGACAGACACCGACAGCGACTATAATATGTAGTGATGATTATTTACTTTTAGCCCGAGTTAAAGAAAATAATTACAAATAAATCGCGATAGAATCCCAGTTAGGTACCCAGTACTTACAGCTTATTGGTTAAGTAGTCGGCCTTACGATCGAAAGGTCCTGGGTTCGGATCCTGGCCATTACACTATCGACGTGAACCCACTCCTAGCACAAGCAATTTAGCTTAGCTGGAGGGGTTAACGGGAATATTAGTAATTTCGGTTGCTAATATTCTTTAAAAAAAAAGTCAAGTAGGTAAGTTAATTATTTTAAATTGGAAAAAGCGAAATCAATACTCGGGCAGGACTTGAACAAATAATTTGTTTAGTTTAGCATACTAAATGCTTTAAAATCTCAATAGGTAAGTTAAGTATAGCTTGATAGTGACAGCTTGTATTTTTTAAACCACGAAATTGGCTGGACTTATAATAATTTGTACAATTAATCACCTACTAAACAATGTTATTACTATGTCAATATAACACTTAAATGCCTCTCATACACCCACAATACTGCCAACTAGTTTTAATAATACATTCATTATAGGGTTAAATAACCAGTTGCATACCGTTGTATGACATATTATTAATAAACATACAGATTATATATTCAAATTGTGCTTGTCACAATGACATTTGGAAATATTTATACTTTGTGGTGTAGAAACGATTGTGTAAGATAGCGTAGGGACCCCCTGGGTTGAGAGTGAAGGTGTTCCCTTGCTCCTATTTATCATGCTTGGTAATAGTTTATGGCCTATTTAATCAGCTTTACGTAATATAATATAACATAATCCTATTTAAAAAGGTATGAATACGGAGGCGTATGGAAATTTGAGTTCTTTATCTTGACGTATTCCACTTAGAGCACCCGTCCGAATAGCACCTGCGCGAATGGCACCTACTTCATACATTCATACATACATAATTTATTATAATCACGACTTTATCCGACTCTGGAGTTTGATATCTACGATTTGACTGGCAAATAACTGATAGCGTGTAAATAAGAGTAATTATATTTTAAACTAGCCTTCCGCCCGCGGCTCCGCCCGCGTGCATCTCGGGTAACGCGACCTTTGTTCGTATCTTCGGTTCTACTCAACCGATTGCGATCAAACAAACGTAAGATTTTAAGTCTGATCAAACCTTTTATAACAAAAAAAACCGCATCAAAATCCGTCCAGTAGTTTTTGCGTCCATCGCGAACAAACAGACAAACAGACAGGAAATTAAAAAAAAATATTTTCGTGTTCAGTATCGTTAACATAACATAACCCAAGTATTTTTTTTTAAATATCTTCAATGTACAGACACGACCACTTTACAATTATATAATAGTATATATAAGAAGAGAATTAAGGTCTTTTGGATTGGTCTGGGTGTTTCTGTGCATAATATACATGAGAAACATCCAGTATTCACAAAAAAAAAACTAAATATGGTTTCTAGAGCGCATAACACAAGCTAGCTAAGCTATGCTTACTTGCAGTCTAAATACTGTTGTGTAGAATATCGTAGAGTAGGTATTAATTTATACTCTAATGAGTATTATATAAAATTATATATATTATAGTAGTATTATATATATTATATGAAATTAACTAATGTTAATTTTTCAAATTATTTAAGAACCCTCCTTTTTAACTTCGCCGCAGTCGGTTAAAAGTATTAACTGTTACATACTCACACTTGATCAGTTTTTTATGTTCCTCGACTTATAATATTTTTGTCTAATCACCATCGAAATAAGATTATACGCATATGTTATGGGACTATGACGTAATATGTAAATACACGTAATATATGTTAAGGGCCATGTCTGTCTTGCAACATTGCCGCCTACAGTGAAGTGGGTAGATTGGTATATAGGTACAGATTAGATACTAATCTCCCTAGAAGCCCGCCCAGTGCAAATATTTGTGTGCATGAATATGTATATTTGCATTAGTCTGGGTGTTTATATGTATAATATATATTATGTATTTACTTAAAAAAGTATCTAAGTAGGTATGTTTATCCGCATTCTAGATTCCATAACACAAGCTAGTTGAGCTATGCTTACCATGGATCTAGATAGCGTTGTGTAGAATTTTGTAAAATCTTTATAATCTCACGGCTCACTGAGAATATTGTGGTGTTATTGGATTTGTCGGGATGCAAGAAAAATGCCCTATGGGATTTCCCATAACGCACCGCACACATGGGACTTCCCATGTGTGCGGTTTTAGTCGGTATGACATTACCACCCTCGCTGGTTCTAGGAGTGGGTATCCGGGGTGATGTCCGCACGAAAAAAGATAAATAGAAGACAAATAATATGTAGACCACTGTCTGACTGCTGAGGAATGGCAGGCCGAGAAGTAAAAAGACTTAACGATCACAGCTACTTATCGAACAAAGCTACGTAAATCAGCTCTCTGTCAGTTAACACCTTTTAATATTTGCTCTCAACCATGTCGGCCATTACACCATTAGATACGTCACCAAAGAAAAAAATCAAAAGGTTATATTCACGCCCTATCCACATATCGCACCGACAGCCGAGGTCATGTCATTTTTCACCTCTGACATTCACTGGAACGATGATTGATCTATTGTATGTTGTATTACTTGTGTGTTTGTTCATCGAGCATTTTATTACTGTGTAACCTAATCTTTCACGCTGTCAATAGGTATTCTAGGTACTGTGCCTATATATGAGGTATCAATCAATTAATTGGTCTATCGCAGTCCATTGCTGGAGATAGGTCTCTCCTAATAATAGAAGGCTTTGAGGGCTCCAACTACCCGTAAAAACTGCCATAGATGTTTGAATGGCAACCAGAACACACAGCTTAACGTACACCACGACCAGACCAATGCAAACGCCCACATTCATGCATCATATTTGTCTAAGGGAACCGAACCCGCGCCTCCTGCGTAGTCTAACTCAATCTCATGAAGATTATTGGGTTGGGCCTAGTAGGTGCGTTATTACAATATGTTAATATCGATATTCTACATACCGTAGCTACCTCTGCACGCGTGACTGCGTATTTCAATATTAAGCAATGCTCCGTCGTTTGAAGTATACTCGAGTTACTCGAGAAGCACTTTAGAATGTCGCATAGTGAATTATGAACTCACGACCGAACTATACACCGGTTTAACCCACTAGTAGAAGTGGGGAAAATGTCAAGTATTGTGTCAAGTATCAAGTATCATCATTCTCTACATTTTCCCTACTCATTTGGGTACGGGTTTTAGTCTAACTGTGATGCGGTGAACTGCGATATTTTCTATGAAGCGACTACCATCTGATCTCCACAACCAATTAGCGATGTTCTTTAGTTGGACTAGTCGGACTTATGAGAGCTCCAGCTACCCGTAACTACTACCATAGATCTTGTATGGCACCCTCGGCCGTCGGCTTAACGTGCTCTCCGAGGCACGATCAGATCAATGCAAATAGACATCTTCTTGCATACACATATTTGCACTGAATGAGAATCACACAATAACAGCATTACTCCACAACGCTTCAGGGCCTGTGTCATAAGAAGGCAAGCCAGTGGAGGTCAACCTCCCCGAAAATACAGCGATTAAATTGATGATCTATTAAAAAAAATCATTAAAGTTACTTATATGTATGAGCACTATGAAACCTAGTGTGTATGGCGCCCATAAGGGAGCTGAATCTCAATTTATCCGTGTAGACAGATTGACAGATTTGACAGATTGTCTATACAATCTGTGCTCAGATATATGGATATTCAGAATTGAGTACCTACCATTCTAGAATCATTCTAGAATGCAGGAATTCCATTCATAATTATATGCCTACCTGCTTCATGTGTTAAAGATCAAAAGTCTTCACACCTGAATGTATTTATCTCATTTGTCTGGACATTAAGTGATCGAGTGAAAGTCAAATGAAAGGTTAAGCCGTCTGTGTGGGAACCCTTGGCGACAGACGGACAAACACACTTTCCTTTTTATTATATTGTCATTTGTAATGTCGTTAGTATTAAACAATATGGAATTAGAGTTTTGTATCATTACTTATACGTAATTTTATATAATTTCAATTATATTATTAGTTTATATAATTTAATGTATTATAATCGACTTAATTTATTACTTTGTATCATTAGAAAGGATTTTTTTGGGTAATTTCAACTTTCCTAATTTTTTGCTAATTTCGGTGGTATTTTTCAATCATAGGTTTTCCGATGAAAAAATTTAATGGAGTTCTTTTAGAATACATCAGTATTGTGTATGTGTTCTAAAAGAACTGAATGAATCGAAAAATAAATTAAGATGTCTACACTATTACTTATCATAAAGTTTATAACGAAGTAGGGGGTAAATCTCTGGATCTACTGTACCGATTTTAAAAAAAGCCACATTATTTGTGAGTATCACAGGCTATTATAATATATCATCACGCTATCGGGGAGGGTCAGCAGCAGGAACGAGATTAGAAATTCACGCGTGATGAGCCGTGGGCCCGTGGGCAACAAATAGTCGTTATACAGAGGTCGTGTTTGTTTTTAATGAACTAAGTAACTAGTAGGAGTAGATCTATACCACTCATAGAGTAGTATATGAGTAGTAAAAGGTACACATAAAAAGCGACGTCTTATCGGAATAAAAAATTGCATCTTAACCGTAGCAGTTCTTTCCGAGATTCATACATAATTTTAACAGTAGCTGTACCAAATCTAACAATATTTCTCTCTTGCCCACAGATGTGACTCCGATCACACAGCAGAGATGCTGTACACTCATTTGCAAGCGCTGATAGAACGCCCAGAAAACCAAAAGAAGTTCGCTGACATAGAACGTAAACTTCAAATGAGGGGTGCTCTACCTTCTTCGAAGAAACCCCCAGATTCTTCCCTGGGAAGTGAAGTTTCCCGGGAATCAGATTCCGGGAGCAATGAAGAGAGATGTGTGGCTAATTTATATGATAGCCTGGCTGCTGAGTTGAAGCAAAAGTTGTCTACAGGTAAAAAAGGATTAGGTCAGTTATTTTGTTTTATTTTTTTGTAGGTAGTCATGCTTCCTGTGCAACGGTTTTGGTATGTAGTGTGCTTTATTTTGTTATTGTATGTAGTAATATTTGGTTGGCTAAAATATCTATACAGTATTTAAGTATAAAAATATAAAATCAAAGTTGCTGCGTGGTTCCCGGCCGGCGGAGTAGACTTTGGGCCACCCCATCTCCTCCCATGTGGTGTCGTACAAGGCGACTATTATGAGATAGGGCTGTTTAACATCAGACAGATATTAAGCCTCAGATATATGGCTCGAGTCAACAATAGTGCCCGGAATACGGCAATAGGCTCACCCTCTATTACGTGGGACCTCATGCAATGATTGGTGAAATGTGGGTGTTAATTCACCTCTGCCTAACCCTCCGGGGATAAAGGCGTGATTGTATTTATGTATGTTGACTGAGATTGGAAAAAGTGAATGCTCACTCGGGACTCGAACCCGCGATTAGTACCTTACAGGGGGAATGCTCTGACCATTAAGCCACTGAGAAACGACTGGAGTATTCGAAATTAAACTTACAATAAAAGGTACCTACTTATCGAATCCGTACGTTCTGGCAAGATTTTTATATACCACTTAGTTCTTCTTCTATCGTGGCGATGGCGCCTATACTCTTAAATGGTGTTCTCCCAGTGTGCTGTTACCTGGATAGCGCTCTCGGAGGCGCACATGAGGTCCTCCGGTGTACATGTGTGTGGGCATGTAGCACACGTCAGCAGGTGGGCCATTGTCTGTGGTGTAACTTCGCATTCACATCTCAGGTCTGCTCCACCTGAGAACCCCCACCTAGCCCGGCATTCTTTGCTTCGGCCGACCCGTGTCCGGAGTCTGTTCAAAGACTTCCATCTGATCCAGGGCAGATCATGTCCAGGTGGCAGATTCTCCGAAAGCGGGACGAAGGGGGTCGGCAGCGAGCCCTGTGCTCTCCAGTGGTCTACTCTGGCTTGGGAGGGGTCACCGTCAATGGGAGAAACGCATGCCCAGAAGCTTCTGCGGCTCTTCAGCCTTTGTGGCACCACTTATTTGGCAGACAATCACACAGTTCACCTGCCCCCCTAGACAAGTGGCAATTCATTGGCCGGTGTATTGTAGAATTGAATGACGAATGTATGGGATTTGACGTATATGACAGTCGACAACATATGTCATAAACGTCAAATCTCATACATTCGTCATTCTATTCTACAATACGCTGGCCACTAAATTGGCCACTTGTTTTGGGGGGCTGATGGGAATCGGTCACCGTGACCTATCCTCTTAACCCTAACGTATGGATTTTTAGCCAACCTTCATCGTAACACAGTATTAATATCAACATAATATGTCATCATAGGACATGATACACATTGATGCATCTTATTGCAACAGATTATATAAGTAAGACTTTGATTTGAGGCCATTTACTCAAAAGCTTTTAGTAATATTTAAATATTTATGTATAACATGTTGTCATTTAATTTATTAGCATAATTAACTATCTCATTAAGATAAGATATGAACCAGATAACTACTTACAGTAGCAAAGTGGATCTTGGGCGCTAAAGAAAGCTTTGGACGCAACCAAGACAAACTTTGGCTACATACATAGCCACGTAGTGAGTTTGAACCCCATTTACAAATTATGACCCTTCGGACCTCTTTGCACGGATTGGACTTCAAACTTGAAGTCATTTGAAGCCTCACGTTATGCCGTCGGTCCCGGCTGCCATATGCATATCTATGGCCATTGTTACGGGTATTTGGAGCCCTAAAAAGTCCCACTAGTCTAACTACAGAAACGATAAACTCTCCAAGGTTCTGTATCAGATGGCAGTCGCTTCACGGAAAATATCGAAATTCAGCCACAGGGAAGCCGACCTCAATTGAGTTGGGAAAAAGCCCAAATGATTCTACTAATATCCAGGGATTGTTAATCCATCATCATTTATGTGTGGCTCCCTGTTCCACCTGAGGGGAGCCTTGAGTCAGGGGTACGAGGGATATATGTCTTAGGCAATCTCACACACCAGTAAGTGAAGACCCGAGGCAGCGTGCGTTTTAGTCAGTCCGAGTTCAAAATTGCCACCCCCTCGAATATCTGCGGAGATTTCAGCACTTGAAAAAAGAGTTTCACCCATGGCCTACTTTCCGATAGGACACTCTCTACTTCACTCGGTCTTTGGCATCCTTGACAGTGGGACCATTGCAATAGTGTACCCATTTATGGCTACCTCATTAGCCAGGTCATAGTTTTTATTATTTTTTACGTAAGAAATTAATTGCGTCAAAAATAGAGAATTGCCGATCGTATTACAAAGTTGATCGTGAAATTACCTATATATCAGGAGTTGGCCAATTATTATATAAATAGTGATGTTATGTGCCAAGTATCATGTCACAATACGCTTCACTGGAGAATATTGAGTGATATAATACTATTAACCCTGATACTAGATGATATAACAGATGCTGTATTTATTTTTAGACAATTATTTTTAGGATATTACATAGCGCTATCAACACTAACAAGTTTTGAACTTTGCCGAGTACTGGTTTAGTTTCCAGCCCCCATAGACAAGTAGTGGCAATTTGTTGGCCAACGTATTGCAGAATAGAATGATGAATGTATGGGATTTGACATATGATACGTATTTTGACGTTTATGACCTACTAGCTTTTGCCCGCGGCTCCGCCCGCGTGGATGTCGGTTATCGCGACCAAACATAGCCTATGTCCTTTCTCAAGGTCTAATCTACCCCTATACCAAATATCATCAAAATCGGTTCAGTGGTTTAGGCGTGAAAGCGTAACAGACAGACAGACAGACAGACACAGACAGACAGATAGACAGACAGACAGACAGACAGACAGACAGACAGATAGACAGACAGACAGAGTGACAGACAGACAGAGTTACTTTCGCATTTATAATATTAGTATGGATGTTGACGACTGTCATATAGGCATAATAATTGGAGAGCCTCCGTGGCGTAGCGGTAGTGAACGCGACCGCTACGCAGGAGGCGCGGGTTCGATCCCCGCTCAGTGCAAATATTTGTATACATGATGCATTGACCACATCAAGCCGGGACAGAACTCTCGGTTGTCATACGAACAAATGTGGCAGACATTACGGGTAGTTGGAGCCCTAAAACGTCCAAAAACAACGGTCTAGCTGCAATGCTTCGATATCGCCTAATGTCACCATTGGGTTGTGGAGGTCAGATGGCAGTCGCTTCACAGAGAATATCGAGGTCTAGCCAAATCCGCAGTTAAGACTGGTAAAGCTGACCCCAGACTCCGAGGTGAAGCTTCGGATGCGACTGGGAATTAACGCTAGGATGAAGAAGAATTTTATTGTATTTTAAACTGTTACAACTCATTTTGTTATCAGGTAACATAAATAGGTAGGTATATCATGCGTACATATTCGTATATGTTAGAATATTATTCTATATATTGCATTATATACTAATATAGATACTATTGAATGTATGTAGCAACGGTGTTTAATAAATTGAGCTTCTTGCTTTATTTAAGCTTTCGTCTATAATTATAAGTTGTTTAAAAAAATAGGAAATTCATTCAACGAAAAAAAAATCAAGTAAATTGCAGTGTCACTGCTTTCCACATGGGATTAAGATCAATAGGCATATAAGAAACATTTTGTAGCATGTAGTAAAAAAACGTGATCTACGTGAGAAAAAAACGCATATAACTGGCGAAATATGGATAACACTTACTTTGCCTACCCTTTAAGGATATATGGGCGTAATGATATAAAATAATGATCTTTTTAATCGCAGTACATCCCAGTACACGCTTACCCTAAAACTTACAATACAATTTTTTTTAAAGGTTTACTAGTAACTCAAAATTACTTGTATTCCTAGTAACCCCTCCAGAATAGCTAGCATTAGGAGATACGTAGGTAATAGGTATAATAACCTTGATTCGAACCCGTTACCTCTGGATCGTAAGACCGACTCTACCACTACCGACACCCTTTTTTGATATTCGTCGTCACATCTTTGTCTGATGGTAAGCCTGGGTGCAGTTTACGGCCGTTCCCAATAACATATCTACAGGTAAAGGTAAAGTTAAAGATAGTTCCTTTGTCAAATCCTATTGTTATTTTGCTACCATGAATTGAGAGCCGCGGTAGCCTAGTGGTATGGGTAATGGACTACTGAGACGAGGTCTCGGGTTCGATCCCAGGTTTTACCATGGCACACACCAATGACTTTTCGATGCTTTTCGAAGTTATGTGTGTATTTATCGCAGGTTTATAAGTGCCCGGTTAATGGCAATAGGCTCGCCACCTATTACATTGGGACCTAAACATAAACGGCGAAATGTGGGTGCTAGCACCTCTGCCTACCCCTTCGGGGATATAGGCGTGAGTTTATGTTATGTTAATGTTATGAATTGAGAGAGATTGATGACGTTTTTATCCTTTCTAATGTCAAAACTGGCGATAGATAGATTACTATTAGAACTATCGGGATATTTACCATGTATTGTTTGGAGTATCGCCAGTACTACAGTTCCTCCGTGATCATGGTGCTTGCAACAGCGCCGAAATATCGGAAACTCCAAACAATACATGGTAAATATCCCGATAGTTCTAATAGTAATGTGAACGACCATGAAAGTTTAAATACCGATAGATAGGTTATTGGAAACGGCCGCTATAGAATAGTTTGGTCGTCATTACAAAACAAACCGCAAACTTACAACAACATACATACATACGCTCACGCTTATTTCCCTCCAAGGTAGACAGAAACAACAGCTCAATAAAATACTAAATAAATAACACAAAATCCACAGGGAAGAGTCCTATCCTGCTGCCTCCGCGGGACTACGACACTGTCCACCGCCAGAAGGGGAATCTAAGCAACATTGACACGCGGCGTTGCCTGAACCAGAACATCGTGGGGGTGAACGCGAGGAGGAAGCTCGAGTCCTCGGGAGGGAGCTCCGGGATCGGAAGTGACTTGGCTCCGTCGCCGGAGAGGAATGAGTACCCAAGGCAGCATGATAATCATAGTACTAGCGGTGAGTACATTATAATACATATAAAACTAGCTTCCGCCCGCGGCTTCACCCGCGGCTTCGCCCGCGTGGTGTGTTGACCGGGATAAAAAGTAGCCTATATGTTAATCCAGGGTATAACCTATATACATACCAAATTTCAACCAAATCGGTCCAGCCGTTTATGCGTGAAAGAGTAACAAACATCCGCACATCCATTCTCACAAACTTTCACATTTATAATATTAGTAGGATATTAGTAGGATTACTTGACAGTCTCTGGGGCCTTACTCCGAGAATCGAACATGAACGTTTCGGATCGAAACGAACGGTGGCCGAACACGGACCATTAAAGTTACTCTGAAAACTTTTCGGTGACGACTGACGGATGCCGCCGTTTTCGGGATCATATACCAACGATCGAGTCTAGATAAATAGTGTGATCCAATATATTATGAACATCTAAAAACCGTTAACAAATGAAAAATCAACAAATATAGTTGTATTCTTATTAAAAGAGCGTCAAAAAAAAAAAAGATTTTCGGCCGCTTCGCAGGAGCCGCGGATTTGATCCCCGCTCAGTACAAATATTTGTATGGGTATTTGAATTAGTCTGGTCGTGCCTCGAAGAGCTCGTTAAGCCGTCGGTCCCAGTTGCCATACGAACATCTAGGACAGTCGTTACGGTTAGTTGGAGCCCTAAGATGTCCAACAACTGATTTAGCTACAATGCTTCGATATCGCTTCACAGAATTTTGGCAGGTGTCTGAATTTTGACACTTAAGAAAGGATTAGGATATTTTTCTACTTAATCAATTAGCCCATTGCAGTATACTGCTAGACATAGGCCTCTCCCAATGTATAGATGTTTTTGGCCTACTGTTTCCACGCTCGCTGGCCAGACGGGTTGGTACAGGGTTTTATTTAGATTTTCTCTTCTCTCAAGGTAAAATCGAAAAACGATTAACGGAAAAATACGCATTTCCGTTAATCGTATCGCAACATTACCTAGGTACCCTTTGTCTAACACCTGAATTACCTTTATTTTTGCATCCTTATAACACTAACATACCTCACCATCAATTCACTACCAGTTTACCACAGTATTAGTGATAAACAACAAAAAATATAGCAGGGAGTGGCCCACATAACTAGAGATCATTAAAAATTATGATGTAATAATAAGTGGTTCAACAAAAACAGTAACCAATAAATAACACAATACATCACTAGTGATTACCTAAATTACTATGTAAAGATTTTTTTAAATTGATGTACAAGAGGATTCCATGATTAAAAAAATATATTTCCGCGTTCTTAGAGTGATTAGTAAACAGTAAAAAAAACTAAGAACACGCTGAATGATTTAAGTCAGTGTACGCAGTAGTGATTTTTGTCACCGTGATTGGTGCGTCACTGTCACCGCGTAAATAAAATCCCTACTAATATTATAAATGCGAAAGTAACTCTGTCTGTCTGTCTGTCTGTCTGTCTGTCTGTCTGTCTGTCTCACTTTTACGACTAAATCGCTGAACCGATTTTGATGAAATTTGGTATAGAGGTAGGTTAGACCTTGAGAAAGGACATAGGCTATGTTTGGTCGCGATAACCGACATCCACGCGGGCGGAGCCGCGGGCAAAAGCTAGTAAATAAATAAATAAAATCTGATGCTAAAAGCACAGCCATTCTTTAATTAACCGATTTCCATGAAACTTGCAGTATCGTGATGTATAAATTATTACCTATCATTTGATACCGACACGGGTATACCTAGCTAAGAACACTCTCGACTAAACCATCTTTCAAACAAAAGACACACACACACACACACACACACACACACACACACACGTCAAACTTATAACACCCCTCTTTTTGGTCGGGGGTTAAAAAATAATGTTTATTTCATTTCACAATTTTAGTACAAGTAATTTCAGAAGTTATGTCCATGTGAGCGTTCGGAAATCATTCCGTCATCCCTTTATCCCTTCATTCTCAGAGCTCACAGGAAAGGTTTTGTGCTTCCGTACCTTGCGCATCCTATCAATGCGAGCTACTTTTTTTGCATCATTTTTAAGATTAATAGCTTTTACAGGAGTACCTCCGTCCTATAGTATACCGCGGCTATAATAACCTCGTATTGTGTTCCCGGTAGTAGGGTAGCCAGAGCTCACTGGAGTGGTTTTGTGCTATCAGTGGAAAGACCAGAGTCTTGACTTGCTTGCCTTCTGCGCTAACGGCACAGAATCTCTATGTTCAAACAAAATAAATTGGGAGGCTACTTAGAAATATACTGTTCAGGTACCATCGGTCTCTGTTAATTCGAATTTCTTTCAGTTGAACGAAATATCACTTGCATTTTTCGAACACACTTACAATATAAAGAGGGGTTCATGGTTTCAATTGCTTGAAACTTCAATTCATAATCTCGTATATACGTTTAATGGTAGCCCCCTATTCCTTTGCACTTCTTCCATACATCCTCTCTACATATCCGAACCATCTAAGCCCGTTCTTTCTCTGTGTAAACTAATCATGTTAGGACATCAGCTGTTACAACATTTATTTTGATACAGATATAATAACATCAGTCGCAAGATTACAGTTGTGAAGTAACGATGCTTCTGGGCCAAACGCTTCGCGCCCAAGAGCCACGGGAACGCGATCTCTTGCCACATGCGCAAGAGTGGCGATCGCAACTAATTCCTCAGCAACTGCCGCACGACATACCCTCATTATAGTGGTGATATCATCCACTACGACCTGTCCGATTTGCGTCACCGTTCGCATAACAGACACCATTTTTTTAATATTCTTAAATAATTATGAAGACTTACAACACATTAGATTTAATGGTTTTTTAAACTACTATGTTTAGATTTTATGTATGTGTTCCATACATAAATACAGTTACATGTCTTTCTCAATGGTGTAGGTAGAGATCAAGGGGCCTTAGACAAAGTGACATTCTATTGGCGAAAACGCCAGTAGAATCGCTAATTGTAGTATGAATTTGACATAAATCATTAATATAACTATATTTTTTTAATGAAATTTTGAGTCTTTGTAACTCGAAATACATTATTTAACTTATCATAATTAGTATAACCACCGCAATGTCCCGAAATCCATTGTTATAACCTTAAAAATGGTTCGCTTCAGCGCGATTCCATCAATAGAATGTCACTTTGTATAAGGCCCCTGGTATACACCTTTTGAATCTTCTCATCAACCTCCTGGCGTTAATGCCAGTTGCATCCGAGCCCTTCACCTCGGAATCCGGAGTTCGTTTTTTCCGTTTTCCGTTTCTTTTCTCTTCTTGTACTTTCATAAGTGTTTTCTAAGTTAGCTATGAGTAATAATTAAACCGAATACCGAATAACGAACGCTTAATAACCCGAAGAAAACGTTGCTTGGTTTTGTTTTGATAGATCGGATGAAATATCATTTTTATTTTCTAATAGAATTGAAAACACGTTTTGAAACCGTGACGTTACTGAATGGCCCTCAAATGAGGTATGTACCTCAAGTATAAATATTATAATCCATTGATTCGAATTCCAAAATAATAAGACCACTCAATAATTTTTCTTAAAACAATAATTTTAGCACATAACCGTTCTAATGTCCCGCTCACGACCAAATGTGTTAATTTTCGCCATCTTGTACAAAATGTCTATTTCACACGTACGTACATAATAACATAAAGAACCTTCACGAAGGCTGTATAAGAAATATTTTCATGTTATTTAACAGTTGTGGTATTTATTTATTTCCGTGGTATGATCGATTTTAATATTATTGTTAACTATATTTAAAAATAAATTGGTTTGGTGGATCGGCAAACGTGGCGCATATTGGGAGAGGCCTATGTCCAGCAATGGACTGCAATAGGCTAATTGAGTGATTGATTGATTGATTGACTGATTGGTTTGGTTTTTAGGTTCAGTGCGATCTTTTTCATTAAGATTACTTAGTTGGTTTACGTTTTACTCTTAAGTATTTTTGATAGGTGATAAACGAGTGAGTTAACAGATGGCAAGGTTAAATAATTCTATCTAAGTCAGTCTTAGGATGGGTGACCATTGACCATTCTTAGCACATTTATTATTTAAGACAGCTATTTATTATTTAAGACTACAAACGGTACACTAGCTGTATGTAGGTTTTCCAAAAAAAAAATATCATTGTCTCTCAGTGAGCATGTTAAGCCGTAGGTCCCGTTTGCCACAGGAACATCTGTAGCATTTCTTATAGGAAGTTGGAGCCTTATTAGTGCCACCTATAAACTTCTATTAAAAAATATAAAATTACAACAAAAAGTGGCATAGATTTTTATATATTAATGTAGTGATTATTCACATTTAGCCCGACGCTTCGGGGTAGAGGAATACCTAAGAGAAGGTGGATGAACTATGTGAATGATGATATGTTTAAGAAGGGAGTGAATGCTGAGATGACTGCAAAAAGAGATGAATGGAAAAGGCACACATGTTGCGCCGACCCCAAATAAACTTGGGATAAGGGTAGGAGGATGATGATGATGAGCCCGACGCTTCGGCTACTTTTCAGCAGCCATAGTCGCGTGGTGACTAACAGTAGTCAATAATAAATTATAATAAATTGGAAAAAGCGAAAACAATTCTCGGGCGGGACTCGAACCCGCGATCTTTCCCTTACAGGGGGTTATATAATCTACC
This sequence comes from Eilema depressum, assembly GCA_914767945.1. Lineage (NCBI taxonomy): Eukaryota > Metazoa > Arthropoda > Insecta > Lepidoptera > Erebidae > Eilema > Eilema depressum. Next base: position 16,880,516 of record OU612032.1, read on the forward strand.
GATAGTTCGTACGAATATCGGTAGATTACTCCCACCATCGCCGTAAGATGGATGTATTGGAAAAATTGGATCACTCTCGGGCGAAGCTCGGTGGCTCAGTGGTCAGAGCGTTCCCCCTGTAAGGGAAAGATCGCGGGTTCGAGTCCCGCCCGAGAATTGATTTCGCTTTTTCCAATTTATTATAATTTGTTTAGTTTAGCAAACTAATTGCTTTAAAAATTATCTCAGTAGTCAATAATATACTTCTACCTACCACCAGAGATATACGCGTTAATATAATACGCCGTAGATCTCAAACGAAGACAAAGATAATAACTTAATTAATACGGTTTAGCACTATAACCTATAATTATTTCTCCCCATCAATGATGGGAGCTTCCACGAACGAGTAAGGAAATACCATCGACTAGTGATTAACTAAATTATAGAACATGATACGTTGCCTATTGTTTCGGTCCGATTGTTATAAACAAAAAGATCTAAAAGTTGTAATCATAAAAAAAATTGGAAGAGAATTTTGTGGTATTGGTATAATGTGACTTTTAGAGCTGATAGCGTTCTTAAAGGCCAGTATAATAGTACATTATGGTACAAGTGAGCAATGTTGGTGATTACCGCCGAGGCGTTATTGAGGCCCGAGCGGGCAGGCGAGGGTCTTAAGAGAGCTGAGGACGGTAATCATCATGCTCACGCGTGCCATACGACGTTTTACAACACACTTGCGAATAACATAACACTACTAATACTAAATAAACAATCTTCCTCTTAGCGTTAATTCCCAGTCGCATCCGAAGCTTCTTAGCTCGGAGTCTGGGGTCCGCTTTTTGTCAGTCTTAACTACGGATTTGGCTAGACCTAACTAAATAAACAATACTACAAATTAATTCGTTTTCCAATATGCGCGCATCTAACAATGGCGGTCGGCCATATTTAAAAAAAATGAGGTTTGAATTCAACTTTTTTTTTACTGTTTTTTTTTCTGTACTTAAAGAAAATAAAAGTTAAATTTGAGTGAAAATTTTGTTTATTAAACAAATATCACAAGTTGAAATTATTTATTTAAATACGAAAACGCATCAAATTAACATACAATAAGCATATTAAATTTATTAGTAGGTACTATTAAACACGTTCTTTTTTGTATCGAAACTTTTTTAAGAACATAGAAACTTAACCTAACCCTTCTTGAAGAACCCCAAATTACATTTATAGCTATAAGCGTCAATATCTTAATGATTAAGGGGTTGACCTTGCGATCGAGCGGTCCCAGATTCCAATCCTGGTTATTACACTATAAATGTGATCCCGAGTGAGGCTTCGCCCGCGTGTAATTCTGCTCCCATTCACATGTTTTTTTTACTTTCTTTAACCTTCTGAGGAACTTTTGAACATACGAAAAATGAATTAATCGAATTGATCGAGCCTTTCGAGTGAGTAATTTCGGTTGCTAATATTCTTTATATTATAAATAGATAATACTATTTCGATATTTACTACTATTTAGTTATACCTACGCTTAGCGGTTATACTTTGAGCGACATCCATTTTTATTAAGTAGATTTCAGTAAATAGAATTATTTAAAAAATATTGAGTGTTTATCCTACACAAAAAGGTATACTTACACCTAGCAAAAAGAGTCTCAAAATTTAGTTACCTACCTTTTGACAGCCAATATCATACTTCAATCGGACATTAACAGCTACATTCATCATACAATACAACACAAAGGCAACCAACTCATAGAGCCTACATATGGTTCAAGACCACACTTCTTCAAGGCTCCCATCATTGAACAGTCTGAGAATCATTCAACACTTCATATTATGTCGTAACCTACAAACACTGACAAGGGAATTTCAACTTTATGATGACCAGATAGGGTTGTTTATTGAGTGGAATAGAGGTGTGATTGAATATGGCTATGATTTATATCTCAAATGATGGAATAAATTTTGAGTAAAACAGATGTTTGGTTATCTTGATGACGTAGAGGCTGTTTGTTGGTTGTTTTTATTCAAGCTCACATTTTCTGAAGGTCAGAGGGTATTGAAGCCGATATTTCATACAGAGTTGTTGACCTTATTGCCGTCAACTGGATACTAAAAAAGTAAATATGCAAAAAAGCCATACATATTGGTAACACACTTGTAACTTTCCACGATATTTATTAATGAACCTGACCGGTATCGCCTTACGGCATGTTCAAAAGTTTACATTGACAATTATGATCCTCCAAGTGCCATTAATCAACAGTATGAATTGAATTTACAGTATAAACAGAATTGCTAACGTCAAAGTTTCAAACGGACGAAAGTTGCAATATTTGTCCCGCAATCGAGTGCAAAGATAGCACGTGTTAGGGCCGGTGCCCACTGCCGGCATGGCACGGCATGGAATTTATTACTAATCAAGTTATTTTGAACCTTATCTCATATGCTTTATAATTCATTTTACTTTACGTAAAAACGATACCGCGGCATACCACAGACTGCCGCGGCATCGTGTAAAATGAATTATAAAGCATATGAGATAAGGTTCAAAATAACTTGATAAGTAATAAATTCCATGCCGTGCCATGCCGGCAGTGGGCGCCGGCCCTTAGTTCACTCAGGCTCAGTCAATAGTCTTTCATTCGTATTTCGTAGGACCTCCAGGTTTCGGATGTACATATCTACGTTTTATGGTAGCCTCCTAGTGTCCACGTGAGCAGAGCTACATACAGGTTGTAGCTAATTAAAATTATAACAAAGTAAAACAAACAAAGGTGGCTGGGACAGACTGGATGCGGAAGGCGGAGGATCGGCAGACGTGACGCATATAGGGAGAGGCCTTTGTCCAGGAGTGGACTGCAATAGGCTAATTGATATATCATAACAAAAGCAGCCCCGGATCTTCAATTTTTTTTAGGCGGGGCAAAAACTGAAAATGCCGCCCCCGGCTGCTTTTTTGCCCTACGTAAATTCCCTTGAATGCCGGCGGGGGGGGGGGGGGGGTGCCTATTCGACAGGATTTTATTTTCAGTCAAAAGTATAACCCATCTTTCCCTCATCCCACCTTGAGTTCTCGCTCGCATCACAGTGACGACAGACTATATACAGACGTGGACTCCTATCTGATCCGAAACAGGTGGTCCACGAGACACCCTCTCCCGGAGATCGTCTGCATCAGCCGGTACGGCAGGCTCCGTCCGTGTCGCCTCTCTAGCCAGTCCTCCATGATAACACGGCTTGCCCTGCGCTCGGTCGCCCAAGTCATTCCTTCTACTCCATCATGATGTCCGGATCCGGATGGAGCTGGATTTCTCGAGGCTCGGGTTCCCGTTCCTGCTCCCACGTCAACTTTCACCACTAATATAGCAATTTCCCAGACCAGAGAGACTTGGGAGATGCACCCTGAGGCACCTGAATCTTATTGCGAAGCACACAGTCGTATCCGATGTTCCACAGGAGTCACTCCTTTGACAGGGTTACTCTTGTCAAATGAGTGACCCCAAGACCGAATTCTGCGGAGTACCGCATGACATTTGATGACGACCAAGGCCGGTCACTGTTAGGTAGATGATGGCTCTCTCCGTCAAATACATCCCGACTAGGCGGCAAAGGTAGAGATGCACTTCATGGTACACGAGCGCCTCCCTGGAAGTCCTGGTAAGTCTAGGGCAAGGTGTTGAACGCATTGGCGATGTGATGTCCAAGGACACCGCTAACATTACCTCGCCCCGGGCAAACTCATCCTTCACCAAAGCCCTCATGAGCATGGAATGGACTGGAATGGAAAGAGGACTCTTTTGTCCGCACTTAGCCTCATTTTTTGGGCCATTGCGCATGGACCTCATGAGCATGATGGCATCTACGGTGGAGCACCTCTGGCTTACGCGATATTGGCCATTCGCCATCTCCGGCCACAACCTGGAGCGGCGTCCGATGAGGCACTTCCCTATAACTCTTTCAAAGAGTTTGCGCACCTCGTCAAGCACCACTATGGGTTGGTAGGCTAACGGTGAGTCCACCGGGCGCCCTTTCGAACGGGGACCATTTACCTCGTCTTCCATGATTGCGGAAATTGACTCCGCTATAAACATGCGTTAAGAAACTCTGTCACTTGGGGACTTGGGAGATCTTCGACTAGAGTAAGGACCCACTCTCGTCCTGGAATGACGTCGGGTCCCGGGGCGGTTTTGTTACTTCTTGGCTCTGATCATTGCACCGCCAGCCCTAGTTCTACCTCAAGTGACCTCGAGTCATCGTCGTCATCCACACTGGGCGCCATAGGCGACCGAGGCTCAGTAGTCTGCGGTGGAACGTGTTACGTCAGCTGCGCTGGGAACAGGGAGCCATCAACTCCTCTGAATAGAACTGGTGGAGACACCTAGTCAACGGGGTCCAGGGGTGCAGCTTGCCGCTTTCCATAAGGCGAGTCCGCCCCCAAGAGGGCGGCCTTTCATCTGCAAAGTTTGATTTTGCCGCCCCCTGATGCTGCCGCCCGGGGCACGTGCCCCGGCTTGCCCCCCCCCTAGATCCGGCCCTGAACAAAAGTAAGGCTAGGTATAGCACAAGCCTAAAAAACGTACCGTACCTTATCAAACCTACAATAAGAAGCTTATCAAGCTGACCTCAAAACTGAAGAATAGTAAACTTTTCCCATGGCTTCAAAGGGTCCCTTCCCACGCCTCACTATAGGAAAACAATAGTGCGGGAAGGAGACAACGCATTTTCCACTAACGCAGTTTTCCCAAAGTGGAAAAAATGGCGATTGTCTGGAATAAAATTTTCAATGGATGACCTTCGTTTTCTTGCTAGAGTCCTTTGTTTATAGAAACTTAGTTAAATTCTGATGTACCTAGATGCAGCTGTGATATAATGACTGTGGGTTTGCGAAACTTCTTATGCATATAACTCCGGACACGTATCTTGGACCTAAAATGTGCTCAAAATGTGCCCTATACGCGCAGTATACAGTTCTTGGGTGTCTTTTGAGGATAGCACGGGGTGCTACTGCGGTAGACGAACTCAAATTCACCAAGCATAGATTATTACAAAGCAATCCACGAGCGCCAGAGCCTCGTTTGTCTTACGATTTAACGTGTCCGGAGTTATACATACATCACTACATATTATAAAATAAAGTCGCTGTCGCTGTCTGTCCGTCCCTATGTATACTTAAATCTTCAAAACTACGCAACGGATTTTAAAGCGGCTTTTTTAAATAGATAGAGTGATTCAAGAGGAAGGTTTATATGTATAATACATGCATAATATTGTAGAGAAACACTAATTAATTTAGAGATATGCAGCGGGAACGGGCTCAGAAAATATGGCGGTACGAAGTTCGCAGGGTCAGTTAGTATACATATAAGCACAAGTTTATTCCCGGAGGTTTAGGCAGAAATTAATTAACTCCCATTTCACCAATCATTTTATTCAGTCCCACACAATAGGGGGTGAGCCTAGCAATAACCCCAGTCGCATCCGAAGCTTTCACCTCGGAGTCTGGTGTTCGTTTTTTCCAGTCTAACTGTTAATTTGGCTAAACATCGATATTTTCTGTGAATCGACTACCATATGACCTCCACAAGCCATTGGCGATATCGAAGCATTGCTGTTAGACCAGTTACTGGACTTTTTGGGTTCCGACTGCCCAAATGGCCATACCAAAAGGGGGTTCATAAGCTCTGCCAGACTACGTTCAAATACATTCAATAACAGCTGATCGCCTATTCACAATTGTCAAAGAAGACCATTCTAGAATACTCAGTTCCGAATTCCGATTTATCTGAGGACAGATTGTATAGACAATGTGTCAAATCTGTCAATCTGTGTATACAATTCGTCCTCAGATAAATCGACATTAAGGACTAACGGCCGCTCCCAATAACCTATCTATCGCCAGTTTTGACATTAGAAAGGATAAAAACGTCATCGATCTCTATGGTAACGCAATCATAGTAGCAAAATAACAATAGGATTTGACAAAGGAACTATCTCTACCTTTACCTTTATCTGTAGATATGTTATTGGGAACGGTCGTAAGTGTCGTTCTAGAATACGGGCCTAAAGTAACTAATGAACTGTATCGTCAGCATGACGTGCGTAGCGGTGACGCGAATTCCATAATATTTGTTTACACCAAAATTTTCTAAGAAAAATGCCCAATGCGGTTAAAGTTTTCTCTTCAAAAATTCGCAATAGATATGTATTTCGAACGAAATTAACAAAACGATGTTGTGAATTATGAAAGCATAATATGATAACTTTCGCGCCACCTTGTATGCCAAAGTATAATTTTACCGTATTAATGTAAATTCTGACCTTCGCGACTGTCACCTCACCTTGTGACCTACATGTTAACATAGTTTCATTTCTTTTATTTCATTATTCAATATGTTTCAATATGTGGGTTACGAGTGTTGATTTGAATCGTCTTGGCAAATCAAGAGAAATTCTTAGATTTTAGATGGCGGTTAAACCACTGATCGTTTATATTTATTTGTTGGCGCTTCAAAAAGCTCTTGATGGTGAATAATACCACTATCGTAGCAATTGGAAGGATATATTATGATCTCTGGCTACCCAATGGGAGAAAGGCATGACTATACGTATGTATGTTGTAACAATATTGTAAAAAAATATTGGCACTGGACGTGATAAGAACCCACGACCTTTGAATTAGCAGTCCTACGCTCACGCTACTCAGGTTTTCTTCAAAACATCAAAAAGCCTTCTTTGACTAAAAAAATATATACTTTACTTATATATAATAACTAGCTGTTGCCCGCGGCTCCGCCCGCGTGGAATTCGGATTCCGGTCCAACTTTAATGTATGGAAATCTGCCCGATTTATTGACATTTATGCTCACTGCTCCGCTCCCTTTAGTAGTAGCGTGATGTTATATAGCCTATGTTACTCCCAGATAGTGTAGCTTTCTATAGGTGAAAGAATTATTGAAATCGGTACAGTAGTTCCGGAGCCTATTCATTACAAACATACAAACATACAAAAATAGGTACAAATCTTTCCTCTTTATAATATTAGTGTAGATGTAGATATATATGTCAGTGGAGTACGTTAATGACTCATTCATTGAGTGCTAAAACTTTTTAAGAGGCTTATGTGAATTAAGCATTAGAGATAATTATCTTATTAAATGAAAAGTGAAAAGGAACGAAAGTAGAAATGGCGATTGTTCTCGAGTCAAGTGCGGAGGTCGCAGATTCACACTTTAGGCTCATATTTTACCCATTATTATATTATCTGTGGCATCTTCCGTTCATTCTGATCACTTAACCCAAACTTATAATCAAGCACTTGTTAATTTACTTCATTTTCGCCACATAGAAAGCTAAAGCTTGTGGCGTAGCGGTTGTGAACGCCGCCGCTACGAAGGAGGCACGGGTTCAATCCCCGCTCAGTGCAAACATTTGTATGCATGAATATGGGTATTTGCATTGGTCTAGTCGTGCCGTAGAGAGCACGTTAAACCGTCGGTCCCGGTTACCATACGCACATCTATGCCAGTCGTTACGGGTAGTTGGAGCCCTAAAAAATCTAACAACTGGTCTGGCTGCAATGCTTCGATATCACCCAATATAACGATATGGCAGTCTCTTCTAGAAAAATATTGAAATCCAACCAAATACGCAGTTACACTGGTAAAGTGAACCCCAGTAAAAGCTTCGAATGCGACTGGGATCAACGCTCGGATAAAGGATGAAGAAGTATACAGGGTATACGTTCAGCTGCCTTACAATTCGAAAAATTCACGGTAAGCCGTGCGGGCATCCAACCTCTGATGACGTAGCTCTCAACACTCTACTAATCAAATCAATCCAACCGGATATCGATCTAAATTTGCAAAACAAATCGCAAATCCTATCCACGATTAACTAAATAGTTTCACCTTCGCAGCAAGCCGTCGTGCGTAGCAATTGCGACCTCCATTGCCAATCGCCCAAGTCTTAATGAATAATGAATCGCTTGCCCTTAATGACAGCAGCAGATGAGCCAGGCACGCGTGACATCCGGGGCCACTGACTTAAGTGGTCAGTTACTCCATAGGAACGGGAAGACCTCGATATACAAAGCGTGGGCACTTTTCTACCTCCCTTAAGAACGGCCTCATTAAGATCTTTTTACCCACACCGGAGGGGGCTATTTGGAGACGGCCTCCTCCAGTGTGAAGACCACAGTGTCACCATTATGCCCCGTGAAGGGCGTCTCCCGCCGCCACGCCTGCTTCATCTGTTAGGATGGCAGGTGGTCTCACGGAATACGGAGGTCGTTGACCGACCTCCGATGGCTGAGTTACCTCCGCTGCTGGGGCCTCATCAAGACCTATGGTGTTAAAACTTTAGAAGCCAATAACCTACTGACAAAACGCTGTCTTTCGTTCATATTTCATGCGGGTCCAAAGTTTCGGATGTTTCATGGTAACCACCCACATTTTATTGACTTCTGTCTTTCTTATATTTAGATGACGTCACAATTTAGTGGAATACCACTGTGATATGGGCAGACTGCCCTCTGATTGAACTCTGAGAGGAAAGATTGTGCCAAGGATTCGTCCATTAGCCATGTAGATACTTTGAAGTCACTTCGATTTTCTAACGGTGGAGTTAAAGCCAAACTGAATTGTCACTATTTGGATGTGATTTCAGAATAAACGTGTTCCATGTAACCGATTATGGATGTCTCATGCTAGGCCTACTATTGTCAATAACTGTAATTATTGAGGTGTGATATATTATGACGTTATTATAAAGTTACTTTCGGAGAAATTCTATAATAAAATTATTTTCGGCAGCTTATTGCATTTCATCTCAAATTATAAGTTTTAAAGCGTTAATCCACTTATAATATGAGTTGAAATCACTAATTGCAGTAATATTGTTAGCACTGTCAAATAACCTATTATGTATAAAATCTTCACCTAGTTTCGTAGCCGCTGGAGTGTTAGATGATTTGTGAGAAAATCACAAAAATTGCGTGAGTGAGTTAAGTGCTGCATGATGTCGATATTTCGTACCCATCCATCTTGTAAGTGCTACTTGTCAGTAATGTCAGTATTAGATTTGATGATGCATGGTTTTTTGAATGGTGATGATATTGATGAGATCGTGGACCAGCATTGTTGTTTTTATATGACTTAAGTAGCAAACAAATATATGGACCATATTGTAAGCTGAGTGTAAGTGTGTCTCTTACTCACGAGAGAATAAATGTGGACATTTAAAACGGCATATTTTGCAGTGTCAGTGGTATGATAGTGGTTTTGCTTGAGCAGAATTGAAGAAGCAGAATAGAAATTATAATTATATTTATATCATATACACACACTACGACACACAATATAATATGATAGATAATAATCTCATTTTTTTTTTTTTACCACTCACTTTTACCAGTTTTACCAGTTACCATTTAATTTTTAATCACATAATTATCCTTTTACTTAGTCCAAAGACATACATCCTTACATTTATTTATATCTTCATGCCGTTAGATATAGATAGATAATAAGTGTAATTATAAAACCATTATAAAATTATTATAATGGCAATATTTTTTTAAATAGGCACTAATGAAATTAATTATCAGGTACTAAAAAATAATTTTATGTTTTTTTTTTTTACTTTTATTGTCCATTTTTGTTTGATTACGTACAAGTGTTGTCACGGTAATTAATTGTGACTTCTTACGTGCATATGCATTTATATCATTTAATTATATAAAATTAAATTAAATTTATCACTTAAAACACGTGCACGAAATTATATAAAAATAAAAGGCTTGGATAAACACAAAAGAATTCAGTGGAAGCGGAACTTAGTATGTGAGGCGGAACGTTCTTTTTAATATTTTAATAAATAAGTTTTGTTTAAATTTCGAATGAATTTGAATTTCGAATTAATTTTGCATTTAAAAAAATTTAATTCGAAAATAAATTTTAAATTTCGAATTAATTTACTTATTTGTTCCGTTTCTGCGTGCCGTTCCAAATTCAAAATTCATGTACTAAATTGCTTGTCCAATAGCATACTCACAGAAGTCATTGTTTATTGCAACACAATATTTCAAAATTAATTAATATGTTTAACTAATCACAGATTGAAGCTGCAATGATAAAAATAATCACGCAGTTGGCACACCACGCGAAAAAATTACAACAGTCCTAATCTCCGTGTACATTTAGAAAAATAACCAACGATTCACAGGCAAATTAATTGCAATTTCGCAAATATTTCGCAAAGTTTATTAAACTTAGAACAAACAATACAAATGAAAATGTTTTTTTTTTTCTCATAAAGCACAGGGGGAATGAGAGCAATAGTCTTTAACAATGAAACTATACGTCATGTCGTTGCTGGAGTCTCAATTTACGCGCACTTTTGTTCAAGATGGCGCTGATATCGATAATAAGGCTACGTGGGAAATATAAGGCTGTCGATTTTGTTCATATGAATAACTTTGCTAAGGTTACGATCTATATAATAATAGATAGATGATGATGTGGTTATATTGACGTATGAAAATATTCGTCATCGAAAAGAAAATTGCAAATAAAAAATGCTGTAAATAAAAAAAAATACTCAATGGCATTGCTCGGGAATATATATCTTGGACCTAAAATGTGCTCTATACACACAGTAGGTACACGCTTCCTGGGTGTCTTTTGAAGATAGCACGGGCTGCTGCTGCGGTGGACGAACTCAAATTCACCAAGCATAGATAATTACAAAACAATCCGCGGGCGCCAGGACCTCGTTTGTGTGACCATTTAGGTTCAAAATACGTGTCCCGGGATATAATACTGTCTAATGGTGGGTACCACGGTAAACTAACGACTGTGTGTGGCTATACACAATACATGTTTCACTTTGTGTGTAACCACATATGGGTACACTGCTAAAAGTAGCAACCCAGTTAAATAGACGGACAACGTTGCTGGCATTGACTGGATGCGGAAGATGGGGATGGTGCACACTCCCAAATCTCCCAACTCCGCATCCAGACCTATGTCCAGCAATAGACTGTAATAGAATAAATGATATTAAATGCTTAATATTCAGACAACATTCTTATAAGAGAATACCAGAATGACGTCGAATCTAATAGAGATCCTCAACAAGATCGAAATTCCTAAGCATAAAATTATTATTCATTTATTTTTATTTGTAACACTATATATGTGCATATTATTAAAAACTAAAATTGGCATTGAATTTGCGTTTAAAACGACTTCTCGTTAAATAACTATGCTAATGTCAAAAGAAACAAGTTATTTTAATTGTTAGCACGTCTAAAAATATTGAAATATCTGCTGATAACTGTCAGCCATTTTGAAATGAGGTCAACAACCATACATTGGATATAACTGTTGAACTACATCCATCATTCATTTCAACTCCACCCAAGTCTTTCACTAAGAAATGGAGCAAGAATTATAACACGTCTATCGTCTAAAGGTATGGTTCCGAACTCAGCAGCACGCAGCCGTGTACAGACTGTGGTGCTACACAGTAGTGCTGCCTACCGCACTGATTCCGAGTAGCTAGCAGTGCCCTGTCCATTTTTCATACTTTATAAAATGAAATTAAACTATTTTTACTAACACCTAACTTATATAGCTAGCATCGCGAATTTTCACGAATATAGGCAACTGTCATTATAATACACATGCGCGACACTACGGTCTTTGTCGTCGTGTCGACACTGCGGCGACACTGCCGTGCAGCATCGCCGCCACTGCATTGCTGCCGCCACATTGCTACGAAGCTCATCTCATCTCATTTCATATTATAAACTTGTAGAGATTATATGGGGACCTGTGTAGTGCTGCGACAGCACTGCTACGTGCTGCTGAGTTCGGAATCATACCTTAAGATCTACTTTATAATACGTCTAAAGAACAAAAAGGTCTACTCGAATCAACGCCTGAGGCTGCATATCATTTTAACACGCATTAAATATTATCACAAAAAACTTTGGCCGTCAATCTAACTTTGTTAAAGAGCCCTACCATGACAGGTTGTTTTTCTATGTCAGTTTGTGTTTAAAACAAGTCGGTGAGTGGTTTCAAGATCGTATCCCGTTAATGTGAGCTTATGAATTTTTGGGCCAATGCTCAGGTGTGTTAGCTCGCGATTTCTGCACAGTAAAAATAAATAACATGATAGCAGTAGGTAAAATCCGCGACGAATTCTGTATTCACGGTTAAGTCAATTGTTTAAAGGTATTACGCACTGTTATCGTGCAAACGAATAAAAAAACACTTCAAATAAACAGACACGTTACGGTCGATTTTATCGCAAACGACATTGCAATCCTCGGGATATATGTCTTGGAACTAAGACGCAACAAACGAGGTCCTGGCGCTCGCGGATGGTTTTGTAACAATCTATTCTTGGTGAATTTGAGCTCGATCATCGCCGTAGCGTTCTGTGCTATCCTCAAAAGACACCCAAGAAACTGCATAATATATAAGCACATTTTAGGTCCAAGATTATCTCCCGAGGTATATCTGTTTTAGTACATTATGTATTAGTGTACGAGCTCTGCTACTCGTACCGAGGTGATAAATAAAAGATGAAGCTAAGTTCAACTGTATATTGACTCAACTTAATCCGAAATGATATGTCTTTAGCATCTCGGCAGTCTTACTGTCCGTTGCTTGCGATCGTTTCTCTGGAAGTTCAGGCAAAGACCAAGTCTCTTTTTTGCTGGTGCTAGGTGTGGTAATAGCCTTACCTTCTTCCTGGCCTATCTGTGGGCTTTCTGGTCTCTGGAGATACTGCATGAGTTGTTCTTTAGCACCTTCGTAAAACTCTAAACCTTGCTGAAAATGATTATCTTGAAAGTATGGTTCATCTGTTTTCCCGAACTCACACAAACGCGAATGATTATTTTTGTAATCTTTCCAATACATCTCTAACGTTTCTAACTTTCTCCTAACATATTCGACCGTCCTACGGTCGCGAGCAACGGACAGTAAGACTGCCGAGATGCTAAAGACATATCATTTCGGATTAAGTTGAGTCAATATACAGTTGAACTTAACTTAGTTTTGAAATATCAGAGAGCAGTGACCTCTTGGTGTTAGGGGCCGTCCTGGTTGACGTCTTTCAGGAAACTAGAGGAAACCATATATGTAACCAGCCTAGAAATCAAACCATCAATCAAACAAACAAATGCTATCATAAAAAGCAAAGCAGAACCAGAAGTTATGATGAATATCATTGATCATTTAATGAATAAACATAGCTCCATTAATAAAATTGTCCGAATATTTGCATGGATATTACGAATACCTAGTTACAAGAAACAAGTTCATCAACCTCACCTCACGTTGCAAGAACTGCGACACGCAAAAATGCTCATTATCAGAAGTACACAATCAAAACATTTCGCTGACGACATTATATCGCTACGAAATTTCACAAGCTTGCCCTCTAAGAGCGTACTCCTAAACTTAAATCCTGTAATCGATGGACAGGGGTTATTGCGTGTCGGAGGAAGGCTTCAAAAAGCTAACATCAACTGTGAGATGAAGCATCCCATTATTATCCCACATGACAGTCGTCTTACTAACTTACTGTTACAAGAAGCACACGAACTGACATTTCATGGGGGAGCACGGCTCACGTTGTCTAGTCTCAGACAGAAATATTGGGTCATTGGGGGTAATAGAGCCACCAAGAAGTTTATACATCGATGTGTCACCTGCAGAAAGCAAAATCCTCAGCTCCAGTGTCAACTCATGGGAGACTTACCGTCCGCTAGAATTAACCCGGAAAAAGCATTTTATCACACGGGCGTCGACTATACTGGTTACGTTGACGTTAAGGCAAACAAAGGACGAGGTATAAAGACTACCAAAGGGTACATTGCAGTGTTTGTTTGTATGGTGACCAAAGCAGTTCATTTAGAGCTAGTGTCTGACCTGTCCAGTACGGCCTTTTTGGCTGCGCTTAGCAGAATGGCAGCCCGTCGAGGTACACCAAGACACATCTATAGCGATAATGGGACAAACTTCGTCGGCGCAAACAGACTTTTACAAGAGCAGTACAATCATTTACAACAGATGTTCAATAACAATTTTTTAACTGAGATATCAGATATGGGGATAAACTGGCACTTCAACGCCCCGTCGTGGCCGAACGCCGGTGGTCTCTGGGAAAGAGCGGTTCGAAGCTTGAAACATCACCTAAAACGGGTCGTAGGGGAACAGAAGTTGACCTATGAAGAATATGCCACTCTTTTATCTCAAGTAGAAGGTTGTTTAAATTCAAGGCCGCTTTGTGCACTCACAGAGGACCCAGACGATATAGAATTTTTAACTCCCTCCCACTTCTTGACAGCAAAGCCAGGGTCGACATTAATTGAAACAGCTTCTGATGCTAGAACAAGGTGGCATCTCATAGCAAAATTATTTGAAGATCTATGGAAGAGGTGGAAGACGGAGTATTTAACGCAATTGTCCGTAAGATCTAAGTGGTTGAAATCCCGAGAAAACATACGGCTGGGTGATTTAGTTACCATTCATGAGGACAACCTTCCAGCCGGCAAATGGTCGATGGGAAGGGTTATAGACCTTCATCCAGGACACGATGGATGTGTCAGAGTGGTATCACTAAAGACAAAAAACGGTATTATTAAGAGGCCAGTAATCAAATTATCAGTTTTGCCCGTGTACCCTGACCGTGACCATGATAGCAGCATCAATAATAATCACGCGGCGACGGATGGCATGCAGAAGAACAATCGTCAGCCGAGATCTCTTATGTCAATGGCCATCGCGCTGATGCTTTTCCTATCCCTGCTAACTAACACGCATGCGGCATATAACGTGACGTCATTGCCAGGAAATATGTCGGTATATTTCGATGCTATTTCAAACCTACAGGTTATCCGGGATAAATGGACACTGGTGGTCTATTACGACATGGCACCTTATTGGGAAGGGACAACCGCAGTGATGAAATCATTAAATCACTCCGATAAAATATGTACCAGGCTACTAGATAAGGTTCAATGCACTACGATACTGCTACAATTACGTCACGAATATCAAGAGTTACAACATTACAACAAGTTGTTGCTGCATCAGCAGTTTGACGCGCACGCGAGACATCGTCGTGGCCTTATCAATGGCATCGGATACGTGGCTAATAGTCTCTTCGGTGTATTGGACGAGCAATTCGCAGAGCAATATAGAAAGGACATTGAGCTGATAAGGCAGAACGAACATCACTTGACAAGCATGTTAAGAAATCAAACGTCTGTCGTTGAAGCCGAATACAACCTGTTAAAAAGGACAGAAAACATTATGTCTATCCAGCATAAAACGATAAATAAACATCTTAACGCATTGGACGAAACAATCAATCACGTTCAGGAAAAGATGTTTAGTATCAGGGAGGTACAAGACTTTACGCTATCAGCCATGACTACGAGCAACCTTATACAAAACTTGAAACGGATTCAGGATACATTGCTGGACACCGTGACAGATATTTACCATGGAAAGTTCAATACCCATTTGCTAACCCCTGACCAACTACGTAATGAATTACAAGTCATTTCGAGTCAGCTAACGAAGGATATTAAACTTCCTATAGAAAACATTCAGACAGATCTCAGATACATTTACAACCTACTGAAGATCAAAGGGAGAGTACTGCGGGATTATTTTATTTTCGAAATCACATTTCCGCTGACTAGTAGGGAGACTTACAATCTCTACAAAACTATCCCGATTCCGCATCAGATCGCCAACAATAAAATGATCAAAGTTTACCCAATCAACGAATACATAGCAGTCAATTTGGGAAAAGACAGCTACTTGAGCTTGTCTGCAACGGAACTGCAAGCGTGTTTATATAATGAATACAGTTATTTGTGCCATATCACCACGCCTATTCGCTATCTGTCAGTAAACGAAAACTTTTGTAAGCTGAAGGCGAGCAAGGATCAATGCACAGTCAACGTATCTACGTGCAACCACGTGTGGCAAGAATTAAATGAGCTATCCAAATATTTTTATTTTTGTTGCAACACGTGCGCATTACGTATCATATGTAATGATCAAGTTACATCGGAACAGCTGTCTGGAGCGGGCGTTATACATCTCGGATCGAATTGCATAATCAAAGGTGAGGACTTTGCACTGTATGCACGATTGAGGTCAGTGCATACCTTAGCCTTGAACCCGGAAATAGTAACTCCGAACATAGCAGATTTAAATCCGATGGTAAACATATCTTTAGGTAAGTACATAGAACCGCGAGATGACCAGATTAATCAAACGCTGGAGGAGCTGGGTAATCAGATCAAGCACTTAAAATCGACGGTTAATGATCCATCTTATGATGTACTGTCCACACACGACATTCATCAGTATGTCATCACTTACGTGCTGATGGGAGCGATGGTGTTAGCAGCTGCGGTGTTCCTATGGCGGAGGAGGCGAGCCAGTGCAAGAGTCAGCTGTGCTGAAACTGCAGTGCAAAGTGTAGTGTTTTCGCGTCGTCAACATACGGCTGACCGTCAGCTTAGTGAAGTGTCAGTGGACTCGACAGTGCAAAGTGAAGTGGTTTCGCGTCGTTTAAACACAGCTGACCGCCAGATTAGTGAAGTGCCAGTAGAATCGATACGGGCGAACAGTGTTAAGTTAAAAGACCAAGCATCTTCTCCTATACCTAGGAAATGTATTTTTCAAAAGGACATTCATGGGATTCATAGTCCCTTTAGCCCGGGAGGATGTTCGGAATCGACGCATATTCCAAACTAGAGACACTAATTTATAATAACACAACTTATTGTTTATCACCTTGTCTCACATCATTCACATCCATACAGCATCATTATCCACCTCCTCGCGAGGTGGGAGCATGTACGATGCAACAATAAATGCAAGCATCGTACAGTGGCAGTGCGCGTGGTCAGCGGTTTACGCCGATCCGCGCTATTTCACCATTACATTCAATTAGTATCATTACGACAATCATTCAGTTCGGGTGTACTCATATCAATCATAGCATATCATTTCGGATTAAGTTGAGTCAATATACAGTTGAACTTAGCTTCATCTTTTATTTATCACCTCGGTACGAGTAGCAGAGCTCGTACAATTAGGACGCGGTTACAAGTATATACAGGCTGCGATAATAACGACGTGCACAGATTTTTGAAGCATTTGAGAGATTGCGAAGATTTTGAGACGTATTATCGAACTATAATAACGCGCCTTGTGTTCTGGGCATCATTTTATTTTATTTTATTTTGTTTGAGGCATTATAATAAGAAATAAATATTATGTGTTAGGGCACAAACGAATGGGTAGCTGTTGTCTCACGCCTGCGTGAGAGTAGGTATTTGTACGTACCTATATGTATATGTAATACAATTTATACAAGTGTAACGTTCTTGATATTGTAAATGTCCATAAGCTACACACCACTGTCTGTCAGATGATCCGTAAGCACATTTACATTTTTGATCTAAAAATTGCATCAACTACGACATCGCGGTCAATCGGTTTAGTGTGTTCATAGCCTATAACTTATAGTAGTTGTGGAATTTTTGCTAAGCGCGTATCTTTGTAATGTGTGTCAAGAGATCGAGTTTGTGATGAAGATATTTTTATGGGTTTGAACATGTATCGAAGCCTAAATACATTTATAAATAACATTTAATTCTCTGTGGAATGGGAGGACAGGTGGCCAGGTCGTATGTTATGGCTGGCTATTGATGGGAGAGGCTGTGGAGAATCTGGGTCATTCTGAATTGTTGATGTTGACACAGGTTCATCAGGCAAAGCAGGTTTTTCAACGTTTGTTTTGTAGTAGCTGCGATAACGTGTTGTTATTTTATTCGGACGTGTTATTCTACTTGACTATGAGTTTCTTATCTATGTTAACTAAAATATGTTGGGTAAGACGAACACGCGTAGTTATGGTACGGTTGGTCAAGCCTATAAGCGTCCAGCGTTATTCTTATTACTGAGAAATTTATAACGATAAACTCCAATTACACATTGGCATTTCTTTGCCTTTTTGCGTTTGACGTTACCTCAGAAACTATTTACAATATATCTACGATTACAATTCACTTCGATCTTTAACAAACCTGATTTCAACCGCAACAAAATTGTGTTAAAACACAACGAGAATCCTAGTATGTCTTTCGGTTCGTCTATTCTAGTCATTGTGAGTCTTATATTTCTTATCTATCTCATTTCAGAGGAAGATTGGGCTGAGAGTACAGCTTACATGATGCATGAAGCGTTCGACGCTTCACCACCCCGCCGAGCCGCCTCACCACCTCGTCGTGCCTCACCACCCCGCCGCACTTCACCACCCCGCCGTACCTCACCGCCCCGCCGTGCTCTCTCACCCCGCAACTACGACCGCTCCTACCCTGACGACTTCGACCAATACCGCGACCAACTGGCCCCATTCCGCGACCAAACCACCTTCGAACGACGATTCCGCCCCGAATCCTTAGAACGCGTCAGCAAAGACAAGTTCCCAGAAAAAGAGAAATTCCAGGAAGACACAGTTAATTACAGACGAAGGTATGTCGCAGAAACCAAACCTTCCAACAGGAGTATCGACAGAGTCGAAGATCGTAGGTTTGGTAAACTCCAACGAGGGGCCAGCGAAGGTAGCCTCAAGGTCGCAGAAGCATCCCCGAAAGACAGATTCAACGTCGCAAAAGAAAAGTTTATGAACTTAGAACGCGAGAGGTTCAACAGAGAGCTCGAACAGCACATGGCCATGAGAAGGAGCATGCTTGAAAGGAATAGTCGCTCGACTTCTTCCCCAGAGGAAGAAAGGAGGGACGAGCGACCGGACCGCCACAGAGACCTTAGCTCCCGAAGAGAGCCAGAACGCTCTCATCGTGATATTGAGCGCCATAGAGAGCCTGAGCGGCGCAAGGAACCGGAAAGGATTCGAGACATAGAACCGCTGGCTCACAGGGAGATGGAGAGACTCCCTCGCATCGGTAGAAAGCGTGACGATGTGAAACGTTTTGAGTATGGTGCTGAAGAGTACTTGAACAGGATTGAGCCGAAACCTCACAGGGATGACTTCGATAGATACGAGAGAAGAGAGAGGAGGGAATTAGACCGGCGTATCGATGAGGATGAGATTATTGAGCCAGTGATCGAAGACAGGAGGCGAGACTGGAATGATAGGCAAAGGGCGTTCAGTCGCTCTCGTCTTTTGGATGACCAGCGCCAGTCTTACGTTGAAGGAGACAGGGAGAGATACTACGACAGAGATTATAGGGACTTCCGTGACCTTGCAGATAGACAACAGACGAAGTTCCGCCATAGTTACGCGGAGCCGATACCCAGGGGACGTCTGGGCACCGTCAGACCTTACTGAATGCCATAATAGATTCATAGATGATAAAGGAATATTGAAACTTCGAGTAACCAAAAATCAGACATGCGCAGACGTCGGACGAAGGGGCAATGCCTCAGAAAAGTTGTCAATACCTGATTTATTCTTACTTAATATGTTAGTGGACACAAAATATCGTTAACTTGCGTACCTCTGGGCATTATTTTATCCACCCAGTCATCGGGAGAGGTAAATTCATGTCAGTTACCTCCCATATTGATAGGTGCAGGGGTATGTTGATAATTTAGAATTAATCAATCGTAAGTGCCTATCCGGTATCAATGTATTTATAAATACTCATAAGTCCTGGACCCCGATTCTGCTGTCAACCACTGTTATACCACAAAATACTTAAAAAAATATCAATTTAATTTTAAACTTTACTGACATGGTGTAAAAGTCTAAAATAGAATGGCATCTTGTAGAGTTAATGAAAAAAAAAATGAGCTCTTTTTCATTTTAGTTTGGACTTTAAGTCTATTTCTAAAAAGTATAAAATTTCATGGCATTTTGTGCAGTGACAGTGAATGACAAATTATTACAATCGGGGTCCGGTATAAATGTCACAGATAACATTATATTTGTAAATATAAAATGAAGTACCTTTGTTATTTTATAGATAGGAATCAAATACAAGCGAACATTGTTATTATTATAATCTATTGTTATTAAATATATTATATTTTCAAACAACAATAATATGGTAATATAATGAAAATACGATAAAATCATTCCGATATATTTGTTAATAACAAAAAATATATAGAATGCAAAATTTATGTAACTTTGTTTTTGTAAATTTATGTTTATTTAGTTCAAGATGTTTCAATGAGAATTATAAAAAATAAATTTACGTATAAATAAGTGTATAATAAATAGAAACGAAAATTTGTATATGATACATCATAATAATAAATCATAATACTCGTATGATACAAATGAATGAAGTAGATGCGTTCAAGATAATCAAATTTATATAATTGTAATTAAACATAATAAATCTAATTGTATTTAAAATATGTAAAGTTGATTATTTTTTTGATTATTGTATGTATCAATCAATAAATGCAGGACA
This sequence comes from Eilema depressum, assembly GCA_914767945.1. Lineage (NCBI taxonomy): Eukaryota > Metazoa > Arthropoda > Insecta > Lepidoptera > Erebidae > Eilema > Eilema depressum. Next base: position 16,900,998 of record OU612032.1, read on the forward strand.
TAATAAGTATTTATGTATATAAAGTTTATATTATACACAAATCATACGAGCTCAAGCCCTAAGATCAAGAGATCACCGATAAGAAATATTGTCAGTCTGTCTTACTTCTCACTTTAGTGTTATAAGTACCATTTTACTGACCTCGGATTAGTAAAGTGCTCCCTGTGACACATTTTTGTGCCAATTCTGTAAAAATTGCATGTACCAACTCGTTTCGTGTTGACAGATAAATAATATTAATAATTATTTGTTAAATTTTCTATTAAATTTTACCATTTGTATAATCACAGTTTGTATTATTTACTACAGTGTATAAATATTCTAGATAATTAGAACCCAAAGAAAAATCAACCTACTAAGCATTGCCTTGCTGGTAAAAAAATAATGCAAGCCGTAAAATGTATACTTATGATACTGGCGGATAACACTAGGTACATTAACACAGAGACATTCCGGCTTAAAGTCGCGAAGATTGAATTTTTCAAAACGGAGATTGGTGAAAAAAATAAATACTTATCCCTATCTAGTTTGTCATGCACTATGCAACCCTGGAAGCCGACAAGAATCGGGTTATAGGAACCCCTCATCATTGCCGGATCAGATTTATGCAGAATTTAGTCACAATACAATATCGTTACATCATCATTTTATCCTTTCTTTAGTCTCGGTAATATCGTTACAATATAATATAACTATCGAATCTTGAAACCGAATACCCACATAATATGAGGTTACTAAACCGTTTTATGCTTAAATTATATATTAAACTGACATGACGGTACGGTTACACGTAGAAGCCATATCTACATCATACCACAGACACTGTAAAAAATGGCATTGAATTTTAGACTTTATTGCTACAGACTTATAGAGCAAAATTAAATAAGTTTTAGGTACTCGTATTATAGTTTTTCGTTCACTATACAAAAAGCCATTTAATTTTCGACTTTAATGGCATTAAAATCAGAAATTCAATGGATTTTTTGCTGTGTCCTTATTTTTGCAGAGGTTTTGCTTTAGCAAAATTGAGGTTCGTTTAGTGGGGAGCACATCAGAGAACATACAAACAAAACAAGATAAAAAAAAACAAAGAAATTGTTGCGTCTATCAAGTACCCAAAAAGAAAATGACATAATCATCACGCCTCACCGCGGGTGCCCGCCGCTCCGGCTGCTGTACTTTTGTCCGTTAACCACGTTGTTATAAAAGATTCCTGTTGTGCTATAGTTCTCGGCAGATTGACCTCTCTCTACGCAACGACCTTTGTGACGTGACAGTGGAGCTTTCGACTGTCACGTCGGGAGACGCACAGGTACGATGTCCGCTCATCTGAGAGAAAAAAATGTCTGAGTATGGCTACCTAGTAATAGGTACTTAGTTTGGGTCTAGATAGTGCTGGGTTGAGACCAAGAATACCTGTAGTCTTAATCTATATCTTCTAATATATAAAAATCAATGCCACTTTTCGTTGTTAGTTTATAACTCAAGAACGGCTGAACCGATTTGGCTAATTTTAGTCTTGAAAGATTCGTGGGTATCCAGGGAAGGTTTAAAGGATGAGAAAATAGGTGCAGCGGGAACGGGGAAAATATGGCGGTACGAAGTTCGCCGGGACAGCTAGTAATATCTAAAAGCGAAATACCACTCACTAATTAATTACGAAATCTCAGTAACTATAACAGCTACAAACTTAGAATTTGGCAGGTATGTTCCTTATAGGGTGTAGACATCTACTAAGAACGGATTTTACGAAACTCTTTTCCTTTGTCGAAACTGTCCAGTGGAGAATCTGTCCAGATGCGCCGGAGGGGTACCTAAAATGGGTTTTGGAAGTTGGTATGAAAGTCCTACGTTTTTGAAGTAACAACTCCACACGCACGAAGTCATGGGCGGCTACTAGTATATCTATATAATTGTTATTTATTTTAAATGTAAATAACCAAGAAGGTCCTATGGTGATTGAGCACTAAAAAACCCAAAGGTTCTAGATTATCATCAAGCGTAACATGCTCTGAATTTAATTATACAAATTGTAACATTGTCTAACATTGAACGAGATACGAATTATTCTTCTCACGTTATCCTAAGTGGTTTTATGTGGACTATTTGTACATGGATAGCACATACAGTAGTCTCTATATCCTTTAAGTAGGTGAATGCGAATGTTAGGTGTGAGTTAGAAAAAGCAAAAGTTATGACAAAAGTACCTAATCAAAGCAAAAATGTACGTATCAACTCCATTTTGCTTTGCTATCGCGTCAATATGCATGATTTTGCATTGTTTATGCCTTACAGCTTATACTTTTCAATACAATTTAATAAAGCATTGAGAAAGAAAACAGCTAAAGTCTTAATATTATTTATAATTCTCAGGGAAAACATCTGTTTGTAATTTATTTATAAGGTAATATAGATTGTAAATCAATATAATTTCATGTTTTGCGAAAGAACTTTGAACAATAAATTTTTAAATATTATTTGAAGTTTATTTTGGTTCATAATATAGACTATAAGAGCATTTTATTCACTTATGCTAAGTCTACGAGTATACTACTGACAAAGTGCAAGAGGAGTTTGATAAAAATAAACAAAAGTTCGGCCTTTGACATCCTTATAAACGGTGAGCAGTAGTGTAGGTACTGCATCATTTGAGGGTTCTTTGCCCAAAGGGGAAAGAACAGAGGGATGAGCACGAACAACTATCGCAATCGTATCGTGAACGTAACGATAGCACGGAGCATTGCGATTGGCAGGCTTCAGGCACGCGGCCAATCGCAATGCTCCGTGCTCTCGTTACGTTCACGATACGAATACGATAGTTGTTCGTGCTCACCCCACAGGTACCTAATTGCTAATATTAAACTGCTATTTCCAGGATTTGGTTCAGTTATTTCAGGCACGACTGCCATCAGCGACTCTCCAACCACAAGAGGAAAACCTGTTCCAGAGCCTCTTTCATCAATCAGCAGATGAGCAGATGTATCATTTCATGAGAAGCTTCATGAGACACTGCGTCAAATGTATATGGGTACTTACTTACTACGAGTACCTATATAAAGTATGCCACTAGAATAAAAGGCGACATTCCTTGAAACGTTTCCAAGTTGTACAGTTAACATAACCTGTGAGAGCAAATAAAGTTTAATGAGTCTATTAAACTGCATGTGGTAAGTCGCATTACTAAATATTTTAGCATTTAACATTCTGATCGTACGTGAGATTTTGCACAGACGATGTGCAATAACCTTTTTTTTTTCTGTGTGAAAAATCCCCACGGATATCCCTCTGTCTCTGTCCTCTGGAAAATATCGAGGTCTAGCCAAATCTGTAGTCAACACTGGTAAAGCGGACCCCAGACTCCGAGCTGAAAAACAGCTTCGGATGCGACTGGGAATTAACGCTAGGAGGAAGAAGAATCCCTCTGCCGGAGCCGGTGGAGGAGGTTGTGTCGGACTTGAACCGACTAAAACGCACGCCATCTGTGGGCCGACGGTTGCCGGAGGTGAGGTAATCGTAGACGTATCCCTCGCACCCCGGCTAACCTGGGCCATATCTTTCGATGACCCTCTTCTGGTGTGGGGACCACAGAGTCCCCAACTCGCCCCCGGGTGACGATGTGCAAGTGCAATACCTACTTGGCAAGTGGGCTTTTTTTTTAGATGCTAATTTATTTATGCTAGTACACCGTTTAATAGTTGCCATTGTGCCTATCCGTGTGGTGAAGGTGAAAGAATACCAGTATCACCACCCCATCTCATCAGAAGGGGAGGTAAGAGGCGACTAATGCAATCGTTCTTCCTCCTGGCGTTAATTCCCAGTCGCATCCGAAGCTTTTTCAGCTCGGAATCTGGGGTCCGCTTTACCAGTCATAACTGCGGATTTGGCTGGACCTCGATACTTAAAGATAGACGCCACAGAGGCTGTCTGTGTAATGGAATAGTTATTTATTTGTTATTATTTCAACAGCCATGGTCGCACAGGGGTTACCAAAGGTGGTAGTTATCATATAGTTTGAAGTGTAAGTTATCACAATACACCCGAATTATGATAAATTGTAAAGGTACGAGTTGGCAGCGGACGACATGAGGCAGAAGCGGACGAGGTGTCGCAGCGACACTACAGCTGTTACAATGTATTTCCATGAAATAGCGGACTAGTTACATGTCGCAGCGACACTACTGGTTTCAATGTATTTCCATGAAAGCGACGACACATCGTCTGCTGCTGCCTCATGTCGTCAGCTGCCAGCTCGTACCTTTAATGTCACTGTTTACGCAGAATGAGCTCACTGTATCGTTAAGTTTCTTTGATATGATAGTGATCGGCAGTTAGCAGAATCGAATCGAAAATGATTTTATTATTTACGAAATTTGTCGTTGAGTAGAATTTCTTTTGCGTGCAGATAATACATTTGCAAAACTCCCAGTAGCTCATCAAATATTTTGACACCCAATTAGCTTCGCCTAGACCTCAGGTCAAGTGCCTCGGTAACGCATATAAAAATAATGTTGCAATGCTTAAAAGTGTAATTTATTATTTATTTTTGTGAAATGTTTTGCAAGACATTGTCATTAGCAAGTACAAGATTATTCACACCATTATTTTATCTTATTACTTTATTTATATTATTACTAACATTTATCTTACTAATAGAGCTGTTTTACATAAAATAAAACAGTTATTATGGCCGAAAGAAAGACGGTATTAGTTTGAAGAAGCTGTCTGTGATTTTTCCCTTTTTTAAGCGTTAACATTGTTAAAATCTTACCTCTAGTCCTCTTTCGTCTATAGTTACCCGTTTAAATCACCGCTAGGGGCGCCACTGTTTCCAGTCGCACATCTTTATGTCAATCATAGATCATAGTGTCTTCTCGCCAGCAAGGACCTTGCTCTAATACCGTCTTTCTTTCGGCCATAATAACTGTTTTATTTTATGTAAAACAGCTCTATTATGACCTCCGAAAGACGGTATTAGTTTGAAGACCTGTTTGGTTTCTGCTAGTGATGGTAACTATAACAACGCTATGTGATAATATAGAAAACAGTATTATTTAGCATATGAATTAAAATAATGCATTATTATAATTATTAATCATAATAGAATGTTTATATAAAACATGCAACTAAGATGTATATCATATTCATAACATCAAACATTAATTAAAATTTATTACCAAATTGAGACTTCCAATTTCCTCAACATAAAACCTATGCCATGGGCATAATTATTACAAGTCAACCTTTGAAGGCAACTGCGGATCTGAAGCTACCTTGAGCCGCATCAACATGTACTGCATAAAAATAGATCTTATCCATTCTCCTAGGAGTGTCGTGGTAGCTGCTCTAATTGAGATAAATCAACTAGTTACATCAGTAACATAGACCGCAAGGTTGAGTGTACTGAAGTACACAACTAGGCATTTTGGTGTTTGACAATTAGCACCGATTACCTATGCTAGCTACAATCAGTTTTAGAATATTATAATGTATTCTGGCTTTCACTTAATTTTATCTTCGACTTATAAATGCACAATGGGCGGCCTTATCGCTAACAGCGATTTCTTCCAGGCAACCTTTGGATGGATAGAAGCAAAAGAGATGATAGGGTAGCGTACAATTTTTCAATGAGATAAAATAATGAAGCTGCGATACTGCGAAATTGATCTAATACGTGAAGTCATGTACTCACCTGTCTGAAGCTAGAGACAGAATAATGGCAACTCTTCTAGAAATGTCTAAAATAAACTGTTATATGGTACTGAAAATAGTCAGTTAGATATTATTTGGGTATCCCATCACTTCTCGTGGTATGGGTTACCAAGGAATAGGGCTATTCCCCATCCGACAGTAGACATTAGTGATTAGTCATGACTCATGACAAAGCGTTTATCTGACTGCAATAGGTCTGGCCCCCGTCATGTGAACTCATAACTATCTGGCCAAATGTGGGTGTCAAATATTACACCTCTGCCCCATGGAGAGGTTCACAGGCGTGAATGTATGTATCCCATTCAGGATAATTAATGGCCTGGGCTTTCCGTAGAAAAACTGTCTACATTTGTAGCACAGTACGGAAACACTGCAGATCGTGTAGATCTGCAGGCCCTGCAGATGTTAATTATTAAATCAATTGAAATGTAAGCTCAAAATAAAATTATGTTTAAAATGGGGATATGCAAAATACATTCCTGCCGTATGACATAAAAGATTGTCATTGAATATGCAATATGTAATCCATAGTTGTATGGGTAGGTATCCCGTACACTTAGACTATACACAATCTATACAGACCCAGTAAATGGCCATTACCGTCACGACGTAAAAATAGCTACTACTTTGGAACAAGTTTGAGATATACTATAATCTCATAATATGCAAATTTGACATGCAACTGATACTTTGTCAATACAGTGTATAGTCAAAGCATTGATCAAGAGTGGTTGTCCGCTAACTACAACTTGATAACTCCAGTTTTCCTCTTTTTCAATTATTATTTCTCACCCCCCCCCCCCTTTTTTTAGGAGGATAGCAACTCTCTACTGAGGGGTCAATTAGGATCTCCCGGAGATCTTTTATCGGCAAGGGATCGATTAGGGCTCTCAATCAGCCCAAAGTACTGATCCCACTATGGGACTATATTTAGAATTTGTGTTCCCTTGGCATTGTATAGAAGGGCCAGCCACTGAAGTATTAAAATAGGTGGGAGAAAACATCCATCCCAATTCCCAACTGATTTATTAGGATCTTCCGCAGATCCTTTATTTGTCAGGGGCCGTTAGGGCTGTCAATCTAAGATTAATCAGCCCAAAGTACTGATCCCACTATGTGGCTATACTTAGAATTATTAAAATAGGTGGGGGAAAAAACCTCCATCCTAACTGATCTATTAGGATCTTCCGCAGATCCTTTATTAGTCAGGGCCGTTAGGGCTGTCAATCTGAGATCAATCAGCCTAAAGTACTGATAGGTATGATGTAGTTCCAGTTTAACTGAAAGCCTTACATGTGGTCACTGAACCACCTTTGAGTCCCGCGTCATGCACTGGGGAACGACGGGTGAGTCCCTTTGATATGAAAGGGTTGATATTGCATATGTCCTGATCTTTGATCGAGGCCATTGCGACTCCTAGCAGAAGTTCACATTGATGAACGAATCAGCCTCTTGAGACGAGGTCAAAGAATCCGTTTAACTTCTCAGGGAGATAACCATCAGTATTATATTGAACTGCTCGGTTGATTGGTCAGCTCTAGAGGGGTTAAGGGGCAAGTGCGCCCATCATTTCAGTTGGCTGTCCGACTGAACCAGTAGTGCATTTTGTACATAAGCAATAATGCTGCATGCACTGCACACAACTCCCTCACATTGGAATGCCGTTTTTTGTAGGCTCAACTCCATTTGCTTGACAACATAAAGTTGTTCAACTTCAGTCCCCAGCCCGCGTCCGCCGCGTTCTGTAGTGAGAAAGTGAGTCACATTTTGCCTGTGTATCACTTGTGCACTGTGGTTCCCATTCCTGAGCCGCCACTGCAATTTGCACCTCACTAAGGGATCCAGAGCCCATCTTCCTCTTAGCCTACCTTGTTTGAAGCAAGCAAAAATAAAATTGCATCCTGAGACAATGATATTGATCATCCTAGTCGTCAGGTTAACTTCAAGTGTCTTGCAACTATAGTACAGTCAACGACAAAAGTAGATTAATTAGTAGTACTATGTAGTTACTTTGTTTTCTAAATATTATACAACTACTTATACATCAACTTAATTGACACATTATTAAGCAATGTAATGTAGATTTTTTTTTTTTTTTTTTTTTTTTTTATTGAAAAATTGATTTTATGGACTTTTGATGTTGACTGTATCGCTTGGAGGCAAGTCATAGTTTTTAAATTTTTTGGTAAATATACCAATTACCTAGTTTAGTTACTTTGTGGGCAAAGGCATCAAGTTGAAATCTGTGTTTCAAGTGACTCTAGGTGAATTGATTGGATTACCTACCGATCCAACTTTAACAATGTGACTATATGTTATACTTTAGATATGTTCACGGATAAAAACATTAATATGGCATCATTAAGTGGGTATTAACCAAAGGCCCAAAACAAAAATTGTGAAGGAATTGTTTAGCAAATGAACCATGACCATGACTTGTTTCCAAAGGATTTCCGCAATCCAATTAGTCGCAGTTACAATGGTATAAGGTGAAGATGAGGCTGAAAGAGTGGGCTCTTAGAGAGACAATTTCTTTTCCATATTAGGTATTACTCGCAAGAGCTTCCTGTGAAATTACTTTATGCATAGATGAAGAAATGCCTGGTGCAAGTCTTGTCATCCAATCTTCCTGTTGTAAGAACTGAATCCCAAATAATTGGAATTTCAACTGACATGTTAAGTTCAAACATGTTAATTTAGGCTTTTAAGTTTAAAAAGGGATATAATGTCCCATCTGAACTTTTATTAAAGATGTTTATGAACAAGAAAGAGCTGTTACTCAACATTTGATTTAATTATTTTTTAACTACTTATGTGGGTATGTGTAAATTAGTAGTTATAAAAAAATGTTAAATTCTTTGCATCCTAAGATGACATGCATTTATGCCTACTACTTTCTTACAATATAGATTAGTATTTTTATAGATATTCTTGTTTTAACGTATGAATATCACGCCAACTAGGACACCCTCAAGAATTCAACTTGGAATAAACTTGGAATAAGACTTAAAATGCAGTCATTGGGCACTGGGTTGTTACAAGTCATTGGGCCTATTGTTTAATGGTATAAAAAGACTTGGAATGTTATAATATTGCTATTTTGTAAGCCAGATTTTAGAAGTTCCTGATCCTGCAATACTATGTATATAAGTACGCCATTGACTGTTCAGTGCTGGGAACAAAGATATTATATAAAAAGAAGTAGATATGTTATTGCGCGAAAATCGTGAAGATCCGAAAGCGAGTCAATTGGAACGTTTGCCTCTAGTACCGCGTGCCGAGCGGGGCCTGTCGGACGTTGAGCGGAAGCATCAGTGACTTAAAAAAATAACAACAATGCCATCGTATGTTTCTAGACACTGCACGAACTATTACTCTAAAGTAAATACACCAAAAGTGTAGATGAATTAAAAATGTGTGTGTGTGAGTTCGGCACATTTTTCTACGTTGATTTGTAAGCATATGACATGTCTATGTTATGAAATGTCATTGGCTGGGAACATAATCATACCTTTTATTAAGGTGATACATCATATAACTTTTTTATTTTTATTGGGCCGGTAAATCCAAGTGACACTACACTCATTATAATAGTCCATAAATCAAGTACCATCGATTGCCATAATATGTGGTCTGAATACTTTGATGAACGATCACTGAGTAAGGGTATCTGGTATAAAGTGATTCAACCAAACCTACCGCATTCACTATGGTTTGGGGGGTCTGATATGAGAAGGTACAGCATAGTTACAGCTTTGCGGCTACGCTCGGGACACTTCCCCTTAAATAGCTTCGCATACATGATGGGAAAAGTTGAATCACCAATGTGCACCGCATGTGGTGCCATAGAAGATATCCACCACATTCTCATGGAATGTGTCCGGAGCGCGGCCGAAAGAGAATTGCTGAAGTTCAATGGTGAAAACGTGGGCGAATACTTCGTTGCTCTGTCACTTCCTCAATCGAAAAGAGCTAAAACTATTTACAATATGTTTTTGTCAGTAGTTAGAAATAGATGATAAGTTTTTCCTTTTTGTACACCACCTATGAGGGTTACATTATCATCATGATAAAACCCTCTTCTTAAAAATAAAGATTTAAAAAAAAAAAAAAAAAAAAAAGTACCTCTCCAGGTTTCCAAGGAACGATCTTATTGTTTTCGTAACAAATATAATAATTTTATATTTTCCAATAAAAAAATTAAAGTACCTACATCAGTAACTAACGAATGTAAATGATTAAATATAATTTTAACAGGTTGATTTTTTGTAAAAAACCTTACCATATTGCGGAATGAGTTCCGAGCGTGAGACCGAACTCTCAAACACATTTCGAAATGACTTGGTTAAACCGCTTATTTATTCGAGGATGGCGAGGCAAAGTCGTTCTGATCTTCCGAAGATGAGAACTATTTTTGGACTTATTAGTGCTTCGCTCTTCGCTCTCCCTCGGGAGCAACGATTCCTCAGCGGTATTCATTAATTAGTATGGTACAATCTACTTACCGAAGCTCACGCTCACGGAAAGAAACTTCACTAAATAAGATACCTTGTACTTATTTATGCACTGTACACATACATACGGTAAAAACAATGTAATTACTATTTAATTAGTTATTTAATAAATTTTTTCTTGACTTGAAATTTTTTTCACCTTTACGCGGTAAAATCACAAAACGCTATGATTGACATAAAGATGTGCGACTGGAAACAGTGGCGCCCCTAGCGGTGATTTAAACGGGTAACTATAGACGAAAGAGGACTAGAGGTAAGATTTTAACAATGTTAACGCTTAAAAAAGGGAAAAATCACAGACAGCTTCTTCAAACTAATACCGTCTTTCGGAGGTCATAATAATATGTATTATATATGTAAACTAGCTTTGCCCGCGGCTCCGCCCGCGTGGAAGTCGGTTATCGCGACCAAACATAGCCTATGTCCTTCCTCAAGGTCTAAACTACCCCCTTACCAAATTTCATCAAAATCGGTTCAGTGGTTTATGCGTGAAAGCGTAACAGACAGACAGACAGAGTTACTTTCGCATTTATAATATTAGTAAGGATAAGGATGTATGGGCGGATGTTTGTTGTTTAATCAGATCCAAGCTCCCAAACAGATAAAACTCAGAGATAGATCATAGTCTGTAATGACTAGCTGAGTGGATCCTCATACAATCTTCGAAGTCTAAAACAAGCTTTTCTGACTGAGACACCCAGGCTGATTGACTGAGGCAGTAGGTAATGGCATTCTATTATAGTAAAATTATTGTGGTACAAAAATAAAGACAGTAGGGGAAGCTTGTGAAGAATGTTAGGATGGAAGCAGATGGCGAGCTGCCTGTGCTTACCCTTTTTTTTTCAAATGTGGAAAAATCCACACATGGATAGCCCCCAGGAGCCAGCAGGGTTCATTACGACAGACTCAAACCGAGTTGTCGAGGGAGAGATTGTCTCTGACATATACCATGAGCTCTGGATAACACAGGGCTATCGTATTGGTCTCCTCTGGTATGAGATCACGATTAGGGGAGGCACGTATCACGCCGCCTTCCACTACCTCAGCCAGCTTTGTCTCACCTACGACGGGGCGAAATAGGCGTAAGCATATGTACCTTTAAAGGACCACACAATCCTGTCCTTCTATAGACTAGTACCTATACAATCACTTATAAGTAGGTATACCTTGGGACACGTATGTTGGACCTAAATCGCGAGATTTGCGATTCAAACGAAGCCCTGTCCCCCTAGACAAGTGGCAGTTCGTTGCTCGGCGTATGATGGAATAGAATGACAAATGTATAGGATTTGACGTTTTTGACATTCGTTGACGCCTGTCATATACGTCAAATCCCATACATTTGACATTCTATTCCATCATACGCCGAGCAACGAATTGCCACTTGTCTAGAGGGGCTGGCGCGTGTGGGTCCGTAACTTTATTTCGAGAGACATATGCTAGATTATTGGAATATCGACTGAACGATTATGCGAATAGAGTTTATTGCGAAACAACTTTTTGTCGCCAAACGCTGCTTCGACTGAACGATTCTTCGAATATTTTTTATTGTAATAGGTTCATATTTGGTGAATTTGAGCTCGTCCACCGCCATATCTCCTCGTGCTTTCCTCAAAAGACATCCAAAAATCGTGTATGCGCGTATAGAACACATTTTAGGCCCAAGATATATGTCTTACTGGGCCTCGATTCTGCTAAAGCACAACCACTGTCACACCACAGTGACTGCAAGAAAATTCCATTTGATTTTAGCATTTAAAACAGTACATTTAAAGTTTTAAATTAAATGGCTTTTTGTAGAGTGAACGAAAGCGTGTAATGAAAATATTGTCATTTAATTTTGGACTTTAATTATATGACAATAAAGTCTAAAGTTTAATGCCAATTTATGCAGAGACTGGCACTACAGTGGTTTTGCTTTAGCAGAATCGAGGGCCTGGTAGAGTGTAAATACTTTTTACAACACACCTGCTCATAAATGTGATATTATTTTACCGCAATTAAGCACGGAATGACACCTATTATAAAACTGTGACTTTTTCATTGCTATTATTCACAAAAGTGAGTTATAGATTCTTTTTTAAATTTCATAGGAAGTGTCTATAATTGTCTATGTCCTTAAAAAAGTTTTGATACAAAAAATAACGTGTTTAATAGTACGAATAAATTAATACGCCTATTGTATGGTCATTTGATGCATTTTCGTATTTAAATAAATAATTTCAACTTGTAATACTTGTGTAATAAACAAAATTTTCACTTAAATTTAACTATTTTTTTTCTCTAAGTACAGAAAAAAAAACAGAGTAAAAAAAAGTTAAGTTCAAACCTCATTTTTTTTTAAATATGGTCGACCGCCATTGTTAAATGCGCGCGCATATTAAAACGAATTAATTTGTAGTATTGTTTATTTAGTATTTGTAGTATTATTTTATTCGCAAGTGTGTTGTAAAACGTTGTATGGCACGTGTGAGCATGATGATTACCGTCCTCGGCTGTCTTAAGACCCTCGCCTGGCGGCTCGGGTCTCAATGGCGCCTCGGCGGTAATCACCAACGTTGCTCACTTGTACCATAATCTCATATATAAAACTCTTAGTCCTGACTGACTGACTGACTGACTCACTTAGAGACAACGCACAGCCTAAACCGCTGGTCCTAGAGACTTGAAATTTATAGAGAGTGTATGTTTTGATGCGTGGAGGTGTACTAAGAAACGATTTTTCGAAATTCAGACCCTAAGTGCCTAAAAAGTGCCAAAAACGTACTTTCTTATAACTCAAGAATGGCTGAACAGATTTTCATGATCTTTGGTTTATTGAATTTGGCTTTGTCGCCGAATAGCAATTATCACAACTAGAATGTGGCAAATTCACGAAATAATGTAATATTAAAGAAAATACGAAATATTATGGCGCTAATATCGCTAGCAAAATTGTTACCATGACAACGGAACTAAAGTGATAGTGTCAACGCTAAGTCACATTTTGATCTGTCAAATGATAATATTTATAAAAATGTCACTCTCTGTCACGTATAATATGCAAGAATGTGAAAAATATTGAGTACCTAAGAGTTATGTACTGCAGTTTCTTTATTTAATTGATTGGAAATAGAAAAAAAAAACATATGATAGCAGCGATGATAGCTATCTAGAGCTATATAAAAGAATATACCTGTATATAAAAGAAAGCCTAAAAGTAATACAGCACATTATCATCCAGATCAATCCTCATTTACAAGCTCTCAAACAGTAAGGTATGTGAATTTAAATCTATTGACGCCGCCGATATAACACAAGGGGCGGCTTCATAGCTAGAAACAAAATAACAATTTATATCAATGGCTAGAAACGTTTCACCAAATAGACGAACGCCTGGCTTCTAGAAAACTTCACTTTCTTTCTTGATGAGAAGTATACTAAGGCAACAATAATAGAGATGGCAGAACACAATTCAATAACTTCCACTTATCAGCTGTGGGCTCAATTACTCAAGCACAGAGCACTTCTGATTAAGATGACAAAGAATATAATACAAAATGTTTATTTTCTTAATATTATTTTTAGATTAATTATAAAAAAATTAAACCACCACAAATTTCAAGTATGTTGTTTTATTTGTATTCATTTTTGACGTATTACATAGTAATTTATGTATCCTCAGCATTTACCAACGCATTGGAGGACGTCTTCAAGACGCTGGAGTATTACATCTCGCACCTTCGGTTCGCCGATGACACCATCATAGTTGCGGAGTCGCTAGAACAACGGGGCAAAATGCTGCACAGCCTAAATGGAGCTTCTCGACAAGTCAGCCTCGGTGTAAACTTGGATAAAACCAAGATTATGTTCAACGAACATGTTGTACTGAGACCGATTGCCATCGAAGGAGCGACACTCGAAGTTGTTCAAAAATATTATCTACCTGGGGCAGGTTATCCAGCTCGGTAAAACCAACTTCGAGAAAGAAATAGCCAGAAGAATTCAACTGGGGTGGGCAGCATTTGGCAAACTACGTCGGGTCTTCTCCTCCCCCCTGCCGCAATGCCTCAAAACAAAGGTTTTCGACCAGTGCGTCCTGCCTGTTATGTTACCTATGACCTACGGTGACGAAACGTGGCCACTGAAGGTGGGGTAGTCCGTGACCTAAAAGTCGTGCAGCGGGCTATGTAGCGAGCTATGCTTGGAGTTTCTTTGAAGGATAGAATTCGAAACGAGGTCATCCGACATAGAACCAAAGTTACAGACATAGCTAACGAAGATCCAACTTTCTGTTTTGGAAATTAGTTTCGAAAACAGAATTATTATTCTTTCTTGGAAACCAGATCCGTTAAAAGAAAAATTATTCTGCTATGGAAACCGGTTTCCAAACCTTCGTTTCCAATCTGGCCGTAGGGTTGCAGAATAAGCAAGCTAAAGTGGCAGTCGGCTGGCCACATCTGCCGAAGGACTGATGGCTGTTAGAGCAGACGAGTCCTAGAGTGGATACCGTGAGAAGGAATACAGAAGGTGGGACACCTCCTAGCCAGCTGGACCGACGATCTGCGAAAGGTGGCTGGGACGTACTGGATGCGGAAGGCGGAGGATCGGCAAACGTGGCGCATATTAGGAGAGGCCTATGTCCAGCAGTTGACTGCAATAGGCCAATTGATGATTTTTTGTATCCTTAGCATACAACAGCAACCTTCATAGTTATGGTATACTGATGATATCGCACTGGTTGACAGGGCTCTTAAAAGCAGGTGGAATCTCAGTTCTAAAAGAGCTTACGAACCTCTTTGATTCCGTCATCCAGCAGAACTTAACATGGAACTGTAGTGCGGTGGTACTGTTCTCCAAAAAAGGCTATAAGGTCTTGCTGAAGAATTATAAGACTCCTGAGTCATATCTCTATAGAAGTTTTGTTCTTGAGAATCGTCTTGAATAGTTGTGAATTCCAGCCACTGGAGCAAGCCGGGTTTTAAAAGGGTTATAGTGTTGCAGCCAATACTGTTGAGCAGATTATACAAAAGACCTGAGAGTATAATCAGCCGCTATGTATGGCATTTGTAGATTACGAGAAGCCTTCTGACATCATCTAGACCTGGGCATTTCTGGATTGTCTACGACAGTGTCGTGCTGATACGATATTTTCATTGCTGAGATGGTAATTTTAGATTAGAAGACGAAACCCAGAAAGAGATATAGGTACGTCGAAGGGTCGACAAGGGTTGGGCAACATTGGGAAAATTCGTCGAGGTTTCTACTCCCCTGTTATGACTCATGGGGCCCAAATGTGCAAACTGACAGCATATGTCCCCAACATACGGTGGAGCCGTGGAGGATCGAGTGCTATGGCATACTTTGGGTGAGGCATAAGTCCAACAGTGGACTGAAATAGGCTATTGATTGATTGATTGATAAGAACGAAATGTTAGGCAATAGTATTTTTTTCTTACCAGTCTTTTTCTAGCCATTTACTAGCTATTGGTATAAAGATACTAATAGTATTTTTATTTTGGTGTAATATTCTAAAAATCTACCACTTTTTTGTAAGACAAGGCCGATGTTTCTTACAGTTTTCATTTAATATTTTGAAAAAAAAAAACACTTCTGAGAGAGCGAAATAAGGTGTCGAAAGTTTATACAACAATTACTATTAGAACTATCGGGATACTTATATTTATACAACAAGTCCGTCAGCTTAGAAAAAAAAACTATTGGTGATGGTAGTCGACATCCACGCAGGCGGAGCTGCGGGCGAAAAGCTAGTGTACTATAAAATTGCTCGTTTACGTAACATCCCTTGTAAAGATCAGTAATAAGTATGTAGTTAATTGAAGGAAGTCTATATAATTAGCTTGACGATTAAGCTAGTTTAAAGCAATAGTTATTTAGAGCAGTGTACAAATTAACTAGGTATAACCCGCGCCACGTATCTTGGACCTAAAATGTGCTCAAAATGTGCCCTATACGCGCAGTACACATTTCTTGGGTGTCTTTTGTGGATAGCACAGGGTGCTACTGCGGTAGACGAACTCAAATTCAACAAGTATAGACTGTTACAAAGCAATCCGCGGGCGCCAGAGCTTCGTATGTCTTACGATTTAGGTCCAAGTTACGTGGCGCGGGTTATATTATGTTTAAAATTGTAAGTATTTCAGGTAGAATTGGTATTCTAGGACATTAATGATGGCAACCAACGTCTAATAACGTCGCCTTCGCAATTAAGAAATTCTAAATACATTCATGGTACAAATTAAATTCCTATATCTGAAAAAAAAAATGTAAGAGTGGTAAAAATTACGTCCGTTTGTATAATTATTGTAATTATTAGTAATATTTAACCATTAATAGGAATTTTAAAATGTCAAAACAGTAATTTTATTTGACTTCACATCACAGTACGTACTTATTTGGTAGTACTGTGAAGTCGAATAAAGCTAGCCTAACCGGGCTAGGCTAGATTAGTTTGGACTGGAAGATGAATGTATGGGATGTGAGGTTTATGGCAGTCATCAACGTATGTCGGTTTAGGTTCACCTTTGTTTGACCAAAAAACGTATGACAAAACATCATTTGACAAACAACTTTTGAAAAACTAATCATTTGACAAACTTTCATTTCGCAAACATATTACATTAAAAATAATCATTTGACATTATACACGTTTCGCAGATGTATTACTTAGAAAACATTTAGATTGTAAAAATTTTATTTTAAAAATGTTCATTTGACCAAAATAAAATTCTGCATGGTTATAATAAAAAAATGAGCAGCTTTCTCAATAATCTATCACTAACTGTGTGTTTGTCAACTAACATGTTTTTAAAACATGTACCTAATCAATTTGTAAAGTGATGTTATATTTAAGTAATGAATTTTTTCCATATAAATATTTTGTTTAATGAGTAGTATAATAAACAATAGTTTGTCAAATGATACATTTATCAAGTATAATTTTGTCAAACGTTATTTATCAAATTAAAATTTGTCATTCGTTTTTTGTCAAATGATAGGACACCACGTATGTCATAATCATAAACCTCAAAATACATGTCATATACGTCAAATCCCATACATTCATTCTATTATGTTGTGTTTTCTACGGTTCCCATTACATGATAGGTTTTACTGTCAGTTCAACCAACTTTGTTCCACCCACGGCCACTTTCAATTGGCATTTTTTCAGTTTCTTCCAATTTGAAAATGACTTATGTCAATATTTCCTGACATTACTTCAGTATGACGGTTATAAAAAGGAGCGTCCGAGGAGCTTTATAGAATTGGGAACATCTATGGGCGTTCTGGGCAAAATAAAACCTAAAAACAATTATTATTAAATCAATGTATTTCATTTATTTACAACAGTCGCACTGCGAACCAGCACGTGTTTACATATTGCACTAAGATTGCACGCGTTACAAATCGACAGTTGACAGATTTATACAGACAATAAATATTTATAACTAACAAGTAACTATGTTGTTGAAATAAAACCAAAAAAAAACCATCATTTTTTTATAAAGAATATTAGCAACTTGAATTACTAATATTCCCTCTAAACCATCCAGCTAAGCTAAAGTGGGGTATTAGAAGTGGGTTCACGTCGGTAGTGTAATGGCCAGGATTCGAACCCGGGACCTTTCGATCGTAAGGCCGACTCCTTAACCACTAAGCTACCGAAACTTCAAATTAAAAAATAACCCCAAAAAATCTAGTAAAATTGACAATTTTGTATCGAAAAATTTGGAAAAACGCATTTTGAAATGTAGTTATATTTCAACAAATAAAATCAAGTTAAACTTATAAATACGGTATAGTAAAAATATTATGTTACATCTTCTAAGCACTTGTCTCACCAGGAGGTTTAATATTAAACCTTATTCTTAAATAGTTTAAGCTTAAAATAATGAGAAGTGCTCAAACGACTTGACTCCGTGAGCGTACGAGCCATTTTATTATATGTATGTATAATGCTTTTAATTTTCAAATAAATAATATACACTAGAATTTTTACATTAATATTACTAAAATTCTTATTATATTTAGTACTAATTTTCGACGAGACAAGCTTAACTTTTATTTGAGTATCGCCTTTTTTGAGACCTTAGTGCTGTGCTTATTAAACTCACTTGAGATGATTAAGCTGATCAAAATTGATATTGAACTCAACAAAAGTAAAATGAACTCACCAAGAATAAAAATACGAATAGATTTTTGATTAATTTTGCATCCACCTAGTAATGTTAAAAAAAATCCAATGAGTAAAAATTACGTCAAGACAAGGTTAAAAATTCTATGCAAAAATTTTCATCCACTATTTGATCTAATTGGTGTCATAGGCTTCGACCAAAGTAATAGTAATAATAACAATAATGCTGTTACTTTGGTCGAAGGTCATAGCAATTAAAATATTTAATTTATACATCAAATTTCACCAAAATTTTCATTGAAGTCTATAGACGTTTTAGTTGAAATGTTAATAAATGTTACAGATTTAACTGTAACAGTTACTTTTCATGTTAAAGCAAATATATAGCGTATTGGTAACAACTTTAGATCGATTATTGAGTAACAGAATTTGGCACTTGAGCCGTTTATTGGTATACGATTAGCGCAAGTTTTTGGTGAGACAGGCGCCTATTATTATAGCGGTATGAGCTAGATGTATTGCATTACTTTTAAATACACATAGAGATATGTTATTGTATAGTAACAATGTTAAACCAGTCTCATAGCTATAAAATTTAGACTTAAATATATAGACTTATTTTCTTTTTCGATATTGGCTTTGAATATAAGCACTCTAAAATTTCAGATGACGTACAAAAGTCGCTTGTAAATTTATTGCAAATCGCTTTTTTGCTTTAATGTTCAAAAACTCTAGAAATATATTTTCTAGAATTTAATTTTATTCAGCTTTATTGTACTTATCAAAGCCAAAAATCAAAAGTGATATATAAATATAAAATAATAAAAGTAATATTTAGACTAGCTGCTTGCTACCAAACACTAACCATAGTAACTATACCTATGTATAACAAATTATTTTAAAAATAAATAGCTACATACATAGTTCTTAAAAGGCTCGCTATACTGTAAATCCTTATTTTAAAATAAGGTGGTATACTTTAAATATAAAATTAAGTAAGAATATACAATCTCTGTGTTATTCTGAATTATTCTGAAAGGGCTCGCGCTATGCGATTGGCACGATTGGATAGTTAATTGCTACCTCTAATTACGTTTACGTTCTCAATCAGCCACTTACAGATTGTCCCTTATCAGAATGAACTTTTGCAAGAACTATGAAAATCTTTCTTTCAAATATTATTTATAACGATCTTAACCATTCATACATTTAACTACAAAGAATTGTATAGGAGAACATTGCTTCCATTGCCATTTCAAACGTCTCTGTGAACCATACTGACACTTTCAAGTCACAGCATAATAGATGTCAAAACGTCAATAGACGTTGGTTCATATAAGTCTTATAAAATATATATAAAATATTGCACACTCCAAAAATATATTGCACCAAACGATCTTTGTATTGTTTACAGTATTGCACTAATTTACAACAGAATATATTGAATATATATCTTATATTTTTAATTGTCGTTTCACTGTCGAAATTTTTTGATACAAGTCTAGTGAGACCACTTAGTTTCGATGAAAATACCCATTTTAAATTGTTAGTCCGTTAACACAATACATCTTTTGTTTGTTTCAGTCGGAGAAAATGAGAACCAGGGCGTAGGCACTAATTTTGTAATTTAATTACATAGATTGCCTTTGGACGTCCATACACGTTAACATGTTAAACTGAATACAATAAAAGTTCAATAAACATTTTGAAAAATTCTCTGAAATGATTAAAATCTGTCTGGAATTCTGAAAAACGTTTATCATCTTTTACCTCGTATTCAATCGCGAAAGTATTGACATTTTGTAACGGCTACTAAAATACTTAAATCGTAAGAATTAAGTATTTTGAAACAGAGTTTATAAGAGTTCTCAGTCATCATTATTATCTCTTGAACTCGATTGCGTAAAGCAATTTAAAGTGAGGTGATAAATGATATGAGATGCGAGGCAAAAAAAGGAAATTTTCAAAATCCCAATACAGTACACATTTCTATTGTCACTTTATCCGAATATTTGGCAAATATTAAGATTTAAAGAATCAAAATATTAATGAGGAAGAGTTCGGACTAAAAAAACGTTTTAATGATGATGATCAAGACGAATAATAAGTAAATACATTTAGTGGGTAGTAATAGATTCAAAATATTTTGGAAAAGAAACGCTTATGGTCTTAAAGTTCACCCAATATAAGAAAACCTTTCGATATTTTACGATTGTTCACTATACATTTTCAAATATTTTTGACGTGCAGTCACGGCATTCTTTTGACGAGTTCCACACAGTAAAAAAATAGGACGAACGTCAATAGACGTTCAACATATTGCACATTATCTAAAAAAATGGAATAAACGACTAAAGGCGTCCAATAAATTGACGTCACCAAAGAAATATTACAAACGTCAAAAGGTGCCAAACAAATTACACCCATCAAAAAATCTAACCAGGCGTCCAATAGATTGGGTAAACCATTCAAATTCTAGTTTTCAGTTATATCAAGCGTTTGCTCCCAAGGTTCCTCACAAGGAGTGGTGGGTATGTGCCTCCTAGGGCCCTTCTAGGGCAGGTACCCGAGCGTGTCCTCGAGACTGGCGTTCCTGCTAAGAGGGGCGTGGTTGAAGAGTGCGGCGGCGGGCAGGCGTATCGGTACCACGTCACGGATGTCAGTACGCTGGGATAATCGCACGTCAGCGAATAAAGCGGCCATCTCGGCGGATTTCTTCACGCTCAGGGCTTCTTGGGAGCCAGCGCCTGTGCTGCGAACTGGGGAAATATTAGGCTATTAGAATTACTCTCGGTAGTTTCAGTGTCTCAATTGTATTGGTCAATCGATGGATTGGGATGATGAACTTATCAGGAAATTAGAAGGTCATACGAAGTGGATTAAAAAAAGGAGAAGACTGTATCCTGAGCTGCAAACTGCAAAGCTTTGGTGTATGTAAAACTTTTAATTTGAAATTCAATATCCGTCAACCATCCTCACGCTGGGGTGATGATGCTGATCAAGGGATCTTGTAATTGGCCTTGATGATTTGAAATTTATATCAATGTGACATAATGACAGTTATAGATCCCCTGTCTTCTAACCAAACCGATATTAGACCGATAACCCCAGCAGTTGTTTTACATAACATTCTAATATCAAAATTCATAAGTTCATAATAATCATGTTTTATTGGAATAAGGAGTGCATGGAGCCCACCAAAATTTCTTCACCTGCAAGCTCGACGAACGAGACTCTGATGCAGGTTTTCCTCCGGTATAAGGGAATCAAATGAACCTTCTTGCAGTAAAATGGATCAAATTGTGGAATGAAAGTTCCAAAGTGCAAGATTTGGAAGTGTGAAGCTAGGGTGAAGACCAAAAGATGATATTTGCATGATATATGGCAGAATATGAATGAAACTTGAAATTATATTGTCATATGAACATCTATGGCAGTCGTTACGGGTAGTTGGAGCCCTAAAAAGACCAACAACTGGTCCAGCTGCAATGCTTCGATATCGCCCAATATCGCTATTGGCTTGTGCAAGTCCAGCCAAATCCGCAATGGATCAAATTGTGGAATGAAAGTTCCAAAGTGCAAGATTTGGAAGTGTGAAGCTAGGGTGAAGACCAGAAGATGATATTTGCATGATATATGGCAGAATATGAATGAAATTTGAAATTATATTGTCATATGAACATCTATGGCAGTCGTTACGGGTAGTTGGAGCCCTAAAAAGACCAACAACTGGTCCAGCTGCAATGCTTCGATATCGCCCAATATCGCTATTGGCTTGTGCAAGTCCAGCCAAATCCGCAGTTGGACCGATAAAGTGTCAAAAAGTCAAAAATCAAAAGTCAAAAGTCAAAAATAATTTATTCTGTATAGACCATCAAAACGGCACTTACAAAACGTCAATAATATACATATATGTACTAAAGACTAGCTTAGCAAATGGACCACCGATTCGAAACGCGGCCCCGGCCTGAGAAGACTCCGGCAAGAAATTCAGCGGGCTGTTTTTTTTGGTCTATTTACAAAAAATGTGGACCCCAGTCTCCGAGGTGAAAGCTTTGGATGTGACTGGTATTAACGCTAGGTTGAAGAAGAAGACATAAACTAACCAGTAAGTCGCTGCATGTTCCGTTCCCTTGGTTTGTTCTGCAGCAGCAGCTCGTAGTCGAGAGCCACGCTGTCGCTGCTGCGCGCGCGCCGGGCGCGCTCCGAGCGGCGCCGGCCGCCACCCCACTTGCTGCAAAGGTACAACAATCTAGTATTAGTACATGACGCCATCCATGGAAAGGTGCAAACTAAAGCTGGATCAACGACACCGAAAGAGTACAGGGGCCTTAGACAAAGTGACATTCTATTGGCGAAAACGCCAGTAGAATCGCTAATTGTATTATGAAATTGGCATAAATCATTAATATAACTATATTTTTTTTATGAAGTTTGAGTCTTTGTAACTCGAAATACACTATTTAACTTATCATTATTACTATAACCACCGCAATGTCCCGAAATCCATTGTTAAAACCTTAAAAATGGTTCGCTTCAGAGCGATTCCATCAATAGAATGTCACTTTGTCTAGGGCCCCTGGGCATACGTTGCTCCCGCCGATGGCGATCCCTCCACGGCCAGAATAAAGCGCGGAGCCGGCCATCAACTCAACCCCCTTCGACCCTCTGTAAGAGTCATCCCCCGGGCATGACTTTTCCTAGAGGTGGACGTCTCTAAATAGATTTCGAACACAGGTCGGCCGAAGCAGGGAGAATCGGTCTAGGTGGGGTTTCTCAGATGACGCGGACCTGCGGTGTGAGTGTGGAGTTCCACAGACCATGACCCACTTACTAACGCGTCCTGCATCTACCTGTACAGCGAAGTACCTTATGAGTGCCTCCGAGAACGCGATCCAGGTAGCAATATACTGAGAATATAGAGTTTGAGAGTAGAAGCGTCATCGATTCGTCAGAAGATGGTGTCTTCTGACGAATCGATGACGCTTCTACTGTCATACACTACAAAAAAACTCCATTTAATTTTCGACTTTACTGTAATACAATTAAAATATAAAAAGGAATGTCTTCTTGTAGAGTGGATGGTCAAAATGTTATGAACTCTTTCTCATTGGATTTTGTACTTTAAAACTGTTAGAATAAAGTCTAAAATTTAAAGGCATTTTTGCAGTGTACGACACTTGGTTGTTAACTAGCTGAATCGAGGTCCAGGACTAACGCAAGGAAGATAATGAAAGAATAGGAGAAAATATTGCCGTGTTGGTTCCCGGTGGACTATAATAATGCCACCCCATCTCTTTCTGTAGGTGTCGTAAAAGGCAACTAACAGATAGGGCTGTTCTCCATCCGACAGTAAACATACAGCCCATGATAAGGTGCCCGCTAGACGGCAATAGACTCGCCCTCCATTACGTGGAACCGAAAATCATAGTTGACGGAATGTGGGTATTAAAACACATCTGCCTACCCCTTCGGGGATTTACAGGCGTGAGTATAAGTATGTAGGAGAAAATATCCTTACCTTCCTCTCCCACTCTTGTCATCATCGAATGCCCTTTTCATTCTATCGGAATAAGCCTTAGAAGGGCTTCTTAGGTACTCCATACTGTGTGAACCCTGTATCCGTCGAGGACCGGGGCAGTAGCACTTGTTGCTGTCAGCACAGCTTTCAGAGTCGCAGGAGCAGTAGCTGAAGTCCCCATCATAGTACTCTCTGGAAGAACAATAATACATGACTTAATCATAATTATCTTATCAAAAATAATTATAACAAAATTTGCTGAAGGACTGATAGCCGTTGGAGCAGATGAGCCCTAGAGTGGAGACTGCAAGAAGGAAAACGGAAGGTGGAACATCCCCTAGCCAGGTGGACTGACGACAAGACTGACTGACTGACGAAAAGAAGAAATCATCCGATTATGGAATACACACACAGAAACCATTCCCATAGTACTCGTAATAGGCATCACAGGAGTAGTCGCTAAAAGCATAGACAGATACATAGATAAAATTAATGCCAACTTTAACATGGCCCACCAAAAAATATTACAAAATCAAGCAGCCATTCACACTTCCACAAAATTAAGTAAAGTTTTAGGGGACAGTATTCATAAATTCAGGGGAATCCGAACCTCCTCTTCCCTGAGAGTCTCAGGGCGGGCGTTAGAAAAAAACACCAAGATTAAACTTGAGAAAAAAATCTTTCTTAAAACCATTATATTATATTACATGTAAATTAAAAATATCATTGATTACCTACATTCTACATTAATATAATGATTTATAATAACATAACATTATAAATAAGCATCGTTATGTATTAACTTAAATCACTTTTAAATCACAGCATGAAAAACCTGTGACGGCAAAAATATTGTTTATGATTGGATGGAGTTAATTCGAGTTTATGGAATATGGATAAAGTTGATGAAAAAGCGAAACTTGCGTACAAATTCACGTAACGAAACGAAACCATAACGCGATTTTAAAAGTTTAGTACAACGCCATCTAACCTTCGTAACGTAACGTAAAGACTGGAAATGGATAGAGTGGAAGGAAATATGGCAAGGAAGAGAGTAAATAAAGAGATGGCATCTGACAGGTTTTGTATGCAGGAGAATGACAGGATGCACCGACCCCAAAATATAATTGGGATAAGGACCAATAGTGCGTGGCGTCAGCGCTGCGGTGGTTTTCCTTAGCGACTACAATATGGGGTTCTTCAAGAAGGGCATTGGAAAGTTTCTTCAGGGTCGGCAGCGCGAGTGTGACGCCCCTGGTGTTGCATACGTCCTTCCTCGCAATATTTCAAACATTTTCTCACAGTTTTTATACCTCCCTTGGACTACGACAAACATTTCAAAACTAAAATCAGCTAACTCGTTCCAACCGTTTTCGAGTTGTAGCGGGAAAAACGAACAGCAAATTGATCGTTATAATAAATTAGCTGACCCTGCGAAGTTCGTACGGCCTAACAGTCAATACTTTTTTTTTTCTCTGCGTAAGAATCATCCTCATACTTCAAGGGATATTCTAAAAAAGAATTAGCGAAATCGGTTCAGCCGTTCTCGAGATTTGCGCTTAGCAACACATTTAGGGATTCATTTTTATATTAAGTATAGAAATAATAATATAGGTACCTAATAAACACATTAAACACGCAGCCGCCCGTGCGAATCAATTGTGATCAAAGAAACGTAAGATTTTAAAGCCTGAGCAAGACCTTTCAAACAAAAAATAAAACAAAAAAACTTTGGTAAGTACCTACTGAATTGTAATAATAATAATTATATTATAAGTGAATTATGAATTATTATAGTTTGATATATTATTCCGCAATCTTGTATTGTCTTGTTAAATATTATTTAGTATTTAACCACAAGTATGATCAAAGCAATAATGCATACTAATAATAAAAATGCGAAAGTAACTCTATCTGTTTGTTACGCTTTCACGCTTAAACCACTAAACCGATATTGATGGGTATATGGGTAGATAGACCTTGGGAAAGGACATGGGTGGGCTATGTTTGGTCGCAATAACCGACATACACGCAGGCGGAGCCGCGGGCAAAAGTTAGTATTCAATAAGAATAACATGAATATCAAAATCGCAACCTTAATAAGTCATCTCCTCTACTCTAACCACAGCCTTATAGGGCTGTGACTGCAAAAATTCAATATGACATGAAAATTGATGTACTTTATATGTTATTGTGAGACGTACAATAGTTATTTGTTATACAAGAGTGCAAAGTTGCTTTTTAACCGCGTGCTCAGTTTTGATGACCGAGCAAGCGAAAGATTCTAAATTTGAATCACGAGCATAGCGAGTGATTCATAAATTAGAATCTTGAGCGTTAGCGAGGGAATCAAAAGAGCACAAGGTGTAAAATCTTTGCACTCGAGTGCAACACGTAACTTTTCATCCCACCTCAGCGAGGAAATAATGAAATGCTTCTTCTTCCTAGCGTTAATTCCCAGTCGCATCCGAAGCTCTCACCTCGGAGTTCGGGGTCCGCTTTACCAGTCTTAACTGCGGATTTGGCTGGACCTCGATATTTTTCGTAAAGCGACTGCCATGTGACCTCCACAACCCAATGGTGACATTAGGCGATATCGAAGCATTGCAGCTAGACCGTTGTTGTTGAACTTTTTATGCATACAAATATTTGCACTGAGCGGGGATCGGACCCGCGCCTCCTGCGTTGCGGCCACGTTCACTACCACTACGCCACGGAGGCTGTATAATAATTATGTGTATTAATACTAATAATAAAATATCAACAAATAAAACTCAACAACAATGTTCAACCATAGGACGTGAAAAAAAAAATTATGCGCGCAAAGCAAATTTAAAAAAAAAAGTAGGTACACCAAGGAGGTTCCGAGTTGAGTTTTTCATAAATTAAAAAAAAGTTGTATGATAAATCGGCACCATAGAAGTAGAAGTAAATAGGTTTAATGATGTTTTGAGTTCACAAACCTAGTACACACGATGTTCTAAATTCAAATTTACTTTCCACTCTAGAGGATAAAAGCGACTTTTACACTCAGATATCGAAGAAAAAAAGTACTCTTTCCGAGATGGTGGGATGAAAAAAAAATTTATATAGTGTGGACACATAACGAAACCATAACGCGATTTAAAAAGTTTAGTGCAACGCCATCTAGCCTTCACTATTAGAAGCTGAGGTAGACCCAAGAATAGATATGAAATGGAGAGAGTGAAAGAGGATCCTAATAGGTATATGAAAATCAATGCCACTTTTCGTTGTAATTTTATAACTCAAGAACGGGCTCAACTATCCAAACCAAATGTTTTTTGTTCGGACTATTTATTAGTAGATGATGTACCTAAGTGAAGTTTGCACAAAATCGACCGAGTGGTTCTTCATTTAGGCGGTACGAAGTTCGTGGGGTCAGCTAGTATGTTATAGAAGGGAAACTGATGAAATGACGTCTGAAAGAGAAAAATGGCAGGATACGCCGACTCCCAACTCCCAAATATAATTGAGATTAGGTAAGTACAACGCCATTTATCAAAATCAAGAAACAAAATAAAATCTTGTTAAAAGTATCTAAATTGTGGTTTAAAAACGAAACATAAAGCTGCTATGATAATTAAGCGCTTGAAATTACGACATCAATTTATATATAATTTTTGAATAAAAATATTACGTATTCCACCGTAGTTAAAAAAATATTTTTTATAGAATTCGTCATTCAGTTGTAGAATGACATCTAAATAAAAAGATCATAGTATGTAAAGAATATTAACATTAATAACATTATATAATTAAATTTGTTATGCAATTACTTGTTTGGTATTTTCAGAAGACTATTTTGAATGATTTGAGAGTTATTTAATCATAAAAGAACAATTTTTTACATGGATATTATAAAAATATGGAGAAAAAAAAAATATGTACAATTACTTACAAAATATACATAACTATACAAAACTATGCTATATATACAAAAAAGTGACCGTACCGTTAGGCATCGAAAAATTCCTCCCCAATTTGAGAGTTATTTTATATTTAACTTTGGCTTGAAAATGTTTTTCTATACCACTTATTTATTTATTTAATTACAGGACAAAAAATCGATATTATATATTCAATAGTGGGTACTTAACTTAAGAGTATGGTTTACATAAATTATTTCTTAATGTACCTATAGCCCACAACATTGTCCACATGTTACTAGAAATATGATTAAATTTATTTATTTATTTTATTCACTTGAGTATATTACACCGCTATTTATTATTATTAATATATATCATTATATGTATAGATAGGACTGTTACAGTTACAGTTATAATGGTTTTTTTTTTTTAATTTATGTGCCGTCAATGCAAATATGTTGATGTCCTCAAAATAATATGGTCATTGTAGGTAAGTCTCGACTAGTAGTCGCATCTCAAACTAGCTTTAGTTCTGAATTTATTGGTCATGAAAAGGCGCCTTCTTCTGACAATACGAACATGCATTTATTGGTCATAAAAGGGCGCCTCCTTCTGACAATACGAACATGCATTTATTGGTCATAAAAAGGCGCCTCCTTCTGACAATACGAACATGAATTTATTGGTCATGAAAAGGCGCCTTCTTCTGACAATACGAACATGCATTTATTGGTCATAAAAGGGCGCCTCCTTCTGACAATACGAACATGCATTTATTGGTCATAAAAAGGCGCCTCCTTCTGACAATACGAACATGCATTTATTGGTCATGAAAAGGCGCCTCCTTCTGACAATACGAACATGCATTTATTGGTCATGAAAAGGCGCCTCCTTCTGACAATACGAACATACACTATTCGCGCCACGATATAGCGAATAAATACTATTGGTCAGTGCATTGCCGTCTTATGAGCCAATAGTGTCATTGCCTGCAAGAGTAGCCTTCTGCTGTCTAGGATTGGGAATTTATATTTTATCAACGTTGGTCATATTTATTGAACGCAAAATGAGAGGCCTGCATGAACACTGTTTGAACATTAATTCGAGTTCGGTTATTTTGTCTCGAGTCCTGCAGCCCACGAATGTCATGTGTCAGTGTTGTTATCTTATATTGTTCTGAATCTTGTAAAACTACTATGTTTAATAAAGAATAACTTTTGATCACGATATTTTTGAAACACGCCCTAGATGGATGGAATGCGTAAAAGATGAATGAATGGAAGGGAGTGAATGTCGAGATGACTGCAACCCGAGATATATGGAAAAAACACACATGTTCCGCCGACTCCAAATAAACTTGGGATAGGGGCAGGAGAATGATGATGATGATGATTTTTGAAACACGCCCTATGTATAATCACGCGCAACTAATTATAAATACAACTATACACTTAATTCAGTTCAGTAATTCACGAAGCGCCTTGCGCGGGCGCACCACGCTCTGATTCTTCTCCACACATTTCATTTCTACTACGCTCTTCACCTGTCTACATAATCTTTATTCCTAAGACGATAGAGTTTAAAATTGTTCACCAAATTTAAGATTAAAAATAATTAATGTACACTCTCTTTGATGTACACTATTGGCGGTATACGTATGGACGTCGAAAGTAGAGAAATTTTGGGTAAACAGCCAACTTAATAATGTGAATTATTTTTTTTATGAATAAAATTTAGTGTTGTATGAGATTTCTTAATTTTGGCTTACGTGGTATCAATATTATGTCTCTTGCTTACTGTTATACTAGTTTTTTAATATGAGTTTTGTATTTGTTAGGTACATTAATGTTTTTGTCTGTTGGCTAAGATTAGCGAATAATTGCATATACCTAATGTAATGGTGTTAGGTACTATTTATATGTAACTAAAGCATGTTAACTGTAAGAAAAACGCAAGCATCATAAAAGAGGTACTTAGTTTTTAATTATCTTAATTTTTTTAAATCTTGTTTTGTTTTTGGAATAGTTTTGCGGTCGTAAATTTTGGCACTCGAACATACACAAGTAATAAAACTGCGAGTTACAATTCTGTAAAAAATTTCTCTGCTGACGTGAATCGTTCATCATTCTACTCTACATGACGCTGGTCAATGAATTGCCACTTGTCTAAGGGGGCTGAACCTCGAGAAACAAGTGTGAAGTTCTTGGTCCTAAAAAACTCTATAATCTCTATATTCATAGCATTAGAAAGTAGTGTAAAACACCCATTTATTGGCACCTTAAGTTGAAATTTGTAAAATAATTATCATCCACGGAAATTATACGTCTTTTTAAGAGAAGAGAATAGTAAAAAGTAATAGTAGGAATATTGTTTCACGTCATTTTGATCGTAAACAAATATTTAATTACTTGTAATTATTAAAAAATTACAGTTTTATCCAATTTTATATATTTGCCCATATATTGTCAAAGGTAAACCAAGCTATCGGCATACATCAGACCATTGCCATTTGAAAAGGAATAACTATAGAAGTCTTTACTTATTGCAGATAAAGTTGACGATTGTGAGTTCTTATTTTTACATAAAACGTAGCTGTGCTAATAATTGGACGAGTGCCAAGATTAGGTATGTTTCCCCTATATAAATATATCTATTGATTAGTGAGGTATAAGGACTTCGCCATCAAGACTCTCTTCATTCTATCATAGCCCTCTTTCAAATCAAATTTATTTCATAATCGTTGTACAGTATTTTACATTTCTACCCTCTACATCTACCTTACATACCTACTTTCTACCCTCTGAAAGATACCACCTCAGTTTTGTGCTGAAATCTCGACACTTACGGGGGGGGGGGTGATATTTCAGCACAAAAATGGGGTAGTAAGTATACCCTCCCCCCCCCCCATATGTAGGAACTACGGTGTCCCCATTAAGCCTCCCAGACAGTTTCTGTTAAGGTCTCCACCTGTCACCCCCAGGTACGCTCATGGCGGTCGGAGGTCAGAGACCATTAGGCAGTGACCTATCGATTTCCAACTGAATCATTTCATCAATCTTCAATGCCAGTGATAAACAAAAACAAACGATTCCTTCACACTATACCATTTCGTAAACACTAAATTTACGAGTAGGTATTACTTTAGCTCAACACTTATTGTTAGCGAGTCTAGTCATTACAATAATAACCTACAATAACACTAAAAGCTGAGCTACGAGTCGTTTGCGCAAGCTGCTTGAGACTATCATTGACATTTTGTAAGAGGTTGAGAGATGATGCGTTGTGATTACTTGGATTGCGTTCTGATAAGCTTTTTGAAGTCTTTTTTTAAATAGGATACGTCAATTTGACTTCACCTCAACTGAAACTGAAGTCAAAGTCTCGGAAAAGAGAGTCACCGTTATAGATACGTACCATGTTCCATGTTACAATGTTGGCACTCAGCTTGACAGCCTCATCAGATGTTTTTTCACGGCCCGCTTAAAGAACCCGGGATTCCTGCCCTTACCTCATTTAGTTGGGGTCGGTGCAATATGTCTGCTTTATCCATTCGTCTCTAGTTGCAGTTATCTCAAAATTCACTCCCTTCCTAATCATATCATCTTTCACACAGTCCATCCATCTTCTCTTAAAATTTCCTTTCTCCTTGTAGCCGTCCACTTTCATAGTTAAGGCCTTCCTTACGACATTACTTTCATCCCTATTTACATTATATTACCTGACTTCCTCGTAACTTTTCTGTAATTTCTTTCAAATTTCCTTTAATGTATTTATTGCTAATCTTATCCATACTTGTCACACCACATATTCATCCAACGATTTGCATTTGAGCTCCATGCAGACTATTCAGTATTTCATCCGTCGCCTTTTCAAACAAATAAATATATTGGATGGTCAGCCTGTGACCACGGCCAGTGTAACCAGGTTGAAACGTCAGGCAAATCAAAGATATTTATGTACATATACCATGATCGCGTTAAATTCCTGTTAACATTATTGTATATATTGGAATAGATTACTCTTAATCCAAAAGTGGCAGACATCTTTAGAATGGTTAAGAGATCTGATATAACTAATTCAAATACAAATCTAGGTGAGTCTTATTACGTGTTTGTAAATGACGTCATGCGACCGAGAAACAACTAAATGAATACAACACTATAGTGGTGTTCTACAACACTTTAATAATTCTCATTTTGTAAACAATAGATTTGGGAACATACATTTCGTCATAATAGCTACCTGCCCTGCACTACAAGCAACTAACTAGTAATTTCTCTTATGACTTTCACACGATTTAATTATATGTCTACACTCAAACCGCCTATTTGGAAATATTAAATTATAAACAGCACAGGTGTTGAAGCAGTAGTAAACGCAGCCGTTAATGAGGTTCGGGTTTGGTGTTCAAATTGAGCATTGTCGCTGAATTGAATGTTAAAAGATTTTCAGTGGTATAAAATTGGAAAAGTGGTTTGTGGGCGGTAAATAGTTTAATGTCCTAGTGCGTGGGAAAAGAACTGGTGAAATATGAATGTTATAATATCTCTGCCAAGATGCAATAATGGTTTGCAACGACTTCTATCTTCGATTCAGGCAAAATTTTTAAGATATTCTTGTACAAAACTCTCAGGAACAGGATAAAGTCTGAAAAGTTCCCCGGTTGAAAACAATAAGTGTAAGCTTAGTACCTAAAATAGTTTTAGCGAAATTATCCCCTTGGGGAATAAATATAAAAAATGGACTTACTTGGAACAGTCTTTACAGCTCTTGCTTTTACTAAGGACTTTTGACTTCGCTGAACTCTTGGCTTCCACCGCAGAGCAATAGCACTTATTCTGGCAATCACCTTTCAGTGAGCAGTAACATCTATCGATACAGCTCTCAGACTCGCATTCGGAACACGACACGTAGCCACTAGAACTATTCCTATTTTGACATCCCAAGCGATTACTTAACGTCAAAAAGTCCGAATCTTCGGAAGTCGATGTCCTCTCCCCTTGTCTTGGCTTTCCAGTTCGTTTCGACACGTGAACAACTTTGTCTGAACGTTTCGAATGCCTCTGTCGAGGCGCCTGCCGCTTCGGTAGTGGTAAAATTGGTTCTTTAGGACGGAATTGCCTCATGTCGTAACTGGAGGTGGACACCGAACTTTCGGATATAGGTTCCTTAGGCGCTGCTTGGTCTAGAGCACTAATATTGATTTCTTTGTCCCTTAAGTCTTTCCCAAAAGGCATCCTGAAGACCATTCGTAAACCACTCGCTCCCTTCAAGATTTTTCTTCTTTTATTTTGGAACAAGCTGTTTTTTCTTAATATTTTCTTCTTCTGCTTCTTCATTATCGCTTTGCTGTGTTGAAATATTTCATCTTTCGTCAGCGTCACAGCCAGTTTCAAAAGAAACTCTTTGTATATCGGTTTCAGATCATTGAAAGACATTCCTTCAGCATCTATTATGGCGTTTAGAATCTCGTCCATCGAATGTAAGTTCTCCTGAACTTTGAATTCACTAAAAAGTTCATTGAACCCTAATGGCGACCCGCCTCCTTTTTTACCGTTGTTTCTGTAAATTAAATAATTAACATATTACTATTGGTATTGAACCAAATTTGCAAACAAAAGCATAAATCGTTACAAAAAATTAATATAACGATGTATTTAAAAACGTAAACTCAATGAAAACGGACTTTATGTTTTTTATTAGAAATACTTCATAGAAAAACTATAAAATAGAGAATACCTCGTACTTAATTGATGCCAATTATTTTTAATTTTATATGATAAAGCAACTAGAACATTGGCTTTCTCAGTGAGGATGTTGCAAGTGTAATGATTGTTAATACAGCTCCATATGTAGTGGACCAGAGGAATGCAGTGGACGCGGTTGCGTTGCCACAATTACTCGCATGCGAGCTGTCGAAACACTCCACTAAGCACGATCCATTCCAGAATTCTTATACAGTTATTTCAAATGATTATATCGATCATGTGAAAAACGCGACGGGAATGAATATGTCAGCTCACGTATTGGGTAAAAGGAAATGGCACCGCTCGCGCGTGTCGGTGCAATTACGACTTGCGATGTCTCAGCAGGCCAATTCTCCTAACAAAATTCTATTCAAAACTTAGTCTAGATATAATCTGAAACTCCCAAAAGCCAAAAACGACCACGATATCAATGAAAAGAGGGCAAAATCAGAACTTTTCAAATTTAGGCTCGAACTATAATGTTAAAAACCATCACTGTTCTTGAACATCTGTTACGAAAAAACCGTTTTTGACATTTCTGTTGAATTTGACAGATCGAGACTGAATTTTGAATAGATTTTTTTGGGAGAATTGATCCTCAGAACTTGATTTATAATAAAAGAAAAACATAGAAAATATAAAACATACCGATGTCCAATCGACTTGTATCTAGTCAGTCCACCGGCATTTAAGAAGCTGCCTGAGCGAGGAATGGCCACTTTTGTTAATATATCACCAGATTCTGTTATCGACTTTCGCCCACTTTGACTCCTCCTCAAGGGTTCTTTCGTCGGAGGGTCTGGTGGTTCTTCGGTCGGTTTTTTCACAGGTATAGGTGGTGGCAAAGTCGGTGGTCTCTGTATCGTTTTCCGTCTCTCTAATGCTCGAAACAGCTCAATCTTTTCCGATACTTTACTGCGAACAGAAGAATCAGTACTGCTTTGGATGTTCTTGATACTTGTGATCTGTCGAACGCTAGGACCTTGAGACCTTTTCGAGGATCTTTTAGAGTCATGAGTATCACTGCCACTTGTGTCATTCTGCTTAATAGAATCCAATTTAGCCTTAACCTCTTCTACTGTTATTCTCTTGATATCGGCGGGATGTATTGTGGGAGGTGAGGGCCCGTGTAAAAAGCTATCTGAAGAAAGCTTCTTAGTTCTTTCTAGCTTAGGTTTTTCGCAAAATGATTCACTGGCTGAGAACCCATCTGCTCTATCACTGTCACCACTTTGAGAAGAAGTGCTGCGCTTCTTTCTAGGTGGTCTGACCGGGATCTCGTGTGGTGACAGACTACTGCCGATGCTCATACAGCTCACTCCGTTCCGACTCTTCAGTTTCTTTTGATCACTGTGACCCTGCCGGCTCATGTGCGCCATCAGCGATTTGTATAACGTAGCCGCTATCACGATAGCGTCCTCAGTCGTCTGGCATACAAACCCATGACACTCCAATTGCTTCGCGACGCCAATCTTCCTCATCACTACAGCGAAAATAGGTGAATGCGAGTTTTCGTTGTGGGAGAGGATGTACTTTTTGTCAGTTGGCTCTAAAGTTTTAAATAGGGCTTGTCGATCAATGTTGTCGGGATCTGTGATAAGAGGTAGGAATGCGTAGCATAGCTCGCGATCGTCCATGTCTACTGGTTGTACGATAAATTTCACAGCTGACCATACTGCTATCGTGGGGAAGGGGTTTTGTTGTTCTAAGTCTCCTTTGTCCCCTTTATATTTAACTTTTAGTCCGCCTTTGGAGATTTCTAGGCGGCCGTTGTAAGCGTTTTTATGGCGGTAGTTTCTTCTGTACGTGAAGTACAGGTCTTTGAGTGGCGTTTGGAGGCCAGAGAGACTGGTGACTTTGCTGTGCAGAGGGGTTGACCCGAGGTAGTGCACGTTGAACATGTGCACGCCGATGTTATCGACCGGTTGTTTGGACTCGCCTGCCATGTCTGCGAACATCCTCTCTATCCTGTCCTGTACCGTGTTGTTGATGGTATTGATCTTACTCTGGCAGTAGCCGTCGTCATCTTCGAAGATCGTAACTTTGCCTTCATGCGTCGAGTCAATCTGTAGACAAGGATGCATATTTTAGTACGTAATATTATCATTTTTAAATAGCGGAAGGTGAATATAGCTTAGTAATAACCAATATCTAGATTTACGTCAGATTTACTTAAGATAATATAGTTAAAATTGAAGGAATTCATAATTTCTTGCTAGAGGATCTAGCTTTTTTTTAAATTGATGAAACTTTAAAAGCACGACAGAAAGTTTCTGTGCTATCAGCGGAGAAGACAAGCAGGACAAGCCTTTGGTTTTCCCACTGACAGTACAAAACCTCTCCAATGAGCTCTGACTACCCTACTCATCGCTGGGAACACAACACAAGGTTATTATACCCGCGGTATTCTGTGGGGCAGAGGTACTTCCCCAGTCCTATCCTACCTCCTCCAATGTTTTTTGTTGCCCAAAGAAAGATAAAAAAAACATGATCAATATCCCGGTGAGTGCTACACTACTAATGTGAATGACCATGTCAATCTCAACTCATTGATGTTTAATGCTTATTTGTGTTAAGTACGTGCTTATCGTCTTCACATCGCATTCCTATCTGTCATTAAAACAAGTGCAATCAAACTTTGGTAACTAGATAAGCATGCGCCCGTGAAGGTTGCTACCTTAAAAAGACATTGCAACGCATGTCATGTATTTGTTAGTAGGTAATAAACAACTTTCTTGCATAAAACAATAAGTACCGTTGCTTTATCGTTGTACTCGATACCGTATATTGAGCAACTATTAATAATCGTAACGGTAACAGGAATATCTGTTATGCACAATGTGTATAGATTTTAATTATGATTATTGATTCTATTACCCTTTCTTACTCATCCAGCGTCAATCTCGGTTGCACCCATAGCTTGTTGTTGCAACACCAGGGGAGTCACACTCGTGCTGTCGACCCTATAAGAACATAGTGATTCTGTGCCGTCAGTGCAAAAGATAAGTAGGACAAAGCCTTTGGTTTTCCCACTGACATTAAGATTTAATCGAGTAATTAGGAAAAGGTAAATTAGGAAAAGTGACATGCTCAGACCAGTCCCTTAAGGCGGCCTCCCACTTACAGTCCGCCTGCAGTTTTTCGTCTATCCGGCGGCCTGCAGTCCTTATGTCATCAATGTCATCATAATTTTATTACCTCCGACTAAAATAATAACATTATTTTATGCTTTTAGTCTGATGTTATTACGTATAAAATGCCGACGGCCATAGACTGTCCAGCCTTTACCAGTCTTTGCTGACCGAAAGCGTCAAGCGGCCACACACATATTATCCGTCAGTCCAAAATCGTATACGAAACTGTGAGTGTGTGGGCTATTGCGATGAACTGACAGACCGATATCATCCGGTTGTCGTTCGATAAACTGTTAGTGGGTGGCCGCCTTTACAGGGGGAATGCTCTGACGGCTGAGCTACCGAGGCACGTCTTGATCATTCCAATTTCAACCATTTTGGGGTAACGGGATCACTTTTTCCAATTTTAATAGATTTGCGTATTTAGCGTAACTACTATCTGCTTCAAAATTTCATTAAATTAATTGCTTTACTTTTAAATATACCGATCGGAAATGCGACGCGTTATGTGGGGTTTATACGGATGACTAAAACTGCGCGATTTTTGCCGCAAAATCCACTGTCTAAATGGCAATTCAGACAGAATTCGGTAAGGCGGCTTGTGAGGGAATTAGTGAAGCGACTAGCCCCCCGCCGCCGCGGGGTCGACCCATGTAAACTTCTCATTAGTCATTAAGCTCCTCTTAGCGTTAATTAAACAATGCTCATATAGAATTTCGTTATCGGGTCGCCCGCTGCGTTGAACGTGCATCCGTTGCGAGCATCCGCGCGTTGCATTTCACGTTCATAGATCAAGGTTACCCGTCACACAGCGAACGACCTCATTCAGCATCACACATTATTACCTCGTTTTTTGGGAAATTTCCCTTAATTTATGTATTTTTTAAGTAATTTAATTAACATTTTCAACATTTCGTAGGCCTAATTGTGTAATGTTTGTTACAAAACATTGAAAACAAAACTATGTACTTGGCTGGCTTACACCTACTTGGGCAATGGATCAAATTGCTTCGTATGTTCGTATACGATTACTTCATTAGGAACTGATTACACGGTACGATGCATAGAGGAACGTAAGTAAAATAGTGTAAAATCTATATATGTAGATACGTAATATAGGCCTTAATAAGAACCTTAGGGTCCATATCAACCTCACTTGTAAACCGATTTTACTGATTGAGAGACCAGACTCAAGTGTTTCTTGGAAATACTCCTGAAGCCGGGGTCCCATCGCTCCCATAAAAACCAAAATATAGCAGATAAAGACAGGAGAAAGAAAAGAAGACTGGATCTTCCCAAAAACTTAAAGTAAGCGAGCGAGATTAGGTATTATACTATTTTTCTTTCTCTTGATCTCTATATACTCATGTCTCAATATTTTGCACGAATCCAGGCCAATCTCATCTCGTCTGCAATTAACTTCCTTGGCTGTTAAGGAAACGGCACCGTTCAACTAACGGACTGAATGATATTCAACCATTTAATCAAACCGAAGCAAATGACTTACATCGGTGATGTTTAATTACTTGCCTAGCCATTTAATCAAACAACTAGGTTAGATTGGATAGTTTAGGTTAGAAGGCAAATCAAACAGTTTGGTACATTAAGAAAGAGAAAAGAGAACCGACCTCGGACGGGAATCAAACCAGCTATCTTTCCCTTACAGGGGGAATACTCTGACCACTAAGCCACCGAGACACGTACGAAGTCGATCCAAATTCCTCTATACAACCGTCTTAAGGGCGACGGTGAAGCCATCTACCGACATTCATACGAACTTCCCCCTGTAACGGGTTCAAGTCCTGTCCGAGGTCGATTCTCTTTTCTCTTTCTTAATCGATTTGAACAGTTATCTTAATAAATGCTTCAAAATTTCATTCAAAAGTTGGGTACATACCTTATCTCTCCTTTCCAGCTCATTGTTCAAGCTCTGCGTGTACTGGCTGGTCACGGATCGCGAGTCGTCGAAGAGCGCGTCGATCTTCTGTTTGTAGGAGAGCGACGAGATGGAAGGCGCGCGCGCACGTCGCGGCTCATCCTCGCGGCCCAGGCGGAACCCGCCCAGAGACCCGCCCTGGCTCTCGCAAGTCACCATCTGATGGCAAAAGATACAGTTCACATGAGAAACCCAATTGACACACACATGGACGTACTATTTTAAATATATTTTTTATGTGTAATGTTTATTTCAACCTATTTATCAAGTTTGATAGCAGGCGGTTCCCATTTACAAATCATAAACCCAAAAAAAAAGTGCTATCAAACTTGTATTACATCGATCTTTAAAACAGTAGTCGGATTTTTTTTTATAATTTTTTTTTGCAACTTTTTTGTTATGGTATCATTATTAGGTATATTTTTACCCGACTACGGCGAAGCCAAAGGAGGGTTATGATTTTGACAGGCTATGTATGTATGTATGTATGTATGTTCGTTTGTTCCCTCATAGCTGCTCAACTACTTATTAGAACTGGACATATAGCATATCGTTAGAATCGTCTTGATAGTCCGATGGTTATAGGCTATATGACGTGTCACTAAATCTAATGTGGCGCCCTCTAGCGGCCATAAAGTACTGTGTTGAAAAAATAATTTGAGATAAATATGCCGTGTATGGTATCAAATTAAAGAGCTCAATTTTAAATATGCATAAATTATAGTTGTTGGGTGCCCCAAAATAAAATAAATAAAAAAATAAGTTTAAAACTAAAACCCGACTACTTAAAAATCACGCTCTGAAAAGTATTAAACAAGAAAATATCTAGGATAGCCGTGGTCGTATGCCACTTACTATAATAAAACGATACATACATGCTATTCTAAGGAAAAGTGGCATACGACCACGGCTATCCTAGATATTTTCTTGTTTAATACTTTTCAGAGCGTGATTTTTAAGTAGTCGGGTTTTAGTTTTAAACTTATTTTTAATCACCTTCTGATTCCCTTCATTTTGATACCCTACTTGATTAGCTAGAGAATTTCTTTTTTCAACTCTTATTTCAGCACCTAAAATCTACCCTATACTTTTTTTGACAGGTTATTGTATCCTATGACACTTGGGAAATGAATACCTTTTAATTGAGACCCCACTCATCGAAATCCGTCCAGACGGTAGGCTTGTAGAGGGGATCAAAGAAAACTATAATATAATACATACATACACGCGTAAACCATTACCCTCGCTGGCGCAGTCGGGTAAAAAGACCGGCCCCGAATTTTACGTTACCTAACTCTTCCTTCAAAGGTTCTATTAATTATTTTGCGAATTTGAAAATAAATGTCAATGTAAAACGTTTAATTTTGACATTAACGTATGAATAAAGATGAAAACAGACAGACAGCCATTCAGAACATATATTATCTGTGTTAAACATTCATGCGCTGGAATTGCACAACTTAATACCTTCAAGCGTCTACCATCACCGAACAATCAGACATGCAGTGACATGCCATCGCAACTAACAAGTGATCGGAGAGCACGTGAAGCCATCGGTCCCGGTTGCCATATGAACATCTATGGCAGTCGTTACGGGTAGTTGGAGCCCTACAAAGTCCAAAAAAACAACAGTCTAGCTGCAAAGCTTAGCCTATCGCCTAATGTTACCATTGGGTTGTGGAGGTCAGATGGCAGTCGCTTCACGTAAAATATCGCAGTCCAGCCCAATCCGCAGACTGGTAAAGCGGAATCCAGACTTTGAGGTGAAAGCTTCGGATGCGACTGGGAATTAACACTAGGATAAAGAAGAAGATTGACAACCATCATCAGATAATGTACTCTAGCTGCGCTAAAATCATTTTAGGCAGAGGTAGGATACGATAGTATTCCCATATTTAAAAGGAGTAAGTGAACAAATTTTTTTATAGTGCAGAGAGCCCGTCGGAAACCCCTCATTGGAACCAGCGGGAGTAGTTATATCGGACTCGAACCAACTAAAACCGCACGCTGACATGGGTTAGATTGCTTCTGGGATACCTATCCCTCACGAGGAATAAGTGAATAGGGTCCCTAAGTGAACCCTAAAATGATGATAAGGTAGCTGCCTGACAAATATATGGAATTTGACGTTCATGACATACATTGACGACTGTTATACATCAAATCCCATTCTTCATTATATTCTACAATACCTAACGAATTACTACTTATCTAGAAGGGCTGGTGAGATTGTGGTCAATCGCAGACTTATCAACAAATCATCTCAATCGCAGTCACGGTAGCAAGCATGGAGAAGGAAATGATAGCGGAGTTGTTGCAAAGGCAATCGAGTCGCGTGCTTCCATACTGTCAAAAGGACTCCTATATATAGACGTCAGTTCTGTGACGTCACCACTCAGTTCTAGTGGCACGTCGTTGCGATAGGTTGTCATTTTTGGTTAAAAGTTCAAAGATAAAAATAGTTTTGACCCGATTTAAGAATGAAGTGTGCGGTACAAGGGTGTACAAATTGTAGAGATAAGATGTTTAAATATATTGATGATATAACATTTCATTAGTAAGTCCGCTATATTTTTATTTTCATTTTTAGAAAAAAAATGTCTTTATAGAACCATCTAGCGGAGAGAAGAAATAAGTAACCTTGTCTTACTTGTATAATGTTGTAACAACAACTCAATTCATTCTATAAAAAAATCACCACAATAATTTCACCGGACTTCATTAGTAATTCCGCAATTGTTATTTTATTAATTCTTACATTATATTTGGGTGAAATTGAAAATTGAAAATAAAAAAATTAAGCCATCTGTCGGTATCTGCCCAAATCATTTAGGGGGGCTAAATGATTCTGCTATAATTCTACAGATGGCCTTATTTAAAATAAATGGTGTGCATCATAGTAGTGAGACCACTATATTCACATTATTTTTAGGAAGCCAATAAAATTGTCAACATTATATTATATCATTTTAGATTTCCCAGTAACCCAGAAATAAAAAAATGCATGGATAGGTACGTATTTTAAATAGACCTTCCAGCTGGTAGGTACCCCACAAAATATTCCAGAATCTGTTCGAGGTCCTTCAATGAAGATGACTTCTATAAAACAAAAAAGTGATTTAAAAAATTACAGCCTAAATTTGCTATACCTAATTGTATATACGTATACCAGAAATACATAAGTGAAAAATTTACAATATAATAACATCATTTTTTTATATTTCTACATTATTTTCTTGCTTTATTAATTTCCTTTTTGAAAAAGTTAGGGATCCGTACTAAGCGCCTTCGCTGGCATAGGCGGGTGCGGGTCGCGGACGTCCGCTTCGCGTGCTTGTTTCATGTTATTTCAAGAGCAGCGCTACGTGAGGCGGATACCCGTCACACGTGACGCGGGCGGCGGGGCCCGCCACGCGGGCAGCGGGGCACGCGCCGTGTGTCCGCGCGACGGAGCACGCGAGCGGGTCTGTTTCAACAAAATCATCGACCGCCGCTACGTTATCCGTGTCACACGCGCGGTGCTTGTACAGTCGTTGCAATAAACTTAGAATAATCCTTAGCTGCAAACTGAAAGCTTTTTACGGCAAATACCTTTGAAATTTTTTGGTAAACGAAACTCAAATAGAATGTTATTTTGAAGGTCAGTCTTATATTATTCATAGAACAACATAATATATCAATATAAAATGCAAAAGCAGGAACCTGCTCCCGGATGCATTGCACCACTTGTACCCCCAAGCGAGTCGCGAGCCAGCCCTGCTAATAGGTATATTGTGTAAAGTAAAACCAAAAATTCCGTGAACCAAAGGAGTTCGCCTCTTTCTCTTCAGTTTTGACAAACCGTGCAAAATTGTCTTTGATTTACAATAAACTAATTATGATAGCTGTACATTCTTATACGAAAACTTGGTTACAAATTCTCCACACAACAATCTAGACGTGACATAATATGGGCTAATTGGCTGACGCCTTTGTTCACGTCGTCGTCTTTTGGCTAAGTAATATATCGATAAATGATCCATAGTTATCGACTGTACACCGACGCTATTGAAATTATACTGGTGACAGACGCCCGTCGCGGACGTCCGCGACGGAGCAGCGGACAGGCGGGCGCCCGGCACGGGCGCCCGCGCCTGACGTCCGCGACCCGCACCCGCCTATGCCAGCGAAGGCGCTAAAACTCCAATAATGCAACCCAATCATTATGTCCTTATATTCCTTATATCAGAATTCCACGCGGACGGAGCCGCGGGCAACAGCTTGTATATATAGTGGTCAATATGTAAGTGGTCCCGCTGTCATTAAACACATAGATTATTCTAGAATTCTGTGCAGCGCTTTGTGGCGAGTGGTAAAACTACAATGGAAATTGCATGCATTATTTCTATTTGGTTTCGCTATGCAACACTAGATGGCATTCTAAAAAGTGGGAGGGGCTTAGACTTAGGAGAAGAGACGCGTGGGGGACGAGGTATGGCGTCATGCCCCCCGCGTCTTCTTCTCACCCGCATTTGGCGACGCGTTTTTATTACGAGAAATTTCACTGGAACATCTCCGTTTACTAATCATATTCTGTCCTCCGTGGTAGCAAGCCATACCCGCCCAATCAGTATACAAATTAGTTACGAAAGCGCCGCATTAACGGGGCTTTTATTATCTACTTAATGGGGCTATTAATACTGACATTTACATATTTACTATGTATTGTTGCTGCAGGTGACCGCAAGCGGGTAATGGAGATGGCCAGTGTTTACATTGCGTAAGATGGCTTCGTCATCTCGCTAATGTCGTGAAATTATTGTTTTGTGACTAATGTGGGGCTATTTGGTACTATTTATAAAACTAAATGTATTTAAGTGTAGTTTTGTGTTTTTGTGGGTACGTTTTGTAGTCACATGCATAATATGAATCATTTTATTTTTAACTAGCCAATTCCCGTGGCTCCGTCCTCTTGGATGTTGGTAAACGAGATTTTTGGTGATATCTCCAGTTATCCTCAATCAATGGCGACCAAACAAAGGTAAAATTTTAAGTCTGACCAAGAACTTTCAAACATGAAACTAAAATCTGTTGAGTAGTTATGTAGTTATTGTATCCATCGCGAACTAACAGTCAAGAATTCAGAAAACATTTTTTTTTATGATAGTTTTTTTTTAATATCTACAATATACAGACACGGTTAATTTTTGACTGGGCAAGCTAAGCGATACCACAAATTCGGATGTTGTAGAGCTCTCAATCGGAAGCTGCTGACGCTTAGTAATATGGGTTAAGTATTTGCATTGTAACAACATCAAGAATGTATGAAATCATCCATCAAATACATAATGGATGCACCTTCAACAATCGCTGTGCGTAATGTCTATTTTCATTCTAGGTAACTAGCAGAGACGAAAGGTTCTTTAAAAGGAAAGCCGGTGGACAAAATAGGGGAAAACTCAACAGGGATATCTCGAAATTAACCTCCTCCTCCG
Source organism: Eilema depressum (assembly GCA_914767945.1). Taxonomy (NCBI): domain Eukaryota; kingdom Metazoa; phylum Arthropoda; class Insecta; order Lepidoptera; family Erebidae; genus Eilema; species Eilema depressum. The sequence continues at coordinate 16,945,057 of OU612032.1, forward strand.
GCTACGGAGGGGGAGGTATCCGTGGGGATTTTGCGCACGATAAAAAAAAAAAAAAAAAAAAAAAGGGATATCTCGAAAAAAGAGATGGCTTTGGGTCAGCTGGAGTGCAAGGGATATGCATTAGGTAGGCAATCTCACACAGCGGCATTTGACAACTTGCAACAAGCGGTTTTAGTTGATTTCAGTTCGCCGGGTATTAAATGTCGCAGCGGGGTGTATCTAAGGTCTAAGGGGATTTCTGCCCCAAAATTAAAAGGTTTTTTTTTTTCTTTTTAAGAATATTAGCAATCGAAATTACTAATATTCCCTATAACCCTCCAACTAAGCTAAATTGCTTGTGCTAGGTGTGGGTTCATGTCGGTAGTGTAATGGCCAGGATTTGAACCTCTTGATCGAAAGACCGACCCCTCACCACTAAGCTACCACTAGCTACACTATATGCTTCAAACAAGATGAAGACTTCAATTTTCGATCTGGCAACCCTAACTATGATACAACGAAGTCAATTTTTTGTGCAGTCAACAGTGATTATGAGATTATGTCGGCCATCGGATGAGCTGCATAACGTACGCATAATAGTGTCTTACGTATTGATTACGATCGATAATATAATGGTACGGTAATGGTACGGTAAGTACGGATGTGACATTACGAGACTATTGTGTACAAAACATAGGAGGTAAAATGGTAGGTAGTAATTTAGTTCAAGCTAGTTTATATACAAATACATAAATCCCCAAAGAGGTAGGCAGAGGTGTATATTATCACCCACATTTCGCCAACTGGATGGGAAGTAGTGGGTTTGAGTATCGTAGAAGTTGACTAAAGGCGGCCACCCACTAACAGGGGCCCTAGACAAAGTGACATTCTATTGATGGAATCGCGCTGAAGCGAACCATTTTTAAGGTTTTAACAATGGATTTTGGGACTTTGCGGTGGTTATAGTAATAATGATAAGTTAAATAATGTATTTCGAGTTACAAAGACTCAAATTTCATAAAAAAAATAGTTATATTAATGATTTATGTCAATTTCATACTACAATTAGCGATTCTACTGGCGTTTTCGCCAATAGAATGTCACTTTGTCTAAGGCCCCAGTTTATCGAACGACAACCGGATGATATCGGTCTGTAAGTTCATCGCAATATTCGCAATAGCCCACACACTTACGGTTTCGTATACGATTTTGGACTGACGGCTAATATGTTTGTGGCCGCTTTACGATTTCGGTCAGCAAAGACAGTTAAAGGCCGGACAGTCTATGGCCGTCGGCATTTTATACGAAATAACATCAGACTAAAAGAATAAAATAATGTTAATATTTTAGTCTGAGGTAGTAAAATTATTAGTACATTGATGGCCTAAGGACTGCAGGCCGCCCGATAAGACCAGAAACTGCAGGCGGACTGTTAGTGGGTGGCCGCCTTAAGGGATAGGCCTGTTCAATAGTAAACATAGAGCTCATAACAAAGTGCCCGCTTGCCGGCAATTAGCCCTTTTAGGTGAACCCAAAATCATAATGGGTGTTAATACATTTATGTATAATTTACTCTTTCATGACCCTGGCATACAACTTTCGCTTCTTCTACTTTCATAATTGTTTTCATACATGCTCGACGGTCACTGATCTTGACCTGGGCTTTGATTAGAACGACCGTGATCTGATTGGTATAGGTATGTGTACCTATTTATCGTGCGAAAAATCCCCACGGATACCTCCCCCGCCGGAGCCGAAGGAGGAGGTTATGTCGGGCTCGAACCGACTAAAACGCACGCCGTCTGTGGGCCGTCAGTTGCTGGAGGTGAGATTGTCGTAGTCATATCCCTCGCACCCCGGCCGACCCAGGGCCATATCTCTCGATCTGATCCTCTTTCGGTGTGAGGACCACAGAGTCCCGACTCGCCCCCGGGTATGGGGAGGCACGTAATGCGCGCTGCCAGGTATGTGTACCTAGGTCAATTCTAACCGGGTTGCCCACACATCCACGCCAGGGACGTCACACTCTTGCTGCCGACCCCGTAAGAACCTTCAAATGCCCTTCTTGAAGAACCGCATACTGTAGTAGCTTAGAAAAACCACGGCAGACAGTTCATTCCACAGTTTAAGCGTGCGGGGGATGAAGTTCCTTTCATACCAGCCCCCCTAGACAAGTGGCAATTCGTTGCTCGGCGTATGATGGAATAGAATGCCAAATGCATGGGATTTGACGTATATGACAGGCGTCAACGAATGTCAAAAACGTCAAATCCCATACATTTGTCATTCTATTCCATCATACGCCGAGCAACGAATTGCCACTTGTCTAGAGGGGCTGACTGTGCGTAGGTATAACTCCGGACACGTATCTTAGACCTAAATCGCAAGACAAACGAGGCTCTGGCGCCCGCGGATTGCTTTGTAATAATCTATGCTTGGGGAATTTGAGTTCGTCTACCGCAGTAGCACCCGTGCTACTCTCAAAAGACACCCAAGAAATGTGTACTACGCGTATAGGGCACATTTCGAGCACATTTTAGATCCAGGATACGTGTCTAGAGTTTATACTGTTTCCAAACGCAACGTATGAGGATGGATGGGCTGTGGCGATGATAGAATGTAACCGTGGGCACAGAATAAGTAATAGCTTCCTCAACTGTTCTTCCTGTTAGCGTTAATTCCCAGTCGCATCCGAAGCTTTCAGCTCGGAGTCTCGGGTCCGCTTTTACCAGTCTTAACCACGGATTTGGCTAGACCTCGATATTTTCCGTGAAGCGATTGTCATCTGACCTCCACAACCCAATGTTAACATTAGGCGATATCGAAGCTTTGCAGCTAGACCGTTGTTTTTGGATTTTTGAGGGCTCCAACTACCCGTAACGACTGCCATAGATGTTCTCATGGCAACCGGGAGCGACGGCTTAACGTGCTCTCCGAGGCACGACCAGACCAATGCAAATACTCATATTTCATTCACACAAATATTTGCACTGAGCGGGGATCGAACCCGCGCCTCCTGCGTAGCGGCCGCGTTCACTACCGCTACACCACGGAGGCTGTCTCCTCAACTGTTATTAAACTATTTATGCAAGCCCATTTTCGAGGAGGTAGGACACGACGGTATATCCGTCCCAATCGAGCAGTCCGACTGGGGAAGTACCTCCACCCTACATACCTAAGACCGCGGCTTAATAACGTCGTGTTATGTTTCCGACGGTGAGCAGGGTAGCCAGAGCTCACTGGAGAAGTTTTGTGCTGTCATGTCAGTGGGAAAACTAAAGGCTTTGACCTACTTATCTTTTGCGCTGACGGCACAGAATCTCTCTGTTCTTACAGGGTCGACAGCACGAGTGTGATACCCCTGATGTTGCCCATAGGCTACGGTAACCTCTTACCATCAGGAGGGCCGTGTACTTGTCTGCGACTTAAGTAGTACAAAAATACCCGCCGGTTTCAAATGCTCCTGACCTCTAGAGCTAAACTGCGCTATTGTTTTGCTTACTCAATTTATTTCGTTATGAGTAGATTTCACCAATGATGGCAACCAAGAGCAGTTAAAACTACCACCTCAATATATATCACTCCAAAATACAACTGTGTTCAATCCAGTTTATATTATAAATTCGATTACTGACATACTTTAAATTACATCATTAAGTTAAATCTCGTTGAATTTAAAATATTAATAAATTAAATACATATAATAATTATAACAAAATATATAAAATACTCACATTTACTACTTGCGAGATATTTATATAAAAGCATCAACTGTAATCTGAATATAACATCACTTTAAACACACAAAACACTAAACAAAAACTAACTTATATTACTTATACACATAATTTTGAAACAAAAACGACACTATTCACACACTTCTTCACAACTGTCCATCAATAAAAACATAGGTGTATAATAAATGTATAAAACAGTTTTGTTTAAATAATAGTTAAAATTTAAATAAACAGAATTAAAAACGAATATATAATAAAGGACAGAACCCGGTCAGTGATTCACGAAAACTGAATGCCCAACGTTCATAACGCAGGTCAACTGTTACAACTTTTGTAATTTTAAGTGTATACGTTTTAATTGAGATCATTTTTTTTACGATTTTGACCGGTCAGCCGTGAGACTGTAAGTACGGTAGTACAGTCAGCATGAGATTGATCTTGACTAGCAAAGAACTCAAAATGATCTTAATAAAAAACGTAATAAAACTTAATCTTAACTTAATCTTAACGTAATCTTAACTTAATCTTAATAAAACCTACTAATGATGTTAATAGGTACCAAACTGATTTAAATTGTATTATCGTCCAAACTAAACGTGATTTTGAGTAATTTGCTAGTCAAGATTCTTACGGGGTTCTTACGGGGTCGGCAGCGCGAAGTGACACCCCTGGTGTTACATACGTCCATAGGCCACGGTAACTACTTTCCATCAGGTGGGTGTACTTGTCTGCTACCTAACTTGTATAAAAAAAGATCGTTCTGATTCTTACTGTACATGTAAACTTGACGTAAAATTGCTGAGCACAGATGCAGAGCTAATAGAACATATTACGAAAATATCGTTTTTATCCGACAGCGGCGAAATAAAATAGGAAGGTTATGTGTATAACCTGTGTGTATCTCAGTTCCTATGTTGTATGACAATGGAACCGATTTTGATGGATTTTTTGGCGCCAATTGTAGGATATTACCGCGCTCAGTTTTTTGTAATATTATTTTTGCAAAGCTTGATTTTTGCAAAGCGGGGAGGGGTCAATGAACTATTGCATTCAAATTTAGAACTACGTGATTATGTATGAAGCTAGTAAATAAAGAGATAAGACGAGAGTGTTCCGCAATTCAATGATTGAGTAGAAATATATTCTCTTTAGTCTAATTCGAATGATTTCACCACTTAGATAAGTTATACATTAAACATGTAACATTACCATAATCTGCAGTCAAGAATACGACTTGCAACACTTTCAACTTATAAAATTATATAGTAAACTGTTTCTTTTTCAATTTATATTTATAAAATTGATATTTTGGAATCATTATTATTGTAGTAAATATTTATTCAAATAGCCATTGTGTATATGCATTCGTTTTTGTTAATGTTATTTTTTAAATTGCATTTTCTGACATACATAATATTATAATAATAATATACATAATATTAACATTATGTCCTTAAGTGAGTTTCTGACACACCTATTTATTTACAGATCGCCTACTGTATGAAAAAGTTTTTTTTTTTTAATTTAGTGCGCCTGCCCAGCGTTCCTAAACCTGTAGTCGAAAGGGAGTCTGCCTGTGCACAGTACAGTCGATACCTGGAACAGGTAATCGATATGGGACACCGTATGATTTCAGTGAGTCTGATTCCGTAGAGACTCTCATAAAAGTTGAATCAACAGGAGAAGAAGAAGTACAATTCAATAAGGATATCAGGAACTACAGTAAGATACTGATGATGAAGTTGTTCCCAATAAGATGTCCTGATCATGTACTACCTAATACAAGTGTCCATTTACTAACTACTGCAATTTAGTACCAATGCAATTCAGTGTGAGTGCAAATAGTTGCCAAGCAAAACTTGGAGCTTGAAAACAACAAAACTGTAAGTATTAATTTATATAGTAACTAGCTGACCCGGCGAACTTCATACCGCCATATTTTCCGCCCGCGTGGTAGTATCTCGAAATTTATCAACGTTTCTCTACAATATTATGCATGTATTATACATATAAACCTTTCTCTTGAATCACTCTATCTATTGAAAAAAACCGCTTCAAAATCCATTGCGTAGTTTTGAAGATTTAAGCATACATAGGGACGGACAGACAGCGACAGCGACTTTGTTTTATAATATGTAGTGATAGTGATGATTGATGTTAACATTGTCAACCACAAGTGGTCGGCAATCACGGAGGACAGAATATGATTCTCCATGTACGCAATTCAATTGGTTTGCAGTTATGTCAAAACGATGCGAATAAAATTCATTTGAATTTGAATTTGATAAGGTAAATAGAGTAACGTAGAATTGAATCTTGGTAACGGTTACTATGTCGTCGGAAATTTATGTTTTAAGACATTACGAGTATGTTTCATTTCTTAACAATGTGCGCTGAGAATTTTAAAATTGACAGTGTTAGGACACTGTAAATTTTAAACACCACCAACCAAATGCAACAAAGGACGGATGTTTCGGACCTGTCCGGACGCTTTCTGGTGCAGGCTTTCTTCTCGGGGTTACTTTAGGAGATAGGACCTCAAAAGTATAGATAATGAGACCTCGGGCTCCAAGATAAGAAAAAAAGCCTTTGATACAAACCCACGAAAATCCTTATACACGTATGACTATGATGAGTACCTTTTTTTTCGTGCATTGCATAACAAAAATCCTTACATGACTATGATGAGAACCTTTTTTTTTCGTAGGTACCTACATGAATCACCTCGGTTACCACTTTCGCCGGCCACCGTGAACTCGAGCCGACTAAAATTGCATGCCATCTCTGCCGGGTTGTAAAGTTAAGACATTTCTCTCGCATCCTGACTGACCCTGGGCTAGCTCTGGTTTCGAGATGGCCCCATCGGTTTCGAGATGGCCCCATCGGGTGTAGGAATATGTCCCTATGAACCCAGAGAGGTAGGGTGCATATCGCCCTCCCTTCGCGGTCGGCTTCTACTAGCTAGGGTGACAGGTGGTACCACCAAGATGATACGAGTACCTAAATAGTACCTAATGAGAGTTATACTTTAGGTAACCAAAGTTCATGACAAAAAAAACTAAAACACAATGGAATGTTACCTATTTTTGTAAATATACAAAACACAATATTTACATATTATAATCTAGTTTCTATTGCCAAACTGCGGCACGCGCGTTATTATATCCGTTCTTGAAAGTTTTTTTGTTTTATGACCATACAGATATTAATATATCCAGTATAAACTAAGCGTATAATTTTATGCAAACTGTCATGTGTTGTAATTTATAATGCAAATATTTTATGACGGTACAGAATTGTCGGTCTCGCTAACGTTAGCGCGAATGCGACCTTTCTGTCGTAACTTTTTTCGAAATAATTTTGTTTGAATGTCACTAACTTGTATTGTATGTAAGTAGTCAGATAGTGCAAAAGCCACATCATTGTCAAAATCCTAGGATGATTGCAAATAATAATAGGACGATTGAAATCCAAGACAGGTTTTTGCAATCTTCCTAGATATTTTTGGGATCATTGCAAAAATCAAACTTAAATAAATAACTATCACTTTCTGAGCGCTGTTTAGTATACAGATCTATGACTCCATATTTCTTTGTACATTCTAACCAGTAACATATCAGCCAATAAGAACACCTCAATGTTTCCAATGTCTAAAACAGTTTAAGAATTTTGCATTATTCCTAAAAATAGCTCGGTCAATTACAAAAACACATCCTATCCCATATTTTGCAATAGTTCTGGGACTTTTGCAATTATACGATAGATTTTTGCAATGATGCTAAAATAGTCCATTGCAAAAATCTATCCCATCCCATTTTTTGCAATAATGCTGAGACTTTTGCAATTATACGATTTGTCTGATTGTTCCACATCATAGATGCTGTACCATCTAAAATGGCAAGCGATGTCAACTTCAATATGGATAACAATACCTGTTATTACATTGACCTCAAATCTTAATATCTACGGCAGCATCTATGAGCGTATTACTTCACATTCACGTAATACGTTTCATATATTTCATCAATCTTTTGTACTTAACTGTTAACTGGTGTGGTAATATAACCACGTGGTTCCCGGCAGAGTAAAATTTGGGCCACCCCATCTCCTACCTGATGTCGTACAAGGCGACTAAGGAATAGGGCTGTTTAACATCAGACGGATATATACAGCCCAGACTCAGCCTCAGATGCATGGCTCGAGTCAACAATAGTGCCAGGAATACGGCAATAGGCTCACCCCTTATTACATCGGACCTAATACAATGATTGGTGAAATGTGGGTGTTAATTCACCTCTGCCTAACCCTCCGGGGATAAAAGTGTGGTTATTATGTATGTATTTAATATAATATTAGTGTCATCTAGCGGAGATTAGCTGAACTACTTCAAAACTAATCCTGCATCGCGATTTAGAAGTTCGACAGAACTAGTAGGTCATGTAGCATGTCTCACCAGGCAAGGCTAGAAAACGGGACCTCTAATATCAAGTCTTATAGGGCTCGTTCTACTCTGGAAATTTTTTAAACTATGGATGGAAGCCTATTTATAATATTTTCCTCTATGAACCAATATTTAGGCCACTGAATACAAACGCATTCTTGTACCATTGCCAACGAGACATTGCCCTAATCTACTGTGGACCCCGGGCTCCGAGATCATGCAACTCTAAAATGTAAAGTAATAAATGTAAATATGATCAAAAAAGGGGAATTTATGAAAAGTGTTTACTCACGTCTTCAGAGGAAGATGGGCCTTGGGCCCAATATTTATCAGCATTTTGACACACCCACACCAATTATCCTGGGCACCTGCAACAACCAATAACTTAAGTTAACAACGAAACTTGTTTTAATTTTGTATAAACTGATACATGTGATACAATCCATAGTTCCATATCCATACTTAAATTTATAAATGCGAAAGTAACTCTGTCTGTCTGTCTGTTACGCTTTCACGCCTAAACCACCGAACCGATTTTGATAAAATTTGGTACAGAGATAGATTAGACTTTGGAAAAGGACATAGGCTATGTTTGGTCGCGATAACCGACATCCACGCGGGCGGAGCCGCGTGAAACAGCTAGTATCCATATTAGTACATGCGGCGTTTCCCCGTGGTTCCATTAGTGGGTAATTTTGATGGGACCATGGGTAAAATATGCCAATGTTACATCGCTTTGCAAACTATAGGTAACATAGCATATTCTTACATAAAACAATCTAACAATTTTAACCTGTACCTATTGTATTGCAATAAACGAAATGAATATCCCTACTAATATTATAAATGTGAAAGTAACTCTGTCTGTCTGTCTGTCCGTCTGTCTGTCTGTCTGTCTGTCTGTCTGTCTGTCTGTCTGTCTGTCTTTCACGCCCAAACCACTGAACCGATTTTGATGAAATTTGGTATAGGGGTAGATTAGACCTTGAGAAAGGACATAGGCTATGTTTGGTCGCGATAACCGACATTCACGCGGGCGGAGCCGCGGGCAAAAGCTAGTCTATAATAAATTAAAACATATTTAAGCAGCTATTGGAAACTCGGCACTGATGACGGCATGTTCACTCATGCATGCTTCTCAAACAAATTATTGTATTTAGACTAAGTAGACTAAGCATTATTTGTAAATAGACCAAAAAAAAAAAAGCCCGCTGAGTTTCTTGCCGGAGTCTTCTCAGGCCAGGGCCGCGTTTCGAACCGGTCGGTGGTCCATTTGCTAAGCTAGTATTTAGTACATAATTATATATTTTTGACGTTTTGTAAGTGCCGTTTTAATGGTCTATACAGAATAAATGATTTTTGACTTTTGACTTTTGAACCGACGTTGATTACCGGCGTTTTCGTTGCAGTGATAGTTGTCTTAAACAATTGACACATTCCGAACTAGTACCTTTTTTTTATCGTGCGAAAAATCCCCGTATACCTCCCCCCGCCGGAGTCGGTGGAGTAGGTTATTTCGGACTCGAACCGACTAAAACGCACGCAGTCTGTGGGCCGTCAGTTGCCGGCCGTAGACATATCCCTCGCACCAAACCGAGCTAGTACCAATGACATCTGCTAATAGTTATGTTGGATAGTACGTATGACCACATAATTGTGGTACACGGACAGGATATGAGAAATAAGGATGGTACAAAGTTGCATCAACCGCAAATTGTCTAGGACATAACTTAGAGTGTGTTCAATATCCTTTGCCTGGTTTACCAAGACATGCTTTTTGTAGCAGTACCGTTAACTTGTTTAAAAATATAAGTAGTGAAGTTGACTCGCAGATAAGAGGAGGAAAAGGGTATATCATATCTTATTTTTATCATAAACTAGGTTTTGCCTGCGGCTCCGCCCACGTGGATGTCGGCTATCGCGACCAAACATAGCCTTTATCCTTTCTCAAGGTCTAATCTACCCCTGTACCAAATTTCATCAAAATCGGTTCAGTGGTTTGAGCGTGGAAGCGTAACAGATAGACAGACAGACAGACAGAGTTACTTTCTCATTTGTAATATTAGTATACATGATATGCTACTAACAGTGACCGCGATTTCAGCTGCACAGACTTAGACTGGTGTAGCGGAACCCTAAATTCATTTCTAAAATAACCCTTCCTTAACAGTCGGGTAATAAAAGGAGCTGCAACGTGCAACTTTACCTACACCTTATAAGTAATATAGTTAGCTATCTGCCAATCCTGTCGAAATAGGCACAGCCGTTCATTCATATGCATATATAGTAAAAAGCTGTTATTTAAATATAACAAACACCTCAATTTTATTTACGTGTATAGATTAGACGTATTATTTTGTCTTTTATTTTATACCTTAATGGAAGTGCAAGGCATAAATACATACATATACTCACGCATGTAAATCCCGAAAGGGTAGGCAGGGGTATATTAACACCCACATTTTCAAATATGTTTTTCATACCCACGTAATATGGGCGAGCCTATAGCCATCTAGCGGGCACTTTTTCATGGGCTGTATGTTTGCAAAGCGATGTAACATTGGCATATTTTACCCATGGTCCCATCAAAATTACCCACTAATGGAACCACGGGGAAACGCCGCATGTACTAATATGGATACTAGCTGTTTCACGCGGCTCCGCCCACGTGGATGTCGGCTATCGCGACCAAACATAGCCTTTATCCTTTCTCAAGGTCTAATCTACCCCTGTACCAAATTTCATCAAAATCGGTTCAGTGGTTTGAGCGTGGAAGCGTAACAGATAGACAGACAGACAGACAGAGTTACTTTCTCATTTGTAATATTAGTATACATGATATGCTACTAACAGTGACCGCGATTTCAGCTGCACAGACTTAGACTGGTGTAGCGGAACCCTAAATTCATTTCTAAAATAACCCTTCCTTAACAGTCGGGTAATAAAAGGAGCTGCAACGTGCAACTTTACCTACACCTTATAAGTAATATAGTTAGCTATCTGCCAATCCTGTCGAAATAGGCACAGCCGTTCATTCATATGCATATATAGTAAAAAGCTGTTATTTAAATATAACAAACACCTCAATTTTATTTACGTGTATAGATTAGACGTATTATTTTGTCTTTTATTTTATACCTTAATGGAAGTGCAAGGCATAAATACATACATATACTCACGCATGTAAATCCCGAAAGGGTAGGCAGGGGTATATTAACACCCACATTTTCAAATATGTTTTTCATACCCACGTAATATGGGCGAGCCTATAGCCATCTAGCGGGCACTTTTTCATGGGCTGTATGTTTACTGTCGGATGGAGAACAGCCCTATCTTTTAGTCCCACAGGAAGAGATAGGGTGGCCCAACTCTTACTTTACCGGGGTCCAACACGACAAAGTGCCTAGAAATGGTATTCAATTTATAGTAATGTGCCTTGTAGATTGGAGGTATTTGATCCAAACAGTATAAAGATTTTCGGATTGCAATTGACGGTTCCAACCTTCTATACCCAACATTTTATTTCATTCTATCATCGCACTTCTCGTCATAGGCGGGGAGTTCATCCTCACACATTGCGACCGGAAATGGTGCGCACTGTGCGGTATGAAAGGAACTTCATCCCTCGCACACTCAAGCTGTGGAATGAACACCCCGCGATGGTTTTCCCAAGCGACTACAATATGGGGTTCTTCAAGAAGGGCATTAGAAGGTTTCTTCAGGGTCGGCAGCACGAGTGTGACGCCCCTGGTGTTGCATACGTCCATAGGCCACGGTAACCACTTTCCATCAGGTGGGCCGTGTGCTTGTCTGCCGAATCGGAACTTCAACTTAAACAAATTCTTGACTTTTAATATACATATGTTCTAAAGAATCTACGCATCCTGTTATTATTAAATTTATAAATGATATGTTTAGATGAATGTAGAGTAAACAAAAATTACGGAAAAATTAATATTCAGTCATTCTCGACTTCCGTCCTCCTGACCCGCGACTGATGTTGACATGTTCCAATTAAAATTGCAAGAACACATTAGAATGTTTATTAAATACGAATATATATTCGTACCCACAAGTCGTATAATAATACAAGTATTTGGATCGATCGAGAAACGATTTTTGATATAATCACGCAAAAACCGCGTACTGTAGGCATATGCTGTAAAGGCGGCCACCCACTTACATTCCGCCTGCAGTTTTTTGTCTGTCCGGCGGCCTGCAGTCCTTATGTCATCAATGTCATCATAATTTTATTACCTCAAACTAAAATAATAACATTATTTTATTCTTTTAGTCTGATGTTATTACGTATAAAATGCCGACGGCCATAGACTGTCCGGCCTTTAACTGTCTTTGCTGACCGGAATCTTCAAGCGGCCACACACATATTATCCATCAGTCCAAAATCGTATACGAAACTGTAAGTGTGTGGGCTATTGCGATGAACTGACAGACCGATATCATCCGGTTGTCGCTCGATAAACTGTTAGTGGGTGGCCGCCTTAAGGACGTTCCGAACGTTCGAACGGACTCGACCGCTGAATCCGCGGTGAGATTTCAATTTCGCATGCTGTAAAATTGGTGACGTCACGTTCTCGAGCACAAGTCGACAGTGACGAATGTTTATGTGCTCTACAACGTGACGTCACGAAATTAACAGCATGCGAAATTGGAATCTCACCGCGGATTCAGTTCTGTTGTCGAGTCCGTTCGTTCGAAACGCTCATAAAGCATGTGCCTGCTGCGCATATTATACATAACATAACACAACATAACATAACATAAACTCACGCCTATATCCCCGAAGGAGTAGGCAGAGGTGCTAGCACCCACATTTCGTCGTTTATGTTTAGGTCCCAATGTAATAGGTGGCGAGCCTATTGCCATTAACCGGGCACTTATAAAACTGCGATAAATACACACATAACTTCGAAAAGCATCGAAAAGTCATTGGTGTGTGCCATGGTAAAACCTGGGATCGAACCCGAGACCTCGTCTCGTCCATTACCCATACCACTAGGCTACCGCGGTTATCTTATAGTAGGTACATTATGGTACATTTTGTGCCGTGATAGGGGTCAACATTGCTGGTAACTTTATCATGATTGCGTTAGTTCTCGTAAACATACCACCATAGTACTTGATTATGCATTATCGTATACAGTTACAGCATCTGATTTTCTGTCGTAATTTGTAAACATATACATTTAAATTCTGATACAAAAGTGTGGCCGTAAATCGTTACGAGCATGACCTAAAATGTAAATTTTACTCTGAAAATATATTAGATTAAAGAGAGCCTGGCCTCAATGTAAGCCTATAGATAGATACTCTTGGTTCTGTGGCCACCTACACTGATCCTTCTTTTTCATCCTAGCATTAATCCCAGAGACTGGGGTCCGCTTTACCAGTCTAACTGCGGGTTTGGCTGAATTTCGATATTTGCCAATGACCTCCACAAACATTACAATTAGACCAGTTGTTGGATTGTACCCGTAGCGACTACAATAGATGTTCGTATGGCAAGCGGGACCGACGACTTAACGTGCACTATACACATACATATAATCACGCCTTTATCCCCGGAGGGTTAGGCAGAGGTGAATTAACACATTTAACACCCACATTTCACCAATCATTGTATTAGGTCCCACGTAATATGGGGTGAGCCTATTGCCGTTTTCCGGGAACTATTGTTGGCTCGAGCCATGTATAGGCTGAGTCTGGGCTGTATATATCTGTCTGATGTTAAACAGCCCTATCCCTTAGTCGCCTTGTACGACACCGCATGGGAGGAGATGGGGTGGCTCTATTCTACTCCACCGGGACAAACATGGCAATTATAGATTGCCTTTAAATGCCTTTAAAAATATAAAAATCAAATATTAGTAAAACCATCGAAAATGTATTCACGACCGACCCCTATTAATATCGAGCACAACATGCAACCATGCAACCCCGGGGTTATTAACCCAAGATCACACAAAACTCGTATAACCCGCGCCACGTATCTTGGACCTAAAATGTGCTCAAAATGTGCCCTATACGCGCAGTACACATTTCTTGGGTGTCTTTTAAGGATAGCACGGGATGCTACTGCGGTAGACGAACTCAAATTCACCAAGCATAGACTATTACAAAGCAATCCGCGGGCGCCAGAGCCTCGTATGTCTACCGATTTAGGTCCAAGATATGTGGCGCGGGTTATACAGGCAGACATAGTTGTTTACTTAACTATGTAAATGAGATAATATAAAATGTGAAAGCGAAAGTTACGTGAAACGGTGCAGTTTGAATTAAATGGCTAACATGTATCGTTAATATGTAATTTACATGCAGATAAGAGTCATGTTTGCCGGGCATTAGGAAATTATGAGACAATATACGGTTTTTTATTGTTATATGTATAGCCCTCTAGATGAGTGGCAATTCGGTGGCTGGAGTATTGTAGAATGGGAGTGTGGTAGTGTTAATGCCATCAATAAATAATTAAGAATGTGTGGGAATGGATTGACCCATATTTTGACATAATTATATGACTTTTATGACGATTGTCGAACGTAGTTTATTTCTATGTATCACCACGGCTAGCGACAACGGCTGTGTCAGAATCGGATCAACTAAAACTGCTCGATATGCGATCAAAGGTACCGGGGAGGAAGCCGGGTATACTCTAGAAAAGAATTACCTGGAATAGCCGTCTATCGTGAACATGCAGTCTCACCGGGGCCAGCAGGGACTCTTGCTTTCCTTCTTTGAAAAAGGCGCGGGTGGAATTCAACACGTAACTGTCTAACACCCGTATTCACAAACAATACTTCGCTATGCGTACTACAAAAACTGTGCAAAGAACGACAAATTCTCAGTGCGTTCGTTTTGGCAAGCCTTTTTATTCCTAAACAACATTTAAGTAATACTTCGTTGAGAGAACGCACTGCGTTAGATACTGCTCCGTGATGTTTGTGAATTAATTTTACCAGCCCTATGCGCTCGAGCACACTATGAGACCTCACAGTGTTGTTTGTGAATACGGGTGTAAGTCCTGCTTCTGCTAAGGCGACTGTTACCATGTCCAGCATAAATATATGCAAGGTGACCATATCAGTCTATAGTCACATAAAAATACCGAATCATTCCAACAATTGCATTACATCTATGACAAATCTGTCTCGAGGGACAATCCGAAATAAAAAGTATAATTTCTACTGAAATTTTTCTAATAGCAAAACCCTGTATCTTTTCTCCAATCCGATCGATAGAAAATAAACTTAGCACATACACACAGCAGCTAAACCTGCTAGATTATGATCTAGAACATTAATATCTTTAATATTATATTAATGAAGATGCACATAAATATTAAATATTAGTAGGTCCCACGGCCTTGTGATGATTTCCCAAATGTCACTATTATAATTTGAAAATAGAATTATTGCAATCTGCAACAGATTAACTAAACTAATTTAGTTTTTTTAACAAATTGATAGTGTTAATGCCATCAATAAATAATCAAGAATTAATGGCCTGAAATGCCAAGGTCGCTTACCCGTGTTTTAGAGATGGCCTAGGGTTTATCAGCTTCTAAAATTTTATTAGCATGTTTATTGACCTTGTAGTCGTAATTTTTTCCCATGATTGGTTAATAAAATTGCTAAAGACATTATTTGCGGATAATAAGTAATGGATTGAACCATGCTAGCGACATGCATCTAGTTCAATGATGTACCAATGAGCACTTGAGCACGTTCCGTAGGTTGAACGTTTTGTATAGGCAACTATACAGGGTGATCAATCCAAATGGGTCAATAGGGAGAACTCAGAGACTATGAGAGCTTGAAAAGTTTGAATGTCATTATCATTCAATCTAAAATCAAAGTCATGGTTCCTAAGAACAGATCTCGCTATCTCTCATAATTTCTGACTTCCCCCTACTGACCCATTTGGATTGATCACCCTGTATCTAGACAACCCTTGCGAATTCGCTCATATACTTTTATATTAAAAAATAATATTAGCAACCGAAATTACTAATATTACCGTTAACCCCTTCAACTAAGCTAAATTGATTGTGCTAGGAGTGGGATCACTCGGTAATGTAATGGCCAGGATTCGAACCCGGCACCTCTCGATCGTAAGGCCGCTCTCTCATTTATGACCCGGTTACTTCGTGTAAGAGGTGCTACGTAGCGCATCATGTTTCCGTAAGCGTCATCTGTAGAGGAGGGGGAATTGATCCCACCCCGTGATCATCATTACTCAAAGCTTGCGTCCCAAAGATTTCCTTTCTAGGTAGGTTAGGTAGGTTTATACCCAACATAACCATCTCGCCGGTAGTCATGTTTTTCACATTATTTGATTTTTACGGAATACCCTTCCGACCAATCTATTTAGAAGGCAAATCTTGCGTGATCACCTCATCCGTACATTAACAAGTGTTACAGCTTACAAGTGCGGCAGGTTTGGGTCCAGAAGACCTTGGTGGGCCTTATATACCCATACACATTATTAGTGTTATTGTTCAACCAGTTATGGTTGTGCAAATATCTTTCATTTTTTAAGAGATCATTATACTAAATCAGCATAAACGATAAATTAGAATCAGCAACGATGATTGAACAGTTTCATTTGAATATCATTAAAATAAAATGTATTGTATAAAGTAATTGGAAATCAAAATCATGTGTCAACAATATTTTATAGTTATTGTATAATTTCAGTTCATCAACCAATCAATTGAATGAATAAACAAATATCTTTCTCGTAGATATTTATAGACTTTCGTTTTTTTTAATATTGATTTATATCCTTTTCGGAACAAATCGCTCAACTTTGTTTTAGTAACATCTCTTTTTATTTTTGGTGTGCAGCGGTTATTGGTATTGATTTCCACTTATTTCATGTTACAGTTTCTGTTATAGTTAGTTCAAGAATTCAAAATACATGAAACATATTGATTTATAAACCTTCATGTACCCACGGTAGTCTGTGAGACCTAAAGTACCTACTGATGGTGAAGATAGTCATCTAGTGTACCACCTTACGTCGGTGGCACACTAGATCTAATCCTCACACAAGCTTATGCTGGATGACAATCAATAAAGATAGCTATATGTTAAGTAGGTAGGTTTGTATGTGTGCGTGTGTCCACGCACCTATAAGGTGTATGCAATAAAGGCAGTGCGTTACTAGCAAGCAGTAGTTTCACTTGTCTATCCCGCATACTTAACATTGGCGACGAGGTACCCACTTTTAAATAAAAGTAAAATGTCCGGCTCGGGTTTCGGTATTTTATCGACTTTTGACCACAATGTGCAGTCTTGGGAGACCTACAAGTCCCGCATTAAGCAGTGGTTCGTGGCTAACGATGTTACCGTGACCAGCGATCCTGCGGGAACGAAGCGGCGAGCTGTTTTGCTAAGCGCACTCACGGATGGCACGCATAAGTTGGTGGCGGATCTCGCGTTGCCAAAGCAAGTGCAGGACGTCCCGTATGAGGACATACTGAAGCTGTTGGACGAACATTTTACGCCGAAGCGATGTGGATTCGGTGAGCGTTACAAGTTTTACGCGGCTATGCAACAAGAGGGCGAGACATATGCACAATGGGCGGCGAGGTTACGCGGGCTGACGGCGCACTGCGGGTTCTCCAACGTCGAGGAAGCGCTTCGTGACAGGTTTGTCATGGGCATGTTGTCGGGGCCTGACAGAGAGAAACTCTTCGGCAAAGAGCTTGCCGAATTGACCCTAAACAAGGCGGTGCAGATGGCAGAAAACATGCGGAGCGCACGGACGGTGGCGGCCGCGGCGGCGGGGCAGGCGCAGGCCGCACCGCACGATCAGCTGTTCAAGATTACGCGGGCGGCGACTGTTACACCGTTGAATCGAGACGCGGCAGCGAGCGCGGGTACGAATGGTGATAAAAAGCAGTGTCAGGTGTGCGGCTATCACAATCACGAAACATCCCAGTGTCGGTTTACAAAGCACAAATGTAGAAAATGTGGTGCTACGGGACATTTGCGTAGGATGTGTAAAAAAATAAATTATGTTAAGTCGGGAGCTATGGATGAGAGCGATGATGACGGTGAGTGCTTTAATATTCGTTCACGTAAAGGGGAACCAATGACCGAAACCGTGTTAGTTGCGGGCATCGCTTTAAAATTCGAGATAGATAGTGGCTCGGCTGTTACGGCCATTTCTGAGAAAACTTACAAGGAGTCTTTTAGTAATGTACCGTTGTCGGGGACCAATAAAAGATTGTTCTCATATACCGGTGAGAAAATAGTCTGTGTGGGTATACTACAGGTAGATGTACGTTATGCGAACGTATCACGAATGCTTTGTGTGTACGTTGTGCGAGACGGTGGGCCGCCGATACTGGGTCGAGATTTCATTTCAAAATTCAATTTAGAATTGTTACCCATACAGTACTGTAAACAAATAGATGAAAGTGATTTGTTTACTTCGTTGCGTAAGCGTTATCCTTCGGTGTTTTCGGATACGTTAGGTTTATTTAATAAATTTAAAGTCAAATTACAATTAAAAGAAGATGCGAAACCAGTTTTTTTTAGAGCCCGGCCCATAGCGTTCGCGTTGAAGAGTAAAGTTGATACAGAGTTGGATCGGTTAGTGAAGCTGGGAGTACTCGTACCGGTAGATCACGCGCGATATGCGTCACCGATCGTGCCGGTGTTGAAACAAAATGGGTCTGTACGTATATGTGCCGATTATTCTACGGGTGTAAACAAACAGCTAGTTATCGACCAGTATCCCTTGCCAACGGTATCGGAACTTTTCGCTAAACTGTATGGGGGTAAGCAGTTCACTAAATTAGACTTGTCCAATGCCTATAACCAGTTCATGTTGGATGATGAATCGCAAGAATTAACGTGCATTAACACACACAGGGGGGTCTTTAAGCAAACTCGCCTTTGCTTTGGAATTGCAAGCGCCCCAGCTGTGTTCCAGCGCGCCATGGAGGGCGTGCTGGCTGGCGTGCCCGGCACGCTCTGTATGCTTGATGATATTTTGATCACCGGGAAAAGTAGATCTGAGCATTTAGATAGATTACATCAGGTAATGATAAAATTACGAGACGCGGGACTCACCTTACAAAAAGAGAAGTGTGAATTTTTCAAAGACGAGGTTAATTACCTCGGCTATGTAATAAATAAAGATGGGCTGCATAAGTCACCACAGAAAGTTAAAGCAATGGTGGAGGCACCGGTGCCCGCTAACGTTAGTCAATTACAGTCATTTTTGGGGTTGGTTAATTATTATAGACAATTTGTTCCTCACGCGTCTTCAATTTTAAGCCCTTTATATGAGTTATTAAAAAAAGGTAACAAGTGGTGTTGGACGCGAGTTCATGACGAAGCGTTCACCGCTATAAAAAAATGTTTAGCTTCAGATCAAGTACTAGCACATTTTAATTCGGATGCGACTATCTTGTTGACGGTTGATGCATCACCGTCAGGTCTTTCAGCAATACTATCCCAAAAAGAGTCAGATGGTTCTGAGAGACCGATATCCTTTGCGTCGCGCACACTAAATACGGCCGAGAAACGTTACTCTCAGATACAGAAGGAGGCGACCGCGATCATTTTTGGTGTGAGACGTTTCCATCAATATTTATATGGCAGATCGTATCCATTTATTCTACGTACGGATCATAAGCCATTATTGTCTATTTTCGGACCGCAGCGTGGCATACCTGAAGTTTCGGCAAATAGATTACAGAGATATGCATTATTTTTGAGCGGGTACAATTATAAAATAGAATACGTGCGTAGCGCTGATAACAGTGCTGATTTCTTATCTCGTGCCTGCTTGCCGGAGGTGGGGGCGCGGTTCGTAGATGCGGCCATACCGGATCTCGACCGGGCGTCGTACATTAATTTCGTGATGGACGGTACTCTGCCGGTAACGATAAAGGAGTTGCGGGAGGCGACGGATACAGACGTAACGTTACGTAATGTAGTGCATTATGTGTTGAATGGATGGCCGAAAAAAATAGCTGATATGCGTATAAAGCCGTACCATTCGTGTAGGACACAGCTAGCTTATGAAAATGGCTGTGTGATGAGAGGGCACAAAGTTGTAATTCCAGATAAATTACGTGATAAAATCTTGTCGGAATTGCATCAGTCTCATTTAGGTATTGTGAAGACTAAGGCGGAAGCCCGTTCGCGGTTCTGGTTCCCGGGGATAGACGCGGCGTTAGAGCGTTTGATAGGCTCGTGTGAAGTATGCATACAAATGCGGCCGGCGCCGGCGCGGGCGTCGATTGCGAACTGGGAGTACCCCCCAACGCCATTTTATCGAGTGCATATCGATTTTTTGGGGCCTATTAACGGGCACACCTTCTTAGTCGTAGTTGATGCTTACACCAAGTGGGTGGAAGTTTATGATATGAAGTCCGGTACGTCAACGGCAGCAACGACTGAAAGGTTGTGCGAGTTTATGTCGAGATTTGGTATTCCGCATACGTTGGTAAGCGACAACGGTACAGCGTTTACATCGCATGACTTTAAGGCTTTTTGTAGAATGAACGGAATTTCTCACGTGACGTCACCGACGTACTCTCCGGCCAGCAACGGGCAGGCAGAAAGTTACGTAAAAATAGTTAAAAGGGGTATTAAAGCAAGCTTGCTTAAAAATGAAGCGAGAAATTTAAATAAAAATCTTTTAAAATATTTATTTCATTATAGGAATTCCATTCACTCAGTAACCGGGGTCACCCCAGCCGAGCTGGTTTACGGGCGCAAGCTTAGAACGCGTTTAGATTTTCTCAAAACCGAATTACCATCGCCTTCATCCACGGCTCTGGCTAACGTGGTTCACCATAAGCAGTGTTCGCAAAATAAGTCGGGTGCACTTAATAGGCAACAGTTTACTAATGGTGATACGATACATTATAAACAATATACACTCAACGGTAAATTCACCTGGTGCAAAGGTATAGTGATTAAAAAGATCGGCAAAGTTGTATATCTAATTAAGGACGTTGTGACTTCGGCCGTTGTAAAAAAACACAAAAACCATATTATATTGTATAAGGGACAGGATTGTGATAATGACGTCAGCGTTAATATAGACCAAGAAGAAGAGGAGCTAATTGGTAGTCCCGCACCAGTCACGCGGGCAGCGGAAGAAGAGCTACATCCATACACGGATGCCAGCAGGCCGCATTCCACCGAGGCTACAGGTGGCTCAGCACTAATAAGTACAGAAACACCACCAGTTTCATCGACAGAGGCTTCACAGCCTTCTTCACCTGCAAATTCGGGGGAGGAAGAGGAGTTCCAGGAGGCCTTGCTCGGATCCCCTAGTGCGGCAAGCGTTGATGAAGTACCACCACAACAGCAGGAGGCCCAGGTAGCCTTGCCCGGCGCTCCTGTTACTGCGAGCACTGATGAACCATCATTGCAACAACAGGCAGGTGGACCTATGGCGGCAATGCGGTCTAGACGCGATCGTCCTAACGTCAATTACAGGTTGTTCTTTTAGTAATTAAGTAAATTGATAATTTAGTAGTTAAGAATTGTAGGGTAGTTAATAGCTTAGATGTAGTATTAATATGTATTTCTAAGCTAAGGGGAGGATTGTTAAGTAGGTAGGTTTGTATGTGTGCGTGTGTCCACGCACCTATAAGGTGTATGCAATAAAGGCAGTGCGTTACTAGCAAGCAGTAGTTTCACTTGTCTATCCCGCATACTTAACACTATACAACACATTATACTCAATAAAATTCATTAAACAAAATGTAAAAGCTTGGTTTAATTGAACGCATTTTCACTGGCGAAATGAAGCTTCAGCTGGAAGAGTGTAACACCAATATCAGCAATTCCGATTATTAATAGGTATTTTATCAAGGTACACAAAAAGGGCGTGTGTTTTATCAAAACAAAACACAGCAAATGTATGAACGTATCGTTGGTCTGACAGACCCAATAGCCGGACAAGGTTAATATGAAGGTGTGGTCACTGCTTTATGATAAGAAAATTATGTATTTAGTTTAAAAGTAAAGGTTAGCCTAAGTTCCGACAGGTGATCAGTCTAGACATTTTACAAGGATGCCATAAATCTAGTTTCACTAATTTATTATTAAAATGTCGTTGATTTAATAACAATCGTACGGTGATTAGAAAATTAAATAGTAAATTACCATTTATGGTTTCATTAGGTTCTGTTTTTATTTTTCAAAATTGATTACTATTTGGGGATTCCGATGCTTTTCTTGTTATATTTCGCTTATTTTGATGGCTACTACGAGAGGTGTAGTTCTTTTTTATACAGGACACGTCAGTATGACTTTACCTTGCCTATTGGTAATCAGAAGGCGTCATACTGATTTCAACTGTCTGAACTTTTGCGACTGTCATCTGACCTCCCAAAGCCTACGCCAGAGCCTCATCAGCTATTTTGCAGATGCACCGACTTCCGGTGACATGGACCTGGGCCCATAGGGCCCAGCAGACCCCAGGTGCAAGAGATAAATGTCTCATACAATCTTACCTCCGGCAAGAAACAACCCATAAGTATGTAGTACTTTTAGAGTAAGTAAACAATTACATAATACATACACTTTCCTCTTAAGATTTGCCATAAACTTCACTCCATTCGGAACAAATCTGTTACAAGTACGGCCCCCATTGAAATATTCTCGGAAGCCAACAGTTTGGCGTTTCCACAGCTTTTGTGTTCAGCGGTTTATTACTTACTTGTAGAAATGCCATTGTATCGTTCAGTACCTATTCGCTTTCCATCTCTCTGATTTTAGTTAGTTGATATTTATGAAACTTGTAAGTTCGATTATTGCTTTCAGATAATCATCATCACTACATATTATAAAACAAAGTCGCTGTCGCTGTCTGTCCGTCTCTATGTATGCTTAAATCTTCAAAACTACGCGCCGGATTTTGAAGCAGTTTTTTTAGTAGATAGAGTGATTCAAGAGGAAGGTTTATATGTATAATATATGCATAATATTGTAGAGAAACACTGATAAATTTAGAGATATGCAGCGGGAACGGGATCAGAAAATATGGCGGTACGAAGTTCGCCGGGTCAGCTAGTGATTTATAAATTAATAACTGACTAGGGGACGAAAGGGAACCTCAAACATTTTGTCCCTATTTACCAATTCCTACCGGCTTGGTCTGCAAAGAGAAGTCATTATAGAACTCCATACAAAATTGATATGGTTGTTCTATAGGGGAAGATATTTTCACCGGCTTCTCATTTCAAAGTTTTCACCCTTCACCACTGGCGTTGGGTTCGAATGTTAGGAGACCAGTGGATTCGTAACCCTAAATTAACCTCTTATTCCTCCGAAAGTCAATCCTGTTTGCATCCATAGTTTGTTCTTTAGAGCCTGGGTTCCGCTCATTTACTCCTCCGTTCTATGAGTTGGTATATTTTGACTTTTACGGGAGCGACTGCCATATGACCCCCGATTCTAAGAAGAATGCCTGCACTACAGCCTCATCCATTCATCAGCAGGTATACTGAGCAGGGGTAAGCGAGCCTGGTTTGCTCTCATGGTCTTGATGAGGATTCTAAACAAGCCTTACTAGCCATAATTGGAAACATTCCAAACAGCAACCTTCAATGAGTTAAAGTATTAAGTCTATTGCCGTCAACCGGACAATTTTTAAGGCTACGTGCTGCTAACTAAAATTTCTCGGCTCAAAAATTCAATAACACTTTGTCCAACCTGGGCATTGAACTGAACTTCACGCTCAGCAGAAACACCACCGCTGCGTCAAGTGTACATATACTAGTAAGTAGTGATGAATTACTAGTGGGCCTAATGTAGGCAAGTAGGGCACTCGTTACTAGTCGCACTAATCTAGGGTAGCTGCACACATTACCGGTTCAGTGCCGTTATCATCTGTATGATTGAATGCCCACCTATTTCATTGTAGCGGTATTTCAGTAATACTGATTTTATAACTGGGAAAGCCCGTAGCAATATGGGTGTTAAGACAACTCTGCTTTCCCCTTTGAGTTAGAGATATTAGGATATTTAAAACATATAACATTAACATAAACATCAGAGAGATTATACAGGCCAGACTCAGCTCAGCAGCTCCACAACTCATTGGTGATATCGAAGCATCGCAGTTAGATCAATTGTTGAACTTTTTAGGGCTCTAACAACCCGCAACGGCCGCCATAGATGTTTTTATGGCAACCGGAACCGATAGCATAATGTGCTCTCCGAAACACAACCAGAGCAATGCAAATACCCATATTCATGCACATAAATACTTGCACTGAGCGGGGATAGAACCCGCGCCTCCTGCGTAGCGGCTGCGTTCACTACCGCTACGCCACAGAGGCTGTCTATGTACAATGTTAGTCAAATAAGATAAGATTATAAAGGCAGGCTTTAATAAAAACGTCATTATAATTTACACAACAAAGAGTTTTAAATGGACATTATAATTTATGGCCACTATTATACACATATATAATGTCTAAAGATGTGTCTAATTATTTAAGTATATAGAAAGGAGTCTATTTCTGTTTCAGTATACAGTTTTGAAATAAAGTGGTTCTATTGCATAACACTGGTTAAGAATCTACGAATTTTTTTATTGTATAGTAAAGGTGAATGAAGAAGAATGAAAACGAATGAATGCGAACGAGTGGAATTTGATCTTTCACCAGATAAACTATGGCTCGCTGGTCACCAGAAAATCATACTCACATGCATTTGCCGTGATGTCCATACAGCCCCTCTAGACAAGTGACAATTCGTTGCTCGGCGTATGATGGAATAGAATGACAAATGTATAGGATTTGACGTTTTTGACATTCGTTGACGCCTGTCATATACGTCAAATCCCATCCCAATACATTTGGCATTCTATTACATCATACGCCGAGCAACGAATTGCCACTTGTCTAGAGGGGCTGGTTTGAAATCCTTGACGATATCCGTATGAAAGTCGTCCATAAGACAAATATAACTCCGGACATAAGCCGATATAACTCCGGACACGTATCTTGGACCTAAATGTGCTCAAAATGTGCCCTATACGCGCAGTACACGTATCTTGGGTGTCTTTTTAGGATAGCTCGGGGCGCTACTGCGGTGGACGAACTCAAATTCACCAAGCATAGATTATTAATTACAAAGCAATCCGCGGGCGCCGGAGCCTCGTTTGTCTTGCGATTTAGCTCCAAGACACGTGTCGGGAGTTATCGATAGATATAGTAGACAAATAAAGCAGACACTAGCCAATGCCACGCTGCTACAGTTCACCAGATGACGCAAGAGAAAACTATCCAGCAATCCTTCTCATCAGAAAGTGGAGAGGAATTGTACTTCCTTGTGGCCCTATCGATATTACATTCATTCCAACCGCACTATAAGTCAGAGCACTTGCTAAACAAGACAAGGCTCCAATGCAGATTCTTGGGGTTGTGAGGTCGAGGACCTTAGGCTTCTAAACTCTAGAAAATCTATGAGGATAATGGTCCGAAAAGTGGAGAACAACACACCAGATACACTTACGAAATATTAACACAACCGTGTAAGTAGAATATAATAACAAATGTTATGTGTTTTGTTTAATCTCCAAACTGAACATAAATATTTCATCACACACTAACGACTCCAAGCGGCCAGAACGACAATTACAAGAATAAATATTAATACACCATTTTATTTTATTTTAGTACCTCTTATTTACAATTTTATGGAATGACTTGCATACGAATAAGACGTTGAAATACCTAATTTGCAGTTAATACTCGCTACATATGTATATCATGTCGGTTGGTTAAATGTAAGGTAGTAGTCAGAATTATACGTCACGCTTTTTAGTCTGTGGTTTGGTTTCACATTTAGTGAATGATTACTCACCGTATGATTATTTTATGTTCAAATTATGGTACTTAGAAAGTGCGGTTTGAAGCTGATTGTAGCCGGTTCGAATTGGGAAGTAACAACCTCTTTATCGCTTAATATCGGCATAAAGAAGGTATGATGCCTTCCGAACAATTTATAAAGAGTGCCGGAGAACTTGCCTTCCTTCCTCCCCGACCTCCGTGTTACCCTCTTGGGTACGGAAGCAGACCTCCGTTCTCTATGAGACCTCTGTCCTCAATGAGTGCAGGCCTGACACTGTAATCAGTGTCAGGAATTCCACTCCCCGGCAGACCCGGGTGTAGGTAGGTGTAGATAGTATTCTGTGTGCGGTGGTTTTCCCAAGCGACTACAATATGGGGTTCTTCGAGAAGGGCATTAGAAGGTTTCTTCAGGGTTGGCAGCGCGAGTGTGTCGCCCCTGGTGTTGCATACGTCCATGGCCCACGGTGACCGCTTCCCATCAGGTGGGCCGTGAGCTTGTCTGCCAACTAAGTGGTATAAAAAAATAAAAAAAAAATACTTGAACCTTACAAATAATTAGCGAATATGTTACACAATTTGTTTGTTCAGTAATTAAATGTGTACATACGAACAAAGAAAGATAATTTGCCTATACAGTTACACAAAATTAAAAATTACCTTACCTTGCCACATACGGCAAAAATTTTGGGTCAATCGATAACCACATTAATAACTGCAAAAGCAACTATATCCGGGCTGGTTCCTGGCCTGCCCCTGAGGTACATTGTGGTATATATGATAGAAGATCAAGAGTCAATAACGGTATGAACAAACAATAATTATACCAAGTATAGACCCAAGTCCATTTGAGAACGAACATTGATTAGAAAATTACTGTGACTCAACAAGCTTCACACCTTTAATTTAAATTCAGCTTAAAAACACATTCTATTCTCCAAATAAGGATTAACTATATCTTACAAAACGGAAATCAATATTAGTGATACTAAACGTATTACTACCAAATTAGCCAAGTGGTTCCCGGCAGAGTAGAATTTGGGCCACCTCATCTCTTCCCATGCGGTGTCGTACAAGGCGACTAAGGGATAGGGCTGTTTAACATCAGACAGATATATACAGCCCAGACTCAGCCTCAGATGTATGGCTCGAGTCAACAATAGTAGGAATACGGACCTATGTGAAATGTGGTGAAATGTGAGTGTTCATACACTTCTACGTACCCTTTCGCGGATTTACGTATTTAATGTATTATAATGTTTACGTAATTCAATTGAAACTACTAATATGTATAATGAGAGCTAAGTTATGTATATTCAAATGAACATCCTGTCATCAAAATGTTTTAGAATGAAAGTCTAGTCTAGTTTACACTTTTACATATACTTAAGTCAAAAACAAGGCTAAAACGGGTTGTATAATTATTTTTTTATACACGTTAGCAAAATTTATTGAAATATATTATTATTCAATATAATTATATAAACATTTAATGCCAGTGTTATTTCTGCACGTGGTAAAAAAAAAGTAGTTACGAAAACTTAGAAATTATATAAAATGACATCACAAAAAAAGAAAGAATTTATTTAGGCCTTCAAGATTCACGTCAAATAAAAATTATTGTTTGACATGTAATAATAAATATGGTTAGGTACCTATTCACATATTATGGCATAATAATAATATCATTGGAGATCCCGTTAGTATCCGAGGTACGTCGAAGACAAAGCCTTAATTACTGTATTTTATTACATACTAGCTGACCCGGCGAATTTCGTACCGCCATATTTTCCGCCCGCGTGGTGTTATCTCTAAATTTATCAGTGTTTCTCTAGAATATTATGCATGTATTATACATATAAACCTGCCTCTTGAATCACTCTATCTATTAAAAAAGCCGCTTAAAACCCGTTTCGTAGTTTTGAAGATTTAAGCATACATAGGGACGGACAGACAGCGACAGCGACTTTGTTTTATAATATGTAGTGATGATGTATGTATAACTCCGGACACGTTAAATGGCAAGACAAACGAGGCTCTGGCGCTCGTGTATTGCTCTGTAATAATCTATGCTTGGTGAATTTCAGTTCGTCCACCGCAGTAGCACCCCGTGCTATCCTCAAAAGACACCCAAGAACTGTATACTGCGCGTATAGGGCACATTTTAAGTCCAAGATACGTGTCCGGAGTTATGTGCATAATAAGTTTCGCAAACCCACAGTCATTATATCACAGCTGCATCTGAAGATTTAAGCATACATAAGAACGGCCAGGCAGCGACAGCAACTTTGTTTTATAATATGTAGTGATGATGATGACTATAAAAAGTTATTGATAGCAACACACTTCCCGGTAGCCAGAGCTCACTGGAGAGTTTTTGTG
This sequence comes from Eilema depressum, assembly GCA_914767945.1. Taxonomy (NCBI): domain Eukaryota; kingdom Metazoa; phylum Arthropoda; class Insecta; order Lepidoptera; family Erebidae; genus Eilema; species Eilema depressum. The sequence continues at coordinate 16,973,456 of OU612032.1, forward strand.
CTATCAGTGGGAAGACCAAAGGCTTGTACTGCTTTGTCTTCTGCGCTGACGGCACCGGAACTCAGTTCTTACAGGGTCGACAGCATGTGTGTGGCTCCCCTGGTGTTATACACGTCTATAGGCCAAGGTAACCACTTTCCATCAGGTGAGCCTTGTGCTTGTCTACCACCCAAATGGTATAAAAATTACAAATCATTATTATATTGATGCGCAAGGCGGAGGATCGGGTGCGGGCACATATTGAGAGAGGCCTATATCCAGTAGTGGACTGCACGAGGCTAATTTATTACATAATTGATATTGTTTTGGTTTGCACTTGACTTTTAGGTTTCTAAATGGTCTTTTGTTGCAATAATAAAGATTTATGTCACAAGATTAAACATAAATATAATTATGTTATCATCATCATCATCATCATTTCAGCCATAGGAAGTCCACTGCTGGACATAGGCCTCCCCTATAGATCTCCAATAGGACCAAATTATGTTATCAATTTATCATTTATTATAGATATGAAAATTGGCAATATTTCCGAATGATTTATTTCTGATTCCTCTATAAAAACTAAAACATACAAAACACCTCAATAAAACATATCAATGGTTAGTTTAATATACATAAAAGCTGAAAGGATTTCTTGTATATTTTACGAACAGCGTCATCAATCATTCAAGCATTGGATTATAAAATACTCCAAAAGTTGTTTAATGTTCATTATAATATACACAATAGTGATCATCAATAATTTGTAGAAAATTATATTATTTATTGCTTTTAAATTTACTAGCTGGTTTTTTTTTCATGGATAAGTTAGAAATAATATTAATCGTTGATAGCTCAGTGGTCTAAGACTCAGGCTTGCAATCGAAAGGTGCGTGAACCCACTCCTTTTTTTTGTTCAGGCAGTAAATATTTGCCTATAGATACTTAGGTAAGTAGCTATTATGTTTGTGTTTTCTTTTTTTTTCTCATTATTATTATTTTCTTTTCTCTAAAGTACTCAATGTACACCAAACTGCCCTGAAACTTTCTTCTCCTATTTTGTCTCCATCCTATGGTTGCCTGTAAGAGATTGCCGCAAAGTGATAAGTGTATGGCCGCCGATTGGCCGAAATTTTTGCGGTGCGGCGACGCAACGCACCGTGTGCCTCCGCACTTAGGTAGGGCTCTCACCACACTAAAACAACCTGCAACCTGCAAACCAACTTAATGAGTGAACCGTCGGCAACACTACGCTCTCGTCGACGGATGTCGAAGAGTTTGCGGTAATTTTGGTACGTTTTGAAAAAGCAAATGATATAGCTTAGCTAAATAGGTTTTTCCGCTAACCCCTTCAGGGCTATTCATACTATTCATCTCATTCGATACTAAGCTACGAACAATTTGATCTATTAACATTTCCCTATTCGATACTCAGTAGTACTTAAACTGGGTCTTCCCATCTTTGAAGTTCATTATCTTGTTCAAATAGCTTGCATAATATTTCATTATATCGTAAATCATTACAAACTTTGTTATTTTATAGTGAGAAACTGGCAGCTAACCTAAAAACTAGTAGATAACATGAAAAACTAAAAGCTAAGGGGACACTAGATTGATGGTGCGATCTTTGCCCTTGTCCTATTTGACCTGTACAATGACTGACAAAACGACAATGTCGTGTATGTGTATTTATGTAAGTATTATTATTATAAACTAGCCTAGGTCCGCATCTCTGCCCGCGTGAGGGCCGCTTACCAGGATTTTTGGTCATATCTCCGGTTCTACGCAACCGATTGCGAACGTACGTAAGAATTTAAGATTAACCAAGACCAATCTAACAAAAAAAACATCAAAATCAGTTCGGTAGTTGTTATGTGCGTGGACAAACAGAAAAACAAGAAATCATTTTTAAAAAATGTGTTAAGTAAAACGTAGGAACAGTACAAATTTGGATTTGGGTACCTTCGGCCACGGGGGCGTCGACCACCTACGGGCCTAAGCCACGAACCCATATTAACCCTCTAATATAACCCAAGTGTTATTTTAAATATCTCCTATTTACAGATAGGACTGCTTCGTAATTCAATCAAGAAAATTTTATTAGCTACTAGCCTTCCGCCCGCGGCTCCGCCCGCGTGCATCTCGGTTAACGCGACCTTTGCTCATATCTTCGGTTCTACTCAACCGATTGCGATCAAACAAACGTAAGATTTTAAGTCTGAATAAGCCCTTTTTAACAAAAAAAACCGCATCAAAATCCGTTCAGTAGTTTTTGCGTCCATCGCGGACAAACAGACAAACAGACAGGAAATTCAAAAAAAATAGTTTCGTGTTCAGTATCGTTAACGTAACATAACCCAAGTTTTTTTTTTTTAAATATCTCCAATGTACAGACAGGACCACTTTACAATTATATAATAGTATAGATAGATAGAAGATATTTCACTCTATGGGGTAGGCAAAAACAGCAACCCGCCATTATCATCATTCTGTGCTTACACGCTTCACTTCTCTACTAACCCCGCCGAAAAATTGTACAGTAGCGTCTAAAATTTTATTAGAAACTTTTTGTCAGAACTACCTAATTACGATATTTGATTATACAAACATCATTTAGATGTTATCAAAACTTGTTTACTCTAGATTTTACTTTCATCCTAGGAATGATCATATTTAGTCACGAATCAAAACAAATTCAACGTTCACTTAATAATTTTATTAATGTTCAAATCAGAGTTCGTTGAAAGAGTTGCAGCTACTGAATAAATAAATAAATTATGTTCAATTAAATTTCGTTTCGTATCAATCAAATTGTTTGTAGATTAAATTTTGTTTTGATTTCAAATGACACGCTAATTTGAAAGACGATGTCTATTTGAAACTAACTTAATATCTTTTTTTAACACATTCACATCTGCTTACCTCTTAAGTGAGTGAGGACATATTATAGGTATACGTGTGAGGTGTGAGAATATAAAAATACAAAATAATGACCTGCCTAGTCGTCCATGTAAACGTCAAAATGCTTGTAATATACGTCAAATCTAGGTATAACATGATCCGTCTACCTAAAAAAAAATTAAACAGAGAGCTGTTATGTCAAAATATACTCGTACTAGCTGTTGCCCGCGGCTCCGCCCGCGTGGAATTCGGATTCCGTACAAACTTTTCTCTCGTGCTAAAATTGCCTCGGATACCATCCCCGTCAGCCATCAGGAGTGCCATGTGGAATTCGGACCCACTAAACAGCATGCCGTCGCGGGTCTTCAGTTGCTGGAGTGTAAAATTGCCTAGGGCATTTTCCGCACCCCCCGGCTGACCCTGGGCCATCTACAATTTTAAGATGGCCCTCTCAGAAGTGGGAAGCACGATGTCCCATCGAATTCCGGAAAGGGAGGAGACGGGCGTGAAGGGATGACAGGAGGCCGGACCTATAATCCTCACGTCCGCGCTCGGTGACCAGCCCTTCCCTTTCCTGCTCTCTACTGGGCCTCCTCGTAGTCAGAGGGACATGTGGGAAGCCTTTGAGCAGCCCTCTATAGAGCTGCTCCCGTTGCTGTATGTATTTGCCGTAGGCGGTAGCACCTCCCCTGGGTGAGGGGCGTTAATGCCTCCGTTACCCAGGATGCATCACATGGAGGTTCCAATCCCGCATTCGGATCCCGTTACCGTTGCATCTTGTGTTCAGCTGACCTTCCCTGTCTTCGCTCGTGAAATACTTCGAACACCCGTGGTTGCACCCTTTTAGCCCATGCCCGTAATAATAATTAGTTTTCAAATAATGTATGGTAATTTACCGGATTTATTGACATTATAATTTCGTAATATCTTTTGAATAGAACGTCCGATTTCAATAATTCAAAAAGTAATCAACAGGTATTGAAACAATCTTAAATACCAAACGATTTATTTAGATAAGAATTAATATAAAGGTATAGATTCCGTGGTCTGACTTTGATCGGCATTTCGGCTTGAATTTATATCGTCGCGCGTTACTTTCATACTGCAATAGATTCTAAAATATTCATTATAATTATACAGTGTAAAGGGCAATTTTCATCTACATTAAATGTACAATGTATCTAACGTATTTAGTCAGATAAGGCTTAACACTATATTTTTTTTTTTTTTTTTATTTTTTTTTTTTTTTTTTTTTTTTTTTTTTTTTTCATATTGTTCAAAATAGCTTCGAAAATGACACATATTTTTTTTATAATTTGTAAAAGATAAAAATGGTTATTGTGAGCTACCCTTATTAGATAGACATTATGCTGTCGCGGACTTTTATGTAGACCTTTTTAAGTTATACATTTCTACAGTACATTATTTTGTTCTATCTTCAATAGTTTTCGCAGCGTACGCGATGTAAGGAATTTTTCAGGTCATTTTTTATACACCTTGGGTTACATTATTGAAGTTTTATCCAGGATCCCTATTTTTTTGAAAATTAATTGTAACCTATGTTAGTCAGTGATAGTGCAGCTTTCTAATGGTAAAAGAATTTTTGAAATCGGTTCAGTAGTTCTTGAGTTTACTCGAATACAAAATACAAATCTAATATTAGTAAAGAATGTATGGAAATCTGCCCGATTTATTGACATTTATGCTCACTGCTCCGCTCCCTTTAGTAGTAGCGTGATGTTATATAGCCTATGTTACTCCCAGATAGTGTAGCTTTCTATAGGTGAAAGAATTATTGAAATCGGTCCAGTAGTTTCGGAGCCTATTCGTTACAAACAAAAAAACAAAAAAATAAACAAACAAACAAACAAACAAACAAACAAAAAAACAAATCTTTCCTCTTTATAATATTAGTATAGATATAGAAAATTTTGTTATAACAGGATTACATAGATTGCAGGCATTCTATACAATGCCTACTAGGCAATGTGTGCTATTATATAGAATGCCCGATGTTCCACGGGCAATGTGTGAAATAAATAGATCTTGGTCTATATTTGGACGGCTTTATTGGATGGCTTTGCGGAAATTATATTATATTTCTGGATGGTTATATAGAAAATGGCACAGGGCGAGGATGGGCAGCAGCATCCTCGCCGCGAAGCTACGTCCTGCGATTGCCAACACGCCTGCCCAGCGTGGCGATTATGGGCAAACTCCCCCTATGACAGGCACAAATAGGACCAGGCCCCTAGTCCCCGGCAGCTCCGCTAGACCTGGCTCCGGTAGCGGCCAGGGTAACGGCGGAGCAGGGGGTGCTAAGAATCCCCGGCAGAGATCCGGCTACCACCCCAAACGACGACTGGCCCTGGTAACGCACAACGTACGCACGATGAGGACTGACGAGAGGCTTGCGGAGCTGGAAGAAGAGTTGAGTAAGTTGCGCTGGGATATTGTGGGGTTGTCTGAAGTCCGTAGAGAGGGCGAGGACACGATAACCCTAGGATCCGGCAACCTGCTCTACCACCGGGAAGGCGACCAGCAGTCGCAAGGTGGTGTCGGTTTTCTCGTTCACAGATCCCTCATTAACAACATCATTACCATCGAAAGTGTGTCGAGCAGGGTTGTATACCTAATACTCAGAATATCCAAGAGGTATTCGCTGAAGGTCATTCAGGTGTACGCACCGACCTCGAAACGCCCAGATGATGAAGTGGAGACTATGTATGAGGACGTAAGTAGGGCCATACATACGTCTAAGACCCACTTCACTGTTGTTATGGGAGATTTCAACGCAAAGTTGGGTAAGAAAAGCGATGATGAGTTGAGAGTAGGGCAATTTGGATATGGACAACGGAACCCGCGGGGACAGAGGCTGGCTGCCTTTCTGGAGAAAGAGGGACTCTTCATGATGAACTCTTTCTTTCAGAAGCCGCCGCACAGGAAATGGACCTGGATGAGCCCTGATGATTCCACGAGGAATGAGATAGACTTCATCATGACCAACGAGAAACGAATATTCAGTGATGTCTCCGTGATCCACAGGGTGAAAACCGGTAGTGATCACAGAGTCGTAAGAGGCACATTGGGTATTAACGTTAAACTCGAAAGGTCCCGCCTGATGAAGTCTACACTCCGACCTACTCGTGTCCAAATCCAAAACCCCGAGAACTTTCAGCTTGAGCTTTCAAGTCGCTTTGATTGCCTAGAGAACTTTGCGTCGGTGGACGAGATAAACAACAGGCTCGTAGAGACTGTCCAAACGGTGGGCTCTAAGCACTTCAGACCCCGCCGTTCAAATAGACCTCAGAAACTCTCCGATCACACCCAAAAACTCATGGCTAAACGACGCTCACTTCGACTGCAGTCTTCCGATGATGCAGAGTCATATAGGCAGCTCAACAGACAGATTTCCAAATCTCTGCGACACGACATACGTCTCTTTAATACTGAACATATTAAAGAGACAATCGAGCGGAACAAAGGCTCCAAAGTGTTCGCAAGAAACATGTCTGTTGGGCAAAGCCAGTTGACTAAGCTGAAGAGGGAAGATGGCAGTATAGCGTCGACCAAGGCTGAGGTTTTGGAGGAGATCGAAAGGTTCTATGGACAGCTATACGCTTCGGTCGCTAATACTGCTGGCAACATGGCGACCGACCCAAGAGCCAAGTTGACCCGACACTTCACCGAGGATATCCCGGACATCAGCCTGTACGAGATTAGAATGGCCCTAAATCAGCTTAAGAACAACAAGGCACCGGGTGACGACGGAATCACTTCAGAGCTTCTGAAAGCGGGTGGAACACCGGTACTTAAAGTCCTTCAGAGGCTTTTTAACACCGTCGTCCTCGAGGGCATAACGCCAGAAGCGTGGAACAGAGGCGTGGTGGTGCTGTTCTTTAAGAAAGGTGACAATACCTTACTGAAGAATTACAGACCCATCTCGCTTCTGAGCCATGTTTACAAGCTGTTTTCAAGGGTCATTACGAACCGTCTCGAGCGCAGGCTTGATGACTTCCAGCCTCCCGAACAAGCCGGTTTCCGTAGAGGCTACAGTACCATAGACCACATCCATACGCTGCGGCAAGTTATACAGAAGACCGAAGAGTATAATTTACCACTTTGCTTAGCGTTTGTGGACTATGAGAAAGCCTTTGATTCGGTCGAGACATGGGCTGTGCTTGAGTCTCTCCAGCGGTGCCGTATTGACTATCGGTACATCGAAGTGTTGAAGTGTTTGTATAATAACGCCACCATGTCGGTTCGAGTACAGGAACAGAGTTCGAGGGCGATCCCTTTGAAAAGAGGCGTAAGACAGGGAGACGTGATATCTCCGAAACTGTTTACGGCCACTTTGGAGAATGCCTTCAAGCTCCTGGAATGGAAAGGATTCGGCATCAATATTAATGGCGAATACATCACTCACCTCCGGTTTGCCGACGATATTGTAGTCATGGCAGAATCGATGGAAGATCTCAACACGATGCTCGAAGGCCTCAACCGAGTTTCTCAACAGGTGGGTCTTAAAATGAACATGGACAAGACAAAGGTGATGTGCAATGCCCATGTTGTACCTACCCCGATATCTGTTGAGAGCTCGGTTCTTGAAGTTGTTGACTCGTACGTCTACCTAGGACAAGTAGTCCAAATAGGTAGGTCCAACTTCAAGAAAGAGGTCAATCGCCGAATCCAACTCGGCTGGGCAGCGTTCGGAAAATTACGAAATGTCTTCTCGTCCGACATACCTCAGTGTCTCAAGTCGAAGGTTTTCGACCAGTGTGTGTTACCAGTGATGACTTATGGCACTGAAACGTGGTCCCTCACTATGGGCCTTATGAGTAAGCTCAAAGTAGCCCAACGAGCTATGGAGAGGGCTATGCTCGGAGTCTCTCTGCGAGATCGAATCAGAAATGAGGAGATCCGTAGAAGAACCAAGGTTACCGACATAGCCCAGCGGATTAGCAAGTTGAAATGGCAGTGGGCAGGGCACATAGCACGGAGGACTGATGACCGATGGGGTCGAAAAGTCCTCGAGTGGAGGCCACGTATCGGCAAGCGCAGCGTGGGACATCCACCCACATGGTGGACAGACGACCTCATAAAGGCCGCGGGAACGCGCTGGATGCGAGACGCTTCCAACCGGTCCTATTGGAGATCTATAGGGGAGGCCTATGTCCAGCAGTGGACTTCCTATGGCTGAAATGATGATGAATGATGATGATATAGAAATAACCACGAAGACTAGGTAGACACTGCGCCCCGACCTGCCCTCCTAGACAAGTGGCAATTCGTTGACCGGCATATTGTAGAATAGAATAACGAATGTATGGGATTTGACGTATATGACATTCATTGACGACTGTCCACGTGTGTCATATAGGTTTATAGCCTTTGCGAATGTTTTTTATAACCACCTTTTATGTTTTTTGATAACATTTCATACATTGCCGTCTGCGCACACGGTGTCCTATACATTGCTTAGGCATTGTATAAAATATAGGTATTTTAACTATCATAATCATTCACATTACTTTTACGGCCGTAACCAATAACATTTATCTACAGATAAAGGTAAAGGTAGAGATACTTCCTTTGTCAAATCCTATTGTTATTTTGCTACCATAGAGATTGATGACGTTTTTATCCTTTCTAATGTCAAAACTGGCGATAGATAGGTTATTGGGAACGGCAGACATCAGGAAGCTCTAATAGTAAATTGTATTGAATACCAGATTGTACCGCCCGCGCCGCCGGGTAACATATACATTGTGTACATGTACATTGAAATAAAACCGCTTTTTTATTTTATGTACATATATACATGAAGTGTACATATACATGGTGTATTCGTGTCTAGCTCCATCATGTCCCAGATAACGTAGAAGTGAAATTCATCGATACATATCACATATCATAGATTAAAAATATGATTACATAACACGCTCAATAAGAAAAGTTATAATTCCGTAATTTTCTATTTATATGTGATTTACGTGTGTTGCTTTCTCGTATAAGTTATGGCTTGTATATCAATAGATGACACGACATGGTGTTATGTTTTAGTGATCTTCATATTTGAACTGGTTTTATAACTAGAATATTATTTATTTTTTCGTGGATTTTGATCGATTGGTTAACTGTGTTGGGGTTTTTACCTTTTGCTGTTTATATTTTAAAACTGCCTATTAGATAGTAGTAAAAAATTAACAAGGGTGTATGGGGTTCTACCATACACCCTTGTTCTTTTTTTTATATAGGAAACGTCAATGTGACTTCGCCTCGCTTGATGGTAAGCTGAAGGCAAAATCTCTGAAAAGAGGGTCACCATTATAGACACGCACCATGTGACAATGGTGACACTCAGCTTGACGGCCTGATCAGATGATTTCACGCCCCGCTTAAAGGACCCGGGACTGTAGAAGGAGGGAAAAACGTGAACTGGTGAAAAATTCCAGGTCTTAATGGTGCGGCAGAAGAAGGAGTCGCCGAACATGTTTTCATAAAAGTTAACGTTTTAACTTAATAAACAGTAACAGACTTGTTAGTCAACTGCCTCATTGTTATAACACGAATACCAATGGGCCTTATGAAAGACTGCAATAAAATAAAATTTACGTATGCATTCAAAACAAGAGGTTTAGCACTAAATAACTTGATTGGGGTATTATTCCACTTGACTTGAGTTTTAATCGTAGTCTTAACGTGAGTGGAAACGTAGATTTCAATTGGTTATTCTCAGATTATTTGGTTTACATAGATAGAACTAGCATGAAACTAACCCAACAAATGCGGCAGCTAAAGGCACGATTTCGTAGCCGACTGCATTCAGCAGCAGCCGACGTCGTGTCACTGCGACTTGTCATCGCGCCACTAATTTCTATGTATTTCTATAAAATAATGAGAACGACATGTCGCTAACTTGTTTACTAACTAATTTTACTAAAATGTAACTAATTTTTTATATGTGTACATGCGTGATCCGCAATAAAACGATTTTTCTTTCTTTCTTTCTTTCTAACTACAGAAGGTATTTCATGAAAATGTGTATATAAAAACCAATAATGTCACAGCGACCAGTCGTCTGCTGCTGCTGTCTGCGGTCGGTTACGAACTTGTATAGTTACCGTCTTAAGGCCCCGAATCAGATTAGCATCGAAAAATCGGTATTTTCGAAACCGTTTTTCTTTTTAACTATAAAACCTAAAGATCTGGAATTTACATCCCTGCATACTACAGGATATACAGAGTAACTTCACCTTTTCATAAATTCAATAAAAAAGGAGGAAATAGTTGAAAAGAGGCTCTGAACATCACTCTACTCTTTCTTATGAAACCAAATATTTTCTGCAATATGTATCCAAATAATCTAAAATTTCAGATATATGTTAAATGAGTGTATTAGCATGACGTGACCTTCTTAGTTTGTAATCGTCCCCTATAAAATTATCTATTAAAATTAGTTTTACTGATTTTTACGGCTGAAAAACGAGCGAATGACCTTGAGCATTTGTATGGTCAAAGTCATTCGCGTATGTAATCACCTTAAATCTTGACCCCAGTCACATCACAAAATGTGCGCAGGCCACATTTTAGGGTGTCTTTTGAGAATAACATTGGACGCTACGGTGGCAAGGAGCTGAAATTCATCAATCATAGATGATATCAAACCAATCCGGGCGAACGATCATCTCGTTTCTCTCACGATTTAGTAGATATAACTATACCTCTATCGAACGCGCGTGGTTATATTACGGTTGGTCAAGCCGAATAAGGATCCAACTCTTACTACAGTTATGTGAACAGGTTCCGAAGGCTAGCTCTGCACGTTGCTGAGTAAATACAGGTTAGAGCAGAGACTTTATTGCATACACTCAAACGAATGCGCAGTTTCTAACATGCAGGCCTTAGACATGGCTATTACAGTACAGCTAACCTTCCTATATCTGTGCAATGGTCTGTTAGACCTTGGCTTGATGTTATTTTTAACAACACATGCGTACGATTTCTAAGTTCAGACCTAATCTATAATATTAGGGCTACGCTACCGTGATATGCCAATAATTACCGCCATAATTTCAACAACGCTTAGGCGTAGCCACAATTTACTACCTAATTTATTGACATAGTCGATTAACTGTAGTGTGGTCACACTACTTCCCGTAGTAATTTAGACGGTAAATATTGCGGCAACAACCCGGTACACGGTGGGGTAGTGTAGCCGTAGAATAAAAGGCTTTTACAACACACCTGCTCATAACAGTGATATTATTTTACCGCAATTAAGCACGGAATGACACCTATTATAAAACTGTGACTTTTTCATTACTATTATTCACAAAAGTGAGTTATAGATTCTTTTTTAAATTTTATAGGAAGTGTCTATAATTGTCTATGTTCTTAAAAAAGTTTTGATACAAAAAATAACGTGTTTAATAGTACGAATAAATTAATACGCCTATTGTATGGTCATTTGATGCATTTTCGTATTTAAATAAATAATTTCAACTTGTAATACTTGTGTAATAAACAAAATTTTCGCTCAAATTTAACTTTTTTTTTTCTCTAAGTACAGAAAAAAAAAACAGAGTAAAAAAAAGTTAAGTTCAAACCTCATTTTTTTTTAAATATGGTCGACCGCCATTGTTAAATGCGCGCGCATAGGAAAACGAATTAATTTGTAGTATTGTTTATTTAGTATTTGTAGTATTATTTTATTCGCAAGTGTGTTGTAAAACGTCGTATGGCACGTGTGAGCATGATGATTACCGTCCTCGGCTGTCTTAAGACCCTCGCCTGGCGGCTCGGGTCTCAATGGCGCCTCGGCGGTAATCACCAACGTTGCTCACTTGTACCATAATGTACTATTATAATGCACATTATTAGGATCCATTTTTATGTAAAATCCAAACTTTGAAATCTGTTTTTTTTATGCTACAAGGTGGCAAACAACCCTTCATACGGGTACGTAGTCTTTTTGATGGAAAAGTAGTCATTTTGCAATTCTTGGAGCTGCATAGCTCATGGCCAACTTCAAATCATTGATTCGTGAATATTTTTATGCACAACGCCAGGGGCGTCATCCTCATGTTGCCGTATGGGAACTATTTCGGTCTCACAGACCTTGTGCAGGTGTATGTGTTACAATATTTAACACTGGTGTAGGAAGGTTAATTTCATATTTGTAGGCTTCGCAACTTAATAGCTAGTAGTTAACATTTATTACTAAGCAGTAAGTAATGTAATGTTGTTTGTTGAGAAATTACTCACTTTTATGGTTGATTTTATATTATTTGTTATTAGTGGTGATAAAAACATTACTTAGGATCGTCGTAGAAGCATTCTTTAGGAAATATGCACGTTAATTGTTTGTATAATTACGTCTGTAGATGCCTATAGGGTAGGCAGAGGTCTAATTAATCCAAATGATTTGTAAATCTAATTTTAATCCAAATCCGCGTTGTGAACAGCAAAGTAGAATACGACAGCCACACTATACTATATCTTTCTGCAAGTCATCATCATCATTATTATTTTTACGTTAGTCCGGGTTGCTTCCGACACCTTCATCTCGGAGTTCGGGGTCCACTATGCAAGCCAGTACGTCTCCCTTGATGGGTAGGCTTTCGTCTCAGAGTTGGGCGGTCAGACGACAAATTACTCCTATAAAACCCGTATAAACTAAATTTAAGGAGGAAGGGAACGCCAAATTGAAAGCCTTGGATGTCAAGCGGGAGCGCTTATTAAAGAAGGCCTTATGTAGGTATAATAATATTCTATACGCGTCTTCTTATGGCCAGTTATGTAAATGTTAAATAATAACATACTAGTATATCTTCGGCCTGTAATTATAACTGTGAACGAATAATATCGTGATATAGGCTCGCCTCCGATTACGTGGAACCGTATAACATAGATGACGAAACATGGGCGTTAATACACAGTCGATTAGAAAGGATTTAGGGAAAATTATAGAAACCACGATCACAGTTAACTGAACAAAGTCAAAGTCAAAGTCAAAGTCAAAGTCTTTATTTCTCAAAATAGTGCAACATTGTTACAGCTTTTTGACGTCAAAAACTCCTTAAAACTAAGTCTACCACCGCTTCCTAAGCGCTAATGGAGAAGAAACGGCGCAACAAACTCCACTGCGGCATTTTAAGGACGTCAGTTTACAAAAAATAAAAGGGTTTCTTAAGACTAAATATGAACGTATGTACATTTGTCTCGCGTCTAGTAGGTATATAAAAAATAAAAATAAAACCTTATATAAAATAAAAATAAGACAACTTCAAGAGGGGCCTGCACCATGCTCAAGCCATACATTTTTGTCTTTAATATAGTCGTCTGTCCTATAGTATGCTTTTTTGCATAGGGTGGTCTTTACATGATTTTTAAATTGGTTTTCAGGCATACCAAGGACCGATTCAGGCAACTTATTATAAAATCGTATACCTTCCCCTTTAAAAGAATCACTAACTTTGCTAAGCCGATAGCATGGAAGGAGCAGTTTATTTTTATTGCGCAGATTTCTGTCTGTAATGTCACTTACTTTTGTAAATTTAGTAATGTTTTTCCTGACATATAGTATGTTTTCAAATATATATTGGGAAGCTACAGTTAAAATATTAATGTCCTTGAATCGTTCCCTAAGAGAATCTCTCTTGCCTAAACAATAAATGGCTCGTACTGCCCTTTTTTGTAATATAAAGATAGTCTCTAAATCTGCCGCATTCCCCCAAAGTAGTATTCCATAGGACATCAAGCTATGAAAATAACTAAAGTACACCAGCCTAGCGGTAGCTACGTCTGTCAACTGCCTTATCCGTCTGACAGCATAAGCAGCAGAGCTGAGTTTATTGGCCAAAATAGTGATATGGTCACCCCATTGTAACTTCGAATCTATGGTAATTCCTAGGAAGGTAGTGCTTCTTACAAATTCTAATCTTTGTCCCTCCAGCACGACATCAACGTGAGCTTGCCTTACATTAGGCAGTGTGAACCTAATGCATTTGGTCTTTTCTGCATTCAACAGTAGATTGTTTACAGAAAACCAATTTGAAATAGAGTTTAAAATATTATTAACAATAGTCACATCTGTATTACGCCGATCCACTTTGAATATTAGCGATGTATCATCTGCAAACAATACTATGCCCGCTTGTGTCTCGATCATATATGGCAGGTCATTAACGTAAACCAAAAAAAGAAAAGGTCCCAGGATTGATCCTTGGGGTACGCCTATTTTGACGTTTGATCCGTTTGACTTTACGTTATTCACATCAACAGTCTGAAGCCTATCTGTCAAGTAAGATTCTAATAGTTTTGTGGATTTCTTGTCAAAACCGTAGCGACGTAACTTGAGCAAAAGTGTCTGATGGTCAACACAATCAAATGCCTTAGAAAGATCGCAGAATACCCCAATAGCATCCCGCGATCCCTCCCACGCATCGTAAATTAGATCAACTAGGCTAACTCCCGCATCGGTGGTAGATTTCCCGCCAGTAAAGCCATATTGTTGGCTGTGGAAAAGATTATTGGTCTTGAAGTGTTGTTGCATCTGACTGAGCATCACTCTCTCAAACACCTTACTCAGAGTTGGCAAAATAGAGATGGGACGGTAGTTCCCAAGTTCTGACTTAGATCCCTTCTTAAATAATGGTATTATTTTACTATGTTTCATTAAGTTGGGAAACATGCCTTCATCTATACATTCATTAAATATAAGTGCCAAATCAGGTGCAATGATATTAATTACATGACTAATTAAACTAACTGATATGCCCCAGTAATCTATAGACTTTTTCATTTTCAGATTTTTAAATGCTTTTAAGATGTCATTGGGATCAATATGTTTGAAGCTAAATTTATAAGAACTAATATTACTTTCAAGAAGGGCCACAGCACTGTGAGCGTTAGAATTAATAGAGGAAGTGAGTTTAATCGGAATATTGGTAAAATAATCTTCAAAAGCATTGACAATATCTTTTGAAGAGGTAATATCCTTGTTTTCTAATTTAATTTTAGTTACACTATCCCTCATTCTACATTTACCAGACTCTTTGTGAATAACTTTCCAAGTTTCCTTCATTTTGTTAGGGGCCTCAGTTATTTTTCTTTTAATGTGAATGGCCTTTGCTTGTCTACATACTTTTTTGAACACCTTGGAGTAATTTTTAACATGTTCAATGAAACTACTGTCAAATCTGTACTGTTTTTGGGCGTATAAATCGAATAGCGTTCGTCTGCTTTTATAAATGCCTACAGTAGCCCATTCACAGAATTTAGATTTAGTACTATGCTTTTGACATTTTTGTTTGAATATGTGCGAAAAAGCATCAGTTAATGTACTGAATAAACTATTGTAATGAATCTCAGGATTATTACCTAAGTAAGCTATAGAATTGAGTTTATTCTCTAACAAGTCCTTAAATTCTTTAATCTTATTAGAAGTTATGGGTCTACACATTATTTTCTCTTTAGGTTTACTATTATTACCCTTACAAAAGGATACTATTTGACCACAGTGATCTGAGGGCAGCTTGCTTATTACAGACTTGTTTATGTAAACGCTATCACTAAAAAAATTATCCAGACAACTGGCAGTGGTAGCAGTGATTCTAGTTGGTTCACAGAAAATATTTTCAAGATTATAGCTCTTGAATATGTTTAGAAATTGAGTACTTTTCCTACACTGTTCTAAGATGTTTATATTAAAGTCACCGCACACAATTAGACTCTTCCTTTTATTTGATGCTATCCCAAGGACTTGGTCCATGACCCCTACAAAAGTTCCAAAATCACTACTGGGTGGACTATATACGCATACTACTATACAACTATCAAGCTCGGCACAGGCCACCTCAGCACATCGCTCAACAGAAAGTCTAACAATGTCACTCCGCTCTTTGCTGCGGAGACAATTTTTAACTAAGACCATGGAGCCACCTCTTTCAGCAGACTTTCTGTTAAAGCAACTTACAATATTGTAATTGTCTATACTAAACATCATCTCACTCTCCTTGAGCCAATGTTCAGTCAAACATAAAATATCCACATTTAATTGCTCTAGGAATAATTCAATAACTAATTCCTTGCTAGGAAGACCTTGTATGTTTTGATGAGCTATCTTTAGCTCTGGCATTCCTATTGTCTTGACACTTAGTTTAAATCAATACTACCATTTGAGCATATAGAATTGTTACTACAAGTACCTAGCAAATCTATAGGTATCAGGTTATTACTTTGTTTACAATGTAAACTTGTCCAAAAATTAATATTATGTGCTACTAATGTAGCAATTTTATATTTGTCATACTTTGTAAGATAAATACTATCTTTGGTCTTAAAACAATAATTACTAATAAAATTATTAGTGTCAAAAAAAGTAAAAGTGTCATTATGACGACATGTCAGAGTATGAATAATATTATTCAAATAATGTATCTTATTATTATATGATGGGGACTGGCAACGCACATATGGGAATGCACATAATATTATTTTAAATACTCCTAGTTTGCTTAGGCGTTCTATACAATACAATAATTCCCTCTTGCCCACTTTGACGCACAAAGTGCCACAATTGACGCAGCAGAAAACTCACAAACATTAATGTTATTGTTAATATAACTAAATTAAACAATGCAATACAAATTATTCGTTAAATATCTAATTTACAACTGCTATGATATTTACAACTGTTATGAACAGCTAAAAAGAACAGAACAGAAGAACAGAAAAAAGGTAGGACATGGCGGTATATCCGTCCCAATCGACTGGGGAAGTAGCTCCGCCCTACAGAAGATCGCGGCTTAGTAACCTCGTGTTGTTTGCGACGGTGAGTAGGGTAGCCAGAGCTCACTGGAGAGGTTTTGTGCTGTCAGTGGGAAAACCAGAGGCTTTGTCCTACTTATCTTTTGCGCTGACGGCACAGAATCTCTCTGTTCTTACAGGGTCGACGGCACGAGTGTGACTCCCCTGGTGTTGCACTCGCGCATATGCCACGGTAACCTCTTACCATCAGGAGGGCCATATGTTTGTCTATATGGAATTAATATACGTTATAATATATAAGTAGTATATTTATGTCGCGAAAGTAAATTAATTATTTTGTCGATACTCAAAGGCCGTCGAAGGTTGTCGAAGGCCTTCGAAGGCCGCTTTGTAATAGACGCACGAATTAAGCCCACATAAGTATGATTGACACCGGCATTTACATATTTTCACAGCCAACACTTTCACATAGTACTAACTTTTTGTATTAATTAAATTAATAATTTAATCACACTGTCACGGTGGTCGTTTACTACGGAATATAAAATTAGGTGCAAGTGCCCTTAAATAACGTTACCATGGAAACTAATACTGCGAATCTATTACATACAAAAAGCAGTGACGTAATCTTCTATCTATAATATAAAAAGGAATCGCTGAATGTGTTGCTATAATCTCAAGAACAGCTGAACCGATTTCGTTAATTCTTTTTTTGAAATACGAGGATGGTTCTTACGCAGAGAAATTTTTTAAAAGTTGCCTTAAAAAGTCTAAAAAAAACTAAATAAAGAATCGACTGTTAGGATCAGCTAGTTAGTAATAAAAAATTCAATAGAGAAAAAACTCAACAATAAATGGTGATCCGAATCACGCGTAATTCTCCTCAATCCCCTCCCCAGGGAGTTCTGGCAACTCTTGGAATATTTCCTAATCATATATCATTCCAACAGATAGATATATTACTCCGATTGCATCCCAAGATTCCACTTTGAGACCTCGAATCGTTCCAATAACGTTGAAACCTCCTTCAATACTACATTCCTTTTAACTTTAATATACCTGAATACTACTTGCAACTAATTATCCGTGTGGCGACGGAGAAAAAATACAATAGTATCACCACCCCATTTCATCCGAAAGGTGTCGTAGAAGGCGACTATCGGCAAATACGCTGACGATATCACTGTGAGAAAATGAAAATTCGAAATAAAACCCTGTACCATACCGTCTAGCCAGCATGGACACAGTAAACCAAAGTCTCCCATCATTGGCCAGTAAAATTTGCACGCCGTATGTGGCAGAATGTGAGGAAACGAAGCATTTTCTAAAATCTATTGTACCGGATCTCTGCCTTTTCGCCGAAAATTGTTTGGCCGATTATCACTTGCCAACTAACGTTTCGCAGAATTTTATTTCGCAGAATAATCATTTGCCAACTTGTGATATAATTTTGTTTTTATTACCCAACCTCACAGTTGCCAATTTTACGTTTGGTCTTCCTTTTAGAATGACACTTTTCAAAATGCCAACTTTCAAGTAGCGAATGTTTTAGTTAGCGTAATATTCATGTAGTTGTTGTCAAAATTACTGAATGTGGCGTACAAAAATACTAAGTGGGCCACTATTTATGGATGGTTATAAAAAAATAACCACGAAGGCTAAAGCGGGAGCTCCGCTCCGCTCCGCTCCCGCGTTAGCCTATCCAAGTTGGGGCGCGCTATACTCGATTCGTCTAAAAGTTGTCTGGCCTAATAAATAATTTGACAAAAGATAAATGCCCCAAACGTTTTTTGTCATTACAATAATAATAATAATAATAAGAGGCTCTCGTTAGGCAGCTGGATCAAGGGCTTGATGCAGAAGGCGGTACTCCTCGACACGGCACGTATTGTGAGGAGGTTCCTCTCTCTGGAGCCCTAACCACCGGTAGCTTGGTCCCTATACCCGATACCGGTGGGGCACTATTTTTTATATTTTTAAATATATGTTTTTGTTTTATATAATTATGTATTTAAAAATATAATTTATAAGAGTTTTTAAAATAATAAAGAGGAATAATAATAAGAGATTTATTTCAGATGAATGATCAGCTTAACAATAATTCTACCAAATGAAACGTTGTCATACAAAAATTTGGCAATCGTTAGTCGTCAAAGTGAAAAATAGGCGAAACGTTGGTTGGCAAGTGATAATCGGCCAAACAATTTTCGGCGAAAAGGCAGGATCCCCTATTGTACCATATTCTAGCAAATAAACTATTTTGATTTGATTTGATTTGATTTAAAGTTTCTCTTTTTGGGGATTTTTTTTCTAATAATTAGAAAATGGAAGTAATCGCAAGGCTGGTGCAGAAACGATATAAGTACTTAAGGATATTGTGTAAAACGAAAAAGAGGTTCAACTTTAACAGTCTCTACCACTATACCTTCAAAATCTTAAGTACAAAAAAAAATCCACAAATTCTCATTCAATGTTCAAAGTAGCGACAGATGACGTGTTAATTCAACTCGCGCCTGCGGCCTGACCCACTGAGGTCAGAGGTACGTGTCATACTTAACATACCAATTTCACTAATGAGATCTTACGGTTACTGAAAAAAAGCGAACGAGCACAGACTGTCTGGTCAAAGTAGCAGTAAAGGTAAACTAAGTATAATGGTCATTCACATTATTATTAGAACTATCGGGATATTTACCATGTATTATGATATGATTCCGAACTGCGAAATTTTCCGAGAAGCGAATGCTATTTTGACCTGCGCAATCAATTCGCGATATCGACTCCAGCTACTCATAACGACTGCCACAAGATATTTATTAACACTCAACATTTCAATCTGTCATGTAACGCACATAATACTCATTAGCTGCAGCGAGGGGTTCCTATAACCCGATTCCTGCCGGCTTGCTCTGCAAAGAGAAGCCGTGATAGACTTCCGTACAAAATTGCTATGGTTTTTCTATGGGGGGAATATTTTTGCGCAGCGGCTTTTCAAAATTTCCTTTCTTTACCACTTCTCACTAGCCTATTCATCGTTTCTAAAAAATGCAATACACTAAAATATTATCGAGCATTTTTCTTTGAACTCTCCGCTGCATTTATTAATCAAAATCTCACACCTACGCTATATAATTCAGTTCAATCAATATACATTGATAAATTGGTATGATAACGGCATAAGTGAGAAAGTCATGAAACGGTGTTTAAATGTAAGTATTTTAAGGCAATTGTATGTAATGTTTTAATCATAAGCTATGGGTTTACAGAGCTTTCACTCGTAAAACGTTAGAGAAACCATCAATTAAATATCAAGAAGAATTTTCTTTTTTATTTAATTGGGTCCCCTATTAAGCCCTTCATTTTTTGTGTATATGGAAACATCTGTATCTGTAGCTATTTATTTATATTATAAAGGTTTTATAACAGGTACACACGAAGGCTTCTTTCATTGTGCGCTATCAAGATTTTAAATCAGTGTAAATATTAAAATAACACCAAATGGAAATAAATCATGACGGAATCCGTCAAAAATATTTACCGTACACGCTCTTGATCCTCCAGATGCCGGGGTAGTATATCCCTCACACTCCGGCTGACCTAGAACTATGATGGCCCCCTAGGGGGATGGACCCATCAGGACAATACCTTGCCTACTTAGTAATAATATATTACTTCTATTCTTATACTTAGGTACACTCCCAGTGTGAGAGGTTTACACAACAAGTCATTAATGCGATTTGCAAAAATACAATAATTATTATGAAGAGTGCAGTTATTTTTTCATTTACAAAGAAAATACTGACATCTTCTTTGTAAACAGAAAGCTGTTGTTATACCTACTTTCCAGGACTTGCTTCTCCTTGTAATCCAAAGGTACCTAGGTTTACAGAAAACCATAGATATACCATTCAATGTTAATACGAACTTGTACCCATTTGTCAATTCTTCTCGGAAAGACATTAGAAATGCCGTATTTGGACAAGCACGCTCGATAAGAGACCTACTTTTTTCAGAACTGATTTTTAATTAGACATTTCGTTTTGAAAGTGTTTGTCACGAATCTACCTAGAAAGCTTTTTGATTTTAGATTAAGTTGACATAATCTGTTGACTGTTATAGATGCAAAGTGATTCCTAAAAAGGTAGTTTTTTATTATTGATAAGCCTGCTTCTGGCTTTTATGGTGATAAGATCAGCCCGATGATGTGATCTACGATAGAAAACGCTTGCCTAGAAGCAATCAACAAACGTAAGGTATAAGGTTCTAAAGTTATCGAGAGAGATAGCACTGGCCTGGCCGGGGCCCACAGACGGCATGCGTTTTAGTCGGTTCGAGTCCGATATAACCTTCCCCTCCGACTCCGGCAGGGAGAGGAGTATCCGTGTGGGGAAGGGAGTGATTTTCACACCTCAGTGGTCAGAGTATGGTTGCGGGTTCGAGCCCCACCTGGATGATTCACTTTTTCCATTCTTAAAATCGATATGAATAGTCAGCATTTTAATTGGTTTAAAATTTCATTCAATGCTATCTACATATCAATTAATTGCATTGTTGTAATTGACAGTAGTGTAGTGTGAATACCCGTATGATTTTATCGGAGCCGCAGAACCAGTATGGATTTATCAGATAGCACATAAACCCACTACCCAGATTACAGTACTTTATAACGTTATCTCGTAACGGACCTCCACTGGGTCAATATAGCAAACTACTTGTTTATACCAGCACCTTGTGGGTTGAGGTACGCGTAGGATTGATGGATGAAGTGGTGAGGAAGGTGGATAGTTAGTTCATCGCCCCATTTAATGTTCCAAACAGATTTCTGTTACAATTACGATTGGGCTGTTCTCCATCCGTGATAGCTTTAAAAGAGAAGAGAAAGTGTGTCTTAGCATATAGAGCGCATTTTTGACGCCACCGCGTTGTTTCCGGCAGAGTAGAATTTGAGCCACCCCATCTCTTCCCATGCTGTGTCGCACAAGGCGACAAAGGGATACGACTGTTTAACATCAGACAGATATATAAAGCCCAGACTCAGCCTCGGATGCATGGTTCGAATCAACAATATTAGTACCCGGAATACGGTAATAGGCTCACTCTTTGTTACTTGGGACCTAATACAATGATTGGTGAAACGTAGGTGTTAAATCGCCTCTGCTTAGCCCTCTGGGGATAAGGGCGTGATTATATCAAGAAATTTACCGGTAACTATACCTACCATAATAATACCTATAAAACTGTTGTTTTGTGAACAAAACTCCAAGTATTGCTTCGATTAATGATAATATTGCTTATGCTTAACATAAATTCCATTTAAAAGAATGTAATTATATTTCTTGTGAATGTAAGTATTTCAAGTTAAATATAAGTAGCTAGTAAATATACGCATAGTACCTAATAAACCAAACGGTTAATAACTCTAATAAATGACATATTTCCTATTAACGTAACCAATAGAATATTGTTTCGCAAAAATACTTTCAAATAGTTGAATCATTTCCTCACCAAGTTATATCAGTACATCCTTTCAAACAAACTAGACATTAAAATGCGACAGGGAAAGTTATTGCTTAGCCATATTTTAGACCTAGCTTTGTCTACCTTGATTAAATACTTTCTATTGATAAAGAGAGGTATTAAAATAAAACAAAGGACTTGGCAGAGACATCAGTTGGAAAGACAGAGACATATATATGCTTTTCTGTGTCCGCTGTATTAGGGAAGCAAGTTCAGATATAGTCAAAAAGTCAAAAAGTCAAAAGTCAAAAATCATTTATTCTGTATAGACCATCAAAACGGCACTTACAAAACGTCAAAATTATACATATGTGTACTAAAGACTAGCTTAGCAAATGGACCACCGGTTCGAAACGCGGCCCCGGCCTGAGAAGACTCCGGCAAGAAACTCAGCGGGCTTTTTTTTTTTTGGTCTATTTACAAAAAATGCTTAGTCTACTTAGTCTAAATACAATCATTTGTTTGAGAAGCATGCATGAGTGAACAGCTCATTTCCAAGCTAGTTTATCATCTAAATATTCTTGTATTTTATAATAGCCTTTTTGGCACAATTTCCTCTTAACTACATTTTTAAATTTATTTATAGGTAAATCCCTATGCAAATCGCAATGTATGCAATTACAGGGGAATCTGTGTGGAGAAAGAATATAAGTATCATCACCCCATCTCATTCGAAGAGTATCGTAAGACGCTACTTACGGCAAAATACACAGATCACTGCGAGAGAAGGATCTTCTTCGTCCGGCCTTTTTCCGTTTCTAATCGGGGTCGGCTCTCCTTATCCTTGCTCTCCAGAGACGTCTGTTCTGGGTCGTCGTGGGGTCTATTTGCTCCTCCCTGAGGTCTTTGCTTATGGTCGACATCCATGTAGCCCGGGGTCTGCCACGGCCTCTCGGTCCCGACTCCAGTTGCAGCACTTTTGTGGTCATGTGTTCGTCGGGTCGACGCATGACGCGACCGTACCATCTCAAGCGCATCTCTTTGAGCTTCTCCGGTATCGGTCTCACCTTGAAGCTGCCTCGGATATACACATTCGGTACTTTGTCCAGAAGTGAGACGCCCGCGGACCATCACATGCACCTTATTTTTTTAAGGATAATTATTGGAAATAATACCCTGTATCAACCCGTCTGGCCAGCGTGGAAACAGTAGGCCAAAGCCTCCCAACATTGGAGAGGCCTATGTCCAGCAGTGGACTGCGATAGGCTAATTAATTCATTGATTGATTCTTCTTCTGTCGAATCGATGGTGCTTCTACTCTCAGATTCTATTTTCCCAGTATGCTGCTACCTGAATCGCATTCTCGGAGGCACTCATTAGGTCCTCCGGTGTACAGGTAGATGGCCATGCAGCACATGTTAGCAGGTGGGCCATGGTCTGTGGAGCTACTCCACACTCACACCCCAGGTCCACGTCATCTGAGTAACCCCACCTAGACCGATTCTCCCTGCTTCGGCCGACTTGTGTTCGAAGTCTATTTAGGGACTTCCACCTGATCCAGGGGAGGTCATGTCCGGGGGGAAGACTCTCCGACAGCGGGACGAAAGGGGTTGGTGGCGGGCTCCGTGATTTCCAAATTTTTACTCTGGCCCTGGAGGGATCGCCATCAGCGGGAGCAACGCATGCCCAGAAACTCTTCGGCTTTTCAATCTTTTAGGCACGTGATGATTGATTGATCGATATCCCCTTATGTATACAACCTTCAAAATGTTGACCAACCTCAAAGTTGTTAAAGAGTCACTGTAGAAAATCCGCCCGAAATACCTATGTTTACGCCCCTTTCCTTTTGTATATCCAGGGTTCAAGACTTCGACCTTACCTGGAGGGATGTTATTTTTTCAGATTTTAGTCGGTTCGATTAACAGGTGGGAAGCAAGTTTTCGAAAATTTTTGAATGCAGTTTTGTTTCTTTTTAAAAATAAAGAATGTTTCCTTTGCGTGAAATTCGCTATCTCCAGTATTTAGAGTACTTTCCCACCTGTATAATACCCTGTAATAAAATACTTTCTAAAAATCTAATAAAAAGACTGTTGGGCCTTTACTTCCTCGAAAACCATGAATGGAAGTCGGTCAAAACACATAAACCATAGTCAAATCGTGTTCAAGAACTAATTAGCACTCAAACCAGTCTCAATACTACTATTATATATTTCAAGTTCATTCCAACATAGTTTTTATGCTCTTAATTTGAATACCTATATCGTAACTTAGAACTAATGGCGCGAAATATGCGGACTCCAACAGCTAATCGATTGGTTCTAATATTCATAACTTCACGCCTCGTTACTGATTCGTCTGATGGACAGGTTATACAATATCCTTATCAGGTTTCAATTCTTTTTAGGGTTCCGTGCTTCAGGAGGAAAAACCGGAACCTTTATAAGATCTTTCGTTGTCAGTCTGTTTAGACTTTTTTCTGAGAAGGAATGTGTGGAAGCATCGAGCTGAAATTCATGCCACATGCTCAGGTCTGTAACGTCTTGAAACTAAGCAAAAATCAGAATTCTAAGTCAACGCAATCATAATATATTGCGGATTGTATGTAGTTAGTTATATAAGTTCGTCCCTGAATCCAATTTTGTATCTACTGAACCCTCGATGCGCGATTCTCACTTGACCGATTTTTGAATAGCCTACATCTATTATTTTAAATGTGTACTATAATTTTTGCAGTGGTACAATAGTTGTTTACATATTTTACGAATTGCTTCTACTGTGAATGCTTTTGACATATTCTCAGCCTACCCCCGAGAGGACACGGTGTAAGTATATGTATGTACTAAACTATGATTATCAATTTCAGTCAGTAAAATGACATATACAATAAAGAAAAAGAAAATAACTTAAAGAACTTTGTTCAATAAAGAATGACGAAAATATCTAAATCTATTGATTGCCGAACATCACTATTGTAGCGGGTCACCCTTTTCTGTATCAGTGACAGTTGCACTTTTCATTTTACTTACTGACATTAATAATCCTATTTTAGTCGTTACACTGACTCCATTGGTGTGGTCTTCACCTTTAAAATTTTATTTAGGTATATTATTTTCCACGAAAACCACGTATCGTGGCTCCCGATTATATGATACAAGGCTTTCACCTCGAAGTCCAGGGTTCATTTACTCCATCTCCTCTTTTAAATTTGAGTTAAGTGGTTTTTATGGTATATCTGTTCTTAGTATTTCTCTGCCTAAACTCGATTCACACTTTCTGTAAAATTATTCAATATCGAATAAAATATGAAGCCGGCTCAATAGTTATTCACAAAAACCGGTATTTTATTTAAATTTAGCATACATTACATCACTATCGCTATAAATTATACAGTTTCGATTTCGTTACAATGTTATAATATTAAAAAATATTATCGTTTTCTATGTAATATATGGATCTATGGTATTTCACTTTTACGTGTATGGCCATAGCGAAAGCTCAAGATAACGAGATTTGCTTTATTCATAGTTGAATAATCGAAACTAGTTATATTTACATTTCTAATATATTATTATACTAAGGATTTTGTGTTGTGTATATTTTGTTATACACAGTAGAAAATGGATCAGTGTAATATCTAATGTAATGCCCTAAAATATTGATTATATTCTAGGACTTTTTATATATATAGACACGTCAATTTTGACTTCACCTCGCCTGATGGTAAGCAAAGCAGGATCAAAAACAAAGTCTCGGAAAAGAGGGTCACCATTATAGACACGCACCATGTTACAATGGTGGAGGATATTATTACATCCCTTTCTTAGTCGTAGACTTCACGCACAGGACAACCGAAGCAAGGAAAATCAGTCTAGATGAGATCTCTCGGATGGTATACAGTCCTTATGAGTGTGAAGTTGTCGTACAAACTATGGCCTACCTACCTACTTATCTAGGGGGGCCGGGGGCACACTGGGGGAACAGAATTTAAGAGTCGATATGCCATTGACACGATAGAAACAAAAAGAAAAAGAAGAAAATTATACTGCGCCATTTAGATCTAGAACCAAGCTAAGTAGGTAAGTATCGAACACCGTACTTTTTTCAATGTTGTGTCATCAACCTTACGTCAACCCACCTATTCGAAAAGAACAATAAAATTACAGACAGTCAAATTCAAATTCTTTATTTTTCAAAATAGTGCAACACTGTTACAGCTTTTTGACGTCAAATTCTGCTTAAAACTAAGTTTACAGTGTACCTAGATTACTAGCAGATGGTTTTTAACGCCCCGTTTAAAAACCCGTGATTACAGATTATGAAATGCGTGCAAAAAAAGAATAACTAATAAATGAAGAAATGTGTGTTTATGAAGGTATATAACTACCAAGCGCAGCATAAACAAGGCGAAGTGCCTGTACTATCTATAATTACAAAAATTAATCTCGTTTGTAATATTCAGTATACTCTCCTCTTTCTGAGATAAGATAAGATTACTAATCTACAATTTTGGATTCAACTTTCTAATCTATATCTTAACACTGACCTTTTGATTTTAAATAGATTAATTTGAAATTATTAATTAATTTGAATATTTTAATCTGAAAGCTAACGACCGATTTACGATCTTTATTAATTTACGACCGTTCCCAATAACCTATCTATCGCCAGTTTTGACATTAGAAAGGATAAAAGCGTCATCAATCTCTATAGTTACGCAATTCATAGTAGCAAAATAACAATAGGATTTGACAAATTAACTAACTCTACCTTTATCTGTAGATATGTTTTTGGAAACAGCCATTATGGATTGTTGAAACTGAAGGTAGCGTCGTTCACTTAAGTGGCTGAGCCATACGTGGGCAGTGGCTGAGATATACGTGGGTAGAGGCTCCTATCTGGTCCATAGGGGACTAGATTCCTATAGATGCCACCTCATATATTTTTCGTGGGCGTCTAGGAAACAGCCCTCCTGGCAATTCCAGTGGCAATTCCTTAGCCGGCGTATTTTAAAATAAAATGATGAATGGGAATTTGACGTTTATGACATGCGTTGACAACCTGTCATTAACGTTAAATCCCACACTCATCATTCTACAATACACCGGCCAACGAATTGCCACTACTTGTCTAAAGGGGGAGGGGGGGAGGGGGGGGGAATAAATTGTTGCTTTACAATATCTTCCAGTGGGTGTCTTACAAAGTGACTATGAAATAGTAGGTACTGTTCTGATCCGACAGTCTTTCTGTTCTTTTCTTTCTTTTCTTTTTCTTCTTCTTCTTTCATAATTCTTTCTTCTTCATTCTTATATTTCTTTCATAATATAGGGTGCGATTTAAGCTGTCACCAAAATTAAGCTAATTTGGTGGCATACCAATAAGGTCATCAAATAGTAAATCTGCCACCAATAGAATTCCAATTTTCGTGCGTTATCACAAGTAACTTAATAAGAAGAGATTTGCAGAGGACAAGCTAGTTATCAGCTTCTGTGGCGTAGTGTGGTAGTGACCGCAGCCACTACGCAGTAGGCGCGGGTTCAATCCTCGTTGAGTGCAGATATTTGCATTAGTCTGGTCGTGCTTCGTAGAGTACGTTAAACCGTCGGTCCCGGTTACCATACGAACATCTATAGCAGTCGTTTCGGAAGCTCTAAAAAGTCCAACAACAACGGTCTAACAGCAATGCTGCGATATCGCCTAATGTCTCCATTGGGTTGTGAAGCTCAGATAGCAGTCGCTTCACGGAAAATATCGAGGTCCAGCCAAATCCGCAGTTAAGACTGGTAAAGCGGACCCCAGGCTCCGGGGTGAAAGCTTCAGATGTGACTGGGAATTAACGCTAGGATGAAGAAGAAGAAGCTAGTTATGCTACTTTGAGTCTAGCACTTTGTAGAATGTCATAGAAAACTTATTTATTTGATTTGAACAGGCAATTTCACTTTTTCTTTCTTCCTCTTAGCGTTAATTCCCAGTCGCATCCGAAGCTTTCAGCTCGGAGTCTGGGGTCCGCTTAACCAGTCTTAACTACGGATATGGCTAGACCTCGATATTTTCCGTGAAGCGATTGTCATCTGACCTCCACAACCCAATGTTGACATTAGGCGATATCGAAGCTTTGCAGTTAGACCGTTGTTTTTGGATTTTTTAGGTCAACTACCTGTAACCACTGCCATAAATGTTCTTATGGCAACCGGGACCGACGGCTTAACGTGCTCTCCGAGGCACGACCAGACCAATGCAAATACTCATATTTCATTCACACAAATATTTGCACTGAGCGGGGATCGAACCCGCGCCTCCTGCGTAGCGGCCGCGTTCACTACCACTACGCCACGGAGGCTGTCCTGAACAGGCAATTTCACTGTAAACACATTACTCAAGATAAAATCCCATAATTTCTGTACAGGATAATGTCACAATCGCATCGCGTGTAGAAAGCTTTAATACCATAAGAAATATGAAGATAATGCAATAAAAGCTTTCGTGACATTAAATTGTATCGCAGTTTATTGGCGTTCGGACCGGTTGCTGCTGGTATTCAGGTCTTGGATGAGGAGCAAGTCCAGTTGGGCACCTACTTATAGACAGTTATTATTGTATAAAGTGTTTGTTATAGAGGACAGTATTATTCGAGCAGTTTTATGGCGTCTTAAATATATCCGTACCGCTCAGGGAAGCCGCACACGACAGTAGCAAGCAGCAAGATTACGACAAACGCTGTTTACTTTTTGTGTGTGTGCATTTTTTTACTTCTTGTATGTGCTTACTATATAGGTAAATGTATGGCAGCATTGATTGCTTCTATAAGCATTTGCTGTGTGCTTGATACTTTAATTGAGTGCCCACCCCACCCAACCCTTCGTGAGCAGTACGCTGTGCTTGAATATCCCATTTTTTTTAAATATTCTAGCACTTAAAACAACGTCATCAAGGCTCAAATCTATCATTATCTAATCTTAATATTAGATCTTTATGATATTATCATCTAATATATCATGACCATCACACTTCACTAGTTCTTCTTCAAACTTCTCAAGAATAAATTGAAAGAATCAGGTGTATCTGGCTGTGCTTCAAAATCCAGTAGCAATTCCAACCAAGTGTATCCAAACGGCAGTGTATATACATAGAACCTGGAACCCTTTTAAAAAACAATTTGGGTAATACATTATTGAACAAAAACGTATTTCTCAACACTCAATAATTACAGAACAGCTCATTAAAATTATGTCAAATGGTGGCTCTGCCGTTGAACTGAACAAATATTTAAAATAAACAAACTACTTGAGTTCGGCCTCAACTCCGTTGAAATTCAATTTGCACTAGAAGATGACCGCAGTGCCAATGACCTGGCTGTAGATAAACCCACAAGCCGCAGACAAGATTACCATTATGAGGAGATAAAGAACCGCAAAATAAATAGGTACCTACCTACTTACAGAAACTCGGCATTCTGTAAGTAATAATTTTGAGGTTAAGCCGTACTATACCTTTTTATACGTGCGAAAAATCCCCGCGGATATCCCTCCGCCGGAGTCGGTGGAGGAGGTTATGTCGGACTTAAACCGACTAAAACGCACGCCATCTGTGGGCCGTCGATTGCCGGAGGTGAGGTAATCGTAGACATATCCCTCGCACCCCGACTGACCTAGGGCCATATGTTTCGATCCGGCCATCTTCCGGTGTGAGGACCACAGAGCCCCTGGGTATGGGGAGGCACGCAATGCGCGCCGCCACCGCGGCCTGCTTCTGCTAGGGTGACAGGTGGCTCCACCCCTCACCCCCAGGCCCGACCTCCGACGCTCGAGTTGCCACCGCTAAGCCGTGCTATACCCAATACCGCCACGTGGTTCCCGGCAAGTAGAATTTGGGCCACTCCAACTCTTCCCATGCGGTGTCGTACAAGATGACTAAAGGGTTGTTTAACATCAGACATATATACATACAGCCCAGACGCAGTATTAGATGTATGGCTCGACTCAACAATAGTGCCCGGAGTACGGCAATATGCTCACCCTATTACGTGAACTTAATACAATGATTGGTGAAATGTGGGTGTTAATTCACTCTGCCTAACTAACTGAGGTTCTAAAAACAAAACATCTAGACCTATGATGAATTTAACTAGATCACAGCAATTTTCTCTAGCCAATTTAGGCAACATCAACCCATTCCTCACATGCAATCTAGCTGCAATTTAGGAATGTATGAATGAATTTCAGCCACAAAAACTTTCCCCGTGTCTGCTGGAACATTACACATGAAATGTCCGTTTCCGTTCCAACCAGGAACTTGCTTTAAGCCGTTACAAGCCACTGAATGACGTCACGCATCTACGCTTCGCAGAATCACTTATCATATCATGAATTACCTGGCCAATGATTACTTGTCGTTTATAATTTATGTGAATGATGGTCCAGTTGTGTGATAAAGCATCAGTTGATGATTAATAAATCATAAGTTTATTAGTATTAATGATCTTTTATAGAAGAAGAAAAATAAAGTATGTTATTAGTTTATAGTACATTATGGTACAAGCGTGTAAAGTTGGTGATTACGGCTGAGGCGACATTGAGACCCGAGCCGTAAGGCGAGGGTCTTAAGAGAGCCGAGGACGGTAATCACCATACACGCGAGTGGCATACGACTAAAAATACTGCAACACAATCAAAACACAATAGTAAAAATCTATTTGTTGTCATATGCGCGCGCATCTAACATTTTTTTTTATTTGTTCCTTTAGGAACAGGCTAAGGTGCTATCGCCATGCTGCCTTGTCATCTACTTACTTATTTGAATTATGATTTTTTTTCTCTGTAAATACTCACAGAGAAAAAAAAATACATTTTAGTGAAAGTTTTGTTTATTAAACACGTACTACAAGTTGAAATTATCTTTTGAAATACGAAGTTGCATGAAATGAGCAAGCAATAGGTATACTTATTAATTCGTTTGTAATATTGGACACGATCTTTTTTGTATCGAAACTTTTTTAAGAACAAAGCAACTTAATCAATGAAATTTAAAAAAAGAAGTCTATTACTCACTTGTGAATAATAGCAATGAAAAAGTCACAGTTTGATAATAGGTGTCATTCCATGCTTAATTGCGGTGAAATAAAAGCCTATTTATAAGCAAGTGTGTTGAAAAATCTGTTATTAAATCTTTTTTTATAACACTTAGCTGGCAGACAAGCCACGGCCCACCTGAGGGAAAGCGGTTACCGTGGCCTATGGACGTGTGCAACACGGGAGTCACACTCGTGCTACCGACCCTGTAAGAACATAGGGTTTCTGTACCGTTAGCGAAGAAGACAAGCAGAACAAGCCTTTGGTCTTCCCACTGACAGCACAAAACCTCTCCAATGAGCTCTGGCTACCCTACTCACCGCCGGCGAATTCTCTGGGACTCTGAGGCACAATACAATGTTATAATAACCTCGTGTTGTATCTCAGAGTCTCAGTTACTGGTAGGTGTTTGCACATCTTTTTAAATTTTAAATTGGAAAAAGCGAAATCAATGCTCGGACAGGACTCGAACCCGCGATCTTTCCCGTACAGGGGGAATGCTCTGACCACTGAGCCACCGAGCTTCGCCCGAGGTTGATCCAAATTTTCCAATACATCCATCTTAGGGCGATGGGGATTTGTTTAGTTTAGCATACTAAATGCTTTAAAATTATTTCAATTGTATTATAGTCGTTATTTGGTGAGTATTTGACATAACCGCTGCAGATTTCTTATACCTCAATGGTGTGTTAATTTCTGTACAAACTATTTAGCTACAGAAGTAAAACTAATAAGTACTTAATATATTAAAAAAGTAAACGTGTTTGCGTTCTCTAAAACTTAACGATATCGCTAAAATTTTGTGTTTGCTTAATTTTTTACTTATTTCCAGCAAAAAAGAACTCAATAAAGCTATATCCATTTCGGATATAAACATTTACCTATAATTGAGATAATTTTTAAAGCAATTAGTTTGCTAGATTAAACAAATTATAATAAATTGGAAAAAGCGAAATCAATTCTCGGGCGGGACTCGAACCCGCGATCTTTCCCTTACAGGGGGAACGCTCTGACCACTGAGCCACCGAGCTTCGCCCGAGAGTGACCCAATTTTTCCAATACATCCATCTTACGGCGATGGTAGGAGTAATCTACCGATATTCGTACGAACTATCGAAGATGGATGTATTGGAAAAAATTGGGTCACTCTCGGGCGAAGCTCGGTGGCTCAGTGGTCAGAGCGTTCCCCCTGTAAGGGAAAGATCGCGGGTTCGAGTCCCGCCCGAGAATTGATTTCGCTTTTTCCAATTTATTATAATTTACCTATAATGTTTTTAATTGAATTAACAAAGTAGATCAATCCGACATAAATGGTGCGCTATGTAGTAAATTTTCTCGTAGTATATTTTTAAATAGTTTTAAAATTAAAACTGTTTCAAGTAAAAGAATATTTACGAAATAATAGTTTTAAGACACCTAAGAGAATATCGAGGCCTAAGTACAATCAGCAACAGATAGATCTTGACGAACAAAGTACTCAAAATGACCTTAATACCTTGGTATTCCCCCCTTCCTGTTGACTGATTGTGCTAATATTATTTGGTAATTACACCTTTAGTTCGGACGATAATCTATCTATACTATTAAATAATTGTAAAGTAGTCGTGTCTGTACATTGGTGATATTTAAAAAAAAATACTTGGGTTATGTTAAGTTAACGATACTGGACACGAAAATATTTTTTTTGAATTTCATGTCTGTTTGTCTGTTTGTCCGCGATGGACGCAAAAACTACTGGACGGATTTTGATGCGGTTTTTTTTTGTTAGAAAGGGCTTACTCAGACTTATAATCTTACGTTTGTTTGATCGCAAACGGTTCAGTAGAACCGAAGATATGAGCAAAGGTCGCGTTAACCGAGATGCACGCGGGCGGAGCCGCGGGCGGAAGGCTAGTACAATATAAAAATCAATAAATCAGTTTGAAATACCTTGCCATTAAGATTATTTTGAGACTTTGTAGTCACGATAGATCTCATGCTGACTGTAGGTACATTGTACAACACGTTTCCCTACACCCTACATAATATAGCTACTACTGTACCTACGTGTCATTACCAACCTCTCAAATTCCAAGGCAGAAGACCAACTAAGGGTAACTGGTACTTTCGAATAGCAACCTTCGAATAAAGATTCAATAACCATTAGTTAAACACTAAATTCTGCAAGATGAGAGTCGTTTACGCATGTCCTCTTACTTTTGCGATGCAGATTATTATCCATATCCATACTTACATATTCATATCCATATCCATATCCATACTAATATTATAAATGCGAAAGTAACTCTGTCTGTCTGTCTGTCTGTCTGTCTGCCTGTCTGCCTGTCTGTCTGTCTGCCTGTCTGTCTGTTACGCTTTCACGCCTAAACCACTGACCCAATTTTGATAAAATTTGATATAGGGGTAGATTAGACCTTAAGAAAGGACATAGGCTATGTTTGGTCGCGATAACCGACAACCAAGCGGGCAGAGCCGCGGGCAAAAGCTAGTAATATATAATTGAATACTATTTAATGTACCTGCTAATTAAAGTCAACCACGCTTCAGTGTAACCCTATCTGGTATTTTTTTTATACCACTTAGGTGGCATACAAGCACACGGCCCCCTGATGGAGAGTGGTTACCGAGGCCTATGAACGAGTGCAACACCAGGGGAGTCACAATCGTGCTGCCGACCCTGTAAGAACAGAGAGATTCTGTGCCGTCAGCGAAGAAAACAAGCGGGACTATCCTTTGGTCTTCCCACTGACAGCACAAAACCTCTCCAGTGAGCTCTGGCTACCCTGCTCACCGCCGGAAACACAACACGAGGTTATTATCCCCGCGGTATTCTGTACTATACTATACTTCCGCAGTCGGACTGCTCGATTGGGTTGGTATTCAATCAATTTAGTCTATCGCAGTCCACTGGTGGACATAGGCCTCTCCCAATATGCGCCATTACTCCCGATCCTCAGCCTTCATAATCTGTTATTAATTTGATTAAATTTTGAAAATCCCACTAATATTATAAATGTGAAAGTTTGTGAGAATGGATGTGTGGATGTGTGGATGTTTGTTACTCTTTCACGCATAAACGGCTGGACCGATTTGGTTGAAATTTGGTATGTATATAGGTTATACCCTGGATTAACATATAGGCTATATATCAGCGATGAACGGGATCAGAATTCCACGCGGGTGGAGCCGCGGGCAACAGCTAGTTAAACATAATACTTCTCTAGATTTCGATCGGAAAATGCATGGAAGCAAGGAAGGGAAGACGGAAAAAACGTCTTTCTCGTGGAAAGTTTTAAAAAAAATTCACGGAAGGTGTTATTTTTCATGAAAGTCATTGACATTTACATCAGAAACGCATAGCAGATGGAATTAAGCGCACCGAGAAGAGAACGGGGTTAGTGTGGCAACGGCAACACAATGATCCAACCTTGCATAAGAAATATGAATTATGGACATTCCACATAATTTATTAATTTCATAATGCCTAACGAGCCTTATGAGATTAGATAAAAATGAGAATAGATCCTAGATATTGTAATGAACATACTTTTGTACGTGTTTAAAGTTATAACCTCAACGTACATAACACACTCTTTTTAGTAGATGGGTACACTAAGAAATGTTTATCATTAATCGGTGTTTTTTCAATGAGCATTGTCTTAATCATAAATGAACATTTTTTACATGGTTATTATAAAAATATGGAGAAAAAAAAAATATATACAATTAGGTACTTACAAAATATACATAACTATACAAAACGGTATATATACAAAAAAGTGACTGCAACGTTAGGCATCGAAAAATATAGGCATAAAGCTACTAACCCCTCCCCATCGACCTCTACTGGGACCGTGCCCAGAAGGCTGGCGGCATTACCTTGCTGAATGGCGATGCCAATCCTCTGAGCGAGGTAAAGGCCAGCCCTATGGTCACGGGAAGCGTCCATTAGAAGAAAGAAATTAGAAAATTATATTTAGGTATCTATACTCAAGGTATGATTCCGAAGTCGACCGCATTCGACAACTGCAGACGCACGCAGCAGATGAGCGTAGTTCATTGCGGCTTCTCAATGGTCCCCTTTATTCGTATCGGAGTTTAACAAGTAATGGGTACACTGTATGTGCTGCATGCGTCGGCAGTTGTCGTATGCGGTCAGCTTCGAAATAAGATGGCGAGCACACGATGCGTTACGGCGACCCACCGCAGAAATTTCGCCGCAGTAGCGGGCATTCGAGCGGTGCGACGCCGCTGCGTTGTTATCAAACAAATGAGCGGTGCCGCTCCGGCGTCGCAACGCATTCACCCCTCCCCGCCTCGTCTGGGTGGTTGCAAGCGCGCCGCCGCAACGCATCGTGTGCCTCCGCTCTAATATTAAACCTGAAGAATTTATTTATTGGTTTTTTTGGTCGAATGCACTAGTCTCAGAAACTACTGATTCGAATTGAAAATTTCTAAAATGGGTGACTCGCTTTAACTTACAGTTGAAAAGTAATAGCCAAAACATTATATTTTACTGAACCAGACCACAGACTGGGTAAAAACCACAAACTGCAGACAATCAAAAATGGCTATGTTGTCTGTAAACAAACGGATTACAAAACGTCTCCTAAATCTAGACAGAGCAAGTCTAAGAACAATAACGGATCACTATTCCCTCAACAAGCACCGGTGTATAGGTGGTATCACTGATAGCCACTTTTGCAGGTGTGCTTAGGCGCTGAGGAATCTGCCGCCCACGTAATACTGGAATGCGAGGCAGTGACCCCCCAACGATCTCAAATCCTCGACACAGTGAGGTCGCTCCGTGAAGCCTGTGAAGCCTCCAGTAAGCTTCTGCGCTTCTGAGCGGAGCTAGGCTGACTGCTCTACTTCACGCACAATGGCCCAAAAAAGAGGCCAAGTGCGGACAAAAGATTCTTGTTTACATTTCATTCTATGCCATCCGCATGCGGTATAGAATATTCCATCAATATCCAAGCGGCTCGGCAGTTCACGTGTTTCCCTCCTCCTACAGTCCCGGGTCCTTTAAGCGGGGCGTGAAAAAGCATGCGATGAGGCCATCAATCTGAGTGCCACCATTCTAACATGGTACGTGTCTATAATGGTGAACCTCTTTTCTGAGACTTTACCTTCAGCTACCATCAGGCGAGGCGAAGTCAAATTGACGTGTCCTATATTAAAAAAAGCTGCCCCCCTAGACGAGCGACAATTCCTTGGCCGGACGTATTGTAGAATATAATGACGAATGTAGGTATGAGATTTGACGTATAATGACATAAGTTGATGACTACTGTCATAT
This sequence comes from Eilema depressum, assembly GCA_914767945.1. Taxonomy (NCBI): domain Eukaryota; kingdom Metazoa; phylum Arthropoda; class Insecta; order Lepidoptera; family Erebidae; genus Eilema; species Eilema depressum. The sequence goes on from OU612032.1 coordinate 17,009,936, forward strand.
TACCACAACTTGATAATAGGGATCGTAAAAAAGTTATGATGGTATCGACCTCAGCAAACATTTATAATTTTCAATCTTCAACGAAATTATTACAGTTTGTACACTTTACAAAACTTTGCATAAAATCGTTTTGTTTATCATTCCTCTCAAATTTTTATCTCTCGCACTTACAAAGATAACGTTACTGTATTTTTACCGGTATTGAAGTCCCTGATGATAATAATATCATTCGCTGATGAAATAAAATTTAAATAAACATCGTATACCGTTAAAAAATTAAATTCAAAACTGAGATCAGACTACTGAAAAATCACGCTCTAAAAAGTATGAAGCTATGATATTCGTCTGAAGTTTTATTGTTATATACAAAATGGTCTATAATATGTATAAGGTAAACAGTTTTGATGTTCAATGTATTGATATATCGATATTTAAATGTTAAATAGGTACATATTCATAGTGATATCCAGCCCCTCTACACTAGTGGCAATTCGTCGGCCGGCGTTTTGTAGAATGCAAAGGGGACTCTTTTGTCCGCACTTAGCCTCCTTTTGGGCCATTGTGCGTGGAGAGTGCTGGCTATAGCAGCCGGCGGCGTTTTGTAGAATAGAATGCCAAATGTATGAGATTTGACGTATATGACAGGCGTCAACGAATGTCAAAAACGTCAAATCCTATACATTCGTCATTCTATTCGACTTGTCTAGGGGGGCAGAGAATTTGTCGATAATAATGCCGCGTTAATTCTCGGTGGACCCACATTTCGTTAACTAAGATTTTCAGTCCCACAAAATAGGGGTCCGCCCTATTTCGTGGGACTGATATAATCATTTTGCCTTCAAACGGGTTTTTTGTCAGGAGCTGTAATGTTTACTGTCGGATGTAGAATAGCTCGATTGATCGAAGTTTTTTAACACCAACTTCCTTTTAGATATTATGTCATGTTCACCCTTCGCTGCTGATAGCCCTAGTCCAGGGACGGCGAACCATTGGCACGCGTGCCAGAAATGGCACGCGGCACAATTTTTTGGGCACGCTACCGATCCACCAGTACCACCTGGGTTAGTAGGTGGGCATTCGGTAATCTGTGCCTATACCTGTTTCTTGGCATATTATCAGAAATTAATATTCTCCCAGCCCCAAATAATCTTGGGATACATTTATTTAGGGTCGGCCAAATCAAATGTGATATAATCGAAGATTAATATGGCACGTCGATGCATAAAGGTTCGCCACCCCTGCCCTAGTCGGTCTTACACTGTCGTGAATGGCGACTAAGGAATAAGGGAAAGAGGAGGAGAGGCGAATAGGGTATAGGGGGCTACTGTACTACACCGGGAACCAACACGGGACTTGACTTTACACAAAAAAACATAGCAATCGAATTGAGAACCTCCTCCTTTTGTGAAGTCCGTTAACAAATCAAGTAAATGATTATCGGTCACAATATGGTTAGGTAACATTAAAAATGTATATTATGTTATCTACTTTGAGTCGTAAAATAGTGCTTTCGAAATATATGGAAAGTCTAAACTTTTGTTTTATAATGTCGTCATTAAATTCTAGTTTTTTTAATAAAAACCTTTCCTTAGTATGTATATATTAATAAGTAATCAAGAAACGTGTTCTAATGGAAGCCAGTTTCCGTTATTAGCAAAAAAAACAAAAACGAAAGCTTTTGATTTAATTTTGAGACCTAATATTACATTAATTATTTCCGGTAGCATAAAACACGCAATAAACAGAAAGTAATAGATTGATGAATATAATGTTATAATAAATCCAAAATTATTAATAACTAAACCTTTTTCGTACCGTACTATCATATTTTTTTCATCCCCCCACCTCGGAAAAAGAGTATTTTTACTCTTCGATATCTGAGTGCAAAAGTCGTTTTTATCCTTTAGAGTAAAGTAAATTTGAATTTAGAACATCGTATGCACTACAATTCAAAACATCAATAAACCCATTTTCTTTAACCTCTATGGTGCCGAATTTATCATTCAACTTTTTTTTAATTTATGAAAAGCTCAGACTCGAAACCTTCTTGGTGTACTTTTTTTTTGCGAGCATCATTTTCTTTTTTTTATTATATTTGTTATAATAATGTAATTGATCACTATTTAATGTAGTATTACCTGTTAATTAAAGTCGCATCTGTGTAACCATATCTCTCGCTACGCTCAAGATTCTAAATTGCGATTTTTTTAGGAATGTATTCCCGCGCAGATTCGGGACCCAGCCGCTGCACAGCCAAGAATAGCCTGTCATAGAAGCTTAACAGAATTTGGCGCATAAAACATTATAAATACCTCACGTCGCGCGTCGTTATTTGCTATATAGGCACTAAAAAAGTTACTTACAACTTTTAGCACCTTCACACCTAAAGCGAAGAAGCGCCTAACCTGTTCACAAGTGCTCATAATGACCACTCACATGCGCATGAGTGGCCGTTCTAAATGTCACAATAAAGTACTAGTGTGGAAATGTGAAAGTTACCATCTGCCCGATATACTGCCTATTAGTTACTTACGATTGTAATACGCGTTGTAATACCCTTTCATTGGACGTCTTCTGTAGTGTAGGTATAGCTACTAGCATATAATTATCTTGACCCTTGCTGTATTTACAGCAGCCGCGTGGTTCCTGGTAGAGTAGAATTTGGGCCACCCGATCTCTTCGCATGCGGTGTCGTGCAAGGCGACTAAGGGATAGGGCTGTTTAACATCAGACAGATATATACAGCCCAGACTCAGCCTCAGATGCATGGCTCGAGCCAACAATAGTGCTCGGAATACGGCAATAAGCTCACCCCCTATTACGTGGGACCTAACACAATGACTGGTGAAATGTGGGTGTTAATTCACCTCTGCATCTCCGGGGATAAAGGCGTGATTGTATGTATGTATGTATGTACAGCAGTAATACGCGTATTTTGAAAATAACACGGGGTGTTATGGTGGAGAAGCTCAAATACACCAATCATAGATTACAACAGATATATGCCGGTAACGATAGAAGAGCGTTCGAGTACTAGGTCAAGAGTCGTAGGCTTGATGCCCTCTCAATGGAAATATGTGTGCCAAAGACCATATCATATATATATAAATGTCAAAGTCAAAAATGGTCATGGCCGCAGACCATATCAAGGGCACTTGTAACTAAGAATGAAATAACAATAATAAGACTAACTTAAGTTTTATAAATATAGAGAAGAGACCTATTTCCAGTAGTGAACTGCGATAGGATAATTGATGGATTGATGTTCTTTAAATAAATGAATAAATATTCTACAATATCCTACACAACGCTATCTAGACCCATGGTAAGCATAATTAGCTTGTGTTATGGAATCTAGACTGCGGATATACATACTTAGATACTTTTTTTTTGTAAATACATACATATTATACATAGAAACACCCAGACCAATGCAAATATTTATATTCATGCATACAAATATTGGCACTGAGTGGGGATCGAACCCGCGCCTCCTGCGTAGCAGTCGCGTTCACGCCACAGAGGCAGTCAAAATAAAATAAATATCTACATATGCTTATGGCACTGAAAACCGTATGGTGTTTTCTTTTTTCTCACTGGTCACTCTCTACAAACTTATAATAGTAGATTACCCAACAAGTGAAAAAAAGGTGAATTCTTTTCGAGGCACTAAGTTGTATCCCGAGAGGAGCGAAAGGTTTCTGGGGTAGAATCCCGAGCGTAGCGAGGGATTCTAGAAAGAAACCTGAGCGGATCGAGGGATACAAGAGCCGAGATGAATTCTTTTTTCACGTGTTAGGTATTCAACTTTTCACCATTGACTACGAGAAAACGATTACTCTGTGATTATGAATTACATTTTGTTATGGATAGTACACAAAAGAAGCAGCAAATTATCAGTAATAGCTACCGCTTTAGCGCGAAAAGACTCAGGAGTCTTTTCGCGTTCGAGAATATGAGTTTCATTTTCATCACTAGATGAAGTCATTTTATGATTATGAGATAAACATAAACTTTTACAAGGAAAATGACACAGAAAATGGCGGCATTTATTTTTTCTTAATTTAAACTGAGCCACATTCCATCCAGCCAGTGATTACATTTAGGTGGCTTTTAGTACGTTTTTATAGTGAGAGTGTGCAACCTCTTTGCATGTTTCACTAGAATCCGTACATTCGCGCATGTTCCAAATTCAAATTTTTTTATTCACTCGGTGAAACAAAGAGCGTTTTATTCACTGTTTTTGATAAATATAAATATAAATAATAAATAAATCTTTATTTTTCATTCAGTTCAGTTACATTACATTGCGTAAAGTACAAAATTACTAGCTGCCAGATATACATCATTATACCTAATTTAGTTTACAATGTAACTTAACGACTATTTTACATTTTAACATTAGCAATTTAATCAGATTTATACAATGAGGTTAGATGTAGATCAATTTGATTAAAATGGGACCAGCCTGATCTAGGTTTATGTCAAACCTGTGTTTCAGACCTTCTCAGTTCTCATTTTATGTATCATAGTACTAATGAATGTTAATTAATATAATACAATACAATTAGTCTAGGCTAGATGTAGTAAGCTCACATTCAAAATTTTATTTTACAATCTCCAACAGCTCTTCCGTGTGCTCGTAATCTAGTTTTCTTAGGTAATCTGTCACCAAAGCCTTGCAGTCTCTATAATTTAAGTTACTGATGGTTAGTTTGTTATTTAACTTGTTGTACAAATAAGGTCCTAAAAATATATGAAATTTATTTACATAAGCATGTTGGAAGAGTGGAATGGTGCAAACCCGATTCCTCCGTCGTCCCACCCCATTCTGTTCAGGTGGCGTGAGTTTGGTATGCTGGTATAATATGACACTTAATATAAATAATTTTCGCACTGAGAGTACATCGCATTTCGTATACAGTTGATGGGTGGGAAATCTGCGGGGCCGAAATGTTGCGACCTTAAGGAGGGCTCTTTGGGAGCGTTCCAGCGGGAGTAGGATTGAACCCGCTGCACCACCCCAGGACGTTATGCAGTACGTGATTATGGATTGACACAAAGCCAAATATACTTGTTTTATTAGCTTGTAATTGGCTATAGCACGTAGGTTCTTAAAAATGTATATTAGTTTGCGTACTCTTGTACATAGCAAACTTGTTTGCTTACGAAAATTTAGGTTTTTGTCAATCGTGACGCCGAGATATTTTATATCATCGGTTTTGTCAAGAGTGGGACACAGACATGGTGCGTCAGCAGTTCTACACCTATGCGCGAGTATGTTTAGGTTGTTCGTTGTTTTATAATTGTTACGCATTGTGAATAATACGTATTTTGTCTTATCTGCATTTAATGTGAGTATGTTTTCATTTAGCCAATTTGTCACAAAATTGAATCCACATTGAGCGTGACTATACAAATCTAAACGTGTTTTTGCGGCGAATAATAGAACTGTGTCATCAGCATATGATATTATCATACCGTTATGTAATGGGGTGGCGCAGAGGTCATTAATATATATCAAAAATAAGGTACTTCCTAATACACTTCCCTGTGGGACGCCAAAGTTACTGTTAGACATCACATTGCTAGTGCGATCCCCAATTTTTACCGATTGCTTGCGATTACTTAGATAGTCGGCGAATAATTGAAGTTGAGTTCCTCTTATTCCTAGAAGTTCAAGCTTCCGTAGTAGAATAGTGCATGAAATACTGTCAAAGGCCTTGGCAAGGTCGAGGAAAATACCCATGGCATGCATGCCCTTATCTAGATTGTTAGTAACATATGCTGTTAATTTTTGAACTGCCTGGTTGGTGGATCGTGCTGGCCTAAAACCATACTGACAGTCCGATAGGAGGTTATTTTTCTCTAGATAGTTTACTAATCTGCTATTAATAAGTTTCTCCAGAATCTTTGATAACCCGGTTAAGACAGAAATAGGTCTATAGTTATTAACACAAGTCTTATCGCCAGATTTAAACACTGGTGTGACAACCGCTCTTTTCAGTTCATCCGGGAATATTCCTTGAGTTAGGCATAATTGAAATATGTGGGTCAGAGGAGGGGCAAGAAGCAGCTTAAATGCTTTAAGTATATGATTAGGTATGTTGTCCGATCCGGTGGCACAAGTATCTTTTAATCCTGTAATGATTCTTATTATTTCCTGAGTGTCAGTATCCAACAAAACGAAAGAATTCACTGGAGTGTTGGTAGGTCGGTATTTTGTATTAGTGGAGCGTTTACATGATTTTAGTGAGTTTTCAGCTAAGTTTTTACCAACGTTTATAAAGAATTCATTGATATGGTCTATGGTGTTGGGTGAATTTACGTCTGGATATAGCAGCTCGAGTGGTTGGTCAGGTTGTTTCGTTCTAAATGTATTTGTTTTTAAGAATTTCCAGATAAGCTTACTATTATTGCCTGCTTTTTGTAGCTCCCCTCTCTCAAACTGATGTTTCAACTTTTTAAGAAGGTTGTTGCAAAAGTTTCTATATCTTTTATAAGTAACAGCGAGCATTTCGTTATTAGGCGTTAGTTTTAACTTAAGATGCAAGCTATCCCTATGTCTTATGCAGCGAACAAGCCCAGGTGTAATCCATGGTTTAATGTTCTTATATTTCCTAGGTACTGTTTTTGTTTGTGTATTTTGTTGTATGGCTGTTTGCAGAGAATGAATAAAGTAGGTTAGTGAAGTATTCGGGTTGTTAGAGTTAAAAACTGGGGCAAAATTAACCTTACGTAGGTCATATTCGAGGTTAGAGATGTTCACTGTTGTTATGTTATGTGTGCATTTTTGCCTAGGTAAACACGTTTGCATCGCCATCAATATAGCTCTATGGTCAGTTAGCCAGGAGTTAGTTATTAAAGTTTTAGTCGATAGTTTAGACTTTATAAGGATATGATCCATGCATGAACCGGTTTGGAATGTCATGAAGGTATGAGTAGGTAATAGGCCGTGGGCTGAACATATGTTGAGGTATCGGTGCGCATTTTGGTCTGCGTGCTCAGGAACGATATCTATGTTTATGTCCCCTATGATAATAATATTTTTGGTTGAGGATAGATGTTCTAGTATCCTATTTAAAGCATCTAAAAAAGATTCTATACTTTGTGAAGGAGGGCGATATATCGCAAGAATTGCCATATCAGGTTGAGGTTTAACTATCAGGCAGTTACTGCCATCTAATTGTGGTTCCTCAATGGTACAGGTAAGATTGCGTTTAATATAAACTGCAAGACCATCATTCTGGTTGATGTAGTTGGTCGAGGTATGTGACACGTATCCAGGTAAGGAGGGCATATCATGAGCGTAATTCGGGAGCCAGCATTCAGTTAGTACAATTATATCACAGCTTATATTAATATCGTGCAATAATACTTCCAGTGCGTTCATATTTTGGTTAATGCTACGAATATTTTGGGTTAGTAAAGTTAGCTTGTTACCAGAAGATAGAATTTTCTTACAATCCATAGCAAAGCAGATATGTGTTTCTGACACGGAAAAATTGTCTAGATCATCTAATAGCTGATTACATGTCATAATAATATTAATTAGTGCAAAAACAAATAAATTTACTCTGAGTGTGCTAGAATAGAAGGTTGATTGGTGACGCTCTTAGGCGCCTTCATAGTCTATAGAATTAATATAACTAGCCTCGGCATATTTGCGTGCTGGGCAACTCTCGTCACCTGTTTGATGGTCACATTTCCTTTTGAAGCGTTTACACGTCGCGCATACTGGGGGAGTAGATTTTTTAGTACATTCCTTGTGGGAATGACCATTCTCTCCACAGTGATTGCAGGTGGGGGTATTCTCCCGGCAAAACTTTGCTGCGTGTCCGAACAGTTGACAGTTATAACACCTTGTCACAATGGTGAAATCCCTTACAGGGCATGATGTCCAATTAATGAAAATGCGGCCCTGGTTTACTAAAACCTTTCTGATGGTCGGGGAGAGTTCAATAATGTAGTTACAGAAGGAAGGATTTTTCTTACCCGATTTATGGCTAATTTTAACCGTCTCCGCAAAGGATTCTCGTGTGTAATTCGGCACTTTATCTGAGAGATTCTGCTCATAGATACAATCTAGTACCTCTTTTTCACTCAGGGATAGTGGGACACCAATAATTATGATCCTTGGTCGGCGTTTGGATGGTTCTTCGATTGTTAGGCCAGAGGAAGTTAATTTATTTGAACCCCTCAGTTTATCTATGTCACCTTTATTTTCTGTACTTATTAGTACACCTCCATTTCTGACCTTCTTTATACCACGGACCTGCAACTTAAAGGCCTCTGGCGAAATAATTTTTTGCACAAGTGCCTTGGTCTCGTCACTGGTCTTGGTTTTGTCACTAGGGTAGATGGCAATGGCGCTCAGGTTTGCTGGACGGACGAGATTATCAGCTCCTTTTTTGACGATGTGCGCATAAGAGGTCAGTTCGGCTGGCTGCATTTTCGTCTCCACGGTCTGCTTAAGTTCATCTATTGCCTTGGTGTGACTCTGTTGGGCCTGTAGGTACTGTATTCTATCACGGGCCTGAATCATTTTCTGCTTAAGGGACTGGTACATGACTGCCATCTGGGATGTCCCATTAGATACATTTCGACACAGATTGTTTACTCGGAGCTTTTGGTCCGAGTTCATTTTTCCCTCCCCAACTATTGTGCAGACTTCATTTAAAACGTCATCTATGGTTCGCATCCACCTCTGGATTTCTTCCGTTGCAACAACTTCATTCGGCAAATTATTTTCGAGACTATTTGTTGGGTCTACAGGATTAGGAGGTCCCCGTTGCGTAGGCGTCGGCGGAGGACTTCGGTGCATCATTTGGCTACGGCTAAACGGGGAGTTTGAGTTAGCCATAGTTATTTATTATAAATGACAAACTTTGTTTGTGATTAGTTCATTTTTGCACAACACCAAAAATTGTCAACACTGCGGTTACGACACCTCACACCTTACACTGCTATTTAATTTTATTGTAGTAGTAATTAATTTCAGCTATTTATTATTATATAATTAACAAAATGCACGTCTGCATGGCAACGTTAATTCAACTCTTGGGCCCGTGATGAATCACGGGCCCTTTTTCGAGTGTCAATGGTGAAAATTAATTCCCAGTCGCATCCGAAGCTTCCAGCTCGGAGTCTGGGGTCCGCTTTTACCAGTCATAGCTACAGATTTGGCTAGACCTCGATATTTTCCGTGAAGCGATTGCCATCTGACCTCCACGACCCAATGTTAACATTAGGCGATATCGAAGCTTTGCAGCTAGACCGTTGTTTTTGGACTTTTTAGGGCACCAACTACCCGTAACGACTGCCATAGATGTTCTTATGGCAACCGGGACCGACGGCTTAACGTGCTCTACGAGGCACGACCAGACCAATGCAAATACCCATATTTAATGCACACAAATATTTTTACTGAGCGGGGATCGAACCCGCGCCTCCTGCGTAGCGGCCGCGTTCACTACCGCTACGCCACGGAGGCTGAGGGACTTATCATGGAATACTTACCCATAAATTACCCCTGCTATGGCCTTTCTATGCGACTACAGTATGAGGTTCTTCAAGAAGGGTATTAGATAGAAGGCTATTGCGGGAGCATCGCTCCTAACCTAATCTACATACATACATACAATCAAGTCTTTATCCCCGGAGGGTTAGGCAGAGGTGAATTAACACCCACATTTCACCAGTCGTTGTTTTCGGTCCCAAGTAATAGGGGATGAACCGCATTCCGGGCACTATTGTTGACTCGAGCCATGCATCTGAGGCTGAGTCTGGGCTGTATATATCTGTCTGATGTTAAACAGCCCTATCCCTTAGTCGCATTGTACTACACCGCATGGGAAGAGATGGGGTGGCCCAAATTCTACTCTGCCGGGAACCTAATCTATCCAAGTCAAATTGCGCGGTGTCGATATTACGCCCCGACCTGGATAGATTAGAAGGCTAAAGCGGATGCGGAGCTCCCACATTAGCCTTCGTGGTTGTTTTTTTTATAACCACCGTTTATGTTTTTTGATAACATTTCATACATTCAATCAATCAATCAATTAGCCTATTGCAGTCAACTGCTGGACATAGGCCTTTCCCAATATGCGCCACGATTGCCGATCCTCCGCCCTTCGCATCCAGTCCGTCCCAGCTACTTTACGCAGGTCGTCAGCCCACCTGATTAGGGAGTGTCCCACCTTCCGTTTTCCTTCTCGCCTTTTTTTGGTTTTTTTTTTTGATATCTGCTTATTATAATTAATACACATTGGCGGTAACATAATATATCTTTATTAGGAGAATTTTTGATCTTCTGATGCCTCATGAATGTATCGATCATAAATCGTTAGTCCCCTTCTACTCGTACGATATCCACCAGAATAATAGATGCAGTGACACAGTAATACCGTTCTACTTCTCCGGACACTTACGAAATAATCTATAATGACAGAGAGAATCGTTTTTGTGGATTTATCTAACAATTTCCTAGCAACATAGCCGCATTTCATGTAATCAGTAGATACCTATGTGGCACACCGTCGACGGGCAGAGCCGACGGAAAGTATTAATTTCCGACTGTATAGAAAGTCAACAGCTCGGACATTACAGCGCAGATTGCAATCTAAGATGGCGTATCCTGTTAATGAGATTAGGTATCTATAGTGCCAGTATGGCGAGGCAGATTCATTCTTTATATTATAAACTAGCTAACCCGGCGATTCCCGTTCCCGCTGCACCTTCCATTTAATTTTCTTAACATTGGCCACACAATAACGAACATAAAACAAAAAGAATTATCCAATTTGGTGCAGTCATTGGGAAGTTATGCTCGTACATACAGTCATAATATTCACGTCTAAATCCCTGAAGAGTTAGGCTAGGTATATTAACACCTACATTACGTCAACTGCGATTTTCATGGGCTGAATGTTTAATGTCAGATGGAGAAAAACTCTATGAGAAGGGGTGACCCTATTCCTTTGAGGAAATCTTACACCTACACTGACCTACAGTCACAAGGGATCGAGGACAATTCGGTTCCTCCTGTGCCTCTTTGGTTTACACTGGCATTAACAGCGTCCATAGACTAACACACACCATATTATGATGTCACAGGGGACATGACCCCCCCCCCTCCCCCAAAACCATGCACGTCATATTGAAAAGTCCCAGTACGAGGGGAGGGGGGTTAAATTACTTAAGGAATTTCCGAAGTGACCCCCCCCCCCCCCCCAAAACTTCAAGCTGCGACCGCGCCTGATCTCTTCTTCGTGAAATGACGCAAAACTGCCGCTTCATAGCGACCACCATAACAAAAAAAAACATAATATTAAAGATGTTTTGTTCGTAAGTTTTTGTACGTATATCTCAAATGCCTGCGAGTAAATAAGTTCTTTTATTCAAGTCGGCCATGTCTGCTACCTAAGCAGTAGTACAAAAACAAGTAGATAGATAGGTAGGTACTGTAGCTCACCTTAGGCGTAATGTTGTTGATTGTAACAGAAATATAATTAAATAACTTAGAATAAACACATTCGATTTAAAATTAAAAGAAAGTTGTGAAATCGAATTGTGGAGAAATTACTAACGTCCCGCGTTTCATGATGACTGGTCATTGTGAGCCGAAACTGCAAGTAGGCCTAAAGTACCGACCTTCAACCTTAACTTTCGCTGATGTTCAAATAAATAACAATAAGACTTCCGCATCGGCATATCGAACTTGAAAATATAACACGAGGCCGTTTGCAGAAGAAAGATTCTCTTTATAATCAATCAATCAATAATTAGCCTCTGCAACTTCTGTGGCGTAGCGGTACTGAACGCGGCCGCTACGCAGGAGGTGCGGATACGATCCCCGCACAGCGCAAATATTTGTATGTATGAACATGGGTATTTGCATTGGTCTCTGAGAGCACGTTAAGCCGTCGGTCCCGGTTGCCATACGAACATCTATGGCAGTCGTTAGGGGTAATTGGAGCCCTAAAAAAGTCCAAGAACTGGTCTAGCTGCAATGCTTCGATATTGCTCATTATCACCACGCTTCACGGATTATATCGAAGTCCAGCCAAATCCGCAGTTAGACTGGTAAGCGGACCCCAGACTCCGAGCTGAAAGCGTCGGATGCGACTGGGGATTAACGCTAGGATGAGGAAGAATCAATCGATTAGCCTATCGCAGTCCACTGCTGAAGATAGGCCTCTCCCAATGTTGGGAGGCTTTGGCCTACTGTTTCGACACTGGCCTGACGGGTTTTATTTCGAGTTTTCCTTCTCTCGCAGTAATATCTTCCGTTTTTTCGTTAGCCGCCTCTTACGGTACTCTTTGAATGATATGGGGTGTTGATACTTGTATTCATTCACCGTCTCCATACGATTATCTCCTTATAAAAACATGTTCAAAATACAGTCTTGATTTGTCAAAATAAAAGTAAATGTCAAAAATGATATTCTCATAATATATTTAAGAAAGAACATTGACATCGTGATCCTTTTTAAGTTTAACATTAGATCGAGTCAAAATTAATGAACAAATGATTACAAGAACTGGCGCTCTTTTCATTGAAATCTTGATCGTTTTTGACATTTAGGAGATCGAAAGTAGATCGAGACTGAACTTTGAAATCTTTTTCTTAGGAGAATTGTCCTCCAGGTATTTTTTGGTAAATCTTCCGCCAAAACGATGATATTAACGTCACCAGAGACTAAAAACAATATGGCGTCTTCTGTGAACTGTCATAAGGTGAAATTTTGCGAGCGAAATAAACAACAATTGTTTTGCTTGCTAAGCAAAAATTGAGCAGGTTTAGTCACTGCCTTGGTGCTTAACCTAATAAACGTATTGTGTTATTGTCAGTTTAATCCTTGACATCGTAATAAGTGTAGTACCGACGCAACTTAAATATACAAGTCATTCCCATATAAGTTGATTGCACAGGAATGTAAATTGCGAATTTCTAGAAGTTTCTAAATTTTACCTACAGTAGTGCAGGAAACTCGTTTAAGTATTTCAATTGCAGTCTGAGCCGTAAGCGAGAATTTATGAGACTTAAGCATAATGTCGTAGACTATGGTATGTAGCATATTACCCGGAGATTATATACAATGGCACCTAGATATTAGAAGTCATAGATATCATACAACTATTTTTAAAGTGTTTAAGTGTTTTTTTGAACCACTTTTTATTATCTACCTAGTGGCAAACAAACACTCGGCCCACCTGATGGAAAGTGGTGTCGTGTACAGGGGAGTCACACTCGTGCTGCCGACCCTGTAAGAACATAGAGTTTCGGTGCCGTCAGCATAATATAATTCAACACACTTGTATTTCAGCACATATTGTTTTAGATGTGTGCGAAACTTTGTTCCTACATCAGATTAACCGAACGGTTATAAGAAGGGCGAAGGTTGGATTAGATGATTGATTATTGTATTTATAAGTTTTCACTCGAGTTCTTTCATTTATACAACTGTATTTCTCCATGCATTTTCGATACTCTAATGCTAGGAACAGACTAGTGTTAGGAGATATAATGTAATATTCGCAGGGACTATTTTGTTATACTGACTACTTAGTGCTCTATTTTTGTTGCCAGGACTGACTACACGAATATTCGCTTGATAACATGCTGCATGTTGCATTACGCCCCGTTCCGTCAGCCAATACCCACTATAAAATCTGATTTAAATTGTTTTCGATATTTTCCTCTAAAACCGCACTCAAAAAGCAATAAAACTTTTATAAAAGAGTCCGTACGTACGGTTATTCGATATAACAGTTGATCATGACTTCGTACACGCGATGTATGACCTACTTCAATGAAATTTGATTCTGATCGACGCGTGCGCCTTAGAATTGTAGCGGAGATGATGTACCAAGAAATGGAAAGTATAGCGGTTTGACGTTTGAGCATTTGTTGGGGCTTAGAGAGAGAATAGTCGGAGAACTATTGGTCAAATATTGTAGGCAATGTCTTTAATGTTATAGTATAGTAACTGGGATATATTTTGACCCCAAACACGTCACATAGAAGTGCACTGTGTAGAAAGGGTTCACATTAGTGCGCATTTTTGCTTGTCTTGTGAAGATAGCATGGGGTGCTACGGCGGGGGAGGAGCTCAAATCCTCCTTGGGCCTTAGACAAAGTGACATTCTACTGGCGAAAACGCCAGTGGAATCGCTAATGGTAGTATGAAATTGACATAAATTATTAATATAACTATATTTTTTGTATGAAATTTGAGTCTTTGTAACTCGAAATACATTAATTAACTTATCATTATTACTAAAACCACCGCAATTTACCGAAATCCATGGTTAAAACCTTAAAAATGGTTCGCTTCAGCGCGATTCCATTAATAGAATGTCACTTTGTCTAGGGCCCCTGGTCTGTAAGAGATCGCTTGTAGCGATAAGGCCGCCGATGGTACATAGGTATGTCTTATACTGTAGTCTGTAATGTATTTGTGTACAATAAAGAATTATCTATCTATTTACATATCTATCATTCAATTAATCAATTAGCCTATCGCAATCTCCTGCTGGACACAAGCCTCTCCCAATGTAGGGAGGCTTTGGCCTTAATTTACCACGCTGACCAGACGGGTTGGTACCGTATTTTATTTCGAGTTTTCCTTCTCTCGCAGTGATACCGTCTGCGTATTTTTCCGTTAGTCGCCTCTTAGCACACCCTTCAGATGAGATGGGGTGATGATACTTGTATTTTTTCTCTGTTACTACCAAACATAGATTATATCAAACCAATCCCCGCGCTAAAAGGCCTCGTTTCTCGCGCCTTGTGTTCAAGATATGTGCCGCTAAATATACCGCCTCACTACATTTACCGTGATATTCACGTAAGTAATACTTCTAGGTAACGTCTAGTACTGTTCATAACGGCCATCAAACTGCGTATAGAATCATTCATGGTATAACATCTTACGGGAAAGTCAAATTAACAATGTCGGTATCGTTGAGAAAGTGGTTTAGTAATTAGTTTTAGAAGACATTAACGCGGTATACCGACTTTGTAAGGCTTCTACGACAGATTCGCAATGTAGTCTAGATACCAGAAGAAAGGTCTTTGTGGCGTAGCGGTAGAACTTCAACTACTTACTGTGTCGGAGGTCGCGGGTTCAATAATAGGGATGTTACTTTTTTTACTGTCGAAAAATTACCAACTTATAATAAAATATATTGAACTGCTACGACCAACAGTTTTAAAGATATTTCATTTTGAAAATTCAATTTCTCCAGCCGCCCGAAAAAGCTCCATATACTTATAATCGTTAAAAGCAGGTGACGTCCCGCGGTTGTAGCGCGTAGTGCCAATGTGTGCAGTGCAAGAAAATATCGGAAAACAAAAAACTTTTGAATCCTTATGGGTTATAAAAGTTTTTTTTGTGTGATATTTCACAATCAATCAACCAATCTAGTTAGCCTACGCACTCACTATAATATTTATGATTTATTTAAAAACGATAGAGCATTACCTCAAAATCTCTAGTAAGCAGATTCATTCTAATCAAAAGTATTTCATTATCAATCACATCATCACTTATCAACACCCAAAAATGCCCCTTTAATAATGTCTTACATGTCAAAGTGCGTGCCACATCTGCCCTCTTCACCCAATATTCCTAACCCTTCTATCTCCCATAGTTCACTTAATCAAAACGTATGTGAATCCAGTCAACACTAAAGTCAATAAAAGTGACTGTGGAAGGTACTTGTAACAGTATGGTACTTCAACACACTTTCGATATGACTTGCAGTTGTATAGTTCGAAGTCTGGGTCACAAGATAGCCTAATATCGTATTAATGAGTACGAATTCCGATGGATAAGTGATGGAAATTGTTTTATTGTGGACAGATGTTCCACCTAAGAACAAAGACAAGATAGACTTGTCTAGTTTACTATTAAAAAAAATCTTTATTGTTTGTTTGCGACGAACGCTGCTTTTGAGGCTTTTTCTTTATTAGAAAGGTTTTGGTCCGAATTTAGTTTTTCTTTTTTTGAGCTGCCTTATTTTTTTTATTTTATTAAACTTCATGCACAAGTACATAGACATAGACGGACTTAACGCTACAGGCTATAAGCCCACCTTTGGTTGTAAGTTTTTTTTTATAAACCTCTTAGGTGGCAGACAAGCACCACGGCCCACCCTATGGGAAGTGGTTACCGTGGCCTATGGATGTATGCAACACCAGAGGCGTCACACTCGCGCTGCCGACCCTGAAGAAACCTTCTAATGCCCTTCTTGAAGAACCTCATATTGTAGTCGCTTGGGAAAATAAGTTGCAATTAGTTGGGTCAAAAATAAGAATATAATATAAGAATAAGAATAAAAACATAGAACCATCAAACGCGGGATGTGTGAGAGGATTAGTAACAGTATCAATCAATGCCAGGGGAGACACTCGTGCTGCCGGGTTAGAACAGAGAGTTCTGTGCCGTCAGTGTAGAAGACAAAGCATGACAAGCTTTGGTCTTCCAACCGCCAGCACAAATACTCTCCAGTGAGCTCTGGATACCCTATTCACCGACGGGAACACAACACGAGGTTATTATTACCGCGGTATTCTGTAGGGTAGAGTTACTTCCCTAGTCGGACTGCTCAATTAGGACGGAAATACTATCGTGGTGTCCTGCCTTTGTATTCATTTCCATATACCATATTCTCGTAAACTTCTGACAGTAATAGATATAGTAATTTAGTTAAACATGGGAAATGAAATCTACCAGTTGTAAGAACAAATTTGACATCATTAAACTTTAACAACTTGGTAATTGCTTCATTAATAGTTTTAATAATCCATTGCATTAATTGCTAAACATTTAATTGCTGATATCGATGATTGTAAAACTTAGTTATATGCGTGACAATTATGAGGCTACAGTATAAGTAGGCAAGTGTATGCGAATATTGTTCCGTGAAGCGACTGCCATCTAACCTCCACAATCCATTGGCGATATCAAAGTATTGCAATTAGAACAGTTCTTGGACTTTTTAGGGCTCCAACTACTCTTCGACTGCCATAGTAGACTGATAAACAACCTTATTTACCATCCAAAGGTTGCCTGGCAGAAATCGCTTTAAGCGATAAGGCCGTCCATCCGCCCATTGTATCTACTAGTTCCATAATTGTAGATTCTAATAATTATGTATTTTAATGGTGTAAAGTGTAAATAGATGTACCTAAGTATGACATCCGGGACCGACGGCTTGACATGCTTTCCGAAGCACAATCAAACCAATGCAAATAGTGATAATCATGCATACAAATATTTGCTCTGAGCGGGAATTGAACCCCTGCGAAGCAGTCGGGTTCACTACAACCACGCAAGAGGCTGTCAATTTTCAATAGGCTGTTGAATGAGAAGCGTTATACTTAACATCTTAATTGTGAATTGAAAACCTTAATTGGAAACAGTATTTAGCCTTATTAGAACCTATACCAATTATTAACGAATAGATTGACCATTCGTTGAATGTGCTCATCAAAACGGCCGATTATCTATTTAACGAAATAAAATTGTGTTTCGTTTCGTCAATAATTGTGAAATACTCGTCGAAATTGTTATTTGAATATAAGTTATCACTTATATACCCTTTGTGCTTATTTACGCTGAGTTACGAAATTTCTAAACGTTTCTAGTTAATGGCTGTATTGCTATATTGATGCTTTCAATTTTTGCAATCTTTTTAGTCCAGTAGCGAAAAGTAATTGGTACAATAAATAAATATGATGTAAATTTTAGAATTCCCTTTAACCTTACACCAAGAGTCCCAGTCGCGAGATTCTGAAATTCAGAATCTGAAATTCAGTGTCTGAAATCAGAACGTTCAGAATTTCATTCAAAATTATTACTATGGTCGTTCTGTTCCAACGGTTTCTCTTTTTTTTTAACTATATTAGGAGTGATTACAGCCTGACCTTTCAGCCTAAGTTGTGATTTTTGATCTACCACTGACAGAGTGGTTCAGCCCCTCTAGACAAGTGGCAATTCGTCGGCCGGCGTTTGGTAGAATAGAATGTCATGATGTATGGGATTTGACGTATATGACAGGCGTCAACGAATGTCAAAAACGTCAAATCCTATACATTCGTCATTCTATTCCATGATGCACCGAGCAGCGAATTGCCACTTGTCTAGGGGTCGCGTATATAGGCCGGTCCATAGATGTCGGTCCCGGCTGTCAATCGTTAGATCAAGACGGATCTTGATCTAATGATTTACAACCGGGACCGACTACTAACGTGCCCTCCGAAGCACCCCTCATCCTTATTGACTGCACAATTACTTGCTCTGTAGCATGTTACATAACTTCATAATACTGGTCAGCACCCATCTGAATACAAATGGACACAACTTTCAACTCCGTGAGGAGTTAATCAGGGTTAATTATTACAAATTACCTATACTTAATGGTGCTAGTTGAGTAATGATTGAAGAGTTTGTTTTTCTGTTAAGAAGCTTATACTACTACAGTTATAAACAGATGGTAGTCGCTCCCGTCCCGTTGAAGCCAAACAACAAATAAATTCGGCCAAGTGCGAGTTGGACTCGCCCATGAAGGGTTCCGTAGTAGCAAAGGCAAAAATTGCGGTTTATGACGTATTAAAAAAAAACTACTGACTGGATCTCGTTCGAACCAATTTTTAGTGGAAGTTTGCATGGCAATTTACATCATATATTTTTTTAGATTTATCATTCTCTTATTTTAGAAGTTAGAGGGGGGGGGGGAGGACACACATTTTTCCACTTTGCGCTTGCGCACTTTGCGTAGCAGACAAGCACACGGCCTACCTTATAGAAAGTGGTTATCGTGGCCAATGGACGTATACAGCAATAGAAGCGAACCTATGCGAACCTTCTAATGCCCTTCTTGAAGCACCCCAAATTAATCAAATCGATTTAAAAAAAGAAGCGGGTTTCGGTGGCTTAGTGGTCAGAGCATTCCCCCTGTAAGGGAAAGATCGCGGGTTCGAGGCCCGCCCGAGGTCGATTCTCTTTTCTCTTTCTAAATCGATTTGAATAGTCAGCATAATAAATGCTTTAACATTTCATTCAATCTCAAATTATAGTATGCAGTATGGAAATACCACAGTTTACTATGGCTGGGATTGAAATCATATAAACGTGTATAAAAATGTAAAACTATATACCGTGTAGAATCTGTTGATCAAACACAGTAACGTGTACTGGGTGTTTGGGTGTCTTTTGAAGATGACACAGGGTGCTACGGCGGGGGAGGAGCTCAAACCCACCAAACACATTATATCACACCAATTCATGCGCACTAAAGCCTCGTTTCTCCTGCGACTTGGGGTCAAAATTTATTTCGGTAACTATGCCTAGATATTTAATATGAAAGTGTCGAAACCAGGGCGAGATTCGCAAACACGCGTTACCAGTCCAAGTAGGTGTTCTAGCTTAACTGTTTCCACAAGTCATTGCGATAAGAAGTAACTGCAGCTATTTGGAGAGCTAGTTACTTCAGCGGACTATGCACAAGTAAATCTTATTGGTGTGTTAATAAAAGCTATTGTTATTGAAAATTTTTTCGATAGTAATTTCTCTATATGAACACTATCGGCCGCCTGCGACTTCGTACGCGTTGATTTTCACCCACTTACGCCAAGTTTCCGGAAGGCTGATCAACTTTAAATTAACTAATCGGCTGTTAAATCTCTTGTCAAGTAGCAATTGGGTTGCTAGAAGCATGGTTAAATAGTTTATTTTGATCATTGTGTTGGTTAACTAGCTATTTTAACCGAAACGATGATCAAATTAAACTATTTAACCTTACTTTTAGCAACCCAATTGCTACTTGACAAGAGATTTAACAGCCGATTAGTTAATTTGACGTTGATCAGGCTTTGGAAATCAGGTGTTAGAGGTGGAGTTTTGTAAAATCCGTTCTTAGCGGATGTCTAGTTGTCTACATCCTATAAGGAACCTGCCTGCCAAATTTCAAGTTTGTAGGCTTTATAGTTTTTGAGATTTCGTGATTAATCAATGAGTGGTATTTCGCTTTTATTATGAACATAGATAGATTTATGAATACTTGAAGAGTTGGCAAGGGGCGGGCTAGTTCTGGTTGACTGAATTCATTGATATTTACGATTCCTGCTCTGCTCCCTTGGATAGTAGCGTGGTGATCCTATTGAACGGATTATGATAGAGCATTCCCCCTGTAAGGGACTAGTCGCGGGTTCAAATCCCGCCCGAGCGATACACTTTTTCATTCTTAATCGATTTATAATATCTATTAGTATAGACGGGTTATCCAGTAAACGGCCATCAGGATTCAATTCATAAAAGTTTTGTTCGTCAAAGTCTAGACCTACCAACGCCTGTGACCGCATAGGGTTAAGGTTCACCGAATCATTAACCAATTTCGCATATTACGAAACAGCGGGTTATGGATCCAAACCCCACCTACACATAACCGTTAAAACATAAACGTAAAGTTAGTTACGTTAGTTGGAGAGGTTAACGAGAACCAGTACCGTGTGACTCACGCTGACTTTCTTTATAAAAATGGCATTAACACAATTTTACATCTTTAACTAACATGATATCTAAAATCTGAACAGACTGAACACCCTGTAGTTATTATATTAATTACTGATTCTGTCAAAATAATAAACTTACTTTTTTATTGGAAATTAGGTCGCTATTTGTTTTTTTTACTAAATACAATAAATTGGCTTTCATATTTAGTTGTTATTTTAAAAATAAAAGTCGTTAATTATAATGACTTGGCGTATCGAAGTTACTTTTAAAGTCGTTAAGATTATTTTGACTTCGATTTATTTAATTTTGAGGTCATGAATTAACTTACCATTCTATTGGCGTGAAAATAAATAAAGGTGCACAGACAATACGTTAAAATGAAGATAGAATAGAGTTATTTCATCTGTGTTAAAAATATTGACAGAGAATATTATATTAATTAACTTACTAATACTCAGTATACATACGTTGCAAAGCCTGTTTAAATTTTTTTATTTTTTTATTTTTTCAGAAACTTTCACAAAAATTTCAATCATCTGAAGTACGATGAGTAAACTCACAGAAGGCGAACAAATGAACTATTTTTTCACACACTCCAACCGAAGCCACCATAGGGGTAACCTGAAGCTGGAACCCGTGTGACCTGAGGCTGGAACCGGGCGACTGGAGGCTGGAACCCCCAAGTCATCCGGGTCAAAATTTTCTGTTAAATTAGTCTTGTCTCAACAATTACAAATACCTACCTACTATTAAAGAATCTATAAGGATGACTCGAGAAGTCTATAGGTGCGGCATAAAAATAAGATAAAAAATATAAATATTCTACAACATTCTACACAACGCTATCTAGACCCATGGTAAGCTTAATTAGCTTGTGTTATGGAACCTAGAATGCGGATATACATACTTAGATATTTTGTTTTTGTAAATACATACATATTATACATAGAAACAACCAGACCAATGCAAATATTTATATTCATGCCTACAAATAATGGCACTGAGCGGGGATCGAACCCGCACCTCCTGCGTAGCAGCCGCGTTCACTACCGCTACGCCACAGAGGCAGTCAATATTTAATGTTTGATGCCTAATGTTTGATGTTTTAGATCATATGATTGAATATTATCGTCGCTAATATTTTTTATAGGTAAACTAACTAACTATTTACAATAAACTCCATACGTTATTCAATCGAGAACATAATAACATCATCATCTTTACGCTGTCCCGGTCGCATCCGACGCCTTCGCTTCGGGGTCCGGGGTCCACTAAAATATGCTGTGGCATGGTTTTTTTCGAATATGTCGAAAGCGACTGCCGTCTGACCTCGGTTAGTGACTAGTGAAGTGGTCAACCAGTGACAGTGTTGTTCAGGTAAACCATGGACCCGTCTGGACCGGACGAGTATTGACAACCGAGCCTAACGCCTTTTAGGTGCCCTCCAAAGCACGGTACAGATGACATGCCACTAAGTGGTTACCCATCCAAATACAACAACCGCGCCAACGTAACTTAACCCACTCTCTCTCATCCTAGCGTTAATTCCCAGTCGCATCCGAAGCTTTTTCAGCTCGGAGTCCGGGGTCCGCTTTACCGTCTTAACTACAGATTTGGCTAGACCTCGATATTTTTTCGTGAAGCTATTGCCATCTGACCTCCACAGCCCAATGATAACATTAGACGATATCGAAGCTTTGCAGCTAGACCATTGTTTTTGGATTTTTTAGGACTCCAACTACCCGTAACGACTGCCATAGATGTTCTTATGGCAACCGGGACCGACGGCTTAACGTGCTCTCCGAGGCATGACCAGACCAATGCAAATACCCATATTTCATGAACACAAATATTTGCACTGAGCGGGGATCGAACCCGCGCCTCCTGCGTAGCGGCCGCGTTCACTACCGCTACGCCACGGAGGCTGTCGACTTAACCCACTGTTTACCAAAAAGTGAGCGTACCACACGAGCGCTTAGTGAACATAACATTTATTTCAAATACGTAATTAATATATAATAATATGCAATCAATTCATTTAATATCTCATTTAAGATTTCACCGCATTTTGGGTCTAAAACTACAATTATAGACACAAAAATGTCTATTTTTAAAGATTATGCGCTAACATTATTTAACATTTTCATGTCGTTTAATAAATATGTGAAAGCAGATTTCTCTAATTTAGAGATTACATATAGAAATGTAAATGTTATGCTGTTCTGAAGGCCGCGTACCGTGGTCGAATATTTCATAATATTGGCTGATTGAATCGTAAGACTTCGGATATGAATAAATATTTATTAGTTAGCAATTTGATAGAGTATTGTACGATCGAAAATATAACTGGATAGTTAGTTATTTTTAGATTCAACAGTTTAACAATACATACATATATACAATCACGCATTTATCCCCGGAGGGTTAGGCAGAGTTGAATTAACACCCATATTTAACCAATCATTGTATTACGTCCCACGTAATAGGGAGTGAGTCTATTGCCGTTTTCCGGGCACTATTGTTGGCTCGAGCCATGTATAGGCTGAGTCTGGGCTGTATATATCTGTCTGATGTAAAACAGCCCTATCCCTTAGTTGCCTTGTACGAAACCACATGGGAGGAGATGGGGTGGCCCAAATTTTACTTTGCCGGGAACCACGCGGCGATGTCTAATTCAATTTTAGGTTTAGATTCTGGGATTGATTGCTTGACGAACAAGGTTATTTTTAAATATTATAGGCTAACATTTGACCTCAATCTCATCTGATGGTAAGTGATGATGTGGTCTAAGATGAAGCACGTTTAGAAAGAACCTATTCAAGACTTGAAGACTCCAAGGTCAATAGTCTGTAAGGAACTCAGAAGTGGACAGAGAGTTTCACTTTTAAGCCCTACGCTGTACCAATCCGTCTGCCCCCTAGACAAGTGGCAATTCGTTAATAGAATGACAAGTGTATAGGATTTGACGTTTTTGATATTCGTTGACACCTGTCATATACGTCAAATCCCATACAGTTGGCATTCTAGGCCAAAACCACCCAACATTGAGAGAGGCCTATGTCCAGCAGTGGACTGCGATAGACTAATTGATTGATTGCCTTATCATTTGCTATTTAATAGCCTCCATATAAGAGTTCTTAGTTCTGCTTTTTCTTTTTAAAACAATACCATCTCCATCAACCTTATAGAATTAGGACTTAACCTACTCTCAAAAGTTCTGAAAAATATAACTCGAATCACATCAGCCCCCCTAGACAAGTGGCAATTCGTAGCTCGGCGTATCATGGAATAGAATGACGAATGTATAGGATTTGACGTTTTAGACATTCGTTGACGCCTGTCATATACGTCAAATGCCATACATTTGGCATTCTATTCCATAAAACACCGGCCGACGAATTGCCACTTATCTAGAGGGGAATGTCATCCATCTTAAGACTTGTCCACGAAAACAAATCCTTAATAGCTAGTCACACATCCAATATTATCTAACATAAACTTCTAATTAAAAAATACAACTCTACGTGTCTTCCACGTATCAAAATTCAATCTCTTCGAGCAGGATTATATGAATAGGAGTTATTATAAGAAATTTCAGAGAATTTCGAAGCAGCGCACATTGGCCGTTAAGCGGTTACGTAAGCCTGGCCGGAATACTTTAAAAAGTAGTCATCCAATTATGTCTTTATCTCTGGTTTTAAATATTTGAATCTAGAAATAACTTCTGTTGGATCTGGTTATGTTCTTTTTTTGAATTTACATGTTTGTAGCTTAGAGTATCTATCTTACCTGTGTAGCTACTACGTAAAAACTGACTGCCTCTGTGGCGTAGCGGTAGTGAACGCGGCTGCTACGCAGGAGGCCCGGGTTCGATCCCCGCTCAGTGCAAATATTTGTATGCATGAATAAAAATATTTGCATTGGTCTGGGTGTTCCTATGTATAATATGTATGTATTTACAACAAAAAAAAGTATCTAAGTATGTATATCCGCATTCTAGATTCCATAACACAAGCTAATTAAGCTTACCATGGGTCTAGATAGCGTTGTGTGGAATGTTGTAGAATATTTATTTATTTATTTAAATATGTATGAACGAAATTTTTGAAGCGATTGGTATGCTAACTTTTTAGTATAAATCGAATATAACTATCTAGTTGTTGTTAGACAAACATAGATGATAATTTCAGCTGTCTATACAGCATTACTTTAATTTAGATGAGTTTTGTTTCTCTTTATCTGTTTCCCGCGGCTCCGCCCGCGTGGATGTTGGTTATCGCCACTTAACATAGCCTATGTCCTTTCTCAAAGTCTAATCTACCCCTATACCAAATTTCATCAATATCGGTTACAAACGGACAGATAGACAGAGAAACTTTCGCATTTATAATATTAGCACAGATATTAAGTAGTATGGATATGTACTAATATGGATAACAAACAAAAATTTTAACCCAATTCGTTATTGGAACTTGTTTAAAATTCAGTTGCAAGTAACCCATACCTACATACACAGGTGTAATCGAATAAAATCTTGTAAAAAATAAACCTAATTGGCAAATACCGGTGCGAAGATGTTATTTAATCCAAATTTAATCATAGCACTATAATCACGAGTCCATATTGATGTTTAATCAGTCGAACACGGTAACCTACATCGCCATTATGGCGTCGGTATATCGCGCAAAAACTACGGAGATTAGTCGGAGTAGCTTGGCAGTGGACCGAAACTGGGACGAGTCTGTATTTATAACTAATCATACAGTGGCAAAATGTAATGTATTGATTATTTTTATTAAGAACACGTATATAATTTGGAAGGTGGACGATCGGCAAACGTGGCGCATATTGAGAGAGGCTTATGTCCAGCAGTGGACTGCAATAGGCTAATTGATTGATTGATATAATGACTTCACCGTGCTTGAAGGAAGTGGGAAAGAGGGTCACGATTATAGAGTTACAGACCCCAACAATGTTAGAATGGTGACCCTCAGATTGACTGGCTCATCAGACGCTTTTTCATTGCTGAAAAAGCGTGCCATGCATAATAAAACGCCCCAACCCTAGCCAGGTGGACCAACGACCTGTGAAAAGTGGCTAAGACGGACTGAATCCGGAAGGCGGAGGATCGGCCAACGTGGCGAATATTGAGGAGAAACCTATGTCCTGCAGTGGACTGCAATAGGCCAATTGATTGATTGATTGCATAATAAAGTCAAGTGCTTGCTTTTTTGGACTGCCACGGCATAAGCTGAACCAATGTTACAAACAAACGGGTAATGCAAACATATTCAAGCACACAAATATTTACACCAAGCGGGAATCGAAACGGCAACCTCTTGACTTGCCAGTCGAACGCTCTACCGCTCTACCACTGAGATCACCACCACTTATGTATTTCATAAGTCGTTTAAAGCCTTTACTACCACATTTAATTGTAACAGTTTAAGTTGTTTGTACATGTTACGAAATTATGCGTACATCTATATAATAAAAGAAAGTCGTGTTAGTTACACTATTTATTACTCAAGAACCGCTGAACTGATTTGGCGGGAAATTGGTGGGGAGGTAGCTTATACCCAGGAGAAGGACATAGGATACTTTCTCAAGGGAAAATAAAATGGAAGGTGCAGCGGGAACGGAATCAGAAAACATGGAGATTTGAACAGAAAGTATTGCGGGAACGGGATCTGAATACCACTCGGGCGGAAAATATGGCGGTACGAAGTTCGCCGGGTCAGCTAGTTTAATATAGTTACCACATGAATGTATGGGATTTAACGTATACGACAGTCGTCAACGTATGTCATATACGTCAAAATCCATACATTTGCCATTCTATTCTTCAATACGCCAGTCAACGAATTGCCACTTGTCTAGAAGGGCTGATCCCAAGTCGCGAGTGAAACAAAGCCCTGGCACGCTCGGATTAGTTTCATATAGTCAATCACAATAATTCCTTAGGTATAACTCCGGACACGTATCTTGGACCTAAATCGCAAGACAAACGAGGCTCTGGCGCCCGCAGATTGCTTTGTAATAATCTATGCTTGGTGAATTTGAGCTCGTCCACCGCAGTAGCACAACGAGCTATCCTCAAGACACCCAAGAAATGTGTAGGTATTACGCGTATAGGGCACATTTTGAGCACATTTTAGGTCCAAGTACGTGTTCGGAGTTATATCCTGTTTATCGTAGGTATGATAATAATCAACTGTGCTTATTTATTTATTATATATTTCATTGTACACCAATTACAATATTCATGATACAGAAATTAAATAGACAAGAGCAGTACAAAGGGCAACCTTTGGATGGAAATGTAACGTATGTTGGTTGGAGTATTTGGTAGTTACTTATTAGCTTTCATTAAAATACACCCAAAAAACGCGTACTACGCATACTTGACACGTTTTTTAATGTCAACATATATGCCGCTAACTATACATGCTGTTTAGACTTTCACGATTTGTGCATAATAATATTATTAAAATGATATAAAGCATTGCTTTTACTATTATTTCAAAATGGCCGCGATTTCATGACCTACCCACGATGTGAGCAATCAGATGACGGTATTGAAATGTGATTCGGAAATCAATAGACAATTTAGAACAGCGGTACTCGAACTGCGGTTACAAATTGAGTTGTATTTTTGAATTTCGAGCATCTATTAACCTATGAGCTAGGGTTGTCACTGATCAACAATAGTAAATTCACATATTTTATTGAATAATGTACCTATCTACGAAAGATACTATATTTTCAAGGCTCAGATTTCTTTAGGTACCTAATAATAGATACCTGATTGTCGTGACTAAGATTAACAATAAATACAAATGGAAAAATAAATTATAACAATAAGCTCTCCTCAGATAAGGAACTGGAGGGAAGACTGGCTTAAGGGCTTGACGCAGAAGGCAGAACTGCTAAGCACAGCACGGAGGAAGTTCCACTCCCTGGAGTCCTAAACACCGGTAACCTGGTCCCTGTTCACAATGCCGATGGAGCACTGTGTTTTACATTTTATGTCTTTTCAAGTAGATATATTCAGAAATATAATTTATATGTATGTATGTATATAAAATGAATAAAATACGAAATAAATATAAGTATTTTTTTCCGTTCATTTTCCTGAATTTCCCAAAAGTACTTAATTGAATTTTTTTTTTAAATAATATTTTATTCTAGAAAAAAGATAGCACTCCTTTTATTAACACACACGTATGACCTTGTGGCTAATGTTGACATATTGCTACTTAATAAACTGATGTTGCTGCATCTGTCATATCATAAGTGCACAAAAGTAGGTTAGGTTAAATGCCAAAAGACCTGAGCTAGACTAGAAGGCCGATATATGTATTCATCAGTTCAAAAGTAAGTTGAAATATAAATAATACTTGAGGTTTGTATAGGTTTTCTTATAGATAACTATGACGTTTAACTGTTTACTGTTTATACAACAATTTGACACTATAATATGATTGTCAGATACCCCCTTCATCCACTCACGTTTTTATTTATTTTTTAACAGCTTGTCTACTTGGTAATATTATAGAAGTAATTGGCAACGCATGAATCCGTCCCACTTTTTCAGCAATGCATCTAACTTTCTTTCAATAACAATCTTACTAATTTAGATCAGTATTCATTAGGCACTTACTTCTTTCTTATTCTGCAAAGTCATCCTATATTGTTTTTAAATATCAATCTCACCGCGTGGTTCTCGGCAGAGTAGAATTTGGGCCGCCCCATCTCTTCCCATGCGGTGTCGTACAAGGCGACTAAGGGATAGGGCTAGTTAATATCAGACAGATATACACAGCCCAGACTTAGCCTCAGAATGCATGACTCGAGTTAACAATAGTGATCAGAATACGGTTAATAAGCTCACCCTCTATTACGTGGAACCTAATACAATTATTGGTGAAATGTGGGTGTTAATTCACGTCTGTCTTACCCTCCGGGGATAAAGGCGTGATTGTTTGTATTTCCATATTCACGCTGGTAGATTCTCGAGGGGATAAGCAACATCTAGACAATGTTTTTTCAACTACATTTTCGGGTTACGAACATATTGCCATTTACCAGGCATTTTTGCCCTGCCACATGCTGCTATATACAATTTCCGGACTTAATAATGTTGACCCGACACAGGGGTTGAACCTCAGACCGCTACCACTGTGCTACTAGAGTTTAAGTATCTACAATGTTTTAGTAAAATTGAGAGCAATTGAGGAATAACACTTAACGGGATCTGCCGTTGATTCCGTTTCAATGCACTAGAAACTACGATTCACCATTTTAACTAAGTGATAATTATAATCAAATGGGGTGATATCGTGTGATTCGGAAATAAATTCTTATTCTAGGATCTCACGATATCGGTCATTATATCGGATCGGATCGGATCTACCATGACGTGCAGCATTGTTATTTTGTGCGAGAAAGAGAGTTAAAGCTTTAGGGCGTATAGTTCTATCCCTTTTTCTCGTGCAGAACACGAACGTTGACTGCATAGCACTCTGACTAGACTCTGACTTTGACACTAGACTGATGACAATTTTTTTTTAATAACTCCATAAAAGTTACTACAATATTCCTTTCATTCAACAGACCTGTCAAACTCATCATACGTATAACCATATGCATGTAAATCCCCGAAGGGGTAGGCAGAACAGTGTTAATACCCACATTTAACCAACTATGATTTTCGGTCCCACGTAATAGGGGGCGTGCCTCTTGCCGTCTAGCGGGAACTTTCTCATATTATGATGTACCTATGTTTTACTGTCGGATGAAGAACAGCCCTATTCCATAGTCGCCTTTTACGACACCCACAGGAAGAGATGGGGTGGCCCTATTCTAGTATAATGTAGGTACTATTCCTTTCAAAAGACCTGCCTATCAAACTTATCACATATTATTACAAAAACTGTTGGGGTACTATATGTACATAATAACAATATTAAAAAGTCGTATATTACATATTATTATCTGTGGTATCATCTACGTGGTTTCAGTGAAGCAGCTCAAACCACAGACAATCTCTCCACACTCTATCTTTCATTTTCGCAATTCTTCATGCTCTATGATCTAAGCATGTTACTGTAATTTAATATTTATCAGCCATGACTGCTTAAATTGACATTAAGTTTGTAAGGTAAACTCAACTTTATTGTGTAGTGATAAGGTAGAAAGTCGATTGGAACAATATTTAGGTAGCTACTCTTATAACTCACGGAGGCCTATACGCTCTTCGCAACTTTTACTCGACGAGAACTTTCGAGTTATGGTCAATGTGCTACCTCATATTTGTAGAACAAAAGATTTTGTCATCAAAAAATAGTTTCGGAGACATTAATCGTAATAATTTTGAATATAAAGTGAGTTTCTTACGCAACGTAAATATAATTTGTATTAAAAAATATATTTTTATAATTATTATATTTATTAATAATTAAAAATAACTGTTTAATTAATTACAGTTATATCATTATAAGCCTACACATTGTGTAAGAAATTTTAGAAAATAATTTAATTTATTCCATAAATAAACTAAATCTCGTTTCAAATTTGGAACACAATAGACAAAAGACAAAAATCAGTCGAACGTAAAAAATGATAACAATCAAACACAATAATAATTAATACAAATAAATATGAATAGCTTACCATAATAAAGTCCGATTAGTACACAATAATCCAAATTGTTTATAACTTATAAACAGAACAAGTAACTGGAATAATCAAATTACGGTACACTGCACATCACAGATTACTATTTTGTTCAATTTGCGCGCGCTTTTACCATAGACGGTGTTTTTTTTTTGGTGTGTGGAAGTGTGTCAGGCGTGCGGCGGTCTTACCGGCCAGTGGTCAACTGGCGAGCACAGAGTAAGTAATATACTACGCTGGCGAGACGTTGCATAGGCTCCACACATCTCAAAACAAGTGAAATTTCACTGCTTATTATGCATTTTTTTATTTGATTCCGCGATAATTACGTTTTAGGTATGTGCAAGGGATGATGTTCATCAGGGGTAAATATGAAGTAAAAATACTGTCATTTTTAATTAAAATACTTCTAAAAAATACTGTCGGAAATATAATTAAAAGCATTGGTGTGGCATTGGTGCCATCCCGCGTTCATAGCAGCTGAAAAGTAGCCAAAACGGCGGGCTAAATGTAAATATTATGTACCTACTTAATATAATACTAAGTAAATAAATCATGCTAGAATATCTATAAAAACTGATTTAATTTTATTAAATAAAATAATGTTCTTACTACTTAATCTCTTGTTATTGTTTAAGATGGATAACAAAACTGTACAATCGTTCTTTAATATTATTTTAATATCGTTGCGTGACACTTATTTTTAACGGGTTTGAGATGGCAAAGATAAATCTGTATTTTTTTAAATAAGTAATGTTTTCCTTAACAATTAAACTTCTTGTTTACCAAGAATTTAAAGTGATTCATAAGAATAATAATTTGTGAATTTGTAAACAGTTCGTTAGTCTTTGTTTTAATAAAATTGAAAGTGATTTATTCTATTTTAAAATGAGATGTATTATTTTAATATATTTTATGGCCACTGTTTTAACTTTCACCTGATTTTGAAATAGTTTATTGATATATCATTAAAGAAATTAAGATAACAATCTTCAAAAATACTATTAAGTTACATAAAACACTGTAGAGGAGTTCGCGGAAAATATTTAAGATATATTTTGTTGGATTCAGTTGTGATTAGTCACTGAGATTTTTTTCGTTTCTCTTGAAATTTTGGAATGAAATTACAAAAAAAATTGTCTATGGTTTACTTCTGATTTCTGAACCGTAGGTACCTACATGTAAAAAACATAATAACCAGATCTATAAACTACATAGGCATATTATCTGTTCTGTGAAATAGGTAGGTATCTACCTATTATTATTTTTTTCATTTCATTCATTCTGAATTCCAGGTCAGAATGGTGACACAAAAGGAGTATTTTTAAATGATTGTTATGTGTTTTGTTTGTGCGCCTAAATAATTAATAAATACTTAATAAAAAAATAAAAAAGTCGCCGAACCGTTTGGTTTTTTTTTTTTTTTCCTTTATGGCAAGTTAAAATTTTATTGGCTTCTTGCTTAGCATTTAGCCATTATCAAGTAGTTTATAATAATTTTATTTGGATGGGTAGATGGATGGATCAGGGGTGTATTTACCCTAGGGCCAAGGGGGCCATGGCCCGGGGCGGCAGGTTGCGAGGGGCGGCGGAGCCGCCCCGAGCGTCTGTCTCTGGGCGTCTTTTAGAGTCAATATTAAGGCGCCCAGACAAAGACGCTCAGGGCGGCCCCGCCGCCCCTCGCAACCTGCCGCCCCGAGCGTCTACCTCTGGGCACCTTTTAGAGTCAAGATTGAGGCGCCCAAAGATAGACGCTCGGGGCGGCTCCACCGCCCCTTGCAACCTACCGCCCCGAGCATCTATCTCTGGGCACCTTTTGGAGTCAAGATTGAGGCACCCAGAGATAGACGGCAGACCAGTCGACGGCGTATTGTGTCATATTTTGTTTGCCCAGTGTGCAACCACCCTGATGGCGTTCTCAGAGGCACCCATGAGTTCCTGCGTTCCTGAGTTAGCAGTGAGGTAGTTCCGCATTCACACCGTGGGTCCATTTCTTCTAAGAAACTCCATCTAATTCGGTTTTCGTTACTTCGGCTGACCTGCATCCGAAGTCTATTTAAGGGCTGCAAGGTGGTGTATGAGCAGCCTCTGTGCTCCCCACACGTCAACTGGCCAGAAAGGGTTCGTAAGTAAAAGAACCAGGTATGCCCACTTCAGATCCAGTCACAAATACGTCCAAGGACTTGGGTAACTCTGGCTGTGGCTTATTTGGTTGCTTTTGATTTCGGGCCGTCACCATCCAGTCCTAGCCGATGTTCTACAGAAGCGGCCCCAGATCCGCGCCAAACGGAACACCGCGCCACATATCTCACTTATCAAACCATGCCCTACTTGGGTAGATACTGGCTTTCACCGATAAGTAAGCCCCGACAATGACGCGAGGATAGAGAGGCAGCCCGTGCTGAAAGAGTGCAGCTCTGATGCAGCTCCATGACAAGGCGTTAACGACGTAGGCAACAATAGACACTGCCAGCATCAACTCGCCGTGCCACTGCTTCTTTCACCAGGGCCCTCAAGCGCGTGTTGGCATCCACGTTGCTCCCGACTATATCCAAATTGATTGTCTACCAAATTCGGTCTAACTCCTGTAAGGCGCTCGATGTGGCACTTCACGAGGAATAATTCATTTAAAACACCTGCACACTGCACACCTTGTCGATCAATACAATGAGCCGGTAGGCGGATGGTAACTTTGCAGAAGAGGACCAGTTTTCCTGTCTTTCAAATTTTCTGAATCCGTCTCTACTTGAGGCATACGCTAAAGAGCCCTTCAAAACGGGATCTGAGTGCCTTTAGAGCCTAGAGTGCTGCCAGGTCCAAAAGCGGTGTTTTTACTGTTGCCGAAGGCAACATGCATAAAACATCATAAAACATCTCCTTCACAAGCTATTGCTGTACTCAAGTGATTTTTGGTTGCCATAATTATCATCTTCTACGTAGGGCGCTTTAATGGAATGGAATGCAAATATGTCCTCTTGAAGGGATTCTGATTGGGAGCCTGGGTTAGCGGGGAGATCGATGAGAGTCACTTCTCTCGCACCATAAGATAGAGATCTCACGAATCAGGCTTGAAAGTCTCTAGCAACTTCTGACGGGCCCCTATTTTGGGTCCGCCCCTTGGGCGCAGGCTAAGAGCGGAAACACACGATGCGTTGCGGCGGCGGCGCGACGCCGGAGCGGTGTCGCTGCGTCGATTTACATAGAAATATCTGTAGCATGTCACACGATGCGCTGCGTCGCCGCACCGGACTTGGAACCACCGAGACGAGGCGGGGAGGGGTGAATGCGTTGCGACGCCGGAGCGGCGCCGCTCCGGCGCGCGCCGCACCGCCGCCACCGCGTAGTTGTTTAGGGGCTGTCCATTAATCACGTGATGTTATTTAGCAATTTTCTAACCCCCCTCCCCCATGGTGATACGTGGTAAGGTTTTAGACAACCCCCCCCCCTCTAGCCAAAATCACGTGTATTTTTTCATTTATTATTGAATGCTAGAAAACTAAGAATCGTGACAAAAATCACGAGTTATAAAGGTGCGTACAAATGATATAGCATAACATGTTATATAACATTGTTATATAACAATTGTTATGTAACCATTTTATATAACAATATAACAATTGTTACGTAACAATGTTATATAACAATATATAACAATGTTATATAACATTGTCATATAACAATGTTATATAACATTGTCATATAACAATGTTATATAACATTGTCATATAACAATGTTATATAACATTGCATATAACAATGTTATATAACAATGTTATATAACAACGTTATATAACAATGTTATATAACAATGTTATATAACAATGTTATATGACATGTTTAGGTAATGTAGACACTGAAGTTAGTACAGTGTTGCAAAGTTATAAAACAATGTTAAATAATGTGAACGTGTTATATAACACAAGTTATACAACATGTTACATGATCAAAAATAAATACACGTGATATCTCAATATACCCCTACCTCCCCCCTGGTGATATTTTGTGATTTTTCCGATTTGTTGAGCCTCACGTGATTAATGGACAGCCCCTTATGATTTATTAACAGACTGTACAACGCAGCTGGGGCGCACGCGGCGCCGCTGCGTCATAACAACGCAGCGGCGTCGCACCGCTCGTGTGCCCGCTACTGCGGCGAAATTTCTGCGGTGCGTCGCCGCAACGCATCGTGTGTTTCCGCTCTTACGGTGAACGCGAACGTCACTTATGGGGAGGCAAACCTATGTGGCCCGGGGCGCCAAATCTTTAAATACGCCCCTGGGATGGATGGATGGATGATGATGATGATGGTGAGTTGATGATGATGACGATGATGATGATGACTGCCTCAGTAAAGTGGTGGAAACTTTACTGAAGGCTTCTACGGAGATTTGAAACCAACACGAGAAGACACAATTCATTGTAATATTTCACTTTCCAACTCTTGTGCGCGTTTTCCAAGACGTTATGTCTAAAAATCCACCATTTTTACACATAAAAACTCGAACTCACACTAATTTTGGAAAATAAAATAACACCGCGACCATTCATTCTCGTTTTGGCGGCAAAACTCAACCGTTTGGTTGTTGATGGAATATTCTGCACCGTATACGAGTGACATTTAAGTCCCAGTTTCTTTTTCAGACTATTTTGGTAGTTTTAGAGTAGAGTTTTTCTAGAGTAGTAGTAGAGTAAAGTAATTTTAAAGTCCGCTTTTCTTTTTTTCAGCTCCACTTTACCTGGTCTTCGACATCGTTGGGAGTGAGACCAATGACGATATCAAGTCAAGAATTTCATGAAAATTTAAAAACAAACAGACGTTATCGGTATTCAAGGCTTGTTCTCTTAGAAAGTAATAGAAATAGGCTCAGGAGACCACGAAAGTGTTCGCTCGGGACATAATATCAATTTGTATTGCTCGAGGCGTCGACGCATTGAACGAGGGGCAACATACGTTACGTTTATTGTGTATACTTGCCGGCATATTATGTTGCCGGTTTATTGTGTATTTTGCCAACTATGATTTTTTCGGTCCCTCGTAATAGGGGGCAAGGCTATTGCTGACAAGCGGGCACTTAGTCATGGGCTGTACCTATGTTTCCTGTCGGATGGAGTACAGACGTATCCCTTAGTCGCCTATCAATATCTATCTACATAATAATATATCTATGATATTACATAGATTATCTATTCTATTCTATTCTATCTATATCTATCTATTCCTGATTTATCTATTCTATATAATATGTATTATCCATATCCATACTAATATTATAAAAGCGAAAGTATTTTCCCTTATGGACCTTCTGATTCGGAGGGACTCTGACTGTCTGTCTGTCTGTCTGCCTGTCTCTCTGTTACGCTTTCACGCCTAAACCACTGAACCGATTTTGATGAAATTTGGTATAGGGGTAGATTAGACCTTGAGAAAGGATATAGGCTATGTTTGGTCGCGATAACCAACATCCGCGCGGGCGGAGCCGCGGGCAAAAGTTAGTTATAAATAAAAATAAATTGCAACTTGTTAGCCTCGCTAAAACTCGAGAACGGCTGAACCGATTTGGCTAATTTTAGTCTTGAAATATTCGTGGATGTTCAGGGAAGCCTTCCCTGAACATCTTCATCAATTGTGAGAAAATATGGAAAAAGGATCTGAATTCCACGCGGGCGGAAAAAAATATGGTGGTACAAAATTCACCGGGTCAGCTAGTAATAAATAAATAAATGTTAAATCCACCAATCATAGATTACAAATATCAAACCAATCCGCGCGCGCCACAGCCTAGTTTTTCCCGCGTCTTGGGTTCAAGATATGTGCCGGAAACTATAATTGTGGTGGCGAGAGGTGAAAAAACGGTTTCTTTTGCCACAGCGGTGTTGTTATATCATACTGTAATGGACTAACTGTCATCATATTGTTCTTAGAGCTGTAAATACATTAGGAAATTCATCTTAGTTGCAACGAATATGTCATTCACTTGCTCGTTTCGTTGCATTTATATTTATTGGTGCTTCACAAGACAAATATTACCTATAATTGTTGATTTGCTGATTGTTCAAATCGATTTACAAAGAGAAAAAAGAATCAACTTCGGGCGGGACTCGAACCCGCGATCTTTCCCTTACAGGGGGAATGCTCTGACCACTAAGCCACCGAAGCCCGCACGAAGCCGATCCAAATTCTTCTATACAACCGTCTTTTGGGGTGACAGTGGAGCCATCTAACGATACTCAGATCGGGTACCTACCTCTGTAGGCAGGCGGTAAATGGTTGCCAGAAAACTGTCGCACTGAATAGGATTCATCCCTTAATTTTTGTGTGGGACATGAATACTTCAACCTCTTCTATATTCATAGAATTTTCTGTGGCATTGTCTGTTGGCATTGGCTAAAACCCATCATAGGTGTACATATATCTATACGTATTATGCTCACACCTGTAAATCCCCGAAGGCAGAGGTGTATTAACATCCAGATTTCGCCAACTATAATTTCGGTGCCACGTAATAGGGGGCGAGCTTATTGCCGTCAAGCGGGCACTTAGTCTTCTTCTTCATCCTAGCGTTAATACCCAGTCGCATCCAAAGCTTTCAGCTCAGAGTCTGAGTCCGCTTTACCAGTCTTAACTACGAATTTGGCTAGACCTCGACATTTAAGCGGGCAGTTAGTTATGGGCTGTATATTTACTGTCGGATGGTGAACAGGTCCTTAATTCTGCTAAAGCACAACCACTGTCACACCACAGAGACTGTGAGAAAATTCCATTTGATTTTAGCCTTTAAAGTAACGTTGTTAAAGTTTAAAATTGAATGGCTTTTTGTGGAGTGAACGAAAGCGTGTAATGAAAATATTGTCATTTAATTTCGGACTTTAATTTATAGCAATAAAGTCTAAAATTTAATGCCAATTTTTGCAGAGACTGGTACGACAGTGATTTTGCTTTAGCAGAATCGAGGGCCAGCCCTATTAGTTAGTCGCCTACGAGACCCAGAGGAAGAGATGGAGTGGCCCTATTTTACTACACCGGGAACCAACACGGGAACATGAATACTTCAACCTCTTTGCTTTCCTGTCTGTGGCATTGTCTGTTACCCAAAAACCAACTTAGATGTATGCTCAGTAATAGGCTTGTACCTTATTACGTCGAAAGAATTGCTAACGAAGACATCCAAAAAACGTCATTAATGCGCACTAAACTTCTTTTAAAAAAAGTAATTAATTAGTTAATTAATTGTGTACATACTAATCACATTTTATTATATAATCAAAAGAGATGTTAATGTCATACATTTTTTTCGTATAAGTGGTTACACTGAATATCATTTTAAATCGACAAAGTCATTCACATTTTTACTATTCTTGTTAAGGCTTACACTTTTTTTATATCAGACGACTCGGACGGCAGACAAGCGCACGTCCCACCTGCTCGTCTAGACAAGTGGCAATTCGTCGGCCGGCGTTCTGTAGAATAGAATGCCAAATGTATGAGATTTGACGTATGTGACAGGCGTCAACGAATGTCAAAAACGTCAAATCCTATACATTCGTCATTCTATTCCATGATACGCCGAGCAACGAATTGCCACTTGCTTAGGGGGCTGATAGGAAGTAGTTACCATTGTTTGGACCAGGGTAACGCCAGGGGTGTCACACTCGTGCTGCCGACCCTATAACCTTCTAATACCCTTCTTAAAAAACCCCATATTGTCAATTCCAAAGCTTTTACTCCTTCTAATGATTCGGCTTTGCTGTTGCGAGTGTTATCCCCATTGGTCTGGTCGTACCTCGTAGAGCACGTTAAGCCGTCGGTCCCTGTTGTTATAAAAACATCTATGCCATCTGTTACGAGTAGTTGGAGCTCTAAAAAGTTCAATAACTGGTCTAACTCCAATACTTCGACATTACCAATTAGTTGTGGAGGTCAGATGACAGTCGTTTCACGGAAAATATTGTAGATCTACCAAACCTGCTACGTTACCCGTAACGACTGCCATAAATGTTTATTTTTTATACTACTTAGGTCGCAGACAAGCACGCAGCCCTCCTGATGGTAAGAGGCTACCGTGACCTATAGGCGAGTGCAACAACAGGGGAGTCACACTCGTGCTGTCAACCCTGTAAGAACAGAGTGATTCTTATTGTTTGTATGGCAACCGGGACCGACGGCTTAACGTTACTATACACAATCAGTTAGTTTACACGAATGCTACTAACATTGTATTCTTATGACATTGATGGAGGAGACAGGTCTCAGTCTCCGTGACGTAAGCAGACGACTGACGATGTCTGCAGGCAGAAAGCGCGAGCCGCTATCACCGCAAATATCCGCTGCGAGTAGCCGCACACCGTGTCAAGAACAAGCGTCACAGATTAGGCGAAGATAGAATGCAGACTCGACTATCGTTATACACACTTTCATACATACATAGACAGGTACATATATCTCTATATTCATCTCTCACGAGTTTTTTTCACAGCAGTAGGCAAGTTCTAGGCCGCCAAAATCTCACGTATTCGCATCATTTCTACTAGTCTTGATACTTTTCACTTGCCCATTATCCATACGCACTTCGGGTCCAATCTTCTTGGCACACTCTACAACCTTTTGTCTCATTTGTAAAATTGTATCTCCACTCTAATCCTAAATGATTTCAGCCTGTCGTTTGCTACAACATTAAAAAACTGGATGGCTAATGTTTAGGCCATTCGTATGATGAAAGAAGGCAAGAACCCAGAAATAAGGCAGAAAGTTAGTGATAGGTTTGTTGAGAAAAGCAGAGCAATCCGACTTGGATAGGTTAGGTTAGGAAGCTTTTTTATATCCATGCAGAAACAAGAGATTTCCCTGTTGTTTGATTAAATGGCTAGGCAAGTAATTAATTAAACGGTTCAAGTCACTTGTCTAGCTGTTTAATCAAATGGCTGAATAATCATTCAGGCCGTTAACGGCAACGTTTAGTTAACAGCCTAGGTAGTTAATTGAACGGCTGATTAAGTGAGTTAGCTGCGACTGCGACATCTACGTTATTTATATTTTTTTAAATCAATTATCGTATCGTCTCTTTACTTATAGGTACCTACTCTTTGGCCGCTCCACCGCTCACGTTGCGGACAATCCAGTTATAAATTACATATACCACGTATTTACTCAACGCTCGGTTTAACACGTACTATTAACAATTATGACATGTAAGTGTTGAGTTTGTAACAATATACCTACCAATGTTACTGCATGCAATGGGGCGTATGGGGCCCCATCAAGACCTTCAGGACCAAGCCAAGTCTCCTGCAAACCCGTTATACTTACCTGTTGAATGATGGACGAGGCTCTGGCACAGATTTTCTTCTAGGGATTGGGAGGTCAGATGGCTCTCTCCCATGAAAGCCGTGCTATGAGCCAAAAGGAGAAAGAGGAGTAAGCGGACCCCAAGGTGATAGGCTCGGATGTAACGTGCAACAGCGCTAAGATGATGATGATGATGAACCCCTATGGAGATGATACACAGAGTCGACTTTATGGTGTCAAGCCACTCTAATAGTGGCATATTGGACTATAAAGTGTAGTAATTTATTTTACGATATCTCCAACGTTTGTCCGGTTACATATATGGAGCCACTCTAATAGCGGCATAATTGACTATGAATTGCCACCTAGGGGTAGTAATTTTTTTACTACGAGTATAACTCCAACCATGTACATAATATGCATGTTACGTAGTAACTATTTATTAATCTGTGCTCCAACGTTAATTCGGTTAGGTACATTCAATATTTTTCTTTAGAGCCACTCTTATAGTGGCATAGTCAATTGACTATGAATTGCCACCTAGGTGTAGTAATTTGTTTTACGTTAACTCCGACGTTAGTCCGCTAGCATTCAACCTATTTCTTTAGAGCCACTCTAATAGTGGCATATTTGACTATGAATTGCCTTGAGTTATCGCAAAACAATACAGACATAACTCCAACGTCAGTCCTGTAACATTTAACCTTTCAAATAAGCCCGCCGCCGGTTTCGAGTGCTCGATGCATGAGACATTCAGCGCTATCTGTCCAATAAAGATTGAACTTTCGTTTACTGTCACTATCGCTAGATGTCGCTACTCGATTTTTATTCTAGATAGCGTTATAGAAGATTTTAAAAGACGACTAAGGAATAAAGCCTCGTCCAGTTTTCTCTAAGGTGCCAAACATCATACAAAATGTGAAAAACCATATAGAGGTAGAGATGTCTAATAATTCCATGTTTTGTTGTGTTGTGCAAGTGAAAATATAGCTAAAAACATGAGCTGTACAAGTACCTTAAGGCGGTTCCCTCTCCGATAGCGAACGGCTACCTATATTACCTATATGGGGTTCTTTAAAAAGGGCATAAGAAGATTTCTTCAGGGTCGGCAGCGCGAGTGTGACGCCCCTGGTGTTGCATACGTCCATAGGCCACGGTGACCACTTCCCATCAGGTGGGCCGTGTGCTTGTCTGCCACCTAAGTGGTATAAAAAAAAAATATAGGCCATAGGCTCGCCCAGGCGCAGCCGCAGCCTGAAGTTTTGAGGGGTCAAGTCTTTTAGAAAATGCGTCTTCAAAAGATTTTTCAATTTGACGTGCACGATTTTGGTGCCCTAAAACGTCCCCCCTCGGACCGTGCATGGGCTCGCCCCCAATTACGTAGAGTCGAAAATTATAGTTGGCGAAATGTTGATATTTAAGTTTATGGTATTAATACACCTCCGCCTTCCGCCTTCCTCCTTTAGGGATTTACAGGCGATAATATTTTCTTGTATAGCCCCTTGCCCCCCCCCCCCCCAGCCAAAATTACCCCTCCCTTCCCCCCGGTGATGTTTCGTGATTTTTTCCGGGACATAACACCCCCCCCCCCCCCCTCCCCTGTTGAGCCTCACGTGATTAATGGACAGCCCCCTATGAGATTGACTGATAGAGATAGAGAATGCGGATAGATCGGAACCAATGAATTCAATTGTTTGGGCGGCGTCATCAAAAATCAATGTTTAAAAATGATTGTAACATCATTCATTGGTTCCGATAGTACGTACGAGTATCGATAGATGGCTCCACCGTCGCCCCAAAGAAGACGGATGCATAGAGGAATTTGAAATATTTGAATTGGCTTCGTTCGGGTCTTGGTGGCAATCCCCTTGTTAGGTTAGGGAAAGATCGCGGGTTCGAGTCCCGCCCGAGGACGATTCTCTCTTCTCTTTCTTAATCGATATGATATTATACTTTACTTAACTTACATGAATTCACAATATCTGAATTTCTTTCATTTGCTTCTATGTATTGGCACAAGTATTGGTTTTATTATAAAACAATAAAACAACTTCATTTAATACAAACTACCTTTAATAGAATAACACTATAATAAAATTGAATACTTACATCGTTGTCTATTCGTTGAAAAAATCACTACAATTTTTAAAAACATTATTAATTGTGTATCTACATGAATATTGTACAATTTTTAAGCATGCATTTTGTTTTTGCAATGTATATAGAATTATTAAATAATAAACTAGAAATGATATTTTAATGGCACTCATAGCCTACAATATTTCGATGATATTATTTTCGCGCGAAAAATTTAAAACTATTTACATTCTTTTTTTTGTTTGTGACGCTTACGACATAGGTAATAAGCAAAAAAAATCTTTGAAGCATTGTTGACAGTTCGCCAATTCACATTTATTGAAAAGAGATGGCGCCACCGTCATTAGCATTGCTTCTTTCATGTTAAACTACATCATATTATTATATTCTTTTATTTGAATGTATTAAAATGTAAGTACATATATTTCTATCGTTGTTTGAAAATATAACAAATGCTTGCAACAACGAAAATTTATGAAAAAATAACAATTATTGTCTTTAATATCAGCTTAAAATGTTCCATTTTCAAATTGATTTTAAAAATTCATTTTCGAATGACTGTTGATTTAAATATGTGGTTTTGGAAGCTTTAAAATTAAAAAACAAATCAACAACCATTCTAAAATGCGTATTGTCAAAAACTGTTTCTTTCTCTACTTACACTACATAATATTTACCAACTTACAATATCCCATTCTACTTGACTAAAATGTTTCTTTTGTACACATGTTGTATCAACCTTTAGTTAATTTCTAGGTACATATTTTCATAAAATTATTTAAAATGTGTGAAGAAAAAAAGAACACAATGAAACGAATTTTATAGATTATTCTGTAGCATTTTTTCTCCTTGCACAAATATTGTTTTCAGTGAGGGGTTTAAAAATTATAAAATACATATGAATGAAATAAACTATAAAATTGGTTTGTTTTGTGTACAAATAATAATAATATCAAATATCAATAATGGAAGACAATTTAGAGATTCTTAAATTTCAATTGAACATAACAAATGCCCTGCCTAGTCCCACACAATTTTGAATTTCGAGTATCAAAAGTCTGAGAGAATGATGTTTCTTGCTCTTGGTCTACTGTTGAACGAAACTCTGGTCTAAACTAAAGACTCTCGAGTTGTCTCTCGAGTCTATAGTCTAGACTTTAGACTCGTATCTCTCGAGTCTTTTTGACCAATGAGTTGTTTGTGGTCATGCAATCCATTTCCTGTCATTTCATTATTCAAAATCAGAAAATTTTGAATCAACAATTTTTTATGTGTCTAAATGGCTAAACAACTGTCTATCTCTGTCTAAACGTTGTCTATTTATAGATTTTTATATCACCACAAATGATACAGACAATATTAACTATACTCTTCTTTTTTTTCTTATAAGGCAATTAGGAAATCGTTTGTCCAATTATTTATATTGACAACATTATAATTTACTATTACCAATTAAAATATAATTCCAGAAAAAAATTCTAATTAACAATAGATTGTTTTCGATGACAAAAACCAATAAAACATTTAAATTGATTAGCTAAATAATAATGAAATACATACAGACATAAACACACTTTATATGACTTATAATTCTTTAGATTGGAATACATTCTAACTTATCCGTTTCTCTTTATTAAGGCACAATTAAATAGGTATATATATGACTATATAGTGCTTAAATACTAGCCACGTACAATAATGTTCGAAAACATATTTCATAATAATTAAAATTTAAAAAATTAAATCTGCAAAATATAATTTAAAAAATTGCCCACCATTTGACAAAGGTGAGTCGAATTATTCAGCCTATTATTTTAATAATCTTGTCTAGTTTATAAATAAATAACGAAGTTTAATATAATATATTTCGTTATTTAGACTATCGGCTTTACCTATTATATTGGTGGTGAGTTGCCATAAATACACATTAGCGGTGAGTCACTATGCTCTAGCGGTGAGTCGGTTTATGTCATTCCTTAATAGGTTTACCGAATAGATTAGGTATGTCAAGATTCAAAGGTTACATAGTGAAAAAGTTGTGCAAGTTTCGTATTAGCATTTTTAAATTTATCGTAGTAGAGCGGACATCAGGCTTGAAGAAGAAAGCCGCGGATGCAACCAGGACTGTGGCTAAAATGATTATGATGATTATAAAAGTAAGCAATATAAGCATGGAGACTTAACAACCAAAACAATGGCATAAAATCCGTACCTACTAATATTATAAACGCGAAAGTAACTCGTGTCTGTGTGTCTGTTACACTTTCACGCCTAAACCACTCAACCGATTTTGATTAAAGTTGGTACTGAGGTTGATTAGAACTTCGGAAAGGACATAGGCTATGTTTAATCGCGATAACCGACATCCACGCGGGCAGAGCCGCGGGCACCCGTTAGTTACTTATATATCAAAACACAACTCGAGAATAACTAAAATTTTTACTTACTTCAGCTATTATGAAATATGTATCCGTTTGAAATATGAGAATGAAATATACAAATGATATTAATAACATAACCTAAAATAAAATCGGGCCAATTGCGCGCACGCAGACAGCATTTCAAAGTCACGCAACAACTGAGGGTATTATAATCGTTCAACTTCACGAAATCACTGCGTTGAAAATCAATATGTTAATGATACCTATTTTCTGAAGTCGATAATATCACTCATTGAAATAAAACCAGTTTTTTACGGATTTTATTGCCATTTATTTGTTCTCAGCTGAATCTCGATTAACCTGAGGACAGATTGTATAGAACTATAGTCAATCTGCCTGACAGCCTGTCAAATCTGAGGAATCTGTGCGTACAATCTTACCTCAGGTAAATCGAGATTCAGCTGAGTGGCATGCTAGAATAAGGGCCTAAGTCTTGCTGTATTTCGCAATACCTACCACAACACATCTATATATAGCAAATAAATTGCGATAGAATCCTTTAAAAAATGGTTTTATTTCAATATGTAATAAGTAACTTAATAGCTATTAATCTACAATTCCTTAGGTACCCTGTTTATCGTAGGTACGATAATCAACTATATATAATCGAATTAAGCATCGATTTATCACAAATCGATTCGTAATGAATCGATGCTTCTACTCGATTTCACGACACAGATATCGGCATATGTCTTGACCCC
Source organism: Eilema depressum (assembly GCA_914767945.1). Classification (NCBI taxonomy): domain Eukaryota; kingdom Metazoa; phylum Arthropoda; class Insecta; order Lepidoptera; family Erebidae; genus Eilema; species Eilema depressum. The sequence goes on from OU612032.1 coordinate 17,054,658, forward strand.
CGAGAGAAAAGATGTCCCCATTTAGATTCCCTTGCGGTGCGGTACAAGGCGACTAAGGGATAGGGCTGTTTATCATCAGACAACCCAGACTCAGCCTCAGATGCATGGCTCGTGTCAACAATAGTGCCCAGAACACGGTAATACGCTCAACCCCTATTACGTGGGACCTAAAAGTATGATTCTGAGGCCGACCGCATACGACAACGACGGACGCATGCAGCACATACAGCGTACCCATTACTTGTTAAACTCCTATACGGATAAACGGGACCATTGAGAAGCGGCAATGAACTACACGCATGTGCTGCGTGCGTCGGCAGTTGTCGTATGCTTTCGGCTACGGAATCACACCTATACAATGATTGGTGAAATGTGGGTATTAATTTATCTCTGCTTCTCTATGTAGAATAAGTCAAGTTATATGCCGTTAACTGTACAAAGTTTTGTTTGCAGTTGAAGTTATATTAGATTACTGTATGTTTGTAACTTTAGCGACTGCATAAGATATTTGGTTGCGTTCGTCCATTTTTAAAATCGAGGTATATTGCTTCCGGATGGCTGATCGCTTTCGTTTTCAGCCGGCAGATGGCGCCCTCGAAACTGTGGCGTGGTGTTATCTGAAAAGAGTAATGGATAATGTTATAAAAAAGCAATAAATAGTTATGGTCGCAATGTCGCATACTCAAGCTATGGAATGAACTCTCCCTGCTGTGGTTTTCGCTTTGGAAAACCACAGCCGGGAGTTCATTTCACAGCTTGAGTGTATATATGGGGTTCTTCAAGAAGGGCATTAAGTTTCTTCAGGGCTGGTAGCACGAGTGTATGTCGCCTATGGACGTATACACCCATGGTGTTGCATACGTGCATAGGCGACGGTAATCACTTTTCATCAGGTGGGTTGTGTGCTTGTATGCCACCTAAGTGGTATAAAAAGGTAGGTCGCTCACCAAAGCAGTCAGTCAGTGAGGCTTCCGGCGACTGGGACCACAATTAACTCGGACCGCGGTCCCAGTTGCCGGATTCATTTAAATTTAATATTTTTCTTCCATCGACTGGGACCACCTATAAATGTATTAAAAATTCTATTGTTTTAGCCAAAACAGTACAGTCAAACAAAAAAAGGTTAGTTTTAATTTAAAGAAAAAACTCTTTGATTGAAAAATGTCATCTATCGTATATGTCACTCATCAACTCCTCCTAAACGGCTGAATCGATTTGAATGAATTTTTGTGTATGCAATTTGGTGGCACCCTGGATGGTATTCTAAGTTATCACCTCTGTTACTTAAAATATCATAGTGATAGTCAACATTCCCTATTAGTTTAAAATTAGCGCCGTAGCTTCAAATAGAAGGTCAGGTAGCAGTCGCTTCACGGTAAGTATTAAAGTTCGATCCTAACTGAGTTGGATAAAGGCTCATGGAATGGATCAATGGTAGGTATTAGAAACATATTCGGGCTTCCCTTAAAATAACTTAAAAGTTATGCGAAAAAACGCGGACCCTACATTGACACTAGAGTATCAATTTGTTCCTAGACAGTGTTGGTTTGTGGTGGATAGGGCGAACGGATGGAGAACAGCCTTATTCCGTAGTCGCCTTCGACTACGGGAACTCCATCTGTCATGTCTGGGCTGTTCTTCATCCGTCAGTAAATATACCTACCTACAGCCTAAGACACAGTGCCCACTTGTCGGCAATAGGCTCGCCCCCTGAGACTGGCTACACGGGACCGAAAACATATTGAAATATGGGCTTTCAGGAGTGAATATGTGTATGTAATAGTCATGAAGGTACGTGTAGGTGTGACCAACCCCCCCCCCCCCCTCCCCCCATATAAGGATAGCCGCAGCTCAGACCGATTTCAACACAATTTTTTTGCTAAAATCGAGGTTTCGTAAAACTGAGCTGATTGAAATATTTTTGACACCGTTTTATTAAGAAATAGCGTATCCCGGTACCTATCTGTAATTTTTTTGTGAAAAACTTTTTCAAATTTTTTCACAAAAAATCAGGAGGATCACAACATTATATTACATAAATGATTTTTTCCCTGAAGGGGTGCACGAGGCAATCTTTTCCCGTAATAAGCTTCTCCTGACCGCTCGAGAACGTCTCAAAAATCTTTCAGCGCATGTGGCATTGGTGCTTTTGCGCATGTGCTTTGCCCTCCCTAAGCTGACGTACCTGCTGCGGACCGCGCTAACCTGGGTTTGTCCGGCAGACGTCGCGGCTTTCGATGACATCCTCAAGTCCACAGTTGAGTCGATCCTCAATGTCAATATATGCTCAACGAAAACCAATGGGTACAGGCGACTCTCCCCAACCGTCACGGGGGTATTGGGTGAAACGCGCGCGGGATGTGGGTTTGCCGGCTATGCTGGCATCGGCACATGGGGCTGCGGACCTTGTTACTGCCATCCTCCATAATAATGGTGGCAGAGTAACCGTGCCCTTTGCAGCGGACGCCGAGACAGTGCAGCTTGCCCACAGTTCGGCGGCGTCAGGCCCTGTCACGCCTCATGTCCAGCGCGCTCGGGACGATGGCACAGCTGGAAGACTTAGGAGGGGCTGGTGGAGATGCCACGGGGGCTGAATCCGACCTGGCGAGGCTTCGGGCGGTGTCGCAGCCGGAATCAGGAGCATGGCTGCACGCGCTGCCTTCACCTCACCTGGGCACTTTATTGGACGACAATTCTTTGCGGGTGGCAGTGGCCCTCCACCTGGGCTGCAAGGTGTGTGAACCCCATAAATGCACCTGCGGCTCCATGGTGGGCGGCGATGGTCAGCACGCACTGAGTTGTCGAAGAAGCGCGGGTAGGTTTCCGCGTCACCATGCTCTCAACGACTTACTCCGGAGAGCCTTTGTATCGACTGATACCCCAACCACGTTTGCCGTACCGTCCTGTCTCCAGTAACCGCTACAAGAAAACCGGTGACATTCGCTTCGCCTCGTAGCGGGGGCAGAGGTTGGCCGTTGCTATACAGCGGGGCAATGCCGCTAGCGTCATGCTTTGCCTCTGTTACGGTGACGGGCGGCGGGGCGGGTTAGTTGATTAATTTTGACATGATGTTCGAATTTAGTATTTAAGGTGACATATTACTGTAGTTTTAATTTGTTTTATTGGTGTACATTCAAGAAATTACTAAAGCCAATGATATTTTTGAATTGATCAGATTTTGCTTTAATTATTACGACTCTTCGTCTTTTTGTTTGACTGTACTGTTTTTGGTTTTAACTATAATTTTTTTGTTCTTTTTTATGGGTGGTCCCAGTCACCGGAAGAAAAATATTAAATTTAAAATAAATTTAATTGCGGTCCCAGTCGCTGGAAGCGTCATCCTTTAAGCTTGTAATAAACTCTGTTTACTTTTTTTTACTTTTCATGTGTGCATTTTTTTTTTTTTATATAGGACACGTCAATTTAACTTCGCCTCGCCTGATGGTAAGCTGAAGGCAAAGTCCCTGAAAAGAGCGTCACCATTACAGACACGTATCATGTTACAATGGTGGCACTCAGCTTGACGGCCTCATCAGATGCTTTTTCACGCCACGCTTAAAGGACCCGGGACTGTAGGAGGAGGGAAACACGTGAACTGGTATAAATAGCGGGTAGGTGAATGGCCTCAAGGGGTGACACGAGGTTGTTATAAATCTAAGAAAGTTATTTCAGTGTTTATTTTTAAATGTACAATGGTTTGCCTATGTCGTAGACGGCAACTAGGGATAGGGCTATTCCCCATCCGACAGTACCTAAATATACAGCCCATGACTAAGTGCCCGCGAGACGGCAATAGGCTCGCCCCCTATTACGTGGGGCCGAAAATCATAGTTGGCGAAATGTGGGTGGTGCTACGCCTCTGCCTACCCCTTTGGGGATTTGCAGGCGTAAGTATATGTAGGTATGTATGTAATTGTTTATTTCAAGATCTTAGAGAGTAACTGTACATTTAGTTTAGGTAGTGTTTACACTAGTAAAATAAATTTGGGGTAAAAAGTGGGGAGTGTGGTGTATGCATTATCTGCACACAACACACTCCCCCGCCGAACAGTCTGAACCACTCTCTGTTCTGTGGTCTGAATAAACTGTAGGTTTTTGTTTTAATCAGCGTGAAATCTTCTATATCGCGATGCAGGATTCATTGTTGCAAGTAGTTCGATTTGTTTGCACTAGATGGCGGTGGATATACCGTTTTGAGGAGGCACTAAAAATATTTATGTACTTTTTAAATTTTTTTTTTAGGCAGCAAACGAGTCCTAGAGTGGAGACCACGAGAAGGCAAACAAAAGGGGACGTCCCCTATCCTTCTTTTTTATCATGCTAATAATCCCCACGGATACCTCCCCCGCCGGAGCCGGTGAAGGAGGTTATGTTGGACTTGAACCAACTGTGGGCCGTCGGTCGTCGGAGGTGAGATTATCGTAGTTATATCCCTCTCACACCGGACAAATCTCGGACACCGGCCGCAAGCCAGGTGGACTGATGAAAAGGTGGCTGGGACAGACTAGATGCTGTAGGCGGAGGATCGGGAGAAATGACGAACATTTGGTGAGGTTTATGTCTAGGAATAGACTGAAATTGGCTAATCATTTTTTTATACTACTAAGGTCACAGACAAGCAGACGGCCCATCTAATGGAAAATGGTTACCGTGATAGACGAGTGCAACACCAGGGGAGTCACACTCGTGCTGCCGATCCTACAAGAACAGAGAGATTCTGCGCCGTCAGGGCAGAAGATAAGTAGGACAAGCCTTTGGTCTTCGCACTGACAGCACAAAACGTAACTAATGAGCTCTGGCTACCCTTCTCACAGCCGGGAACACAACACGAGGTTATTTAGCTGCGGCATTCTGTAGGACCAGTGGGACGGCTCGATTGGGACGGATATACCGTCGTGTCCTACCTCCTACATTAGTCATCTGTGTAGTCAATAGGGTGTTTACCTAGGCGCGTGCCTCTGACGCATGGCATGCGGCTCCCGCCGGTCAGGTTCGTCGCTGAGTTGAAGGCCTGCCACCAGCTGCATGATCTCGCGCTCCTTCTTCAGCTCCTCGCGTCCTGACTCCACCTGGAATGCCAACAATGGGAGGTTGAGTAACAGGATTTAAGATTTTTTCGTTGTTGTACACTCGAAATAAAATTAAAATAAATCGTGACCCGGGACTGTAGGAAGAGGGAAACACGTGTGCTGGTAGGAATTCCAGGTCTTCTAAAGGAAAGAATCACCGAACCGCTTGGTTCTTGATGGAACATTATGCACCGTATGCGGGTGACATCTAAGCCATAACCTTAAAAGAACACCTGAGCTTTTTTATACCACTTAGGTCTGTAGCCCACCTGAAGGCGGTTACCGTGGCCTATGGACGTATGCAACACCAGGGGTGTCACACTCGTGCTGCCGACCCTGAAAAAACCTTCTAATGCCCTTCTTGAAGAACCCCATATTGTAGTCGCTTGGGAAACCCACTGCGGGGAGTTCAACCCCTGAACAAACTTTATAAAGCAATAGATAGTAGGCGTACAAATAGATGAATATAAATGCTTAAATCGAGAAGCATCTTTCCCTTTTATTAATACCAGTACAAAGGTGATATCTTAGAAAGCGAATACAAGTGAAATAACTAATAAATTACCTGGTGCACCGCGGTATGCGCGCACGCATAAAAGTTCATGACCCTTTGCTAATCTTTAAAGCGGTAACAGTGGAGAAAATTGCCATAATAATACTATTACCTAACTGTAAAGATGGCGGCTAAAACCAGATTGGTAAACTGCTAATAAAATATACGATTAATGGTTTAATACTACAGCGAGATAAGAATTACTGTTTTAGTCTTACAGGCGGTTTCTGAAAGGCCTGTCAAATCATTGATCACCTTACACTGCTGTTAACTTAACATGGATGTCATAGTTATTTGTTATACAAGAGTGCAAAGTTGCTTTTTAACCGCGTGCTCATTTTTGATGACCGAGCAAGCGAAAGATTCTAAATTTGAATCACGAGCGTAGCGAGTGATTCACAAATTAGAATCTTGAGCGTTAGCGAGGGAATCAAAAGAGCACAAGGTGAAAAATCTTTGCACTCGAGTGCAACACGTAACTTTTCATCCCACCTCAGCGAGGAAATAATGAAATGCTTCTCCTTCCTAGCGTTAATTCCCAGTCAGCATCCGAAGCTTTCACCTCGGAGTCCGGGGTCCGTTTTACCAGTCTTAACTGCGGATTTGGCTGGACCTCGATATTTGCCGTGAAGCGACTGCCATCTGACCTCCACAACCCAATGATGACATTAGGCGATATCGAAGCATTGCAGCCAGACCGTTGTTGTTGAACTTTTAGGGCTCCAACTACCCGTAACGACTGCCATAGATGTTCGTATGGCATCCGTGACCGACGGCTTAACGTGCTCTCCAAGGCACGACCAGACCAATGCAAATACCCATTTTCATGCATAAAAAATATTTGCACTGAGCGGGGATCGAACCCGTGCCTCCTGCGTAGCGGCCGCGTTCAATACCACTACGCCATGGAGGCTGTATAATATGTGTATTAATACTAGTAATAAAATACAACAAAATAAAAATTCCACAACAATGTCAACAATATGACGTGAAAAAAATTGATGCGCGCAAAGCAAATTAAAAAAAAAGTACACCAAGGAGGTTACGAGTCTGAGTTTTTCATGAATTAAAAAAAAGTTGTATGATAAATTCGGCACCATAGAGGTAGAAGTAAATAGGTTTAATGATGTTTTGAGTCCACAAACCGATGCATTCCTCGAAGAGCAATGATTCGAATAGCAATGATTCGAAGAGCAACGATACTATTCCTCGAAGAGCAATGATTCGTATTTTAGATCATTGCTCTTCGCGGAATAAAAAACAAAATCAATTTTGTTCCTCGAAGAGCAGGTTTTTCTAAGTAGCTTGACTATTTATCTTATCTAATATCTTGTACACATTTTGCTAAGGCGGCTGGGACATACAGGATTGCGGAAGGCGGAGGATCGGCAGACGTGGCATACATTGGGAGAGGCCTATGTCCAGCAGTGAACTGCAATAGTTAGTTGAAGTCCAGATGGTACACATCATCAATTTAGATGCTGGATGGTACACGCCATCAATTTAGATGGACTATGACAACAGATAAAAAATCTAGCAACTTTTTTTACAATATGTCCCAATGTACTGGACATGGTCATACGGCCTTTGAGACAGTCGAGTCTCCCGTATGCAATTTAAATAGTAAAAATAAGATATTAAACCTGGTGCACCAGAATGTTGAGGGCTTGATAAAGGGCAAAGAATTGGAATTGGAGTTGCACATGACCCTTAAAAATATCGATATTTTTTGTGTAACTGAGCATTGGTTGAAAGACCATGAGATCATGTTCAACTTCAAAAAGCACCAGGTCGCAAGCTCGTTCAGTAGAAGAAATTTCAAACGTGGAGGCAGCCTAATAATTATTAATAAGAATATAAAATTTAAAGAACGTAAAGACTTAGTAAGCCTCTCTATTGAGCGAGTTATTGAGATAGCGAGTATTGAGTTTGAGCAGTTCATTGTATTAAGCGTATACAGCCCCCCGGACGCGCCCTATGCAAGATTTGAAGAAAGGATGGAAGAAGCGCTTTTTAAATGCCGTTACTCCAAAAAGGCAATAATAGTTTGTGGAGACTTCAATGTAAATATTTTAGAAAACACCCTAGTGCCAGTAGAGAGAAACAAAATGTTAAATCTGTTCAAGTCCTTTAATCTTATTAATATGTTCTTGGAACCTACCAGAATAACTGCAACTAGTGCCACATGTATTGATAATATTTTCACAGATATTAAACCAATTAATAAATGTATTGTGGATGCGGTAGGCTCGGACCACCGTGGTCAATTAATATCCTGTGAGAGAAATAATTGTAAAGTTAGTAAAAAGGAAATTAAATTTGTGCCGATTAACCAGCATCGTTTAGACTCTTTTAAAGAAAGTATAGTGAATAAACTACCCGACTTGCCCTCGTATACTAGTGTAGAAGAGTCTTATGTGGATCTAATTAACCTAATCAATACTGAGTTTGGGAGAATTTTTACCTCAAAAACAATATCGATTGGCGAGCGTCCTATTTTCAGTGACTGGGCAACGACGGGAATCTATAGAAGTAGGAGGAGATTGTTTGATCTGTATTCTGAAAAATCATACAATTTCAACCCTGCTTTTCAGAATTATGTTAAAAATTACTCCAAAATATTCAAGCGAGCCTGTTCCTTTGCGAAGTCAAACTTCATTAAAAAGAAAATAGCGAATTCTGTTAATAAAATTAAGACTACTTGGAACATAATAAATTCTGAATGTGGGAAATCTTCATCAGTTGCAAGAGATTTCCATTTAAAAATAGAAGATCGCCATGTCACGGAGGACATGGAAGTTGCGACAGAGTTTGAAAATTTTTTTACAAACATTCCCTTATTGACAACCAAAACTCTCCAGTCGTCTTCCACCTCCGCCGAGTCATTGCTTATGGAATCAGTAAAAAAATGTGAGGACACTTTCGTATTCTCAGTTGTTAATAGCAAGGATATCACCAAAGCGTTTAAATCTATTGATATTAAAAAGACCGCGGATCTATGGGGATTATCAGTCAAAACTGTATCAAGTATTATTGATGTCATTGCTCCCCACCTAGCAACTGTGTTTAATGACTGTGTCAGCAACGGTATATTTCCTGATTTAATGAAACATAGCAAAGTCATACCTTTGTTCAAGGCTGGCAGCACCACAGATCCTTCTAATTTCCGACCCGTTTCTGTGTTGCCGACCTTGAGTAAGGTATTTGAGAAACTAATTCTAGGACAGATGCTAACCCATTTTGGTGAAAACAAACTGTTTCATGATAAACAGTTTGGGTTTACTAAAGGACGTTCGACCACCGATGCTGGTGTAGAATTATTAAATTGTATTCACAAAGCCTGGGAAGAGTCACAGAAGACACCCAATGCATCATGCGATGCATTGGGTGTCTTCTGTGATCTATCCAAGGCTTTCGATTGCGTCCACCATGACACATTAATCAGGAAATTAGAACATTACGGAATAAGGAACAAGGCTCTCGATCTTCTGACTTCATATTTGAACAATAGAATTCAGAGGGTCGATGTTAACGGTACACGCTCAGTAGGATCTGTGGTTTCGATGGGCGTTCCACAGGGTTCGATACTAGGACCATTTTTATTCTTAATTTATATAAACGACCTCCCTTACTACGTAAGAGACAAAAATAGTATTATTTTATTTGCTGACGATACTTCGTTAATATTTAAAATTAGGAGGCAACTAAACAATTATGACGAAGTGAATAGTGCACTAACAAGAGTGGTCCATTGGTTTAGTACAAATAATCTTTGCCTTAATGGGAATAAAACTAAATGTATTAAATTTACCCTACCTAATGTTGAACAGGTGGAAACCAATGTACAACTCAATGGTCAGGTGTTGAACCTTGTGGAATCAACAGTGTTCTTAGGTTTAAGTATTGATGCCAAACTGCAGTGGGGATCACATATTGATAAAATAGCCAGTAGATTAAGTTCAACTTCCTACGCTGTAAAAAAGATTGGACTCTGACAGATGTGGATACGGCTAGAATAGTTTATTTCAGTTATTTTCATAGTATTTTGAGCTACGGAATTCTCCTTTGGGGTAATTCCGCGGATTTGAATACAATATTAATATTACAAAAGCGGGCTGTGCGAGCTATTTATAATTTGGGCCCAAGAGTCTCCCTCAGAGAAAAGTTTAAAGAAATAGACATTCTGACCGTAGTGTCACAATACATTTTCGAGAACCTAATGTATGTAAGGAAAAATATTTCCAAATTTCCAAAAATTTGTGACAGGCATAACGTAAATACGAGACATAAAAACAATCTTGTAGTCTGTGATAGCAGACTCCAAAAAATTAGTAATTCTTTCCAGGGTAACTGTATACGCTTTTTTAACAAGCTCCCTAATGAAATTAGGGATTTACCTATAAATAAATTTAAAAATGAAGTTAAGAGGAAATTGTGCCAAAAAGGCTATTATAAAATACAAGAATATTTAGATGATAAACTTGCTTGGAATTGAGCTGTTCACTCATGCATGCTTCTCAAACAAATGATTGTATTTAGACTAAGTAGACTAAGCATTTTTTGTAAATAGACCAAAAAAAAAAAAAAGCCCGCTGAGTTTCTTGCCGGAGTCTTCTCAGGCCGGGGCCGCGTTTCGAACCGGTGGTCCATTTGCTAAGCTAGTCTTTAGTACATATATGTATATTATTGACGTTTTGTAAGTGCCGTTTTGATGGTCTATACAGAATAATTAATGATTTTTGACTTTTGACTTTTGACTTATGAAACTTCCTACAAATATTCAAAATTTAAATCTATTCTCCATCCACAGCTCACATCCATAGCATGCATCATTCTATATAAAAAAAAACCTTTTGGCCAGTGCTATGCTATATGGACCAATGAATATGATTGGTGGATATTAAACGCTTCCATAGCAACGTAACATAGCACATCTCCGCTGGAAAGGCAGTCAAGACCCGGTACTTCAGCAAGAAGGAAACATGTGTGCTGGTAAAGAGCTCCGGGACTTTACAGGGTGGCAAAGAAATTTTTGGAGGTCAGATGACAATCCCTTCACGGAAAATATCGAGGTCTAGCCAAATCCGTGGTTAAGACTGTATGCACACATACTTGCATAACGTAATTAGGTATATATTTTAACTAGCGGTCCCGCTCCGGTTTCGCCCGAGTCATACTTCATCGTATCACTCCTTTTAATTTGTTTACATTTATGGTAACCGCTCTGCTCCTTTGAGTAGTAGCGTGTTGATATTTAGGCATAACCTTCCTCGATAAACGGGCTAATTAATACAGGAAGAAAATGCTCTTGACAGGTTGCAGCGACGTGCGATACGCATTATTGGGAATCCTGAAGTCACCAACACCCTCGAGCCTCTGCAGATATGCGTAGAGATGTGGCGTCCTTGGCAGTATTTTACCGTCTCTACTATGGTGAATGTTCTGAGGAGCTCTTCCAATTAATCCCACACTCCCCTTTCCTATACAGGACAACACGTGCAGGACTTAGATGCCACCCGCATACGGTGCAGAATATTCCATCAAGAACCAAGCGGTTCGGTGACTCCTTCTTGTGTCGCACCATTAAGACCTGGAATTCTTTACCAGCTCACGTGTTTCCCTCCTCCTACAGTCCCGGGTCCTTTAAGCGGGGCGTGAAAGAGCATCTAATGAGGCCGTCAAGCTGAGTGCCACCATTGTAGCATGGTACGTGTCTATAATGGTGACCCTCTTACCAAGACTTTGCCCTCAGCTTACCATCAGGCAATGCGAAGGCAAGTTGACCTGTCCTATATAAAAAAAACACATTTCGAACAAATAGGTCCTGAGGTAAGCGCGTTCAACCAAGTAAACTCTTCAGCTTTATAATATTATAATAGAAGATATTAGATAGATCATGCCGTATCGTGAGGATAGAAGTAGATAGAGAATAATACAAATTTCTTTCTTCTTCTTCTTCTTCTTAGCGTTAATTCCCAGTCGCATCCGAAGCTTTCAGCTCGGAGTCTGGGGTCCGCTTTTACCAGTCTTAACCACGGATTTGGCTAGACCTCGATATTTTCCGTGAAGGGATTGTCATCTGACCTCCAAAAATTTCTTTGCCACCCTGTAAAGTCCTGGAGCTCTTTACCAGCACACATGTTTCCTTCTTGCTGAAGTACCGGGTCCTGACTGCCTTTCCAGCGGAGATGTGCTATGTTACGTTGCTATGGAAGCGTTTAATATCCACCAATCATATTCATTGGTCCATATAGCATAGCACTGGCCAAAAGGTTTTTTTTTATATAGAATGATGCATGCTATGGATGTGAGCTGTGGATGGAGAATAGATTTAAATTTTGAATATTTGTAGGAAGTTTCATAGTCCATCTAAATTGATGGCGTGTACCATCCAGCATCTAAATTGATGATGTGTACCATCTGGACTTCAACTAACTATTGCAGTTCACTGCTGGACATAGGCCTCTCCCAATGTATGCCACGTCTGCCGATCCTCCGCCTTCCGCAATCCTGTATGTCCCAGCCGCCTTAGCAAAATGTGTACAAGATATTAGATAAGATAAATAGTCAAGCTACTTAGAAAAACCTGCTCTTCGAGGAACAAAATTGATTTTGTTTTTTATTCCGCGAAGAGCAATGATCTAAAATACGAATCATTGCTCTTCGAGGAATGGTATCGTTGCTCTTCGAATCATTGCTATTCGAATCATTGCTCTTCGAGGAATGCATCCACAAACCTAGTACACACGATGTTCTAAATTCAAATTTACTTTACCTCTCTAGAGGATAAAAACGACTTTTACGCTCAGTTATCGAAGAGCAAAAATAGTCTTTCCGAGATGGTGGGATGAAAAATCAATTTGAGTTTCTGAAACGTTGATCAGGCCAAAATGTACTTTGATTTGACATGCGGTTTGTTGGTAATTGCGGCCGAACTGCTAATTTTTGTTCACTGACAAGCCGGTTCCAAAACGGAAAAAAAAATATTATGGACTGTCATTGTTGACAAAGCGGCTTGACAAGCGTTTCGGAAACCCAGAAAGGCGGTTGACTAATACTATTCTCGAGTGAAATGAAATTAGACAGCTATGTTAACTGACACGATGATCAATTAAACTATTTATTTAATCATGCTTCTGGCAACCCAATGGCTACTTGACAAGAGATTTAACGGCCAATTAGTTAATCTTAAAGCGCGTATAGAGCACATTTTGAACATGCTTCAGGTCCAAGATAATGTCCCGTCCCAAGGTATAAATAAGTTTAGTCATATGATTTATTGAACTATTCTATAGGCAGCCTTTGCCAATACCTTTTGTGAGTCTCAATGAATAGCTGTACTGATATATTCACTTTCACTTACCAAAATGGTTGGTAAATGACTTTATTTGCAGAATTGTTTCAACATGACCTCTCACGACTTTCGCATATTATGAGTAAGAAAGGGCCGCGGGTATGCCCGTTGTATATTTTTATTGTTGGAGTTCCTATTTCAATCGATAAATTGATTCAAGTTTGCTTGAGTAGGTATTTGATCGATTTGAAAATATATATTGTAAAGTGCATTTGATTAAAGTTCTGATTAGAAAATTTAACTTAAACTTTGATATTACAGGTATTTTAAAATGATACAGTATTATGAAAGGTATGATGGCAGTCGTAATGTTGATGACTAAGCAATGGCAAAAATTGATAGCGACACGTGCGGTGCAACAGGGTGGAATAGAACCGAGTACAATGGATGTAACAGAGGTACAGCAAGAACTAAGAAACAAACCGATTACCATAACCTCCAGCGTATGCGTGTGCAAAACTATCCCAAGTAAGATAATAAGGAAATACAGTGCGTTTAGCGATTGCGACTGCGGCGTTTACGTAATGGTTACGTTACGTGTCAGTAACGTTACCGATCGACTGGTTTGATCGACGGACATGGTGACATGCTCACATGCAACATGTTGACATAATCGGGGCTAGTCCCATGATATAGAAAGTTGTAAATATTTAACATATCAACATATAACATAGCTACTTGTAAGGGCATCGATTAGAAAAACTTGATTGGGGAATAATTATCCTAAGTCACTTTGTTTCATACAAACAAACGACGGTATATCGTAGCTGGCTGCTCTAGTCAGAACTGTTCATGCACAATGACACAAAAAAGAGGCTAAGTACGGACAAAAGAGTCCCCTTTCCATCGTAGATCAAATGCGACACCCTAAGCAGTGACCACCAAGCTAATTGGGTAACAAATGTCTTCCCATGCTGCCTCCACTGGACCCCGGTAGCAGGTTAGGTCCAAGAAGGGCTGGCTTGACACCGTAGAAGGTGACATGCGCGTCAATGGTATCCTGTGATGATCCCATTGCCAATGATAACCAAGACCATGCGAAGTGTAGGAGGAAACACTGGCAAACGGACCCATAACTCCGAGGTGAAGAACTCAGATACGATCGGGCCGACCTGCAAAACGTCAATTTGCATTTGCAAAATATGTAATTCGTCAAAAAAATAAATAGGAAAAAATAAGGCAAACACATTTTATTGAGGACACGCACATTTTAGATACATAAACGAAACAAAGAGCTATAAAAGTAGCTGATAAACATACCAATAAAAATACTAATTCATAAATATAACGTAACATATTACATAATACATAGATCATATTTCAATTTCACACTGACTACCATATACAAAATTACAAATAACTTAACAACTCGTCAGAAAACTCTGAAATTGAATCACAAATTGGCTACTAATATAGCCAACTACTTATAGAAATGGAGTCAAGTATCATTTGATAGCGAGCAATTTCCGAGATAGCAAAATAAAAATCGCAAACACAAATTACAGTACGCAACTGTGCTGTAATTCAAAGTCAATTGCGGGCACAAACACCTCTTTACTATCGCGGTAGGCCGGATGCAGACGAACGAGTGTTAACTACTAGATCCACTAGATGCGAGTAGCCACTCTATTAGAATCTATACTTAATACTTAATATAATATAATATAATATTAATATATATATAATATATATATATATATATATATATAATATTATAAAGAGGAAAGATTTGTTTTTTTGTTTGTTTGTTTGTTTGTTTTTTTGTTTTTTTGTTTGTAACGAATAGGCTCCGAAACTACTGGACCGATTTCAATAATTCTTTCACCTATAGAAAGCTACACTATCTGGGAGTAACATAGGCTATATAACATCACGCTACTACTAAAGGGAGCGGAGCAGTGAGCATAAATGTCAATAAATCGGGCAGATTTCCATACATTCTTTACTAATATTAGATTTGTATTTTTGTATTCGAGTAAACTCAAGAACTACTGAACCGATTTTAAAAATTCTTTTACCGTTAGAAAGCTGCACTATCACTGACTAACATAAGCTATAATTAATTTTCAAAAAAATAGGGATCCTGGATAAAACTTCAATAATGTAACCCAAGGTGTAAAAAAATGACCTAAAAAATTCCTTACATCGCGTACGCTGCGAAAACTATTGAAGATAGAACAAAATAATGTACTGTAGAAATGTATAACTTAAAAAGGTCTACATAAAAGTCCGCGACAGCATATGTCTATCTAATAAGGGTAGCTCACAATAACCATTTTTATCTTTTACAAATTATAAAAAAAATATGTGTCATTTTCGAAGCTATTTTTAACAATATAGTGTTAAGCCTTATCTGACTAAATACGTTAGATACATTGTACATTTAATGTAGATCAAAATTGCCTTTTACACTGTATAATTATAATGAATATTTTAGAATCCGAATTCCACGCGGGCGGAGCCGCGGGCAACAGCTAGTAATAAATATTAAGAAAGGCATGACAACATTGTTTTTTTTTTTAATAAATAAGCTAAGGAATATACATTTTTGAAGCGATGCCATTGCTAGAGCAACACAAACAGGAGCTACGTATCGCGAAAATTAATATACTGTGCTTTGTGCGTTCAAATGCCTGACGCACTGACTTGATGTCATAGAAAATGATATAGGCGCCATTGGTCTCACCTCACTATCATTGATGCCCAAAACAGTGCAAAGTAGGGTAGTAAAACTATGATGGCGGAATCCAGACTCGGACTGGTTGTTGATTGGGAGCCTTGGTTGCAACCAGGACCAATGTGAAGATTATGATGATGGTGTCGAGAAACCGGATAGATCTTATCTGGAATACAGTAGGTAAACGCCGGGCGCAAAAATATCACCAAATTATTGTCTAGGTACATCGATATATATTGAAGAACCAAGCAGGACCACAAAACTAGATCCAAACCGCTGGTGGATATTATAAAACCCACTAATTTGACGACTATCGCGCGTGGCTCTTTCGCGGCCGGCCTAACACAAATGTATGTAACATTATATCTTCCCACGATGCCATCAACAAGGCATGTTAATATCAGATGACATTTCGCAATACCTGAGCTTTTACACGTCATATTGTTTTTACGTTAGGTATACGAAAGAGATATACAAATCTAATCTCCGGACTGCAAGGTGCGAGGTTCAATGCACTGGGACTCTGATGAAGAAAATTAAATATTCAAAAGTAAATAGTTGTTTATACCACTTAAGTCGCAGACAATCACACAGCCCACCTGATGGAAAGTGGTTACCGTGGCATATGGACGAGTGCAACATCAGGGGAGTCACACTCACGCTACGGACCCTGTAAGAACAAAGAGACTATGTGCCGTCAGCGCTGAAGACAAGCAGGATAAGCCTTTAGTCTTCCCACTGACAGCACAAAACCTCTCCAGTGAGGTCTGTTACATACATACATACATACATACATACATACATACATACAATCACGCCTTTATCCCCGGAGTGTTAGGCAGAGGTGAAATAACACCCACATTTCACCAATCATTGTACCTATTAGGTCCCACGTAATAGGGGGTGAGCCTATTGCCGTATTCCGTGCACTATTGTTGACTCAAGCCATGTATCTGAGGCTGAGTCTGGGCTGTATATATCTGTCTGATGTTAAACAACTGTGTAAAGTGTGGTACCGTGGCCGTGGGGTACCGGCAGAGTAGAATAGTACCCCCCTCTAGTACCAGGTGTCGTAGGAGCCGACTGAGGTACAGCGGAACCGACCAATGGCGGTATAACCATTTAAATCGGCGTAGCTAAAATGGCACAGGGCGAGGATGGGCAGCAGCATCCTCGCCGCGAAGCTACGTCCTGCGATTGCCAACACGCCTGCCCAGCGTGGCGATTATGGGCAAACTCCCCCTATGATGGGCACAAATAGGACCAGGCCCCTAGTCCCCGGCAGCTCCGCTAGCCCTGGCTCCGGTAGCGGCCAGGGTAACGGCGGAGCAGGGGGTGCTAAGAATCCCCGGCAGAGATCCGGCTACCACCCCAAACGACGACTGGCCCTGGTAACGCACAACGTACGCACGATGAGGACTGACGAGAGGATTGCTGAGCTGGAAGAAGAGTTGAGTAGGTTGCACTGGGATATTGTGGGGTTGTCTGAAGTCCGTAGAGAGGGCGAGGACACGATAACCCTAGGATCCGGCAACCTGCTCTACTACCGGGAAGGCGACCAGCAGTCGCAAGGTGGTGTCGGTTTTCTCGTTCACAGATCCCTCATTAACAACATCATTACCATCGAAAGTGTGTCGAGCAGGGTTGTATACCTAATACTCAGAATATCCAAGAGGTATTCGCTGAAGGTCATTCAGGTATACGCACCGACCTCGGCACGCCCAGATGATGAAGTGGAGACTATGTATGAGGACGTAAGTAGGGCCATACATACGTCTAAGACCCACTTCACAGTTGTTATGGGGGACTTCAACGCAAAGTTGGGTAAGAAAAGCGATGATGAGTTGAGAGTGGGGCAATTTGGACATGGACAACGGAACCCGCGGGGACAGAGGCTGGCTGACTTTCTGGAGAAAGAGGGACTCTTTATGATGAACTCTTTCTTTCAGAAGCCGCCGCACAGGAAATGGACCTGGATGAGCCCTGATGGTTCCACGAGGAATGAGATAGACTTCATCATGACCAACGAGAAACGAATATTCAGTGATGTCTCCGTGATCCACAGGGTGAAAACCGGTAGTGATCACAGAATCGTAAGAGGCACATTGGGTATTAATGTTAAACTCGAAAGGTCCCGCCTGATGAAGTCTACACTCCGACCTACTCGTGCCCAAATCCAAAACCCCGAGAACTTTCAACTTGAGCTTTCGAATCGCTTTGATTGCCTAGAAAACTTTGCGTCGGTGGACGAGATCAACAACAGGCTCGTAGAAACTGTCCAAACGGTGGGCTCTAAGCACTTCAGACCCCGCCGTTCAAATAGACCTCAGAAACTCTCCGATCACACCCAAAAACTCATGGCTAAACGACGCTCACTTCGACTGCAGTCTTCCGATGATGCAGAGTCATATAGGCAGCTCAACAGACAGATTTCCAAATCTCTGCGACACGACATACGTCTCTTTAATACTGAACATATTAAAGAGACAATCGAGCGGAACAAAGGCTCCAAAGTGTTCGCAAGAAATCTGTCTGTTGGGCAAAGCCAGTTGACTAAGCTGAAGAGAGAAGATGGCAGTATAGCGTCGACCAAGGCTGAGGTTTTGGAGGAGATCGAAAGGTTCTATGGACAGCTATACGCTTCGGTCGCTAATCCTGCTGGCAACATGGCGACCGACCCAAGAGCCAAGTTGACCCGACACTTCACCGAGGATATCCCAGACATCAGCCTGTACGAGATTAGAATGGCCCTGAATCAGCTTAAGAACAACAAAGCGCCGGGTGACGACGGAATCACTTCAGAGCTTCTGAAAGCGGGTGGAACACCGGTACTTAAAGTCCTTCAGAGGCTTTTTAACACCGTCGTCCTCGAGGGCATAACGCCAGAAGCGTGGAACAGAGGCGTGGTGGTGCTGTTCTTTAAGAAAGGTGACAATACCTTACTGAAGAATTACAGACCCATCTCGCTTCTGAGCCATGTTTACAAGCTGTTTTCAAGGGTCATTACGAACCGTCTCGAGCGCAGGCTTGATGACTTCCAGCCTTCCGAACAAGCCGGTTTCCGAAGAGGCTACAGTACCATAGACCACATCCATACGCTGCGGCAAGTTATACAGAAGACCGAAGAGTATAATTTGCCACTTTGCTTAGCGTTTGTGGACTATGAGAAAGCCTTTGATTCGGTCGAGACATGGGCTGTGCTTGAGTCTCTCCAGCGGTGCCGTATTGACTATCGGTACATCGAAGTGTTGAAGTGTTTGTATAATAACGCCACCATGTCGGTTCGAGTACAGGAACAGAGTTCGAGGGCGATCCCTTTGAAAAGAGGCGTAAGACAGGGAGACGTGATATCTCCGAAACTGTTTACGGCCACTTTGGAGAATGCCTTCAAGCTCCTGGAATGGAAAGGATTCGGCATCAATATTAATGGCGAATACATCACTCACCTCCGGTTTGCCGACGATATTGTAGTCATGGCAGAATCGATGGAAGATCTCAACACGATGCTCGAAGGCCTCAACCGAGTTTCTCAACAGGTGGGTCTTAAAATGAACATGGACAAGACAAAGGTGATGTGTAATGCCCATGTTGTACCTACCCCAATATCTGTTGAGAGCTCGGTTCTTGAAGTTGTTGACTCGTACGTCTACCTAGGACAAGTAGTCCAGTTAGGTAGGTCCAACTTCAAGAAAGAGGTCAATCGCCGAATCCAACTCGGCTGGGCAGCGTTCGGAAAATTGCGCAATGTCTTCTCGTCCGACATACCTCAGTGTCTCAAGTCGAAGGTTTTCGACCAGTGTGTGTTACCAGTGATGACTTATGGCACTGAAACGTGGTCCCTCACTATGGGCCTTATGAGTAAGCTCAAAGTAGCCCAACGAGCTATGGAGAGGGCTATGCTCGGAGTCTCTCTGCGAGATCGAATCAGAAACGAGGAGATCCGTAGAAGAACCAAGGTTACCGACATAGCCCAGAGGATTAGCAAGTTGAAATGGCAGTGGGCAGGGCACATAGCACGGAGGACTGATGACCGATGGGGTCGAAAAGTCCTCGAGTGGAGGCCACGTATCGGCAAGCGCAGCGTAGGACATCCACCCACAAGGTGGACAGACGACCTCATTAAGGCCGCGGGAACGCGCTGGATGCGAGCCGCTTCCAACCGGTCCTATTGGAGATCTATAGGGGAGGCCTATGTCCAGCAGTGGACTTCCTATGGCTGAAATGATGATTAGGAATGCAAGCAAAGGTAAATAAGTAACCCGGTAGGGGTCGACCTAGACATACGTATGTCAATCAGATCGAAGACATATTAATGAAAGGACATATCAAAGAGTACCCGAAACCGGCGAGCATGTATGAAAACAATAAAATTATAATGAGATGTATGCCTGGATCGTAGCAAGTGGAAAACTGTGCTCTCTGCCTAACCCACTGGGAAAGAGGCGTGACTTTGACTTCGTCAATTTGACTTCACCTAGCCTGATGGCAGGCTAAAGGTTAAGTCTCAGAAAAGTGGGTCACCATTGCAGAAACGTACCATGTTACAATGGTGGCACTCAGCTTGACGGCCTCATCAGATGCTTTTTCACACCGCGCTTAAAGGAAAGGAGGGAAACACGTGAACTGGTAAGGAATTCGGTAGAAGAAGGAGTCACTAAACCGCTTGGTTCTTGATGGAATATTCTGCACTGTATGTATGTTTATTAGGAGAATTGACCTACTTTAGCACCAAATGTGTTGTATTTGTACTTTTCCTATCACCTCACAAAATTATTCACAAAAAACAATCTGCATAATTTCAGTTTTGTTCTCAAACTACAATATAATATATGCAGGTCCGATATATCTTATCAAGTATGTAGTAGAGCGTGTCTGATTATGCGTAGAGACTGATATTCACCGCTAGACGCGTCGGCAGTTCGGCGGTGACGTTTCTAGGCCACGCTGGCCATTCACGACGCGACAAATCCAAGGTGAGGGCTTTCACGAGATCAGCTGACACTGTTACAGTATTTGGTTGTATTGTCTAATTATCCTTAATTCTTTGTTTTACGATTACATATTACAAATATATATTGTTTTCTTCATACCACTAACATGTTGGGTAATTTCACGATGCCTAATTTTTTGCTAATTTCGGTGGCATTTTTCAATCATAGGTTTTCAGATGAAAAAATTTAATGGAGTTCTTTTAGAATATCTAGAATACTGATGTGTTCTAAAAGAACTCCATTAAATTTTTTCATCGGAAAACCTATGATTGAAAAATGCCACCGAAATTAGCAAAAAATTAGGCATCGTAAAATTACCCTGTTACTTAATAAGTAACATTTAAATCAATGATTCTATGTAGAAGGATTTTAAATGTTTTTTTTTACTATGTGGTACACTCCAAAGATAACCTGAAAATGTTAGCTGAAAGAGACTGGATATTGAAGCCGAAGGATCGGAAGCAATGGTGCTATGTCCAGCAGTGGACTCCCATAGGCTAATGTGGTTGATTAATGAGGAAGTAAGCGATTGCTTTTAGTGTAATGTGGGTTTTATTTCACCTCTCCCTACTCCTTAGGCATTTACAAGCATCACTTCACTACATATTATAAAACAAAGTCGCTGTCGCTGTCTGTCCGTCCCTATGTATGCTTAAATCTTCAAAACCACGCAACGGATTTTGAAACGGTCTTTTTTAATAGATAGAGTGATTCAAGAGGAAGGTTTATATGTTTTTTTTTTTTTTTTTTTTTATACCACTTAGTTGGCAGACAAGCACACGGCCCACCTGATGGGAAGCGGTCACCGTGGCCTATGGACGCATGCAACACCAGCAGGGGCGTCACACTCGCGCTGCCGACCCTGAAGAAACCTTCTAATGCCCTTCTTGAAGAACCCCATATTGTAGTCGCTTGGGAAAACCACCGCAGGGAGTTCATTCCACAGCTTGAGTGTGCGTGGGATGAAATGCCTTTCAAACCGCACAGTGCGTACCGTTTCCGGACGCAATGTGTGAGGATGAATTCCCTGCCTGTGGCGAGAGGTGCGATGATAGAATACATGCATAATATTGTAGAGTAACACTGATAAATCGGGATCAGAATACCACGCGGGCGGAAAATATGGCGGTACGAAGTTCGCCGGGTCAGCTAGTGAGATATAAAAAAGAAAAAATCGTGGAGTAGGTAGAATGATAGGTAATGGATATACTAGGTTTATATGTAAAAAATCATACGTTACTTATTATAAAAAAGTGCATAACTGCAACAGGAACCGTTGCAGTTGTGGAGGTGATGTTCCTCCAACCAAAGGGAGGATCCTCCGACCAGGCAAGGTGATCACGCCTGGCGGGCCGCGGCCCAACGATTGTCGTTGGGATGTTGTATATAGCTTGTACCAGCGCTGGAACTTCACTTTCGCGATTCAGGATTCGTAGTGACGTAGTAGTTCGGCTTGCTGTCGCTAGATGGCGCTGTGTACATGTGGTATCGCCACATCACTCCCCTCCAAGACCGGAGGTTGATTGCGATGAGTCAGCTGTCTTAGCTCTCTTGAAGAGCGTGCCAGTACCAGTCTTGAGTAGTTCCATATCGTCGGAACTAGACGCCGCTTATTCCATTGGCGGAACAGTCTTCCTCGCTAGTCCCAGTGAGTCGGGACTGGGACTACCGCTGGTCCCGAAGATGCGGGGTGAGTGCGGTGATGCGGTGCTGCGGTGAGATGCCCAGAGAGAAGTGCGGCTCGAAGCGTCGAGATGAGTCCTCGGCGAGCCGCCAGTGAAGCGAGGCGAGTCCTCGGTGAGTTAAGGTGAGTCGTCTGCAGTGACGGAGCGAATCCTCGAATAGCGAGGTAAGTCCTCCGTGTAGTGGGGCGAATGCTGCGTAGTGGCTGAGTGGTACGTAGACGGGAGAGAAGTCCTCTTCTTGAATAGACCGTAAGTAGGTGTACCGTGCCTTTAGATGCAGGCGTGGCCGAAGGGTAACCAGGCTGCAGCGGTTGCTGTAGGTGATGGTTGTAGCCTTATAATGGCCGAAAGTGCTGGATAGCGAAGACTTGATTACCGCTCATGCGGAAGAAGTGAATGGGATGTGACGATGAGAAAGCTGCTGATAAGCTCAGCGAAGGTTACGTGATCAGATCACGTCGGGGTCACCACTGTGGAGGTAACGTTCCTCCAACCAAAGGGAGGATCCTCCGACCAGGCAAGGTGATCACGCCTGGCGGGCCGCGGCCCAACGATTGTCGTTGGGATGTTGTATATAGCTTGTACCAGCGCTGGAACTTCACTTTCGCGATTCAGGATTCGTAGTGACGTAGTAGTTCGGCTTGCTGTCGCTAGATGGCGCTGTGTACATGTGGTATCGCCACACAGTTATGCACTTTTTAAAACTAAAAAATAGTTTCAAACTGCATTTCAACAATTTCGACCTCGCGGCAAAAAATTAAAATGACTTCCCGCATAAAAAAAAAACCTAGTCAAAATAAAATAATAATGTTGCTAGGTAATATTTCATTCAATTTTTTTTATTTCCCTTCAGCAAAGGAGAGACGCAACGCAACGTGACATAACTAGCAAAATTAATTTTAATCTTCATTTGCATATAAATGCTTCCTGTTTTTTTTTGCTTATGCGACTTTTGTGGGAGTGACTGAACACCCACAAAAGGAAGATGGTTGATGATCCCCACAAGAGGATTTCCCCTCGAGAGGAAATGCTGCGCAGGAGTCTCTTTCATCAATAAGCAGGTGTGCTGTCTAGCAGGTAAGGTTTTCTAGGCCCTAGGGCTTAATCTAATAACTAATGATCTAGTATCTAATAACAAAAACACAAAGTTAAAATATGAGGTTGTATAACTCCAGACACGTATCTTGCTCAAAGTGTGCCCTATACGCGCAGTACACATTTCTTGGGTGTCTTTTGAGGATAGCACGTGGTGCTACTGCGGTGGACGAGCTCAAATTCACCAAGCATAGATTATTACAAAGCAATCCTCGGTCGCCAGAGCCTCGTTTGTCTTGCGATTTAGGTCCAAGATTTAGGTAACCACGTTCCAACAAGTCTACCGTGTGCTTGTCCGCCACCTGAGTGGTATAAAAAAATCATTTACCATTTCTTTCCAAAGAATTATAACATTCAATAATAAACAATGATAACTACTGTTATGTGTAATCGCCTCACCGTCTAGTCGTGAGAACGACCCACTTTTTTAATTTGATCCTCTATCTATACAGAACATTCTACACCCACAGATTAGTACAGTTAACGGCGTGTACCTTGAACTTATTCACGCCAAAAAAAATTACTCTTTACGCGCAGTTCTACGCGTTTTTAGGTGTCATTAATTATTATTGCGTATATTTGACATTATTATCTATATTATTGATTTATTATTGTAAAACTTAATATTTCTACACCTATTATGGTAGAATATGTTGGAACCATTGTAATAACATGAAGACCTCGTTGTACCATATTCTTGGAAATAAATATTCATTCATTCATTCATTCATTCATTCATTCATTCATTCATTCATTTAAGAATAGCATGGGGTGCTATGGCGGCGGAGCAGCTCAAAACCACCAATCATCTATATCCATATCCATACTAATATTATAAATGCAAAAGTAACTCTGTCTGTCTGTTACGCTTTCACGCCTAAACCACTGAACCGATTTTGATGAAATTTGGTATAGGGGTAGATTAGACCTTGAGAAAGGACATAGGCTATGTTTGGTCGCGATAACCGACATCCACGCGGGCGGAATTGCGGGCAAAAGCTAGCAGATTATAATATCATACAGATTGGATACGACATAGGCAATAATTGAAACCATACACTTAGTACCCTCTTAGCTTAAAACAGGAAAAAATTGAACAAAATTGGTCCAGTATTAAGGGCAGAAACTAGAGTTTTAATTTTATAGAATTTTGAACAACTTTAAGCACTCTGTAGAATCGCAGTTATCAATCAATCAATCAATCAATCAATTAGCCTATCTAATTGCAGTCCACTGCTGGACATAGGCCTCCCCCAATGTGCGCCACGTTTGCCGATCCTCCGCCTTCCGCATCCAGTCCGTCCCAGCCACCTTTCGCAGGTCGTCGGTTATCAATGAAAGTTTAATTTTCATCCAAAAGACAGGTGGTTGAATTTGCACATAATATGTCGTATCCGATCTGTATACTGCCGCGTGGTACCTGGTGGAGTAAAATAGGGCTACCCCATCTCTTCCTGTGGGTGTCATAGAAGGCAACTAAGGGATAGGGCTGTTCTCCATCCGACAGTGAACATACAGCCCATGACTAAGAGCCCGCTTGACGGCAATAGGCGCGCCCCTTATTACGTGGGACCGAAAATTATAGTTGGCGAAATGTGGGTGTTAATACACCTCTGTCTACCCCTTCGGGGATTTACAGGCGTGAGTATATGTATGATTGAAGATAGGACTAGCAAAGACTAACAGATTAACAGACGAAACGTATATACTAAAAGTAGTGCCATTTCGCCAAGTAGTGCCATTTCGCCAAGTAGTGCCATTTCGCCAAATTAATACTTCCAGACGATTTTGCTATCGGAACTGTGCCCAAAATGTTTGGCTCCAAAACTATTATAAAATCATTTGGTTAATTAAATGAATTCGGTTATGTTGGTACTCAATGTTCCTACTGTTATAACGGAATATTATTACTTATATTGTTTCATTTGAGTTTCATAATGCTTGTATGTTTTCATAATCTATGTTAAAATGAAATTTAATTGCCGATGTTGCGCAGCCCAAAAACTTGATGACGGCTGCACAGATTTGGTGTTATTTTTTGTTCGGATAAAGTTCATTTTTTTAATCTTCGTGAACAGTTGCACTAGATTAGAACCTAGCAACGCCTAGTACCTACAAACCGTTAATCTACTTGTAATATTTCATATTCTTGTAACAAGAATCTTTCAAAATCAATTGTCACAATAGAAGCTATGACCTAGGTACCTATAATTTTAGTCTGACGTAACAACTATGATCTGTAAGGATATGATCCGCAATAAAACGATTTTTCTTTCTTTCTTTCTTTCTATCAAGATGGTCCCAGAAATATAATAGCACCAGAAAAATCACAATAGAATCCGTTAAAAATAGTTTTAATTCAATTACACATTTTTATAATAACATCAACAAGAAAAACCAAACGGTAGCATAAATGTACAAAGTGCAACTGTGCTGGCTCAAGTGTGCTGCGTCAAATCAAATTGACACGTTTCGTTGGTTTTATATCATTCTCAATGGGACATTGGCCGCAGTTCCAAAACTTGTGTGCCACGAGAAAGTAAAATGTTGAGAAAAAAAACTTGAACGTCAAGTTTCTCCCGCCAAAACGGGGGTCACTGACCGATTGACATTCGAAAAACCAGCCCATATATCGATGTTGGATGGGAGTGAAATATGTAAAGCATTGTGTAAGGATTAGGAATTTAAGGACTAAATGATTATTTTCTAGTAGCTAAGCTATTGGGTAAGTTACTGTAAAATGTAGACATAGACACTAACCTATTTCCCGCCATTGATATTCACAACGTAGGTAACATTATGTTACTATTAGATTAGATAGGCATTGAGTTTGTCTTTCATTCACTTCTAAGTAAAAGCTTTATTGATTCATTCGTTTTCTCATTCATTATTGTTATTATTCAATGAAACACGCAACAAGATATAGAAAAAAAACCTCTGTTCTTTTTTAGTAACGACATTATAATCAAAGTTAGTAATATGATCGGCCATGTTTCAATATTCTCTTTCTTAGAAAATATTATACAGAACCTATACCTTCTATAAATAGTATCGTTGTCATATATTTCTTACTTACTTTTTATTTATTTATATATTCAAGAATATATTTACATATTGTTCGAAAATATATCTTGGACCTAAAACGTGCTCAAAATATGCTCTATACGCGCAGTACACGTTTCTTGGGAGTCTTTTGAGGATAGCAGAGGGTGCTACTGCGGTGAACGAGCTCAAATTCACCAACCATAGCATATTATAATCCGCGCGCGCCATGGATTAGTTTGTCTTGCGAGTCCAAGATACGTGTCCTGAGGTATACTAAAGAATCAGGTACTTTGGTAGCACAAGCCCATATATTTTTTATGTACGCTTAACTGTCGTACCACCTGTGCGAGACAACGTGTTGCCAACCGAAAATATTTTTATTATCTGTGCTACATATGACCGGTTGTGGGCTTCACTGTGTAAATCAATTCATTTACATATCTACATATAAATGAATGAGGGACTCGGCGTTAAGCGGTAACCGAGTAACATATTACAAGGTTAAGCAACCCTCAACAAGTCGGTTTTAGGATGGGTGACCATTCTAAAGATTTTGAGACCCCTCCGTTCCTCGGAGAAGCATGTTAAGCCAACGATCCAGTTTGCCATACGAACATCTATGACAGTCATTACAGGTAGCCCTCTAAAAAGTCCTAATTGGTCCAAGTAAAGAAGTTCGTTATCGCCAATAGGTTGTGGGAGTCAGAAGCAGTCGCTTCGTGGGAAAAAATAAAAACCTGCGATACAAAAAATACCACCAAATAGTTAAAAATAATTCGACCTCAAATCCACCAATCATAGATTTTTATATCAAACTAATTCCCTCGCCAAGGTTTCGTTTCTCTCGCAACTTGGGGTCAAGAAATGTGCCGATAACTACACTTTCAATTTCATTCAAGTAAATTGAATCGTGTAAACATTCAATTACAATGCAATAATCTGACTTGATCGCGGTGAAACCCTCAGTGTAATGATATTACTTCACTTTGATACGTGTAAGGAATGATTTCTGGGTATGTTTACTACTAAGATGTTTAGAATTATAATTGTGTAACGGTTCCTGATTAAATAATCTATTCAAAATTCAGTTTCGATTTGTTATAATTCTGTTTAGATTTGTCAAAATTTGTTTCGATTTGTCAAAATTCAGTTTCGATTCGTCAAAGTTCAGTTTCGATTTGTCAAAATTCAGTTTCGATTTGACAAAATTCAGTTTTAAGAATCTGTTCAAAATACAGTCTCGATCTAATCTGAATCTCCCAAATGTCTCTCTGTATGATAGCTACAAAAAAGTAGTGGTCAAACTGTGGTCTTTCATGATACCGACAATTTATGAAAACATAGTGAAAATTGTTTGATTTGTGTGGCCAAGTGTCCTAATTCTGATAAGTAATTCAAAGTATTCCAACTGCTTAAGATCATTATTTGACGTTCAATCAATTAACCAAGTAAACGTTTTGTTTAAACTTTCGCGGTAAGTGCTATCCAAATCAAAGATTCATGGTTTATGTACCAACATTTCACTTTTGTAGGTAATTCGTATTCGTTTCCCTTTTTATTTCGCCACGCCATTTTTATGCGATCATCTTGACTGAGATTATATTTTTATTCTCTAATAAAAATATAATCTCAGTCAAGATGATCGCATACAACCATATCACTGCGGGATTATACATTTAATGAGTAGAATAATTATTTTCAATCAATTCATAATTCAATCTTCAATCAATCACTTCTCGTTCTGTTATACCTATTAAATAGGTTATAGTTTAATATCGATACGTTTCAATTCTTCTTTCATTTTCTCTATGCTGAATCAGAAAAGGTCGTTCCTAATTAACTTGTAACATTTTTAGACATTGTTGTTTATATAAGTAATAAAAAAATCGTGACCAAGACATTAACGAGTATGTTAAGTGGCAGCTCCATTTATGTTGTCATATTATTACTTTTTTTTAAATATTTAGTCCGTCAAACCTTTCTAGATGGTAAAAACCTGAGGCGCAGTTCAGAAGATATGGACCACCATGGTGGTCTCTAACTTGACTGGCCTAGATAGATGCTTTTCACGCCCCTCTTGAAGAACCCGGGACTGTAGAAGAACCAGTTCTTTGCGGCAGAGGAAGGTTAAAATATCATATTACACCTCATCAAAATAGAAAGACTAATGTGAGACCGATTTTGTACGATTCCGCGATGGAAGCAAAAAATCCATCGATTTTTATATAATTTTTCTATTAAAAAGATCTTGACAACACTTACAAACTACCATATGTTTGCAATTGCAATTTCTTTAATAGAACTGGAGATATGACCTAAAGAAGGAAAGAAAAAGTTTTCAATCTGCACAGACATGTACGGAAACCTTACAAAAACACGAGATTAAAGAAAAGTTCCCTACTTTTCTATATTCTCGTGTTTCTGTGAGGTAGTGTCTAACTGACATCCATGCAAGCAGAGCCCGAGGCACTAGCTAGTAAAAGTATTTACGAAGGTACCTATATCCTTATGTTTCATTACTAGCCTTCCGCCCGCATCGCGTGCATCTCGGTTAACGCGAACTTTGCTCATATCTTCGGTTCTACTCAACCGATTGCGATCAAACAAACATGAGATTTTAAGTCTGACCAAGCCCTTTCTAACAAAAAAAACACATCAAATACCGTTCAGTAGTTTTTGCGTCCATCGCGGAGAAACAGACAGAGAAGAAACAGACAGAGACTGGAAATTCAAAAAAAAAATTTTGGTTCAATATCGTTAACATAACATAACCCAAGTTTTTTTTATCTCGTACAGACACGACCACTTTACAATTATAATATAATAGTATAGACTATCTATTAAAATATAATCACTTAACACTTACTAAATTTGTTTACTCAACATTTAACGACATTTTAAATGTATTATCAATTACTGCCAGGTAGGGACAGTTACAAAAAACATTAATATGCAAATGAAGGAAAAGTTGTCACTGACCTAAACCATTTTACAACCAAGTTACGTTATTTCCTTCCTTTAACAGTGAGAAATGGAGTAACCAGACGATGGACGTAAAAATCATAATTTATATTTCACTAACTGTTTCCCGTGACTCCGCCCGCGTGGATGCCAGTTATTGCGACCAACATTTTTGGTCATATCGCCGGTTCTGCTCAAAAATTGCAATCAAACATACGGCAGTTTGTAAGTGTGATCAAGATCTTTTTAATAAGAAATCTACATCAATATCCATTGAGTAGTTTTTGTATTCATTGCGTAACCGTGCAACCCAATTGAGCGCCGTGCAATACAAAATAACGCGGCTTCAATAACCTCGTGATGTGTTCCTGGCGGTGAGTAGGGTAGCCAGAGCTCACTGGAGAGTTTTTGCGCTGTCAATGGGAAGACCAAAGGCTTGTCTTGTCTTACTTTGTCTTCAGCACTGACAGCACAGAAACTCTGTTCTTACAAGGTCGGCAGCACGAGTGTGACTCCTCTGGTACTGCACACATCCATAGGCCACGGTCACCACTTTCCATCAGGTAGGCCGTGTGCTTGTCTGCCACGTAAGTGGTATAAAAATACCCATACAATACATTTAAACATAATTGGATATAATGGAAGGTAACCAAAGTCAGTATTGAAGCAGGTAACACATTTTTTGCGCAATGCATCTTTTTTCACGCAAAAACATCGTGATCTCACCAAGGGCACAACATATTTGAATCATCTACTGAAAAAAATACGGAATGACGTCACGATTGTCTGTAAAGCAACGGATCAATAAGTTATACAGTTACTTATTTATGTTCTTACTAGCTTTTGCCCGCGGCTCCGCCCGCGTGGATGTCGGTTATCGCGACCAAACATAGCCTATGTCCTTTCTCAAGGTCTAATCTACCTCTATACCAAATTTCATCAAAATCGGTTCTGTGGTTTAGTCGTAAAAGTGAGACAGACAGACAGACAGACAGACAGACAGAGTAACTTTCGCATTTATAATATTAGTAGGGATTGTGTGTTTATTTAGGAGATATATATATTTCCTTCAAACTTAATGTATTATTGTAGTAGGTATTTACTCAGCGATATTATTAGATAAACATAACATAACATAAACTCACGCTTATATCCCCGAAGGGGTAGGCAGAGGTGCTAGCGCCCACATTTCGCCGTTTATGTTTAGGTCTCAATGTAATAGGTGGCGAGCCTATTGCCATTAACCGGGCACTTATAAACCTGCGATAAATACACACATAACTTCGAAAAGTCATTGGTGTGTGCCATGGTAAAACCTGGGATCGAACCCGAGACCTCGTCTCAGCAGTCAATGGACTGCTTTATCTAATGACTTATTATTGGTTATTAGATAAATAGTGATTTAAATTGAATGAAAATTTAAAGCATTTAGTATGATAACTATTCAAATCGAATAAGATAGAATCGAATCCAGCTCAGGCGGGAGTCGAACCCGCGATCTTTTCCTTACAGGTGGAATACTCCGACCACTGAATCACCGAGCCTCACCTGAAGCTAATCCAGTTCGAGTCCCGCCTGAGCTGGATTCGCTTTTGTATCGTAATCGAGTGATTTTAATTACTGGTGATTAAAAAAGATAAAATATCACTGGTCTTAATATCTGCCAGACTTTGTAGTTGATATTGTAAAAGAGTACAAGTAATCGAAATTCCCAATATTCCCCCTAACCCCTCCAGTTAAGCTAAATTGCTTGTGTTAGCAGTGGGCTCACATCGATTACTACCGATGTGAGCCACTGCTAACACAAGCAATTTAGCTAATAAACTTAATAGCCAGGATGTTGCCAGAAGGATTCGAACCCAGCACCTCTTGATCGTGAGTTCAACTCCTTAACAACTAAGCTAACGACTGTACCTAATCTCTCTACGTACATAATTCCTTTGACTTTAATTACTTATTAACAAAAACAACGGGTGTTATTGGAGATCTATAGGGGAGGCCTATGTCCAGCAGTGGACTTCCTATGGCTGAAATGATGATGATGATGAAAACACGAAAATATTAATAAATCTACATATTTTATGAAGCGCGTTAACGATAACTATCTTTGTAAACACACCTCGTTTAACAGTTATAAATCATACTCCACGAACGTAACATGTCCTTATAAGTAACCTCAAAAAATTGTGTATAAAACCTGACCAAATAAAATAACTACATTATACATCAAAATTACTGGTCGAATGGTACTTAATCGTTTTGGTTACGTAACCACCCAGTGATTTGTTAAGCAAGAACCAGTAATCATTGAAGCAGATAATTGTATTATACATACCTACATATAAACCATTGATTTTACTTTTTTTTTTTAATTCCATGGCACAGATAGCATAAATTCTATGGTATCAATTATGGTGGTGTTGATTACTGAGTATCTACCAGATAATTGTTCGATGTATGAGCGATTTTGGATTGGATAGATTCGTGTTTCAGAAGATAACTCGACAGATTCGTGAGAATGGATAGGTTTCACCAAAATTTCACGTTAATTGAAACAGACACCCTATGAGGAGCGCTTGGGAGTTTTAAAAATTACAACTCTAAAAGAACGCAGAGACAGAGGTGACATGATAGAGACTTTCAAGATCTTAAGTGGACATTACGACATTGAAGACTTTAACAAATTGTTCACACGCAACAAAAATAACCACCTCAGAGGCCACCACCTAAGACTATCCAACAGCTTCTCGAATAACAATCCACACAAAAACTTTATGTAATAGGGTAGTGAGAGAAGCTACCACATGGTGTTGTGACAGCCCAGAACATTAACCAATTTAAGAATAGATTAGACCAACACCTTAACCAAAAAAATAAACACTAGTGGGCATAAGCAGGAAACGGGCATTATCAGTTGTTTCGACTGCCTGCCTGTTAAAATAATAATAATAATGGGATTTGACAGTCGTCAACGCTTGTCATAAACGTCAAATCCCATACATTCGTCATTCTATTCTACGAGTATATTACGCCGGCCATCAGATTTGCCACTTGTCTAGAGGGGCTAGATCTATGCAATCCAGTAGAAAAAAACTAGAATATCAACTAATTTAAAAATATTATTGAAGTTAATAAACTTGAATTACAATGATTATAAGAAATAGACCGTAAGAATTGTGGTTTCATCAAGGATTCTAAGGTCTAAACCAGTTTTTGAGAACGCAAAACCTATCGACACAACAGGTTTGGTCATAAAATTGGTCATTAACAATCAAAATATACGTTTACGTTTACACTGTTAATTATAATAATAACTGATTAAAGGATGTCTAGAATAGTAATAATATAATCTATACTATTATGTAATTGTAACGTGGTCGTGTCTGTACATTGGAGATATACAAAGAAAATATATATTTGGGTTATGTTATATTAATGACACTGATCACGAAAATATCTTTGTCAAGTCTGTTTGTCCGTAATGGACGAAAAAGCTATTTAAATTCGGTCTTAAAATTTTACGTTTGTTGGATCGAAATCGGTTGAGACTTAATACATTTGTTTAATCGGCAGGCTTATTAGCTAACTTTTCGCGACCAGCGAGCGAGCGATGAGCAGTAAGAACGAGATCACTGCGCGATGGATCGCGATACGTCAAAAAATTGGTATTACGTAAGGATTTGCGATCAGATCGCCTTAACAATTATATGCTGCGAAACTGAAAAATAGCGATAGTTTTGTTTCTAAGACTAATTTATATGTGTTTCTAGATTTACCACTGGTTTTTTACAATGAAAATTTCTGTATTTATTATTTTCACAATGGCGGCCATTAAAAAAGGACCTTTTGAGTGATCGCGATGACATTTCTTATCGCGCCTTTTTCGCTGATCGCTTTCTGTCAAATGTGATACGTAATACCAATTTGTCGTTTTTGTGCGATTACCGCGCAAATTTTGCTATCGCTTTGCTATCGCGAGTTAGCTAATAAGCCTGCGGAATCCGTTGGACCTAAAATGTTATGTTTGTTTGATCGAAATCGGTTGAATAGAACCGTATTTATATCCAAAAGTCGTGATGATGAATGAGCCGCAGGCATAAGATATAATATAATTATTTTGAGTCATGTTTTGAGTTCTTGCATCTCTTTCTACGCAATTATTTCTTATAGTTAGATATATACAGCAAATATTATGATATTAGATACCGATTATAATCTGTGGAGACCTTGCCTAACGGTACGACAAGAATTCGGATGTGACGTCACAGACCAAACCGGTTGGCAAGCCTAGCGCACGAGTTGACGAAAACCGGTACACCAAGGCTTGATGTAGAAGCCTTAATAACATGTACCTATCGATTGGAACATGGCTACAGATGTAGTTTAAAAAGGTTGTCTAGTCGCTCTATGGCAAAACGAGTAGAACAGTGTCTAAGGCGTGGATTTATGCAGAAAAAGGCATAAGGCGTGGAGCAAATTTAAAGCGAAATCAGGGTATCAAAAAAAAATATTTTCGATTTTTAGAGCTCGAAACCAAAATGTGCCACCGGTCATTTAAGGTCTCTGCATACGTAACGGGGTTTTTCACATATCGTTTCATACAAAATGTATGCCGCAATGCATATGTCACGGGGCCACGGACGGAACGGGACGGGACGGGCCGCATACATTTTGCTTCACGTCCCGTCCCGTCCGTGAAAAAACCCGTTACGTATGCAGAGACCTTTAGTCAAAACTTTGGCCGGGGTAATGTAGAACAGAATGATGAATTTTTTTTTAAATTGTGGAACATAGGTTTTACAGAGATCGTAAAATATAAAATATAGGTGTACTATGTCCTACCACTTACATGGCGTACAAATTAAAATTAAATGTCATTATGGTTAGAAAAGGTCTTACACCCGTATTCACAAACAATACTTCGCTATGCGTACTACCAAAACTGTGCAAAGAACGAGAAATTCTCAGTGCGTTCGTTTCGGCAAGCCTTTTTATTCATTGATAACACTTAAGTAATACTTCGTTGAGGGAACGCACTGCGTTAGATACTGCTCCGTGATGTTTGTGAATTAATTTTACCAGCCCTATGCGCTCGAGCACACTATGAGACCTCATAGTATTGTTTGTGAATACGGGTGTTAAAGTTATGGTTAGTAGATATCATTTACAAGATTAGGTCATACTGCTCATAATAATACATTGCTCATACTGCTCATCACTATCACTTCACTTCATCATCACTACATATTATAAAACAAAGTCGCTGTCGCTGTCTGTCCGTCCCTATGTATACTTAAATCTTCAAAACTACGCAGCGGATTTTGAAGCGGTTTTTTTTAATAGATAGATTAATTCAAGAGGAAGGTTTATATGTATAATACATGCATAATATTGTAGAGAAACACTGATAAATCGGGGTCAGAATACCACGCGGGCGAAAATATGGCGGTACGAAATTCGCCGGGTCAGCTAGTAATAATACATTTCAATGTCATATATTTATTGGCGTATATGACACGTATCTTGACGTATATGACGTTCGTTGACGATTGTCATATATGTCTAGGGGGGCTGGTATTCTTCTTGCGGATTTGGACCTCGATATTTTCCGTGAAGCGACTGCCATCTTACCTTCACAACCCAATGGTGACATTAGGCGATATCGAATCTTTGCAGCTAGACCGTTGTTGTTGGACTTATTATTTTTTTTTATTTTTTTTATTTATTTATTATTTCAACTAGAACTACAACTACCCGTAATGACTGCCATAGATGTTCGTATGGCAACTGGGACGGCTTAACGTGCTCTCCGAGGGATGACCAGACCAATGCAAATACCCATATTCATGAATACAAATATTTGCACTGAGCGGGGATCGAACCCACGCTTCCTGCGTAGCGGCCGCGTTCACAACCGCTACGCCACGGAGGCTTGGTCATCAATCTTATATAACACACGCCGTTTCCCACACTATTTCACAATCACCGGTTGTATCGAATAAACAGAAATTAATTTACACGTTCTAAACACATAAATATTTGCATTCGAACATATATTCACACATAATATTAGAAAGTTGAAAATCGATGAATGTAAGGATTTTATTGTAGTTTGTGTTTTATAATAATCGACTTGTTGACATGAATTATTATTTCACACGTGTTAATGGTGAATGGTGAATTTTATGAATTTTAAATAAGTAAGTTGAAATGCAATAAAAACGATTTAAGGCAGCTTTACACGTTGCGTGATCCTGTGGACGGACGTCCATCTCGCGAAAAGATGTCTTGTCCAGTGGCGAGAATTTTTTTTTTCTTTAAAAAAAAAATTAGGTACCTATCGAGATTACTATGCTAGTAACCCCTAATATTCCCTTTAACTTCTCCAACTAAGCTAAACCGCTTGTGCTAGGAGCGGGTTCGCGTCGGTAGTGTAATGGCCAGGATTCGAACCTAAGACCTCTCAATCGTAAGGCTGACTCCTTAACCACTAAGCTACCAAATATCCCTATAGCGCAATTTCGCCCGCTTGTTTTTGCAGATATAGTAGAGACATATAGATCGCATGGTGCGTGACTAACTGATCACGATAAAAAACTTCACCAGCTTCGCTTTTGAGAATATTCATCCTTCGCCACTGGTCATCTATGGATGGAAACGCAAACAAGTCCGCAGAGGTGCGTCAATGTATCGGATGATGAATTGTCAGCTTCGAATTTACGAAACAAACCTACACGCATCGAGTAATGTAATTGATATGCGAAGCGCGGCTGTCTCAGATCGTCCGATGTGTATGACAAAATCTGCATCGTCACGCACCATGAAAAGCTGCCTTTATACATCTGTATATATAAAAGGGGCATACCCCATAAAGACTGGCACTTTGAATGGTAATTCTTTGTTCAAGAAAAAACCCAGCCTTCTGATGATTCGGCATCCATTGAGCTGCATATTAAGTGGTTCAATCTCACAAGCACCAATACACATATTTCGATTGTGCTTCAAAATTGATGCACTCGATGAAATGCCCTCACCAAACGATGAATGAGATGGGTATATTCGACTCGAATTGCTCGGGACCTAAATGGACCTGAACTGTGCTCTATACGCACAGTCCACGTTTGGGTGTATTTTGAAGATAGCTCGGGGCGCTGCGTCAATGGACGAACTCAAATTAACCAAGCATAGATTTATTACAAGACAATCCGCTCACTCCAGGACTTCATTTGTCTCGCAATTTAGGTCCAAGATACGTGTCCCGAGGTATACCAACTAAAACGAATGTCCCGTCCTCTGCTATCCCCTACAGAAAATATCCCAGACACCCCACCGGCCTTGCTCACAAATTTTGTGACCTCCCCAAAAACCTGGGTTTTTTCTTACACAAAGAATTAGCATTACTATTCACTGTGACAGCCTTCTTGGTTCGTTAGTTGTATGCAAATATTTAGCTTTATTTTAAGTTTTTTTAGAGCATCAACTTCTAGAATAAAGACATGTTAAGAATATATTTACATACATTTTTGCACAAATAAATCCTTGATTAGTATTTGAAATAGGTTTCATTGTCACACAGATTACGAGGCCATCTTTATTTAAGTAAAGGTGGTTTCACACAGAGGTTAAATCATTTTAATAAACATTACATAGTATTGGTCCTAACATTGAAACTTTCCTTTTGTTCTTTATTATAAAACTAGCTTTTACCCGCGGCTCCGCCCGCGTGGATGTCGGTTATCGCGACCAAACATAGCCTATGTCCTTTCTCAAAGTCTAATCTACCCCTATACCAAATTTCATCAAAATCGGTTCAGTGGTTTAGACGTGAAAGCGTAACAGACAGACAGACAGAGTTACTTTCGCATTTATAATATTAGTATGGATTATGAATTCTTACATTTTACCACAATTACATATTTATAAAACAAACAAACACAAGTTATTTATAAAAAAAAAATATCTATTCAAAAATAAAGGAAATATGTAATAACAACTGTGTTATAAAATGTTACTTTTTTTGCAAATGTTCATGTACTAACCTTGTGTGGAAGCGCCTTAACAGTTAAAAACGGTAGATATGAGTATTTACATAATAAATATAGTTGCAATACATATATTTCCGTTATTTAGGTATCAGTAGAAGGATTTTCATTATAGTAAGTTGTAGAGAAAGGGAGCGCGTTGAACTCTTTCGTACTGTGGTTAAGTAATCTGTTATTATAGCCCTATTCGCGTTGATTATCCGTATATTAAACGTGTTTTATCATACGTTCTTATTGGCTGACATACAGGTTAGTTTGTTCCACGGAGTTTAAAATCAAAAGGTAGTAAGTACCCTTAAGGTTCAACCCCACCAAACGGACAGCATCGGAACGGATTTTACAATCTTTAAACAAAATAAATCTTATATCACAGCATTTAAAGTTTATATTACCAAGTCACGCATGACAGCTTGACGTGCGTCATCGCCGCACGTCGCTGTCAAGCTGTTGTGCGTGACTTGGTAATTTATACTTCAAACACTGTGATAATAAGATTTAATTTTGTTTAAAGATTGTAAAATCCGTTCCGATGCCGTCCGTTTGGTGGGGTTGGACCTTTAACCTGCTGCACCTTCGGTCGTATGGATATCTGCTCTCCAGCGCCTCCTTTTATCGATTTGTTTGGACTTTCATGGAAGTAATTTACGTCTTATATCTAACTTCTTAAATCCATGTTGCTGAGGTTGCTTGCGGCCATGCCTAGAGCCCCAATCACACATTGTTATTAGCAATATTTTTTTAAAGCATACTATCTAACAGCCAAACCTCCCCTTTCCTATACAGGACAACACGTGCAGGACTTAGATGCCACCCGCATACGGTGCAGAATATTCCGTCGAGAACCAAGCGGTTCGGTGACTCCTTCTTGTGCCGCACAAATTAAGTCCTGGAATTCCTTACCAGTTCACGTGTTTCCCTCCTCCTACAGTCCCGGGTCCTTTAAGCGGGGCGTGAAAAAGCATCTGATGAGGCCGTCAAGCTGAGTGCCACCATTGTAGCATGGTACGTGTCTATAATGGTGACCCTCTTTCCAAGACTTTGCCCTCAGCTTACCATCAGGCAAGGCGAAGTCAAATTGACGTGTCCTATATAAAAAAAACTAGTATTTCCCTTAACCACTCCAACGTAACTTTGTTAGGAAAGGATTCTGTAGCCATTAAATCCGTTTTATTAACTGGAATAACACTTAACCACACATACACACATATTCAAGCCTGTAAGTCCCCGAAGGTGTAGACAGAGGTGAATTAACACCAAAATTTCGACAATTATCATTTTCGGTTTGACGTAATAGGGAGAGACCCTATTGCCGTCTAGGCAGCACTTTGTCATATCCCTTAGTCGCCTTCTACGAAACCCATAGGGTCCGGCCACACGGCGCGGTGCGGCGCCGCACCGCAGAAATTTCGGCGAATCGGCGGCCACATAAGCCGTGCGGCGCTGCTCGTGTGGCCGTCGATTCGCCGAAATTTCTGCGGTGCGGCGCCGCACCGCGCCGTGTGGCCGCACCCTATGATGTGGCCGGATTCTACTCCACCGGGGACCAACGCTTAACCTACGCCAATGATATTACGATATTTTCAATAAACGTTTGCTATATGGTTGAAGAATCAACTAGTACATCTTGAGCCAAAACTACCGAAAAATATATGAGAATTGCCAAGAATAAGGCACTTAGGCCTTATTTTCACTAACCTACTCCACAATTTGCACTATTTGAGTAACAATTGCGTTCAATTTCATTTAGATTCGCATATTGTTATGACGTAACTACAATATTGTTATTATATGGGTGAATTTCAACAAATGCCATTTTTTTTATCATATCGGTGAACTTTTTCATTTATATGTTTTTTGTATATTTTTAAGGTTTTATGTAATCTTTGTGATAATCATGTATCCCCAAATTTAATATCATCAACGTATCATTTAAGATTATGGAGAAAATTCAGTTTTAATTTTGGTTTCCACCGACATGACAAACCCGCACCGATTATTTTTTCTGTACACCGATTTGATAAGTTTATCCACCGAAATTATATACATATCCACCATTATGATAAAATATTCACCGAAATGATAATCTATCCACCTTTGAACATCAAAAAGGAAATAGTAGGTGCCTTATTTTTACAAAAGTGACTTAAAACTGAATGCCTGACCTGAAGAAGATCATATCCGACGAGAATAGAGTTCTTGAAGATCCAATGAAAATATTATATTTTTTGAAATTATATAGGTACTTATTTTATTTTCTTTACTTTCTTCTATTCTTTTTTTATAATATATAATTAATTTAAAAAAGAACGTTTATAAGCTGGTAACACAAATCAATCAATTAGCCTATTGCAGTCCACTGCTGGTCATAGGCCTCTCCCAATATGCGCCACGTTTGCTGATCCTCCGCCTTCCGCATCCAGTCCTTCCCAGCCACCTTTCGTAGGTCGTCAGTCCACCTGGCCAGGGGGTGTCCCACCTTCCGTTTTACTCCTCGCAGTCTCCACTCTAGGACTCGTCTGTTCCAACGGCAATCAGTCCATCGGCAGATGTGGCCAGCCCACTGCCACTTCAGCTTGCTTATTCTGCGAGCTATGTCGGTAACTTTGGTTGTAATGTCGGATGACCTCGTTTCTAATTCTATCCATCAAAGAAATTCCAAGCATAGCTTGCTCCCATAGCCCGCTGTGCGATTTTTAGGTCACGGACTAACCCCACCTTCAGTGGCCACGTTTCGGCACCGTAAGTCATAACAGGCAGAACGCACAGGTCGGAAAACCTTTGTTTTAAGGCATTGCGGCAAGGGGGAGTAGAAGACCCGACGTAATTTGCCAAATGCTGCAAACCCCAGTTGGATTGTTCTGGCTTCTTCCTTCTCGAAGTTGTTTTTACCGAGCTGAATAACCTGCCCCAGATAGATATACCTATTTTTGATCAACTTCGAGTGTCGTTCCTTCGATGGCAATTGCTCTCGGTACAACATGTTCGTTTTGGATAAAACCAAGATTATGTATCTTGGTTTTATCCAAGTTTACACTGAGGCCGACTTGTCGAGAAGCTCCATTCAAGCTGTGCATCATTTTGCCCAGTTGTTCCAGCGACTCCGCAACTATTATGATGTCGTCGGCGAACCAAGGGTGCGAGATGTACTCACCGTTGATGTTGATACCCCGCCCAGTCCAGCCCAGAGTCTTAAAGACGTCCTCCAATGCGTTGGTAAATAGTTTGGGAGATATAACATCTCCCAGTCTCACTCCACGTTGGAGGCTAATGGGTTTTGTCTTCTTCTTTGACAGTGTAATACAAGCATCTCAGCACCTCGATGTGCAATCGAGGCGGCACCGCTGCAGCGCATCCAGCACTGCCCAGAGTCGAAGGCTTTTCCGTAGTCCACAAACGCCATACACAGCGGCTGGTTGTACTCCTGAGTCTTTTCTACAATCTGCCAAACAGTATATGGATGTGGTCCACGGTACTATGGTCTTTTCAAAACCTGACTTGCTCAGGTGGCTGGAACTCGTCGAGCTTACCTGCGAGGCGATTTGTGACGACTCTCGAGAACAACTTGTAGACATGACTCAGGAGTGAGATGGTCTGCGTTCTTCAGCAAGGTCTTGTCACCTTTTTTGAAGAACAGTACCACCGCACTCCCGCTCCATGCCCTTGGTGTTAGCCCTTGCGGGATGACGGAATTAAAGAGGCTTGCTAGCTCTTTCAGGATTGGAGCCCCACAATGCAATGGTTTGACCACTAGTCGGCATTCGCGTCAATGCCTCCCTAGAGGTTTCCAGTATTGCGACCCTAG
Source organism: Eilema depressum (assembly GCA_914767945.1). Classification (NCBI taxonomy): domain Eukaryota; kingdom Metazoa; phylum Arthropoda; class Insecta; order Lepidoptera; family Erebidae; genus Eilema; species Eilema depressum. Next base: position 17,095,932 of record OU612032.1, read on the forward strand.
AGCTACTTGGAGCGGCGTAGGTGGGAGGGCTGACCTTATCATTCGGAATCTTGATATTTAGAGAGCCTCAGACAAGTCGGTAATCGCTTCCAGTATTAAACTTGTTGATCACACTTGTTGATCTCTGAATATGTGCTTAGGTACCATTATGAAAAAAGTCTATATCGTTCCTTATTATAGTCCACTGCTTGTGGGGTATTTTCTTAAAGAAACTATTCATTAATATATATATAATATATAAATAATAATAATGCCTGTGACTCAAGGAAGCTGACTAGCATTTGCCCCCTGCGATTTCTGCATACCACTCCTTATGATCCGATTTTCTTCTCGTCGCGTTCTTGTATTCCCACTTTGGCATTGAAGTCCCCCCTCTATGTATGTATGTGTTTATATGTATGTTCTTGTATGTTCCATTTTTCCTTTGTATACTTAACGAAATCGCACGGGATCAACCGATATGATAAAACGACTCACCGAGATGAAAAAATATCTACCGATATGATAAAGCAATCCACCGATGTGACAAAACTGTGCATTGATCATGAATCAAAACACCGATATTAGGTGTAAGACACCGATTCGTCTTTTCTTATCATTTTCGGTGTAAATTATCATATCCGTGGTGAAAAAGACCACCGATTACACCGATATGCGAACACCGACGTGAGAAATTTCACACTTTTTAGAATATAAGAAAAAATGCATAATATCTAGGTTAAATTCAATAACAATAAATGAAGCTAATTCACTTTCTACCTCTATTAGAACCAAAAAACAATAATAAAACTGCTTACTATACTAGAAAGATGCCACCACCGATAGTATAAAATAATTGTCCGGGAGCAACTAAAATGGCGTACTTATATTATTGGCGGGAATATGCAGTGATTTAACATACGTCCGTCCTGACTGCGCACTAGCAGGCACTAACGAGAGAAATAAAATTGAGGTGGGGACACTGTCGGACTCGTCGATATAAAGTTATGTGTAAATTACTTTTGGTCACCGATTTGAGAACATTTCGCAGGACAAGTACGTTTGTGCCTCTCAGTAATAATATTCGTTAATTATATAATAAAATATGACTTAAATTAATAATAAAACTAATATTCTATGAAATAGAATAATTTATTATACTTAATTTACTTATTTTTATTAGTGTATAAGCTTTTTTGTTTGTAAAAAAAGTAGAGGGACAGCACCGATTTGAAGAAAATAGAGGTTTATGTATTTATTTCTACCTTTATATATAGTCCTAGCCTAAATATATTTTTGCCACAACTCATTAACAACCTATTGAATACTAAAAAAAATAATTCAGAACAATATTCCTTTTTTCAAATACTAATTTCACCGAAGACAAAAAAAAAAGCCATTTGGGAAATTCACCCATATACAAATGAATAATTTATTCTTTAATTAAATAACAAACTTGAGCAAAGGCTATTGGCCGAGTTGCATAAAACCTGTTTTGGCACGATTCTATCTTGACCCCTTGGTCGTTTAATGCAATATTAGTCACTTCCTGACCTCTAAATTATTTGAAAAACACACACAGATCCGAAAATATATTTAAAACTTACTAAAAAACCGGCCAAGTGCAAGTCGGATTCGTACACGAAGAGTTCCTGTTTGTAGTACATATTTATTGACTTAGGCTCCGCTCGCCCCGTGGATCTTGCCCCCGACTTCTTTAATGTTGTAACCTTGAACTTTAGATACCCCAAATCGCCACCGATTGTTAGTAAGTTAAAAGTACTGACTTGATATAGCATCAACAGAATTTTAGAGGAGGTAGAACACGGCGGTATATCCGTCCCAATAATTAAATAAATAAAAAATAAAGCTGTCAGTGTGAATACCAAAGGCGTTGTCCTTATGTTTTGCGCTGACGGCACAGAATCTCTCTGTTCTTACAGGGTTGGGAGCACTAGTGTGACTCCCCTGGTGTTGCACTCGCCCAAAGGCCACGGTAACCTCTTACCATCAGGAGGGTCGTGTGCTGGTCTGCGACCTAAGTAGTATAAAAAAGACGTGTGGCACTCAGGGACTGCCACGGTAAAGCTATTGCATAGCATTTTTTATCAACTTATGCAATTATAATTACTTACGTTAAGCGGAGCTACTTCGGAGCAGCTCGGCTCGATTCGTGCGAGCTCGGAGTTGGGGGTGTTAGGTTTTTTTCGTTACAGAATTTCTGGATTCGGTCTCCACGCTCAAGGCCCGCGATAGAAACTAAGCAATAGCTTAAAAAAGGTAGACCTCCTTTAAAGGCCGTTTAGGTTAAAATAAAAATGGAGAAGGGGCTGTAAAACGTAAATAAAAGCAATGCTAAAGTGATGACGATTCTACTAATAACAATAGTCAAAAGGTTTGTTTCGGTACGTACAAGAAACACGCCTAAAGCAAGTACTTATAGTGTACCTACTATTATCTATTCCATGCTAGTGTCAACCTACATAAAAGAGCTACATTTACATAACATGGTGGCTACAAACAGCTCGGTGTTATCGCTTGGTTGGCTATTAGGTCTTTGTTCTTAGGTCTTGCGATACAGCGAGGAATTAGGACAAAACGTGTGTTGCTAGACAGTTCAACCAGGAAACTTATAAACGACAATATAGGCACAAAGTTAATGCTATGAAATGAGGGGGCCACAAATGGAAAGGATTTTTTGGGCGACTATCTAAGTATACTACAAATAAACTAAACCACATCTTTTGTTTTGTCACATAACTATCCCTCCAAAGTTGCCTGGAAGAAATTGCTTCCAGCGATAAGGCCGATTTGTACATTAAACTGGGTTAGTACCCACTGGTCCCATGGAATTCGTCCCCCAGGGCCCATTCGTCCCTTAATAATTTTGTGGAGCCCACTCGACCCCTGGTCTATTTTATAATTGAATTATTATTTATTTTTGTCATTTACTCTGGTCCCTGTGGTTGTGGTACAATCGCGTAGTAAAGGCATACTGTATAAATGCTACCTACTTATCTCTACTGTAAATCTATTGATGTACAATAAATATCTATCTATCTAAAATTGGTCTGTTTGTCACATAAAAAAACAGTACCTAGTGCGACTTTTTCCTCACATTCTATAATGAGTAAATGGTGATTTGTATGACATTGACATTATGCGTCCCCTGGCGGCAAACTTGTGAAATATTTTTTGCTAATACAAAGCGTCATTTGCTATTCACTAGTAAATGTGAAAAAAAACTCGCACTAGGCACTCTGTTTTTAATTCATACATATGAATATATACTCGATATCTATAAACAATACTTACAGCATTTTTTTTTATTTCTGTCTGTAGCGGGTATTCTAATACTCCCATGTAGGAATAAATTTAAATATCATTGCAATATAAATCACTCTATAAACCGTAAAAACGATATTAATCACATTAACTTTCATCATAATCTCATTGAAGTAGTTAGCAACGTCTGAATATAATTATGTGCAATTAGATGCATAATTTACCTGGAGGCTAATATCACAATCATTGAGGTTATTATACGAATCATTGATGTCATTATACACATCATTGATCTCATTATATACATCACTAGCCGACCCGCCCCGGCTTCGCCTATGGCATATTCTGAAACCTCGTTTAACCCTTTTGAGCTCGTAAGTTTTTAATTTTCAAATAATGTATGGAAATTGTCGGATTTGATGATATTTATGATCACTACTCCGCTCCCTTTCGCAGTAGCGGGATGATATATAACTTAAAACCTTCGTTGATAAACGGACTATTCATCACAATAATCTTTAACTAACTACCTACATCTGGGTTGCAAGTCCCAGTCGCCGTCACGGTGTTCCTCTCTGTATCACGCTATGGACCTGGCGACCGCACGGTGAATCCATGGAGTGCTGAGAATCGGATCTCTTTTCAATTTGAACCAGTAGTTCCTGAGATTATCGCGTTCAACCAAACAAACAAACTCTTCAGCTTTATAATACCTATTAGTATAGACTATAGAGGTAGATTAGGTGGACAATTAACCTGGGCGCTGATATTACAATCATTGACGTCATTATACATATCATTGATGTCATTATACATATCATTGACCTCATTATACATTATTTCCATCATCAAATTGACATTAACCGTAAAACTATCCTTTAGAATCATCATCCGACAATCAATCCCGATTATATCCAAAGCTTGCAATTTAAAGCCAGTTTTTTATACAGGGCGTCCCACGGCGATGCCACATGGAGGGAAAGTACCTTAAATCCTTAAGTTAGCTCATTTTGTTCAAAGGAGACATCATTTTATTTTTAAAAAGAAAGAAAACTGCATTCAAAGATTTTTAAAAATTCACTTGCCACACCCGGTAATCGAACCGACTAAAATCCGAAAAAGTAACACACTGTATTTTTATGGCATCAATGGATAGTGTCAATCATAAGGATCAAATCTCTTTAAGAAACATGGTAAATTAAACGAAAGGCAGTCCTTGAAACCTAAAATTATAAATTCAATTTGGCAAAATAAAACACTTTTACTCAAAGTTCATCTATCCATCTGATACCATTATTAACAATAAAATTCCATATTTAAATTACTTTTCTTTTTTTATCGTGCTGAGATCGCTGCTGGTCAGCAGTAGTATTTAGGTATGTCGAACTCAAACCGACTAAAACCGCACGCCGTCTCAATTAACAGGTTATAAGTTGATCCAATAGGGCAATTCTCTCGCCATTTTCGTTGCCCAGGGTACACCGCGTGCAGGTTTCTAATCAAGCACCCAAAAATAACTACCTACTCTACCTACATACCTCATGCAATTGCCCAATAAAGTTACATTCTAAACAGGTAACAAAGTTCATTCATTTAGTACTCACTAGCTTTTGCCGGCGGCTCCGCCCGCGTGGATGTCGGTTATCGCGACCAAACATAGCCTATGTCCTTTCTCTAGGTCTAATCTACCCCTATACAAAATTTCATCGAAATCGGTTCAGTAGTTTAGGCGTGAAAGCGTAACAGACAGACAGACAGACAGAGTTACTTTCGCATTTATAATATGAGTATGGATATGGATTTTACTAAATAAATTTCATCAAAGATATCTCTCGTGTTGATAGGTACCTTATAAGAAAATGTTTTATTTTACCAAATTGAACTTATAATTTTAGGTTTCAAGGACTTCCTTTCATTTAATTTACCATGTTTCTTGGAGAGATTTGATCCTTATGATTGACACTATCGATTGATGCCATAAAAATACAGGATGCTACTTTTTCGGATTTTAGTCGGTTCGATTACCGGGTGTGGCAAGCGAATTTAAAAAAATCTTTGAATGCAGTTTTGTTTCTTTTTAAAAATAAAATGATGTCTCCTTTAAGTAAAATGAGCTAACTTAAAGATTTAAGGTACTTTCCCTCCATGTGGCATCGCCGTGGGACGCCCTGTATATGGTCTATCATTTGACTGCACCCCGCTAGATGGTAAAAAGCATAAGATACGGACCACCATTTCTGATGCTATTGACACTTAAATGATGCTCCCTAACTTGCTAACGGCCTTGATATATGCTTTTTCACGCCCCTCTTGAAGAACCCGGGACTGTAGTAGTTCTTTATTAAGTCCACGGAGCCGACAGTTTTTGTTTGACTGCATCATGTCTGATGGTAAGATAAGGTGTAGTCTCCACGTGTAAAAAAGGTGTTAGCTTAAAGTAGCCCTCCTCTACCCCGATCTCTAGGCCACAGAATAAATAATAGTACCTACTTCTAAGCGTAGTAAGGATCAGTAACAGATATAACATTTTTGATGAATGAATCTCCAAGTATAAGAACGGACCTCACAACCTACAAGACAATAACAACCTTAAATCATTACAATAAGATACAAAATTGTTTCTCACAAAATCCAGGTCAAATACATGTTCACGTGAACCTAAGATACTTGAAATAGAGTTCAATTTCGCTTGACAAGTCATTGGAAAACCATTCACATGCATCGGTAAAGAAACCTTCTAGTCCTAAGAACAAGATTCGTTTTCATTTGACATGTTTCAGCTAAGCAAAGGCGTATGATACTTTAAATAGACCTTTTTCAGCGGAGATATGGGTGATTTTCGATTGTACTTAAAAGGTATTTAGCACGCAACACCACATTCCTTAGGAGCATTGCGTGGCATTTAGATATAAAGTACTAATATATTCTGTGGTTATAATCGAGACGAGATACTTTTTTGATATTTTGGTTTGTTACCTAATGTTACCTTTTAGAATCTAGAGGCTCGTGGAGTGGAGGTCACCTCCCAATGTTACCTTCTAGAGGTTCATGGAGGTCACTCATTCTTCTTTATTGTACCTACCTACCACTTCTTATTTGTATTTGTCGGTGTACGGGGAACCCCCAACATGCTGTAACAACGTTTCAAACAATCGAACTGACTCGACAGTTGAATCCGCGGTGAGATTTCAATTTCGAATGCTTTAAATTCGGTGACGTCATGTTGTAGAGTACATAAACATACATAACTATCGACTCTTGCTCGACAACGTGACGTCACCAAATTTACAGCATGCAAAAAATCTCACCGCGGATTCAGCTATCGTGTTCGTTCTATCGTGCGAAACGCTCTTACAGCATGTGCCTGCAGGTCTTAAAGGAGCTCTAAACACAAAACAAATGTTCCCAAGAACACAAAACAAATCGCGATAAAATACTTTAAAAATAGTTATATTTCAATTTACATTTCATTACAAGTTAATAGAATATTGTATTTCATAACATCCTAAATCGCAAATCAACAAAATCAAATTGCAATGTTTTGCACCATCGCAAATTCACTCCGTCGCGAAACGATAACTGACGGATGCACCATTTGTAAATATCCACTGTGGGCCCTTATTCGACTTGACGACTGTAACGTAACTACGCGCGTTTGGATTAGCCGACACGTTTAAGTTTTAGTTTTATAGTCGTACAAAAAAATCTGGAAACGAAAGGATGGGGCCACCGTCCTTCAATGTTGTTAAAATGATTTTGATGAAGAATTAAACAGTAAGGGGGATGACACACTAAAGCAGGAATCGATAAGTAACAAGCACGTAGCAAATGCCACCTATATTGACCTATATTTACGCCGGAAATTCTTCTCAACATTTAGAATTGAAAGAATTTGCAATGTCAATGTTGGTGTTTACACTGTTGATAATATGCCCAATTAAATAAATAAATAAATTTGCGGCGTAAATATAGGTCAATATAGGAGGCATTTTCCGTGTAGCTACTTTGTGTGGCAACCTTAGACTATTAATTCGACAGTGAAAGATGTAGTTCCAATTCAAAACATTTCACAGATTCATTAGTACATCTATACGCCTGTGCAATCATCTGTGTTAACCAATTGAAATCCATCATCTACTCTCGTTACGAACACGTTTGAATGTCATTGTCAAGCAGAACAATGCCCCAACTGTAATGTAAATGCCCCAAATATTATTACCTACTCCGACATTGTTAGTTAAGTAATTAATAAACTATTCAAACGAAACGTTGTAATAATTCAAAATTATCGCGTGTCTAAAAGGTTATAGAAACGTAGTTCTAACATTGTACTCGTAATTAACTGTCTATAAATTGATGAAGTCAATTTTGCAATTATTTTCGTTGCCTGTACAATTCGTAATGTATCATTACCTCATCTGCCTGCCCTTGTCCCAATTATTTAGGGTCGGCGCAAAATGTTATTCATTCATTCTTTTCCATATAGTACCTTTTTTCTTGCGAAAATCCCCACTGATACCTATTACCCTCGTCAGCCATAAGGGCTGAAATCATACGCGACTCGGATCCAAATTACCTTGGTATCCTCGTAAGATAACCCAATAAGGTATTTTCCTCACACCCCGGTTGAGCCTAGGCTGTCTTCGGTTTTAAGATGTCCCCCTAGAGTGTGGAAAGTAGGGTGTCACCTTCGAACCCCAGAAATGGGGTGAAAGGGTGACAAGCAGCCGCACTTGTCACCGCTGCGGTCTGAGAACCAACCAGCCCCTTGCCTACACTTTGCCCTGTGCTACTGCTAGTCATAGCGACACGTGTAAAGCTTCTGAGCAGCTCTCTAGTCTAAAGAGTAGCTACCGCCTCGGATTTTCCTGTAGGCGGTACCCTGGGGAAGAGAGACGCTGCCACCTCCGTTACCCAGGGTGCAGCACGTAGAGGTTCCAATTCCATATTAAACTTACGACATCTTCTGCACAGTTGCTTCTATCTTGCAATTTCCATCGATCTGATTGTATCTATGTATAACATGTTATATGTATTTACAAAAGAATTCTAGGACCCATTACAAGCTAGTTGAACTAGGCTTTCTTTGGGTCCTAATACAGTGAATAAAGCACACCCATAAGGGTCTCCTCCCATCAAAATGTACAAAGGGTGTCGAGAAAAATGGACTTTAGTGAGACAGTCCACTCCTGAGTAGTGTTCCCCTCCTAAACAAGTGGTAATGCGTCGACCAGCGTTTTGTATGTGATTTGACGTTAATGACATTCGTTGACAGCTGTCATATACGTCAAATCTCACACATTCGTCATTCCGTTCTACGCTGGCCAATGAATTGTCACTTGTCTAGGGCGGCAGGTGCTCCTATAGTGTGTGGAAGCAAAGCATACGTGCGTATATTTGGAATATCTACCATTAAATGTCGACGTCGAGCTGTACGTCCGGTTGTCCGTTGGTGAAAGGGGGAGGGAGGGGTCAACCTGTGCGGCTCCTTGGCGCATTCTCCAAAGTGCTTCCTATAAAAGACAGATAGACTATCAACCTTATATCGATGTTCTTGGCTTTGGAGCCTTGTGTGTTCAGTTTTGTTTTTTTTTGTTTTTTTTTTTTTGTGTTGCACTCGTCTATTGGTCACGGAACCACTGTTCTTGGCCACGGTAGGCCGTGCGCTCGTCTGCTACCTAAGTGGTATTAATTTTGTTTTTTATAGGACACGTGACATGACGTGAAATGACTTCTCTTCGCCTTCTCAGGAAAGAGAGTTACGATTATAGACATCAGCATATTACAGTGGTGGCCCTCAGCTTGACGGCCTTATCAGATGTTTTTTTACGCCGCGCTTAAAGGACCCGAGACTGTAGGAAGAGGGAAACACGTGTGCTGGTAAAGAATGCCAAGACTTAATGGCGATGTCCTGTGTGACGTCACAGTAGAGCGTTTGAGTACAGAGGTATAATTCATGAATATGCGTATTTCCTTTTGGTCTAAGTATTTGTATGTGTATGTTTATGCGCATTTTAGAAGCTACACTGAAAAATGCCGCAGTCAAAACTTATAACCATGTTTTAGTATGTTGAAAATATAAATGAATTGAATTGAGAGCCAAATAAAGCAGACATATTACCGGTATATTGACGCCGGCTCCCAGATCTCCATAATTATAATCATTATGTAGGAGTACACCATACCGAGGCATTGCACAACAACGCATGCGCAGAACTCGTCTATGCGCCCGCGACCATAACGATAACTACTCCACCATTCAAAAATGCACTTTATCCCGGTTAGATAGAGTAGTTTTTAGATTGTAAGCTTATTACATAGATGTTGTAATGACTAGAATATAATTTCTTATGATAATTTATTTTTATTGTGTCACTTATTATGGTGTAAGAATAAAGACCCTTGCGTATTTCTTTTATATGCTGTGTACCCTTTTAGACGAATGTAATCAATTATATTATGAAGCCGGTTTTACAAAAAGGTGATAAGGTTGTACCTTTACATACAACTTTATATTTAAAACATACATAGGTATACTAACTTTTAAACTCTCGCGTTCCATGATATACAATAACCTGTGTGACCACGGCCGGTGTAACCTGGTCGAAACGTCAGGCAAATCAAAGGTATGTATGTACCTATACCATGATCGCGTTAATTCCCGTTAACATTATTGTACTGTAGTATATACATAGGTATAATCACACCTTTATCCCCGGAGGGTTAGACAGGGGTGAATTGACACCCACGTTTCACCAATCATTGTATTTGGTCCCACCAACGTAAGGGTGAGCTTATTGCCGTATTCCGGGCACTATTATTGTCTCGAGCCATGTATGTGAGGCTGAGTCTGGGTTGTATATATATCTGTCTGATGTTAAACAGCCCTATCCTTAGTCGCCTTGTTCGACACCGCATGGGAGGAGATGGGGTGGCCCAAATTCTACTCTGCCGGGAACCACGCGTCTATGAAAAAGTGCAGTCGTATCTCCTTTGTTGAAGACATATATTGGCTCAACAGTATCAATATTGTTCATTGTGTGTGTGTGTGTATTGTAATGATAAGTTTACGCAAATGATGATAGTTCAATGTTCTCATCTTCTAATATATAAAAATCAATGCCACTTTTCGTTGTTATTTTATAACTCAAGAACGGCTGAACCGATTTGGCTAATTTTAGTCTTGAAATATTCGTGGATGTCCAGGGAAGGTTTAAACGGTGAGAGAATAGGTGCAGCGGGAACGGGATCAAAAATTCACGCGGGCTGAAAAAAATATGGCGGTACGAAGTTCGCCGGGACAGCTAGTAGTATTATAGTTTATGTTTATTGTGGCACATATTTGTTTACGCTCAACGTGTACCAAACCAACCGGTGTACAGCAAAAGTAACAAATAATAACACTCACGGTGTTTCCAGGGGTTTTTTATACCACTGAGATCGGAGACTGAGCACACGGGCCACCTGATGTAGAGTGGTTACCGTGGCCTATGGACGAGTGAAACACCAGAGGAGTCACACTCGTACTGCCGACCCTGTAAGAACAGAGTAATTATGTGCCGTCAGCGCAGGAGACAAACAGGACAAGCCTTTGGTCTTCCCACTGACAGTACAATGTTATTATTTCTATACTTTTTTAACCGACTTCAAAAAAGGAGGAGGTTCTCAATTCGTCTGTATGTTTTTTTTTTATGTTTGTTACCGCCAAAGGAGAACGGGCACTTTTGTATGAGCTGCGTCCCAAACCTTGTAACAAGTTGCGACTAGTGTAAACATGTTCATTTAGTCTATTTATGTGTAAAAATGAAAGATTTTTATCAGAAATTCGTGCAGGTCCAAAGTTATAAGGGTGTAAGTAAAAAATATTTTTTGTGCAATTAGGCTTTGCAGTATAGTTCTACGGTTTTGTATCATTTCGCCGACGGTCATTACAACTACGGTTGACTCAACTAGGGTTAATTCACCTACTGGTTGACATGGTTCATGGTTGTACCGATCACATATTTTTAACAAAAAAAGAGGGGTGTTATAAGTTTGACGTGTGAGTGTGTGTGTGTGTGTGTATGTATGTGTGTGCGTGTGTGTCAGTCTGTCTGTAGCATCGTAGCTCCCAAACGGCTGAACCGAATTCAATTCTGTTTCTTTTGATCGAAAGATGGTTTAGTCGAGAGTATTCTTAGCTATGTTTCATAAAAATCGGTTCAACCATTTTAAATATATTATGAGGAATGAAAATCAATCCAAAATCTAAATCTATTTTCAAATATACCCGTATTGGGTATCAAATGAAAGGTCATAATTTATACATCACGATACAGCAGGTTTTATGGAAATCGGTTCAGCGGTTACCACCGCTGAACCGATTTCCATAAAACCTGCTATTATTATAGGTATATAAAAAGCATGAAACAAAAAGAATTAAAAGCAGAAACCAATATTTTAATTTTCTCTTTTTAAATCGATTTGAATAGTTAGCATAATAAATGCTTCAAAAGAACATTATTCACGCTACATACATTTTTGGTCCAAAATTGAAAGTGCTGGCCAAATACGATATTTCGTTAGAACTTGTTCTTATTGGAGCGTCAAAGTTGAGGGACCACTTCCTTCGGTTTTATTTGAGTTCGAAAATCTTGAAAACATACATTTTTTATGACACAAACTATTGAAAATGGATAAAAAATGTCGTGCTACATTGGAAGAATAGTTAATAAAACTAATAAAAAATAAACCCCATACTGCACACCGTTGTTTTTCGTCTATTTATTTAGGTGCTAAATTGAAAATAAGTAGCGGCCAAAGAATACAAATATGACATTCCGTTAGTCGGGCAGTGGACCCTCAGCTTTGACGCCATAATAAAAAATGCTAATGAGGACAAGCTCTAACAGAATATCATAATCGTATTCTTTGGCCGGCACTTTCAATTTTGGACCTAAATAAATGGGTGAAAAACAACGGTGTGCAGAATGGGGTTTATTTATTATTGATTTTATTGACTATTCTTCCAATATAGAACAATGATTTTTATTCGTTTTTAATCATTCATATCATAAAAATGTATGGTTCCAAGATATTTGAACTCAAATAAAACTGAGAGCAGTGGTCCCTCAGCTTTGACGCCATAGTAAAAAATGCTAACGAGGACAAGCTCTAACGGAATTTCATATTTGTATAGGTACTTTGGCCAGCACTTTCCATTATGGACCTAAATAAATGGACGAAATACAACGATGTGCAATATGGGGTTATTTTTTATTGCTTTTATTAACTATTGTTCCAATATAGAATAAAGTTTTTCATTTATTTTTAATAATTCGTATCATAAAAAATGTATGTTTCCAAGATTTTTAAATTCAAATAAAACCAAGCGCAGTGGTCCCTCAACTTTGACGTGGTAATAGAAAATGCTAGCGAGGACAAGTTCTAACGGAATATCGTATTTATTTTCTTTGGCCGGCACTTTCAATTTTGGACTAAAATGGGTGATGTCCTTTCATTCAAAAATCCCAATAATTTATACATATTTGAAATGTACTAATTAAGGCCTTTAATTTGATATCAAACACGGTATATTTACCTCAATTTTATTTTTTAACGCAGTACTTTAAGACCGCTAGAGGGCGCCACATTAAATTCAGTGACACATTATAAAGCCTATAATAAGTGGACGATCAAGACACTTCTAACAATACCTTACTTGTCCAGTTCTAATTAGTAGTTGAAGAGCTATGAGGGAATTAGTGAATATACATACATAGTTCATACATACATACATAGCCTGTCAAAATCATAATCCTCCTTTGGCTTTAACATAGTCGGGTAAAAATAGCATAAATAAATAAGTATTTTGTCATAAAAACACTAATTATTTAAAATAAATTAAATACTTTCTTAGTAACTGAAACCCCCACAACTTTTACCCTGCACGAAATACAGATTTATGTCCATACAAAAAAATAATACACTCATTGAGACCTTTCATTTGATATAGGTCAAAAAGTGTTACACCATATGGGACGAAACGCCCATTCGCCTTTGGCGACGGAGTGAACCTATTTTGATGATTATTTTTTAGAATGTTTAGGTTATGGTTAGGTTTAGGTTACGTTTTAGTTACTGTTAGGTTACGGTTACGTATTATGTGCAATTTTGTAGGTTCAAGCCTTTTCTGGAACAAAGAACTATTGGCCTATCGTCATGACAAAGTTGTTAGACATTTGGGAACGTTGCCAAGCTACTGGTGGTACGCAGGAATTTTTATACACACTATTGTATATGCATATGGCTGTATAGGTAGTCATGCTAGTGAATGCAAGTCAGTATCTACCTCGGGATTTTGGACCTGAAATTTTTTTTATTTTTTATTTATTTATTTATTTATTACATAACATACATTATCCTTACAGATTAATCCAATGCGATAATGTAGAATTGGAAAATATTTAATTGTATTACATAACATTTAAAATCTATTCAATAAAATCAGGACAAATTACAGCATGAGTCAATAAAAACACACCTTAATAAAAAATCAATTATCACATTAATAATCAATAATTTAAATAATACCCACGCAAATCCTATTACAATATACTATCAATCAATTGTCAAAAAGTCACATCATAATGTTACATGTAAATTGTCAAATGGTAAACAATCATTACTTTTACTTTATTACCTTAAATACTTATGCAAATCAAACTATAATATTTTTATGTCATATGCTCTATAAGCGCAGTACACGTTTCTTGGGTGTCTTTTGAGGATAGCACGGGGTGCTACTGCGGTGGACGAGCTCGAATTCACCAAGCACAGATTGTTATAAAACAATCCACGACCTTTCTTCTGATCGAATTAAAACCACGCGTTTTGAAAACGACGTCACAAAATCGGTTCCCAAACAATATTTCAATTTCATACATTTTAACACAAGAATAGAAAAAAGAACTATCGGCGGCGCGAGCGCAACTGATCGTAACTGGCTGTGGTTTTCGCAACAAGCCTCGCGGGTTCGGTCCCGTTACTGTGAAAGTGACGGAATGCAGCGCGCCTGTTTCCTTGTCGCGTGGCACAGCCGCCCTCAAATGTAGCTTAACACATTACAAGTAACCAACTATAGGTTTAAAACCATTCATGAAATGATAATCAAAACATCATAACATAAATATGAAAAGAGGCTACTATTGCAAACACTCGTAATGTTACAATGGTGGCCCTCAGCTTGACGGCCTCATCAGATGCGTTCTCACGCCCCGCTTAAAGGACACGGGACTGTAGGAGGAGGGAAACACGTGAGCTGGTGAAGAATTTCAAGACTTTGTGGTCTACCAATTAATTATCGCAGTCCATACTGGACATAGGTATCTAGCAACTCGCAATGTTGGAAGGCTTTACTTTCACGCGGGCCAGAAGGGATGGTCTGTACCAACACGAAATAAAACCCTGTGGTTTTATTTCGAGTTTTCCTTCTCTCGCAGTGATATCGTCTGCGTATGTTTCCGTTAGTCGCATCTTACGACACCCTTCGGATGCGTTGGGAGCTGAGGATGGGAGGCGCAGCAAAGAAAAGAATTTCTTATAGTTTATGCTTGGTTATTGATGGAATTGTTTGCACTGTATGAGAGTGACACGAAACCTGTTTATTAAAGGACAGAGTGGGACTAATTGGAAGAGCTCATCGGCACATAATTTGCGTGCGCATAATTGTCACGATTGGCTTCTGTGTTTAGTTTTATATTATTGGAATGTGTTTTATTGTCATATTTAATCGCAGAACATGAGTTAAAACGCAGTGATATATAGTGTACAGTAAACATGTCCGACGGAATTACCTACTTACAAGTGAAATTCTGTACCATATCGTAAATTTAACTACGAAGTCATGAATATAGCATCGGCAAACTTCTTGAACTTCGTGAACAAACGTCAAAAAGGTCGCGTATGTGCACTTACTGCATGGCCAACCAAAAAACTATTAAAAGGACTGATGAGCCAATGATAATGCGAGCCCCTTGAGCCCGTGATTAGTTTAATATAATGTGATTGGTAGGTTGGCACGGATTGGTGTATTACTAACCTGTCCAATCCACTTGCACTGATTTACTTTTATAAAAAAAAAAATCAAACAGTATAACACAAAACAGAAACGAATGGGCCAAGAATGAAATTCACGCCAAATTTTACGTGAAACCACATTTGCACACTTAAAATAATAGCACTTTCTACCAGCCAGTACACACAACATACATAAATAATAAATAAAATACTCGCAAATGTGGAATCTTGTCGATTCAGATGTTTCGCTGGCAGGTTTTATGTAAATATTTTTTGATTTAAAGTGGTCTCGACACGCTTCATGGCCACACTTTCGAACATTTGGAGATTTATTGCCATGTTAATAGTCTATAGAGTTTCTGTAACAGCCGAGTCATGAAATGATATATCGACAAATTATAGTCGTGAATGCTCCAGATTGTTATCTTGGATGGATGTGGACTGGAAAGTAAAAGCTGAGAAACGGATCCCAGACTCCGAGATTCGGGTGCGTCTGGGACTAACGCAGTGAATTTTGTCGCCTTGTCATCGACTGGCTAATGTTTAATCAAGCAAAAACTCATGAATTCCAAGATATTTCCACCTGTAAATCGTAAAGGCAGATGTGTATTTACAACCCACATTCTGACAACTACGATTTTCGGTTCCACGTAATAGGGGCTAGCCTATTGCCGTCAAGCGGGCACTATGTCACGGGCTATATGTTTACTGTCGGATAGAGTACAGTCCTATCTCTTACACCCGTATTCACAAACAATACTTCGCTATGTGTACCACCAAAACTGTGCCAAGAACGACAAATTCTCAGTGCGTTCGTTTTGGCAAGCCTTTTTATTCATTGATAACACTTAAGTAATACTTCGTTGAGGGAACGCACTGCGTTATATACTGCTCCGTGATGTTTGTGAATTAATTTTACCAGCCCTATGCGCTCGAGCACACTATGAGACCTCACTGTATCGTTTGTGAATACGGGTGTTAGTCACCTTCTACGATACAAAATGGAAGAGATAGGGTGTGCCGGTACCTATCTTACTCCACTAGGACTCTTTTTTCCTTAATTTTACATGCTTTTCTATATTTTTTTCAATGTTGATCATTTCACGCCAGACGGCCCTTCAAATTCTTCGTTGGTTATTTCTAATACCGACTTAACTCAGCAATATATTATGTAATCTTCCCAAAGAATACCCAACAAATTAAATAAAACTACCTTTATGTATGTAACTGCTTAATTTTGTGTTCAAGATGCTTCAAGAATTTATTCTCTAAAATTTTGTATCTCAGGTCAAAGTCAAGAATGTTTATCAAGGACATCTCATACATATTTCTTGCGTCATCAGCGATCATTAGCATCTAACGTTCGCCAGCCAACTCCTTGTAACATGGCTGACAACATTTTTAATATAATCTGTGTATTTACGTCGATATTATACAATGATTATGGAAATAGCTACAAGGTTATTAATACAGAGGTCAAATTTATTCGTAATCTGTGGATATAAAGACAAACTTTAAGTTTCGCGCGCTGATGTAACATAAGAATCTATTCAAATTTAGAACTTCCTGTTCTATTATTTCTTCGGTGTTCAAAGATTTAAAAAAATGACGATTATAGTTTTAAACTTCGAACCACAGAAAAAATATTGCAAACTGGCTGCTCGTGCCCGGCGTCACTCAGGTCAAGATTCTAATTTGACCCGATTTTCAAAATCCTTCTAAGCCTTGTCCTTCTGCTGTCGAGGCGACTGCACATCGTGTCATATTTTATTTCTCCAGTGTTCAGCCAAGCTGATAGCGTTCTCAGAGGCACTCATGAGTTCTGCCGGTGTACATGTGCTTCGATAGGCAGAACACGTTAGCAGGTGGGTCATAGCTTTTACTGAATTACGTACACAACAAAAATAAATAGACCGAATCAGTGGGCTGTTTCGCCGTTTTCAAGTTTGGAGTTAGATAATAATAATCATTTATACGTTAGACTGGTGGTAAACATAGTCAAACAGAATATTACTGGTGTTCACAGAATGACTGCACCTATCAAGTTTAATTTTACATCACAAAAACCTTGTCCTGACTGAATTACGAACAAAACCAAAAAAGAAACCTGCAAAATCTGTCGACATATCCTCAAATTGTACAACGGACAAACATTAAAATGAATATTGATTTTTATTATAGATATATTTAATTTTTATCTGTGTCTTATAAAGCATTAATTTTAATAACTGGCCTACAGCTGAGGCGAAGGTACATATTTTAATTATTCCACTGTACTTAAGTAGAACTCGTAATAACGTGAATAATATGTAATACCTAGCATAATATGTAATATTAATGATATTATGTAAAAATTATGTAAATAAATTATATGTAATAGTAATAATATGAATAATAAATTAATAAAATCCATTCTATTTTGCTTGATGTGTTACGGGTAAATATTGTAACAGTCTGTAAGTAATTCAAAATATTTG
Source organism: Eilema depressum (assembly GCA_914767945.1). Lineage (NCBI taxonomy): Eukaryota > Metazoa > Arthropoda > Insecta > Lepidoptera > Erebidae > Eilema > Eilema depressum. The sequence continues at coordinate 17,113,730 of OU612032.1, forward strand.
AAACAAAAATAGTTTTTTTTTGTTTTTAATGTCCGTCTACTACTTTCTATTTAGTATCCTCAACTTTATTTGAATGTATAAAAATATTCATTAAATTCGAGCTAAAACTATATTATTAAGGTTGTTACTAAGTTACCGCCATATTTCTTTTTAATTTTGATATTCTGCGTATCGGGTACAGGACAAAAAAAAATAGGTCACTGACTTTTCGTTCAGTTACATAAATATTAATTTATTTAGCTGTCACCTGTAAAGGCGGGAAAATTATTACTGACGTGATTTATATAATTGCCCCGTAATTTGTGGCATGCGATGCGTAGGATTTCCACGACGCATTTTAATTTTTAATTATAATTTGGATATTATTAGTTTTAGTTTAAATTTTTTTTAGTATGTAGGTAGGTACTGTAATGTTTAATTTTATTTTATTTGAATTGTCCATGTAAATAATATATTAAAGTAGTGAGAATAAAAGTTTGTAAATTGGATATTGAAAGAGCAAGAAAGCGGTAATTCAACTTTGACTGAAGTACGACTACGGCAAAGTGGCTGGGGGCTATCTTAGATATTTTCTTGTTGAATATTTTTTAGAGCTTTATTTTTAAGTAGAAGGGTTTTTTTAACTTGCATGCCACGTGCTTGTTCGCTACTTTAGTAGAATAAAAAACGTAATCAAGCTGTTGACACAGTAGAGTCTAGACTACAGTAACGCAAAATGACAGCGTCGTAACACATTGTGTAGTCAGCTGTTGAACAATGACGCAGAAGTGTACTACCGCTAGATTGATTGGTAAAAACCGTAGGGTTATCAACGTCAAAAAAATTAACGAATTATCGAAATATTTCTTTGAATTGAAATGATATTTCGATACCGGTAATAGATTATGGAGATCAGATGATAGTCGTTGGACTGGCAGAGGTGGACTCGTGAGGTAAGGCCTGGGATGCGACTAAGATTAACGCAAGGGCGATGATGATTTTTTAGAATTGAAATGGTAGGTAAGTATATTAGATTTGCTGATATTTATCTGAAAGAATTTATTATTTCTTGCTTTTTATAAATCGGTGCGATTAAAAAGCTGCGACTATAAATGTGAACGTAATTATTTAAAAAAAAAACTTTGCATAATACAAAAAAAAACTACAAATCTGACGACGATGACGGTACTTTCAGAAAACATATCTTTGGCACCTCACTCCAAGGCTTTGATTTTTTTAAATTAATAACACTGTTGCAATAACCTATCAAAATCGGTTCACTCATTCGTTCACATCTAATATCTTGAACCCAATTAGCACACAGCACAACCCTAACCGTTGACACAACCCGTTACTGCTAATTGAAGTTCAAAAGATACGCAGACATGGTTTTATAGAACAGTAATACTACGACCAACTGTTCCTTAGACATTTAATAATACCTGGCTATTTAACTACCGGTAACGATTGGGTTAAAGATTATACCGGCGGAGGCGAAAGGGTGCAAGCGACAACGACAGTTTACACGAAAATCACTGTTATGCAAACTATTTATGAAATCGTTTAGGATCTTCTTTCTTTGAATAGTCGATGTCGCTTACGTTGTTTTGTCTTTCAACAGTTGATATATTGGATACAGTGAAAGGTGACCATTTTGAATATAGAATGAAATAAGATTCGGGTAGTTTCGAAATTATCGAAATGGATCGCTGAATTTATTTTTGTTTTTTTTTTCTACTTCAGTTGTAGTGTTACCACATGAATTTATACGCCAAAGGTGTGTACTGAAATAAGCCTTTTGACGGCAATCAGTTTTTATGGAGTACTAGCTGTCCCGGCGAACTTCGTACCGCCATATTATTTTCAGCCCGCGTGAATTTTTGATCCCGTTTCCGCTGCACCTATTTTCTCACCCTTTAAACCTTCCCTGGACATCCACGAATATTTCAAGACTAAAATTAGTCAAATCGGTTCAGCCGCTCTTGAGTTATAAAATAACAACGAAAAGTGGCATTGATTTTTATATTTATAGAAGATGAAGGATTGCACTACTCTAAGATTGCACCGCTTAAGTTCTCACTCGTTCCTACGTTCCTACTTAAAGGAGAGAAATAGGAGATATTTTATCTGGTTCACCCTTGTTTGACCAAAAAACGTATGACAAAACATCATTTGACATACACGTTTCGCAAATGTATTATTTCGCTAATGTATTACTTAGAAAACATTTCAATTGCTAAAATGTTATTTTAAAAATGCTCATTTGACTAAATAAAGTTCTGCATGGTAATAAAAAAAATATAACCAGGAACGCTTAATGAGGGAGCTTCGCTCCGCTCTGCTCCCGCATTAGCCTTCTGACCTAATCTATCCAAGTCGGAATGAGCAGCTTTCTGTCTGTTTGTCAACTAACATGTTTTTAAAATAATCAATTTGTAAAATGATGTTTTATAATAAATAATGCATTTTTTCCAAATAAATATTTTGTCTAATGAGTATGTAGTTTACTAAACAATAGTTTGTCAAATGATACATTTATCAAGTATAATTTTGTCAAACGTTGTTTGTCAAATGAATGTTTGTCATTCGTTTTTTGTCAAATGATACCATTTTATCTAGTAATTAGTAGGTAGAATAGAATAGAATAGAAATAAACTTTATTGTACACCAAACAAAAAGAAAAGTATACATAGAATAAATGGCAAACATAATTAGGTATGAACTGATTTTGAACGGCTTCTGATTCTGAACGGCTGAACCGATTTTGATGAATGATATATGATTAGGGTAAAAGATTAAGACTTCTGTTATACTCACAAGGTATACAAAATAAATATTTTTTTAAGTCGGTACCTATTACTTCTTACCCCGGTCGACTCACCGCTGTTATACATTTTAAATATTTAATAAATTATATACAATTATGTACTAAAATAACTTCTAACCAGGGGAATTAACGTCAAATTAAGTAAAGTAAAAAAAGACCATGACGCATATATATGTGAATACTTTAATTGTATTTAAGTAATTTAAATATAATTGTATTTAATGACTCTTTATTTTATTAACTTAATTATATTCTTGTATTATTTGTAAAAAGTATTCATTTTATTCAACAAAGATTAAAAAAATAACCAGGAAGCTTTACTAAAAGTCAATGACCATCGCACAGAGCACACTTTAAAAAATAATACCTACCTAGTTTTTGTCTATGGAACTGGGTGTCGCAAACGAAAGCGGATCTCCTTCCTTTTTAAGCAGTTTATTAATTTTTATTTGTATATAATTGTATAATATTTGGAGTATTTTATTACTTTAATTATAATAATGATCTAATATATAAAAAAACAATGTTTGTTTTTTGTTCGTATTACATAATATGCGCTGCGGTACTAACGGTAAGTAAGTACCTATACTGTATTCATCCAATTACAATATTTTTGACAATTTATGCCTTGCATCGACATTTTTTTTTATATAGGACACGTCAACTTGACTTCGCCTTGCCTGATGGTAAGCTGAGGGCAAAGTCTTGGAAAGAGGGTCACCATTACAGACACGCACCATGCTACAATGGTGGCACTCAGCGTGACGGCCTCATCAGATGCTTTTTCACGCCCCGCTTAAAGGACCCGGGACTGTAGGAGGAGGGAAACACGTGAGCTGGTAATTCAACCGACAGTAAACATACAGCCCATGACTAAGAGCGGAAACACACGATGCGTTGCGGCGGCGGCGCGACGCCGGAGCGGTGTCGCTGCGTCGTTTTACATAGAAATATCCGTAGCATGTCACACGATGCGCTGCGTCGCCGCACCGGACTTGCAACCACCGAGACGAGGCGGGGAGGGGTGAATGCGTTGCGACGCCGGAGCGGCACCGCTCCGGCGCGCGCCGCACCGCCGCCGCCGCGTAGTTGTTTAGGGGCTGTGCATTAATCACGTGATGTTTTTTTTAGCAATTTTCTAACCCCCCTCCCCCATGGTGATACGTGGTAAGGTTTTAGACAACCCCCCCCCCCCTCTAGCCAAAATCACGTGTATTTTTTTATTTATTATTTAATGCTAGAAAACTAAGAATCGTGACAAAAATCACGAGACATAAAGGTGCGTACTGATTATATAGCTTATATAACAATGTTATATAACACTTATATAACAATGCTATATAACACTTATATAACAATGTTATATAACACTTATATAACAATGCTATATAACACTTATATAACAATGTTATGTAACAATTATATAACAATGTTATATAACACTTATATAACAATGTTATATAACACTATTATAACAATGTTATATAACTATGTATTATAACAATGTTATATAACATGTTTCAGTAATGTAGACACTGAAGTTAGTACAATGTTGTAAAGTTATAAAACAATGTTAAATAATGTGGACGTGTTATATAACACGAGTTATACAACATGTTACATGATCAAAAATAAATACACGTGATTTCTCAATATACCCCTACCTCCCCCCTGGTGATATTTCGTGATTTTTCCGAACACCCCCCCGCCCCTGTTGAGCCTCACGTGATTAATGGACAGCCCCTTATGATTTATTAACACACATTACAACGCAGCTGGGGCGCCCGTGGCGCCGCTGCGTCATAACAACGCAGCGGCGTCGCACCGCTCGTGTGCCCGCTACTGCGGCGAAATTTCTGCGGTGCGTCGCCGCAACGCATCGTGTGTTTCCGCTCTAAGTGCCCGCCTGTCGGCAATAGGCTCGCCTATTACGTTACTAAATCACAGTTGGCGAAATGCTGGTATTACACCATGTATGTATGTATGTATGTATGTATGTATGTATGTATGTATGTATGTATGTATGTATGTATGTATGTATGTATGTATGTATGTATGTATGTATGTATGTATGTATGTATGTATGTATGTATGTATGTATGTATGTATGTATGTATGTATGTATGTATGTATGTATGTATGTATGTATGTATGTATGTATGTATGTATGTATGTATAGTCTGCACTTCCATGAAGGTTATGGGCATATAATCTACAACTTAATGGACACGGTAGGTGGTGGCGTTACAATCTAATTATAGGATTTTTTTCGCGCGAAACTGGAACGAGATAGCTTTTTTATATACTAATTAGTGCGTACTAATTTTTGCATTCATAAAGTAAAGAAAACAAACACTGATTTAGTGCTAGGTAAGTAGAGTAAGTAAATACATACATACATACAATCACGCCTTTATCCCCGGAGGTGAATTAACACCCACATTTCACTAATCATTGTATTAGGTCCCACGTAATAGGGGGTGAGCCTGTTGTCGTATTCCGGGCACTATTGTTGACTCGAGCCATGTATCTGAGGCTGAGCCTGGGCTGTATATATCTGTCTGATGTTAAACAGCCCTATCCCTTAGTCGCCTTGTTCGACACCGCATAGGAGGAGATGGGGTGGCCCAAATTCTACTGTACTCTGCCGGGAACCACGCGGCTATAGTAAGTATATAGGTACCTATATTACATCTATACTATATATAAATGTAAAGTGGTCGTGTCTGTACAGTCAGAGTTCATAAGTGCATTAGCCCAACAAGGCTCAAAATCGCGTGGCGTGCGGCCGCACGCCGGCCCGGTTTTGTGTTTACATATGTGTGTGTGTGTGTCATTAGATACTAATACAGTAATTTACCAACTTAGTAAATTAACTGATAGCTAAGTGGGTTAAGCAAGATACTATAGATGCACAATGATAAGAGGTTCCAGGTTCGATTCCAGCTTATAATGATTTTTTATATTTATGCCAAAAATATAATTTTAAATATTGATAAAGTAATTTTGCATGAAGTTGGCATTCTTTTTACATTTTATGTTGATATTTGCTAAAATTTAACAAATAATACAATGATATTGAAACACAAAAAGTGTTATTGCAAGATCGTAGGATTTGAACCATCAACCTTTGCATTTCCACAAACCTCATGCTTTAACCACTCGGCCACGGGTTGCTTACGTAGTGACAACGAAATTATCGATAATATTCCTACGGAAGAACAATTTATGTGTGTGTGTAAATTGTCTTAAAAGAAAAAGGTCACAAGTAGCGCTAAAATGTTGACGCTATAGTTACGTAGGATTGTTACTGCACTTTTGCATTCGACTGTACATTGGAGATATTTAAAAAAAATATGTACCTGGGTTATGTTATGATAACGATACTGAACACGAAAATATTTTTTTATAATTTCCTGTCTGTTTGTCTGTTTGTTTGCGATGGACGCAAAAACTACTGAACGGATTTTGATGCGGTTTTTTTGTTAGAAAGGGCTTGGTCAGAGTTATTCTTACGTTTGTTAGATCACAATCGGTTGTGTAGAACCGGAGATATGAGCAAAGGTCGCTTGGAAGGCTGTACATAGGTATCTTTATTGGTTAAAAATTTACTATATCTACGAGTACTTATTTAGACCTCCAGCCAGCTTCTTTATTTCGTTTTTTGTTATTTATAAGTTATAAGTATCCTTATTTATTATTTCTATCTTAGATAACTTAATTTATATTTGGTTAAGTACTTAGTTTAGTTGGGAAACTAAAAACTAAACGTCTTAAAATAAGACAATAATTTTATCTAATATTAATTCACTTATAACATAGAATATATTTAATAGGTACTACTTAAAAGACACTTCAGTCCATTGTAACAAAATAAAACAAAACACACAGATTTGAATTAATTCGAGGCTAAATGATAAAATAGACGACCATTTTGAAGAAAATTTATTTTATTATTTAACTTAGGTAATTAAACTCAAATACACACATACGCACATATAATGAACAACACTTTTATCCGCGGAGGGTTAGACCGAGGTGAATAAACACTAAACAGTCCCACGTAATAGGGGGTGAGCCTATTGCCGTATTCCGGGCACTTTTAATTAGCAGTTCACCTTGTCACTTAATTTTCAATTAAAATTAACATTAAAAATTAAGTATAACAAAAACTGGATAAATTTATTTGTGTCCTAAGCTCAGTATATGCTATGGATTGAGACAACACTTTGTAATATATCCTAGAAAAAAGTACCAATCCGGTAGTCGTACTAAATGGCTCTCGGCTTTTAAATGGCAGCTACACAAGAACCAGATATGTAATCACATCGCGTTGGACTGGACGCTGGGTGCAGCATTCCTATGTAGGTAAAGGATATATAACGAGAATATAATATTGTATAACTACTACTGGAGTTGTGTAATAAATAACAATAATTGCACAATAAACTTTTCTATACACTACATAGATAAATAGAGCTAAAATTATGTCACGTCACGGTTCGTAGGAAAAGCGGGAATGAATTTGGAAATTCGAATTTGGAACGATACATAGACACTAGACAAATGAGTGAATGATTTTTTCAGGCATAGTGCGCCTTTTTGTAATGTCATCTGTATAATGACAGCTACAAAAATGGGTACATTGTTGCTGATCAAGTAGTCGTCTTCTTTTCTATTGATTAGCGCCACTGTCATACAGAAGATGACATCACATACAAAAAGAATTATTATTTCTACATGAACAGGCGTCTAAGTAAGCGAACCAACTAATACTTAAAATAGCCAAAATCGAAACTACGATTTCATTGTCAAATGCTTGCTGTTTTATTCAGTTTTATTGCATATCGAAGACAATTTGGCAGGATTTGATAACATTGAAGGGACGGTGGCGCAATTCTTCAGTTCAAGGATTCGTTGGTACGACAATATTTTCTGCGTTCCAAATTCGAAATTCATTCATTCTCACCTCACTCAGAAACGGTGAGACAATTTTTTTAAACAGCTTAACTAGGCAGCATAAATAGCAACTCATTATCGATATTTTAAAAAACAATGTATTGCTTTATTCGTTGATGTGCAATTATCGTGCCCGTCGCCAGCCGAGCGAGACCGCGTGAGAAACAATAGCTTGTTAAATAGATAATCACTCTCGTGGCGAGAACACACGGACAGACAGTGACTTAACAGATGATTCATATTGTTTTACTTATCAACATTGATTTATATTGTTATAATGATTGCGTGATGCCAGACGAAATGTTAGAGGCGAATTCCGAAGGTACTATTTATCACGATTTGAAGATAGACTTGCGTGCGATCTATGGTCTAGTCCGAGTTTCTTTTTTTGTAATTTATTTAACGGCCATGGATACAAGTCTTTAAAGTCTAACTTAAGTTTTTAAGTAATCTTATTTTGTATACACACCAGTAAGTGGAGTAGGAGTTAACAAGAGGGTTTTAAGGTGTTTTTGAACTAGCATGAAAAATCACAATTTACTATAACATAATATTTTCGTTATGTCTAAAAATCCACCATTTTTACACAAAATTTACATCAATTTCAGAAAATAATGAATACTACAATGCGCCCTTTTCTGCGTTGGCGCCTAAATTCTCTAGCCGAGTAAAGGTTAGGGTTGCCAGGGTGAAAAGGTATTAAATAAAAGAGAAATCCTCCGGAAATCTCAATATATTTCAGCCTGCGTTCCTGTTTTGAGAAACTTCTTTCACTTTCTTTTCTGAAGATAACCACAAACATAGGCCAGTCCTGTTAAGTACCTAACCGAATGGAGTATATACTACTTTTTACCCTGGCATAAGTTCCCATGGGTTATGGGAACGAGTTCAGGATACTACACAGCCGCTAATAAAATCAATATACCGTGAGAAGGAGGTACTTCCCCGGTCCAGCGATCCATTCACTTGTGTTTTTTCTCATAATTGCCGGCTGCCTCGGTATCGAACACTTTCGCTGGCTCTTTCAGTATTGTATCGGGTGTTAATCTTAGTAGGATGAACAATTAGTGGATGTAATTGATTTCCGTTCCAAACTACTAATTTTTGATTGTTAATGTATACGGAGTTAATTCTATTTATAATTTCTTAAGTTACAGTTAAATATTGATTTAATATATATAAGGAAATAAATTAATAATTAAATATAATCATATTTCTGGTAACACGTGGACAATGTTATGGGCTATACATTAAGAAATAATTTATGTAAACCATACTCTTAAGTACTATTGAATGTAGGTATATCTGTTTTTTGTTCCATTAAATAAATAAATAAATAAATAAATATTTTTTTTAAGTGTAGGTATTAATAACCAAAATTACTTATTACAAAAAATAAGTGTAGAAATAATTTATGTAAACCATACTCTTAAGTATTTAATTGTGTTTTTTGCAGGGGTCCGAGGAAAATACCTTACACCCCTGGCATATAAAGACTCGAAACCGCGTGTGATTTTAATCGGTCCGGCAAGTCCGTTATAATCGCTTCGCCGGGCGACGGAAAATTTGTTGGTTAATCCCACAAATATTCCAAAATGGTAATCAAACCGTAGCAATAGCAGTTGTCAATGTAAATATGCAAAAGCATACGTAATTCAATCAATCGATTAGCCTATCGCAGTCCACAGCTGGACATAGGCCTCTCCCAATGTAAGGAGGCTTTGGCCTACTGTTTCCACGCTGGCCAGGCCCTCTAGACAAGTGGCAATTCGTTGCTCGGCGTATGATGGAATAGAATGCCAAATGTATGGGATTTGACGTATATGACAGGCGTCAACGAATGTCAAAAACGTCAAATCCTATACATTTGTTATTCTATTCCATGATACGCCGAGCAACGAATTGCCACTTGCCTAGGGGGGCAGACGGGTTGGTACAGTGTACTACGATCAAATAATTAAAAGATTTGACGAGAAAACATACTGTTTAGGTACAGATTATGGTCTTATCAAACAGGTACTTCAGGACTTATATTGCTATCTCAGTAAGATATACAAGAGGGACAGAGATATACGCATATTTCAAAACATTGTTTTCATAGTAACACCTACACGTATAACTCCGGACACGTATCTTGGACCTAAAATGTGCTCAAAATGTGCCCTATACGCGCAGTACACATTTCTTGGGTGTCTTTTGAGGAGAGCACAACTGCGGTAGACTATCTCAAATTCACCAAGCATAGATTATTACAAAGCAATCCGCGGGCGCCAGAGCCTCGTTTGTCTTGCGATTTAAGTCCAAGATACGTATCCGGAGTTATTCAGGATTTATATTGCTATCTCAGTTATATTCACAAGAGGAACAAAGATATACGCATATTACAAAACATTGTTTTCGTACTAACACGTATTATGTTATTAGGACCTATATTGCTATCTCAGTTTAATATGCGAGAGGGACAGAGATAAAGGCATATTTAATACGTGTATGATATGATGTTTCGAAATGTTTACTCGACCCACCGCTGAGAAGGTGGCGGTCGGTCATATCAATATTTTTCTTATTATTAAGCACCTGCGTAAATCTGCTGATAAGTAGATACTTGTTCTACTTTCACACACATGTACCTACCTGACGCGATTCCTTCATCTGCCGCACCATTAAGTCTTGGAATTCTTTACCAGTTCACGTGTTTGTCCTACAGTCCCGGGTCCTTTAAGCGGGGCGTGAAAAAGCATCTGATGAAGCCGTCAAGCTGAGTGCCACCATTGTAACATCGTACGTGTCTGTAATGGTGACCCTCTTTTCAGAGACTTTGCCTTCAGCTTACCATCAGGCGAGGCGAAGTCAAATTGACGTGTCCTATATAAAAATAACCGTCACGACGTATTCCCGAAGCGATAGACAGAGAAATATTAAAAGAAAATCCATTTTTAAGGCGACTAACGGATAGGGCCATGACAAAGTGCCCGCTAGACAGCAATAGGCTCGCCCCCTATTACGTGAGAGCGAAAATTATAGTTGACGAAAAGTGGGTGTTAATACGCCTCTGCCTACCCCTTCAGGGATTTACAGGCGTGAATGTATGTATGTATATAGGGTTACAATCAAGAGGTCCCGGGTTTGAATTCTGAACAATACACTACCGAAGTGAACCGGATACCTGTCAGCTTCTCATGTAATTTTGGCGAACAGATTTATTATTTTGAGTCCCAACATTTGATGATAATAATGTATTTCCAATTTTATTGTAAACTAGCTGACCCGGCGAACTTCGTACCACCATATTTTCCGCCCGCGTGGTATTCCGATCCCGCTCCCGCTGCATATCTCTAAACTTATCAGTGTTTCTCTACAATATTATGCATGTATTATACATATAAATCTTCCTCTTGAATCACTCTATCTATAAAACCGCTTCAAAATCCGTTGCGTAGTTTTGAAGATTTAAGCATACATAGGGACGGACAGACAGCGACAGCGATTCTGATGCCGCAGAATGCTAGTTTGCAACCTTAGCGGCACAAAAGCGTATTACGCCAGTAACCGTACCATTAAACAATCCAATCAAGTCTAAAATCTCATAGTTACACTGCACTAGTTCACTCACCACCGACATTCGTGAGACAATCTCTCATTGTCACTTGCACAACTTTATCTACAACACCATTCAAACTAATACCAACCTTATTCCTCCGCAATAAGAACTATACGAACTGCAAAACTATCGTGGGTTTCCAGACAGCATGGCCGTTCTGTCAAAGTTATATCTTTATGTAGTTATAGGAATATGGATTCTATGTTCTAAGTAATAAGGGGTATGGTGAATGTATTGGTATGTTGGTAGTCGCACGCGCAGACGGTCAATGTGCCAAGTTAGCGTGTAGCGGTCGGTCTGAGAACAATTATACGAAGATGGTACCGTCCCCTATACTTTAAAGGTTATATACCTACTAGCGACCGCAGACTTCGTTTTTTTTTATACCACTTAGGTGGCAGACAAGCACACGGCCCACCTGATGGAAAGTGGTTACCGTGGCCTATGGACGTATGCAACACCAGGGGCGTCACACTCGTGCTGCCGACCCTGAAGAAACCTTCTAATGCACTTCTTGAAGAACCCCATATTGTAGTCGCTTGGGAAAACCATCGCGGGGAGTTCATTCCACAGCTTGAGTGTGCGAGGGATGAAGTTCCTTTCATACCGCACAGTGCGCACCGTTTCCGGTCGCAATGTGTGAGGATGAACTCCCCGTCTATGACGAGAAGTGCGATGATAGAATGTAGCTGTGGGCATCATGTCAAACAATTCATCTGAGCACAAACCATTGTATAGGCGGTAAAACACACAGTGAGGCAAAGTCTCTCCTGAGACTGAGAGGTTCCACATCGCCTGTGAGTATGGGATTGCCGACGAGCCTCAACGCCCGTCTTTGTACCGAGTCGAAAGGGTCGTACCCGTGGAGTTCGTTTTACCCCCTTAGGGGTGGAGTTTCGTAAAATTCGTTCTTGGTGGATGTCTACATCTTAGAAACGTATTACTCGGGATATATGGCTTGGACCTAAAATATATTCGAAACTAGCTGACCCCGCGAACTTCGTACCGCCATGTCAATAGATGCCCGCATGAATGACATAACAACATGCTTTAGGTTTCAAGGACTTCCTTTCGTTTAATTTACCATGTTTCTTAGAGAGATTTGATCCTTATGATTGACACTATCGATTGATGCCATAAAAATACAGGATGTTACTTTTTCGGATTTTAGTCGGTTCGATTACCGGGTGCGGCAAGCGAATTTTTAAAAATCTTTGAATGCAGTTTTGTTTCTTTTTAAAAATAAAATGATGTCTCCTTTAAACAAAATGAGCCAACTTAAGGATTTAAGGTACTTTTCCTCCATGTGGCATCGCCGTGGGACGCCCTGTAAAGTCTACGTTTCTTGGGTGTCTTTTGAGGACACGGGGTGCTACTACAGTGGACGAGCTCAAATTCATCAAGCATAGACAAGTACAAAATAAATCCGCGTGCGCCAGGGCTATTTGCTCATGATTTAGGTCCAAGACACGTGTTCCGAAGTATACCTACCTCCGGACAGTACAGTACTAGTATCTGGCATTTTATTTTATTTTTTATTAATACAATACACAGTACACCCCTTCGGAGCCCATCATTTTTGTGTTGTTCATACAACTTAATTATAATTTAAAATATTTGAATTCAAGTTATGTTAATATAACGCGTTGATGTCTTTTGTACGGGAATTCGCGTACGCATGATGTGAAGAGATTTTTTTAGTTATTTGAGAATACGCATTCTGTGGAACATATGGGGTGTATGAGGCCAAAAAATCTCATCTACTAACCAGTTCAGCAACTGATTAACAGACGGGGAACTGGCGCAGGCTTTGCTCTCGGTATTGGGAGGTCAGATGACAGTCGCCCTAATAAAAGCCGACAAAAACAGTATGAAAAAAATATATGCGGACCCCAGACTCCAAACTTTACTTTTATTTCGATTGGTTAACATCAGACAGATATATATAAAGCCCAATCCAACCCAGCCCAGAATCAACAATAGTGCCCGGAATACGGCAATAGGGTCACCCCTTATTACGTGAGACCTAATACAATTGGTGAAATGTGGGTGATAATTCACCTTTGCTAACCGTCTGGGAATAAATGCGTGATTGTATGTATTGTATGGTTAACTTAAAAGTAAAACTGACGTAAAACTTAATTGTGTCGGCTTACGAACGCGCGTGGTTACGGTACAGTTGGTCAAGCTTAATAAAAGACATGGGGGCTACCACCATCTCTAGCAGTATTATTTTAAACTTACTTTACTTTCATGGTGTGAATCACACCCGTATTCACAAACAACACTGTGAGGTCTCATAGTGTGCTCGAGCGCATAGGGCTGGTAAAATTAATTCACAAACATCACGGAGCAGTATCTAACGCAGTGCGTTCTCTCAACGTAGTATTACTTAAGTGTTGTCTATGAATAAAAAGGCTTGCCAGAACGAACGCACTGAGAAATTGTCGTTCTTTGCACAGTTTTGGTAGTACGCATAGCGAAGTATTGTTTGTGAATACGGGTGTCAGACTCGGACTTAGACGTCCGCCGATATTTATGTACTGTCAGCATCAAAATAATCTCTCTCAAAATAATCGTAAACACCCGCACGAAGCCAACTCAAATTCGTCATTTGAGTTGGCTTCGTGCGGTCTCGGTGGCTAAGCGGTTAGAGCATTCCCCCTGTAAGGGAAAGATCGCGGGTTCGAGTCCCGCCCGAGGTCAATTCTCTTTTCTCTTTGTAATGCTTTTATGATCTGTAAGAATTTTTTAACTGCAAATGACTAAATATACTTATAAATATTTATTATTATTGACATTCCTAATTTATATTGTATTGACATCTTAATTTAGTGATTGCATTGTAATTTGTATTGACATCTTAATTTAGTGATTGCAATGTAATTCAGTGACATCGAACATGTAAAAATTCGTATGCCTAATGCAGTCGAGATATGCTGTACTGTAGATTAACATCTTATCTTCACCGTGTCTCTTGCGAATAAATTTTCATTTTATTTCCAATCGATTTGACTAATCAGCATAATAAATGCATAAAAATTTCATTCAAATAAATAAAAATAAAAAAATAGGCAAGCTGAAGATACGCACGAAAAACATAACCTCTCTTGACAGTCGGCTAAACAGTAAGATTAAAATAATACTGCTAAAGTCGATAGTAGCCCCCTGTGCGGTAACCGCGATCAGTCGAGTCAAACCAGTTAGAAAATGTCGCCTGATGTAACTGCAGTTTGTTGAACCAAGCAATACCACTAATGTGAGCTAGCGGACTATCTTTGTACTTTGAATGATTAACACGATTCGTGACGGCTTCCTTACTTACGTGTAGCACTTATCGATGATTGAAAGACAAAAAGGTACAAGTAATATCGAATATTTAATCAATTTAAAAAGAAAATAAAATATTTTTTTTTTATATATAGGACACGTCAATATGACCTCACCTCGCCTGATGGTAAGCTCATAACTCATAATTAATTTATTCGTAAGAATATTACATGTCAGTTTACATCAAATTATTTATCAATTTCACAAAAATTCCACAGGTCGGATAATGTCCGGTTCATGCCAGTATTATAATTATTGTAATGTCAGTTCGAATTTCCAATCTAGCTATCTGAGTCAACAAATTAATGATATTAATATCATATAGTATATTAGGTTAGAAGGCTAAAGAGAGCGGAGCGGAACGAAGTTGTGGTTATTTTTTTTAAACCATTCAGAAATAGAATTCCCGCAATGTCATCAGTATTTGACACATTGCCGATGGAGCAGCAGGCATTCAAAAATACAAAAAAAACTATCAAAAGATCGCGGCTTAATAACCTCGTATTGTGTTTCCGACGGAGAGTAGGGTAGCCAGAGCTCACTGGAGACGTTTTGTGCTGTCAGTGGGAAAACCAAAGGCTTTGTCCTACTTATCTTTTGCGCTGACGGCACAGAATCTCTCTATTCTAACAGGGTCGACAGCACGAGTGTGTCTCCCCTGGTGTTGCACTCGCCCATAGGCCACGGTAACCACTTACCATCAGGAGAGCCGTGTGTCTACTACTTAAGTAGTATAAAAAAAAACCTCCTCACTCATCTTAGTTTAAAAACAAACGTGAAAAACCAGTAAAAAGAACACAAAATCATCTAATAATCGGAATTTGTTTACATAGCGCGGTTCGGCGCCGGCGCACGTCACATGCAATTGGATCTTTTCGCACGTTCAAACAAACGTGACGATGTCTTGACGATAAGTTTGACCTTCAAGAATTGCGCCACATACGTTATTGCGAATACAAGATGGAGTGAAACACACAGACAGACTACTGACTAAAGGTATGATTCCGAAGCCGACCACATACGACAATGACAGACGCATGCAGCAGATACAGCGTACCCATTACTTGAATGAAATTTTGAAGCATTTATTATGCTAACTGTTCAAATCGATTTTGGATCGATTTCGTACGTGTCTCGGTGGCTTAGTGGTCAGAGCGTTCCCCCTGTAAGGGAAAGATCGCGGGTTCGAGTCCCGTCCGAGGTCGATTCTTTTTCCCTTTCTTAATCGAACGGTACCCATTACTTGTTAAACTCCTATACGGATAAAGGGGACCATTGAGAAGCCGCAATGAACTACGCGCATGTGCTGCGTGCGTCGGCAGTTGTCGTATGCTTTCGGTTCGGAATCATACCTTAATGTTTATGATCATACAGTGCATAGGGCTTGACGTCGTGGAGGGTGACATGCGTGCAAATGGTCTCACTACCATGGACGCCCAAGATCGTGCGAAGTGGAGGAGGAAGAGCCGGAAGGCGGACCCTGAGCTCCGAGGTCATCTTGGCCACGGATGTAATCAGGAAAATGCGTCTCCATGAAGATGATGATTGACATTCTTCATTCGAGCACCAATCCCTTACATATTGAAGCCTAGGTTCCGATCTTCCACTCCTGCAGATTTTTTTTATACTACTTAGGTAGCAGATAAGCACATGGCCCTCCTGATGGTAAGATTTGGTTAGTTTAGACTTTTACGGGAGCAACTGCGATCTAGCTTTCGAGGAGAGGTTCCGGGTACGAATCCTGGCCATTACACTACCGACGTGAACCCACTATGCACAAGCAATTTAGCTTAGCTGGAGGGGTGAACGGAAATATTAGTAACTAGCTGACCCCGCGAACTTCGTACCGCCTAACCTAAAAAAAGAATTAGCGAAATCGGTCCAGCCGTTCACGCGTGATGGCGTGACCAAGGGAAATAGGGATTCATTTTTATTTTTTTATACGAGTATATAAAGATTTCGGTTGCTAATATTCTTAAAAAAAAGATTGTCGAGCAATTCATCTGAACACACACCATTGTACATTGTACAGTAAGCTTCAGAGAAAAGGGACCCCCCTTGTTAATGATATGAAAGCATGAGGGGGTCTGTTTTCTTTGACGCTGACTGTATCAGCTTGGGCCTTAAATGATGATCTAGGTTAGACCCCTACACCTACAGCAGATAAGGACTGTACCTACTTTCATTTTCGTGAAAGGCCTCCTCAGCACTTTCCAAAACTGTTTTAGTTAAATTATAATATTCTAAAATATTCTAAATTTAAATATATAGTATTTATAATTAAGTACGATTCTTTCTCTATTGTGTAAACAAAAAAAAAACATAATTATTTGCACATAACTTAGATAAGTCAATTTGTTTTATTTAAAACAACGTTGAATGCCCCCTTTAAGAGAATATGTATTTAAAAATAATGATAAATGCTTTATTTGTAAAAAAAGTGATTGTAGTTACATACAGGTAGGTAGTTCACGGTAGGTCTTACAACTATTTACAGTTACAATCTTGTGGGTGAAGTTCTGTTTCCTTGATAGGTTAGTTATAACCTGTAGTAAGGAATAATAATGATGTATATAGTAATCCATGTACGTCATCCATGTGGTGACGGAACCGCGGTAGCCTAGTGGTATGGGTAATGGACTGCTGAGACGAGGTCTCGGGTTCGATCCCAGGTTGTACCATGGCACACACCAATGACTTTTCGATGCTTTTCGAAGTTATGTGTGCATTTATCGCAGGTTTATAAGTGCCCGGTTAATGGCAATAGGCTCGCCACCTATTACATTGGGACCTAAACATAAACGGCGAAATGTGGGTGCTAGCACCTCTGCCTACCCCTTCGGGGATATAGACGTGAGTTTATATATATGAGTTTATGTTATGACGGAAAAAGAATACAAGTATCACCACCCCATCTCATCCGAAGGGTGTCGTAAGAGGCGACTAACGGCAAAATATACAGACGATATCACTGCGAGAGAAGGAAAACTCGAAATAAAACCCTGCACCAACCCGTCTGGCCAGCGTGGAAACAGTAGGACAAAGCCTCCCAACATTGGGAGAGGCCTATGTCCAGCAGTGGACTGCGATAGGCTAATTGATTGATTGAGAAGACCAAAGGCTTGTCCTGCTTTGTGTAGGTACTACACTGACGGCACAGGAACTCTCTGTTCTTACAGGATCGGCAGAACAAGTGTAACTCCCCTGGTGTTGTACTCGTCCACATAGGCTACTGTAATCACTTTCCATCAGGTAGGCCGTGTGCTTGTCTGCCACACAAGTGGTATAAAAAGCAGTCCCGGACTAATAACTTTCACATGATGATGATGAATCCACACTAATATTATAAATGCGAAAGTAACTCTGTCTGTCTGTCTGTTACGCTTTCACGCCTAAACCACTAAACCGATTTTGATGAAATTTGGTATAGGGGTAGATTACACTTTGAGAAAGAACATAGGGTATGTTTGGTCGCGATAACCGACATCCACGGGGGCGGAGCCGCGGGCAAAACTAGTAATATCATAAATGTGTGAATCACCTCAAAAATTTAGTTTTAAAAATGTCATGACATTCGCTTTGATTCTAAAATTAAAAATAAAACTATTTTTATAACAATACCGGAGTGTATACCATTAACCGCTGCATTCCCACAATATATATGTTCATTCACATTAAAGTAATAATGTAATGTTATAACTGCGCCCCGCGGTTTTACCCACGTTTTATTTTTATACGAGATTGAAAGGAACCAACCTTTCCATTACAGAATTAATGCAGTTTTTTCAAGGTTTTTTTACAATATGGGGTTCTTCAAGAAGGGCAATAGAAAGTTTTTTCAGGATCGGCAGCACGAGTGATACGTCTCTGGTGTTGCACACGTCCATGGGCCACGGTAACCACTTTCCATTAAGCGGGCCGTGTGCTTGTATGCCACCTAAGTGGTATAAAAAAGTAGAATAAAAATTAAACTGAGGGCCACTTTTGTTGCTATCTAGGTACCTATAATGGTAATTACCCCGAATAGATCGATTTTATCAATATTGATGTGATCGATCGGCTTTAAAAGAGGACAAGTCTTCGATCTACCTACACCGTACGACCGCCCGAATTAATTTACCATGTTTCTTAAAGAGATTTGATCCTTAAGATTGACACTATCGGTTGATGCCATAAAAATACAGAATGTGACTTTCGTCATATACGTCAAATCACATACATTCATCATTCTTTTCCACAATACGCCGGTCAACGAATTTCCACTTGCCTAGGGGGCAGGTACGGAAGATTTGCATTCAGTGAATACAGCCTACCCTTTCATAGATAAACAGGCGTATTTAAAAATATAAGTATAGTATTCTATTATGAACAGAGTATCGGTTACAACATCTTACTAGTTGACACAATTTGCCAACTCAACATTGTCTGATTGCAAACGATTGCCCAAAGCCGGCCGTGAAGCTTTCTTCTCTCACAGGCAATAGGTATTGCATTCAAAAACTGGCACAAAGAAGGTATTTAACCTTCGGATACCTGCAGGGGTCTGTCAGACCCACGATTACGTTTTGAGTTGACCACAGAACTAGTCATTTCTGTAAACTTGACCTCTGTGGCGCAGCGGTTGAGCGTTCGACTGCTAACTTAAAGGTTCAAGTTTGATTCCCGCTCAGTGTAAATGTTTGTATGCATGAATATGTATGGAAGTAAATGGGTGTGTATTGGTCTAACACTTTAATATACTACCTACGTGTATGTATTTCCAAAAAAAGTGTCTAAATAACTATATCCACTAGAACTCATATATAAGCCATGCTAACGAGGGCGATGGGTTGCTATACGTACACATATTCACGACACCGCCAAACCCTAATTTTGAATATTTTATTTGAAATTCAACGAAATTACTAGTATTTAGGTCAAATGGCTTGTAATAGGAGTGACTACAAATCGTACACCCGGTGGGGTACATACAACGACCATACAACCAACATAAGTATGTTATCGCATCAACCCTTTTATATATGAATATGTTTAATATGTATATTATATTGGTGTGACTGTTTTATGTATAGTATGTGTGTTTTTTTGTTGCATAAGACATGTCAATATGATTTGACCTCGCTTGATGGTAAGCTGAAGGCAAAGTCTCTGAAAAGAGGTCATCGACTTTACTAGTATCCATACCAAATGGCTTCTAATAGGAGTAAATTCATGTGGTAGACACACAGTGGATTTTATAAGTATGACTATCTATTTTTTTATATCGGGCACGTCAATTTGACTTCACCTCACCTGATGGTAAGCTGAAGACAAAGTCTCGGAAAAGCGTGTCACCATTATTTTGTTACACCTTTGGTGATGGGTCCCACAGACCACCCGCGGGTATACTGTGTGAAGGTTAAGTTATTCGTTGGTTTATTAGTGAGTCGGTCAAGTACAGTAAGGCGATGGGTTACGTACGCGATACGTCGCTGCGTGTTACTTTACGTGGGCGTGACATCACGCTAAGGTTTGAATTCATCACTGTTTTAAATACAATGTGATAGCTATATGTTATAGTACCCGACTTTTGACGAGACATAAGTGACAGTATCTATGTTTATAGTACGACCGTACCTCCTACGGTACGGAGCAAAAATTCGCCACCTAAGTGATATAAAAAAGATCACATCTTAACCAGCAACAATGCACTGGTTAAAACTTTGTGATTGTGAAGAGGTGGGTTGGCATGATGGGCCCCATAGACCCTGGTAAAGGGTTTGACTTCTGCGTTTGATATAACTCCGGACACGTATCTTGGACCTAAAATGTGTTAAAGATGTGCCCTATACGCGCAGTACACATTTCTTGGGCGTCTTTTGAGAATAGCACGGGGTGCTACTGCGGTGGACGAACTCAAATTCACCAAGCATAGATTATTACGAAGCAATCCGCAGGCGCCAGAGCCTCGTTTGTCTTGCGATTTAGGTCCAAGATACGAATCCGGAGTTATAACGGTGGTGTTTGTAAACATTTCAATGTCTATTACTTCGAAGGTATTACTTAGTATCTAAGTAGTTATGAAACAAAAACAACGGTTTACATATAAAAATATGATTACGGTTGTTATTAAATGAGTTCATAATTGAATTATGAATTTATTTTTTGAATTAAAATCAATCTTAATCTATTTTTTATTAAATTGCTAATTAGACTGCACTATATCCTAAGAATGACCTTATATTTTTGTAAAATAACGTTAACACACTTCGTTTACAAGGAAACATTATTATTATGCAGTATTTTATAAGCAAATATTTAAAAATGCTGATAATTTCCACGTTTTAATAGAAAAAATTGTTGGTAGATAAGATAAAAAATAATTACGTATGTTTCGAAACTGTGATTAAGGAGTAAGTTCGAGAGGTCATGGGTTCCATCACTTACATATATAGTAATTACATTACCGACGTGAACTTAGCTGGAGAGATTAGCAGTACTCCATGTGGGGTCTAACCTGTGCCTTATAAAGGACTAGCTTTTGCCCGCGGCTCCGCCCGCGTGGATGTCGGTTATCGCGACCAAACATAGCCTATGTCCTTTCTCAAGGTCTAATCTACCTCTATACCAAATTTCATCAAAATCGGTTCAGCGGTTTAGTCGTAAAAGTGAGACAGACAGACAGACAGACAGAGTTACTTTCGCATTTATAATATTAGTAGGGATAAGTCGTTGCCCCGCAGTGAAGTACTGCTTCGCCCTGTTGAGCACCCCAAGTTTCTTTGAATCTTTCTATGCCTTCAGCTTACCATCAGGCGAAGTCAAATTGAAGTGCCCTACATAAAAAATTGCGCGTTGTTCCCGGCAGAGTAGAATTTGAGCCAACCCAATTCCTCCTTTGCGGTGTCGTACAAGGCGACTAAGGGATAGGGCTGTTTCACATCAGACAGATATATACAGCCACGACTCAGCCTCAGATACATGGTTCGAGTCAACAATAGTGCCCGGAATACGGCAATAGGTTCACCCCCTATTACGTGGGACCTAATTGGTGAAATATGGGTCTTAATTCACCTCTGTCTAACTCTCCGGGGATAAAGGCGTGATTGTATGTATGTATGTGTACATAAAAAAAGTTAGGTGGAGTTCAAGGTCATCTTCCGAATCCGTCCATTTTTATTTGGCTTGATCTGAGATGCCTGGAAGAGGAAAACATACACCAGAGTATCGTCACTACCCCAGAAGATGATGGTATCTCTCTCATCCTAGCGTTAATTCCCAGTCGCATCCGAAGCTTTTCAGCTCGGAGTCTGGGGTTCGCTTTTACCAGTCTTAACTACAGATTTGGCTAGACCTCGATATTTTTTCGTGAAGCGATTGCCATCTGACCTCCACAGCCCAATGGTAACATTAGGCGATATCGAAGCTTTGCAGCTAGACCGTTGTTTTTGGATTTTTTAGGGCTCCCAACTACACGTAACGACTGCCATAGATGTTCTTATGGCAACCGGGACCGACGGCTTAACGTGCTCTCCGAGGCACGACCAGACCAATGCAAATACCCATATTTCATGAACACAAATATTTGCACTGAGCGGGGATCGAACCCGCGCCTCCTGCGTAGCGGCCGCGTTCACTACCGCGGAGGCTGTCAAAGAGAAAATGATGGTATCTCTATCTTTAAAAACACGTCTAGTCATCTATGTCATAGAATTTATAGATGAAATACAAAGCAATCTTTCGATTGCGAGGCCGATTCTACCGTTGCTAAAATTAAAATTGCCAGAACAAAATTTACTTTCGTCACATCGCAAAATCACAACACAATAAATACCTTGTTCAGAATTTTACTCTAAAGTTATAACATTAATAAATAAATCAATCAATATAATTATTAGGTATTTACGTTTTTTTTTATACATTTGACTTCGCCTCGCCTGATGGTAAGCTGAAGGCAGTCTCTATTAAAAATACTCTAAAAATACGCCATTAAAATCTCTGCATACTTATTTATTCCCACTAAGTAGGTACGTAATTAAAATAAAAAATAATACAAAAAAATTGGTTACTTTACTCCACTTTCACTTGCTTCACTTAAATGCTTAAGTTTAAGTTAAATTAAATAATATGAAACATAAACTGCTCTTAGCGATTGCCAAATAAATTGTCACAATATTAAAGACTTTAGGTTAAGATATTTTTTTTTAAGAAGATAAGAATTTTTTTTTAAAAATAAGAAGAAGAAAAACATCAAAGAAGGCATCATCATAAATTGGCAATACAATCTATAATACAAAAATGAATCCCTAAATGTGTTGCTAAGCGCAAATCTTGAGAACGGCTGAACCGATTTTGCTAATTCTTTATTTAGAATATTCCTTGAAGTACGAGGATGGTCTTACGGAGAGAAAAAAATAAAAATAAATAAAGAATTGACTGTTAGGCGGTACGAAGTTTGCGGGGTCAGCTAGTATATAATAGTTATTCGTTATCCACATACATCTTGCTTGACCTCAATCACATAACAAAGCGTATTCTATATAGGTACGCAATACACGTTTTTGGGTGTCTTTTGAGGATAGCACGGGGTGCTACGGCAACGGAGCGGCGGAGGAGCTCAAAGCCACCAACCACAGATTATATCAAACAAATCCACGCGCGCCAAGACCTCGATTCTCTCACGACTTGAGGTTTATTCCAAAGCCGACCGAATACGACAATTTGCAGACGCAAGCAGCAGATACAGGGTACCCATTACTTGTTAAACTCCGATACGGATAAAGGGGACCATTGAGAAGCCGCAATGAATTACGCGCATGTGCTGCGTGCGTCGGCAGTTGTCGTATGTGATCACCTTTAGAATCATACCTTTGGGGGTTAAAATATGCCGGTAACTATACACCCAGACTCCGTTACAACATCGACACAAACTCGAGGTCAAACCCACAATATTCGCGATCAATCAAGGCGACCCTTTGTCAGTAGCGGACCCGCTCAATCATACGGAGAAAGCCGCGGTGGTTCACTATATTGACCCTTATATACGCCTGCCAATTGACCGATGAATATTCATAGTACCTACAACCTACATACATACTTCATATTGGAATGTGAGAATAGGCAAACTTAGTGCATGGTGCGCTAGCTTTCCAATACTCGGATGTAGAAGGGAAGGTGCATATAATTGCAACAATAAAATTAAAGGTAGGAGCAGTGTACGGGTAAACCTTCCACCCCCTCTAGACAAGTGGCAATTCGTTGCTCGGCGTATGATGGAATAGAATGCCAAATGTATGGGATTTGACGTATATATGACAGGCGTCAACGAATGTCAAAAACGTCAAATCCTATACATTTGTCATTCTATTCCATCATACGCCGAGCAACGAATTGCCACTTGTCTAGAGGGTCTGGTTTTTGTTACACTCCTAGTGCATATATGAAATGTATCTTAAAAGGTACCTTTTGTTTTCAATAAATAAATAAAAAACAGATTTTTGGGTTACTCGCGATTTCCCCCATTCTCTATTTCCCCCCATTTTTTCTATTTATTATAGCGTGATAAAGCGTGTATTTTTAATAGAAATTTTTCAAGGGGGGTCGAGAATAACACTCAGGTTTTTTATTCCATTTACGTGACAAGCACACGGCCCACATAATGGGAAATGGTGACTATAGCCTATGGTCGTGTGCACCACCAGGGGCGTCACACTCGTGCTTGACGACCCTATGAGAGCCTTCTAATACCCTTTTTGAGGAATCTCATATTGACCCCATGGGTAAATTGGGTAATGTATAGTTTAGGTGAAGGACTGCCTCTGTGGCGTAGCGGTAGTGAACGCGGCTGCTACGCAGGAGGCGCGGGTTCGATTCCCGCTCAGTGCCAATATTTGTATGCATGAATATAAATATTTGCATTGGTCTGGGTGTTTCTATGTATAATATGTATGTATTTACAAAAAAAAAAAAGTATCTAAGTATGTATATCCGCATTCTAGATTCCATAACACAAGCTAATTAAGCTTACCATGGGTCTAGAAAGCGTTGTGTAGAATTTTGTGAAATATTTATTATTATTATTATATTATTATATATGCACGACAGGGTACAGTTCTGTTAAAATCTGCTGGAATTTGCAGGACTTTGATTAAAGTACCTATAATGATATGACGCTTTTATTTATTTATTTTTATTTATTTAACTTCTTGCACAATGTACAATGGCGGACTTAATGCCGTGGGCATTCTCTACCAGTCAACCATAAGGTGGTGCAGAGCTATAACGAGTTCATTTCTTTATTTATTTTTTTTACCTCTGACGATTCTGATATCATAATGATAACTCAGCACGCATTTGATGATTTGGCATGACTAGCAACCCAGGGCTTTTTAGGGTAATGACCCTGTACCTATAAGCCCATGAAGGCTTTTCAAAGTCAAGGCGGCTAGAAGTTGAAAGTGTCAAAATTTAGTTTTATTGAGTGTGCAAGGGCTCAAAAATAAGTTTAATGTCAATCCTGTTTACCTACCTACCTACTTTTGACATGCAAAAATTAAATGAACTATCATTTAATTTTTGCATGTCATTTTGGGTATCTGCTCGTGAAACTGCTGTCCAAAAGATTGCAGTAAAGTCGAAGCAATACTGATCAAAGCATGATCAATATTGCTACAACTACTTCTAGCACTTTTACTAAAAAAATTACGAAATCTACCTACGTCAACTGATTAGACGCCTCCGTTCTGTAAATTCCTCTATCCAAAAACGCTCTGATCAACGTTGCTACGACTAAAAAAAGTGCAAGTAGCCGTCAAATCTACTTTGTTCACGGAGGCTTAACCATATCCACGCAGAGTTAAAAGCTATTACTAACCTAACAACTGTTGTAATAACAGCTGACTATTCGACTTAAGTTTAAGTTGAAGTTTTATAAATAAGTTATGATAATCTTACCTCGGGTGAAGCTGCGAATTTCAAGTTCGCAAGTGATCCATGCGATCGACTACGATGTTCCTGCCTGATGCTGTATGAGAAAGCGCGCTCATTGAGGTGCCCCTTCTTCCTGTAGATACCACCAGGATCGTCCGTGGCCTCCAGCCCCGTCATGCTCTGTGCGGCTTTCAGTGCTGCAGGAGGAGGCTTAGAGCGCCGCGGGTCAACTGTTGCGTACTGCAAGCGACCTCGACCGTGTCCCGGAGGCCCTGGAGGGCCTGGTGGGAATGGACCCGCGGCTAGAGCTGCGGGAACGCGTCCGCGATGGCCCAATGTGGCTGGACGCGCGTGAGGCAGCGTTGCAGATGGGTGCGCAACCAATACGAGTGGATGACCACCAGCCCAGGCCGGGGGCACTCGCCCCAGTGACCGGCCATTCATAACTCCAGGCGGGCCAGCGTATAACTCATCAGCTGACGCTGAGGACTTTTTCTTTGTCTTTTTAGTTGTAGCCTTCTTCTTCGGCTCTTCAGGCGGAGGTGGTGGCGGCGGTACTGACGCTGGGCGTGTTATTTGTCTCGGGCGAGGCGCTCGTGCCGTGTGCGGGATCTCATCGCTCGCATCGTCACGCTCAGTCTCGCCAACCCACACTTTGTGGTTCTCATCACCATCGTACACTTCTAACTCCTCGTCCTGATCCGGTAGCTGTGAAGGTGTGCGCTCGGCTTCCAGACGCTTGGCATACGAACTGTCAGCGTATGCGTGGAAGCAGCAACGAACGAGAGCATTTGCAGCCGCCTCACGTCGGCAGATGAACGCGTGACATTCCAGCACCTTAATCCCGTGCGTCCGACGAAGAACAGCCGCGAACAGTGGCGGTCGCCTCGGAGCGGGGGCGCGTGCGAACGGAGAGTCCAGGGGCAGGAAGCGAGGAGCGCCCTCCACCGTCACTCGCCGTACCGCCGCACAATAGTGGAGACTCGAGATTGGGAAGAAACGCGCTACCCTAGATCCACTTTCATCAATGTTCTCCAACAGGATACCGTTCGACCACACCGAGAGCCACGAGTCAATGCCACCGCTCGTCGCGCCCTTATCCGGGTACAACTCGCGCAGTGGCTCCTGGATGCCCTGCAGACCGTCCTTGCTCTGCTGCGGGACTGCCGAGCCGAGGTAGAGCACGCGGCACCGACATATCGGCGTCGACTCCATTATGCCACTTCACTACCACAACATGACACTGAACACAACACAGATATAACGCGGTGTGACGCGGGTACGTGCGCTGTCCGCGAGTCGCGCGCGGCTCTGAGTGAGCGGAATTCAAGATGGCCGGTGAGGCTCGAGGGGCGCGGGGCCGGGGGCTGCGGGGGGCGATACCTGCGCGCACGCACCTGCGAAGACGCCTCCGCGCCGTCTTGCCGGGGCCGGTAGGCGGCCGGGGTGCCGGCGGAGCGCCGTGCCGATGAACCGGCATTGTGTCAAATGTATGGTCGCGAATTCGGTCGCGTTTCTCTTGCCGCGTCACCACCGACGTGCTGGAATGTAGGTATTGCTTCTGCCCTGTTGCAGTGAAATCCGAAGGTCGGTCGAGATATTTGCCCAACGGATATGTTCTATATGAGCGTTCATTCGCGTGTGAATAACAATTTGCCGTTTTCCAATACATCTTTATTTGGATATCATTGCGTACTGCAGTTTTATGCAGATATGATATACTTATAGGCTATAACTGGCAGGAACTTGTTTTTTTTATATATGCTTAATTGCTTCCGTCTATTTATCCCCGAATGGGTTAGCAGTCAACGTTTTAAGTGTCCTAATATTTCGAATCTGTTTCCTGCATATAGCACTACAATTTTTTTAAACATTGTCCGAACCGAGAATCGAACTCAGAACGCACACTACAAGGAGACGTTCAATTTAATCAATTGTAAAAAAATATACCTACCTACTTAAACCGAATAGACTGATGCACACTCGAAGAAAATTAAATCTAAAATAATGAATCAATGATGTCATAATTGCAAAATAATGTAAATATAGACATATCTATTGGATATAAATAGATTAAGTATATTCAATAGACAGACGCTGCCATGGCACTGTGTTATAAAGTAGTTATCACACGTTCCACGCGAAGAATACCAATTAGATTAGTAAGTAAATTGTATTGTTGTGTGAATGTGTCTTTCCTGCGCGATAAGGCGTACAGTCAACATCAGATGGATCTTGTGTCTTGAACAGCAAAGCACTCAAAAAGATCTTAATTCCTTGGGATACCCCCCTTCCTATTGACTGATTGTTCTGATATTTGGGCACACGCCTTTAGTTCGGACGATAATCCATAATCCATATCCTTACTTCCATACTTCTATCTATATCTATACTATTATATAATTGTAAAGTGGTCGTGTCTGTACATTGGAGATATTTAAAAAAAATACTTGGGTTATGTTATGTTAACGATACTGAACACGAAAATATTTTTTTTTGAATTTCCTGTCTGTCTGTTTGTCTGTTTGTCCGCGATGGACGCAAAAACTACTGGACGGATTCTGATGCGGTTTTTTTTTGTTAGAAAGGGCTTACTCAGACTTAAAATCTTACGTTTGTTTGATCGCAATCGGTTGAGTGGAACTAGGGATGTGACATTGAAGGAAAAAAATCGATTAAATAAAAATCGATTTTTTCTTTACTCAATATAAATCGATTTGTCAAAAATCGATTTTATGAAAATAAATAATCGATTTTTTTGAAAAAATCGATTTTTTTTCCTAATTTTTAAAAATCTGCATGCTTTTCGTATTCTAATAATAAACCTACTGACATTACGAAATTATCAGATTAAAAATAAAATAAAATAATAACCAATTATAACTAAATCTCAGAGAAAATGTTCTTTTAAACTTTCAAGGTAACTATTTCAATTTCATAAAAATGTAGAAATTGATTTCCGCAAAACTATTTTTTTTACTGGCAACACTAAAAGAAACGACGACCGCTCCGTAACACCTCTGCCGCTGTGTCATACTGGCACTGGTGTGACGGTTAGGGAAGAAAATTATAATCGTCACACTATGCGCTGTCATTGTTATAATGACACAGGCAGCGGTGTAAAGGTCCAACCCCACCGAACGGATGGCATCGGCCCGGATTTTACAATCTTTAAACAAAATTAAATCTTATTATCACAGTGTTTGAAGTTTATATTACCAAATCACGCACAACAGCTTGACAGCGACGTGCGGCGGCATGACGCACGTCAAGCTGTCATGCGTGACTTGGTAATATGAACTTTAAATGCTGTGATATAAGATTTATTTTGTTTAAAGATTGTAAAATCCGTTCCGATGCCGTCCGTTTGGTGGGGTTGGACCTTTACTGTTAGTTTGTCGTCAAAGATAAGTCAACGAAGTCAATTTTGTCCGTATCATATTTTCATTATCACAACAATATGAACAAACTTTTTTGTAACTCTTTTAGAAAATTATAAATTAAATAAAACTATAAACTGAACAGATAATAATACTAGCGTAACCATAGTGTGAGTGATTCGAGAACCGAGAAGTCATATATCATACAAAGTGTTCATAAAATGTTACGAAAATTTCGCATTTACGAAAATCGATTTAAACGTGTAAGCTAAAAAAATCGATTTTTTAAAAATCGATTAATATTACTAAAAAAATCGCGTTTAAAAAATCGATTATAAGAAAAAAATAATCGATTTTTTTAAAAATCGATTATTTTTTAACATCCCTAAGTGGAACCGAAGATATGAGCAAAGGTCGCGTTAACCGAGATGCACGCGGGCGGAGCCGCGGGCGGAAGGCTAGTAATATTATAAATGCGAAAGTAACTCTGTCTGTCTGTTACACTTTCACGCCTAAACCACTGAACCGATTTTGATGAAATTTGGTAAGTATAGGGATAGATTAGACCTTGAGAAAAAACATAGGCCATGTTTGGTCGCGATAACCGACATCCACGCGGGCGGAGCCGCGGGCAAAAGCTAGTACAATATAAATCAATAAAACAGTTTAGTATTAACACCATCAGTAGATAGGTATCAAGATCCTTTTGAGATATTGCACGACCAAGTCGATCTGATGCTGAGTATGCTGACTGTACAGTGACCAACCTTACTTTTCCTAAGACCATCCGCACCTTTACCAGGCTTTTCTCTCATTTATGAGAGATCACACGGCTGTCATCTTACCCATAACATTCATACCTACATATTCAGACGTGCCTCGGAGAGCACGTTAAGCCGTCGGTCCCGGTTGTCATACGATTATCTATGGCAGCCATTACGGGTAGTTGGAAGCCAAGTCTGACCAGCCTAACTGCAGAACATCGTTATCGCTATTTGGTTGTAAAGGTCAGATGGGAGTCACTTCACGGAAAATTTCGCAGTTCAGCCGCATTACAGTTAGAATGGAAAGCCGATCCCAGCTGAGTTGACAAAAGGATCAAAGAATGATGATTTAGGTCTCTGAATCCCCGAAATGTCTTAGCAGCCACATTACGGGCATTAGGTTTCTTCAGGGTCGGCAGCGCGAGTGTGACACCCCTGGTGTTGCATACGTCCATAGGCCATGGTGACCACTTCCCATCAGGTGGGCCGTGTGCTTGTCCACCACCTAAGTGGTATAAAAAAAATATATGCGATATGACTGATTTCCAGTCCTACGTAATAAGGGGCGATTCTATTATCGCCATGGGCTGTTTCTGTATACTTCCAAAGAGCTCCCATAAAAGTCATATAACTAAGCTATCTTAAGGTATGATTCCGAAGCCAACGACAGACGCATGCAGCACATACAGCGTACCCATTACTTGTTAAACTCCGATACGGATAAAGGGGACCATTGAGAAGCCGCAATGAATAGGCTATTTGACAACATTAAAAATATACTACAAATTGTGGCCATCCTATTAGAAAATAACGTTAAAAGACCTACGAGACTACAATTTACTCTCAAATTGTGTATTTTATGAGAATTTCAAATATAAAAATGTTATATTTTGTTGATTTATTGTCTATG
The DNA here is from genome assembly GCA_914767945.1 of Eilema depressum. Lineage (NCBI taxonomy): Eukaryota > Metazoa > Arthropoda > Insecta > Lepidoptera > Erebidae > Eilema > Eilema depressum. Next base: position 17,144,388 of record OU612032.1, read on the forward strand.
ACAAAAACGCTTGTGATTGGTTAGAGCTCTGGGTGACGTCATTGCTACCAAAATATCTCCAGTTGTATGAGCTATTATTGTTTGTTTCGGTGTTATTAATTGCTTTTTCCTTGATTATCGCGAGTTTTATGGACATATTTTGTGATTAAGTTCGAAATGGATACAAATTTTGTGCGAGCCGATGATAACAGCAACTTACCTACAATAGAGTGACGTCACAAATCACACGCATCGCCATGTTCAAATATCCTAGCGTTTTTCGCGCACTTTTGAAAATTTAAACTTTAGCATTGATTTTTTAACATAATGCATTGTTTTTTTACAGAAATATTAATGTGATATGTTTATACTGTAATAAGCAATCATTTGAAATGGTTTTTGAAAATTAGTCAAATAGCCTATTACGCGTACCTACTTATGTGCGGTCGACTACGGAATCATACCTTAAATCAAAAGGAGAAGGAGTAAGCGGACTTAGGTACTTATAATCTCCAGAAGACAAAATTATAATATTTCATGTTTTGTTATTATTTTATTAAATGTTTAAAAGCTTTTGTTATTGACAGTACAAGTACATCAGGGCGTCCAGCTATCAGCCACACGAACCAAGCATTATTTTTTGATTATTCTACAATTATGATGATCACACAGTCATTAAAATATTTCAAAGTCAAACGTAATGCCAGCCGTACACGTTGGCTTAATGAATGCTGGCTGGCTTGTCGGGCAGACGCTTAGCCAAGCCAGCACTTCTTGGGCCTGCCTGCCCCTTGTACCGGGGCTTTTTTAGGGTTCCGTAGCCAAATGGCAAAAAACGGAACCCTTATAGATTCGTCATGTCTGTCCGTCCGTCTGTCTGTCTGTCCGTCCGTATGTAACAGCCACTTTTCTCCGAAACTATAAGGCCTATGCTGTTGAAACTTAATAAGTAGATGTATTCTGTGAACCGCATTAAGTATTTCATACGAAAATAGAAAAAAAGCATTAAATTTTGGGGGTCCCCAATCCCCATACTTAGAACTGAAACTCAAAAAAAATTTTTTCATCAAACCCATACGTGTGGGGGATTTTTAGATAGGTATTCAAAAATGCTGTTGAGGTTTCTAACATATTTTTTTTTCTAAACTGAATAGTTTGCGCGAGAGACACTTCCAAAGTGGAAAAATGTGTGTGTGTGTGTGTGTGTGTCCCCTCTAACTTCTAAAATAAGATAATGATAAATCTTAAAAAAATATGATGTTCATTGCCATGCAAACTTCCACCGAAAATTAATTTGAACGAGATCCATTTAGTAGTTTTTTTTAATACGTCCGTCGTAAGCCGCAATATTCGCCTTTGCTGCTACGGAACCCTTCATGGGCGAGTCCGACTCGCACTTGGCCGGTTTTTTAACCCCCGACAAAAAAGAGGGGTGTTATACGTTTGACGTGTGTGTGTGTGTGTGTGTGTGTGTGTGTGTGTGTGTGTGTGTGTGTGTGTGTGTGTGTGTGTGTGTGTGTGTGTGTGTGTGTGTGTGTGTCAGTCTGTCTGTGGCATCGTAGCTCCCAAACGGCTGAACCGATTTCGATTCTGTTTCTTTTGTTTGAAAGATGGTTTAGTCGAGAGTGTTCTTAGCTATGTTTCATAAAAATCGGTTAAGCCATTTGAAAAACATGAGGAGTGAAAGTGGCAATGCAAAATCTAATGTTTTCCAATATAGGTACTCGTGTTGGGTATCAAATGAAAGGTCATAATTTATAAATCACGATACAGCAAGTTTTATGGAAATCGGTTAAGCGGTTACCTATAAAAAGCATGAAATAAAAAAATCCCATCCAAAACCCTTTGGCATTTGTCTCGTCGGGGGACCGCCGTCTGACCGTCAGGGGGGTATAGATAGAGCATACCAAGGTACTTAGCGCTCCCCCGACGAGACAAATGACAAAAGGGTCAATACTTAGGGTAGGTCATAATGTAATAGTTATTATTTTACTTTTAATAGGTTCTTTTTGGGTCGGGGGTTTTTTAAATTTCTAATTTATTTTTTCTATGTGCGGGAATCCTCTCATACCGGGGCTCGGCTTTTTTTTTCTTTAACCATTTTACATAATTATCATTGCTCACTTGATATTAATCACAGTATGACTTCAGAAGTTTTCCTCCAGAAGCCCGTTCTCTTAATAAAAATGTATTCAATATTGAATCTTATTCCAATCTCAATGTTCCAAATGTCTAAAAATATATTGACATCGTGATCGTTTTTGATATTTGAGAGATTAAGATTATATTGAGAACTAGCTTTTGCCCGCGGCTCCGCCCGCGCGGATGTCGATTATCGCGACCAAACATAGCCTATGTCCTTTCTCAAGGTCTAATTTACTCCTATACCAAATTTCATCAAAATCGGTTCAGTGGTTTAGGCGTGAAAACGTAACAGACAGACAGACAGATAGAGTTACTTTCGCATGTATAATATTAGTATGGAGTACGGATTATTTCGAAAATAAAACACATAATTTTCTTTTCTTATATTTATTTACACAAGCTTACATACTATGTACATCACTACGTACTATAAAGTGAACACTTCATCATTATAGGTCAGGAGTTAGCCGGTTTATTTCCTTAAACTAAATTTATATTTGATTCCCGGTGAAGTGGGATATAAGGGCCTTCCCATTCTTCCCGTGGGTGGCGTATTCACCTCCCAAAAGGTGCTGAACAGTAAGAATTTTACAAAATTAGCTCCGTATTTTAGAACGAAATTCAGACTTGAATATCAATGGTCCTGAATCTCGATTTATCTAAGGACAGATTGACAGATTTGGCAGATTATCTATAGTTCAGTGACGTGGTGTCCCTATAATCCGATTCCTGCCGGCTTGCTCAGCAAAGGAAAGCCGTGATTTCGAAATTCAGAATCTGAAATTTAGTAACTGAAATTCAGTGCTTGAAATCAGAAAGCCCAGAATTTCACATAACATTGCTATGGTTATTCTATGACTTTTCGAAGTTATGAGTGTATTTATCGCAGGTTTATAAGTGCCCGGTTAATGGCAATAGGCTCGCCACCTATTACATTGGGACCTAAACATAAACGGCGAAATGTGGGCGCTAGCACCTCTGCTTACCCCTTCGGGGATATAGGCGTGAGTTTATGTTATGTTTATGTTATGTTATTCTATAAAAGGTAAGGGTTTTTTGCACCGGCTTCCCTTTTGAAAATTTTCACCCTTCGCCTTCGCTACTGCTATAGTTCTATACCATCTGTCCTCAGAAAACTAGGGATTCAAAATTAGCATTAATCTTTATATTGTATGTATCAAGAAAGACATCAGAAGATTCCTTCAGGGTAGGCAGCACGAGTATGACTCCCCTGGTGTTGCACACGTCAATAGGCCACGGTAACCACTTCTCATCAAGTGGGCCGTGTGCTTGTCTGCCACCTAAGTAAAAAAAATATGTATACCTAATTATTTTTATCATCTTCAGAGTACAAATCCTTCTGTATAAAAGTGGAAGTTTGTTAAGATGTTTGTACATTTGATATTCAATCACGCTCTAACGGCTAGAATAGAATAGATCGTCCAAATCGATTTACAAAGAGAAAAGAGAATTGACCTCGGACGGGACTCGAACCCGCGATCTTTCCCTTACAAGGGGAATGTTTTAACCGCTAAGCCACCGAGACCGCACGAAGCCGACTCAAATTCCTCTATACTTTCCGTCTTATGGGCGTCGCCCCAAAGACGGAAAGTATTCCCCCTATAAGGGAAAGATCGCGGGGAAGAATGAGCATTCGTTCGTTTGATGTAAATCAACCTTTATAAATAATTAATATGCCGCCAGCTCCTGGACTAGCTGTACGGAAGGGTGTGACGTCACTCGCGCTAATATTTGACCGACTTGTAAGAAGGTTCGTCTCCTCCTTGCGGCGCTTTTCGTTTTTGAATTATGTTTTGTATCTGTAACAATATTTTAACTATTAATAACACAAATTTATAGATAGATAGATAGATAGATAATTCTTTATTCTAGATAGTATAAGACAATAATGTACAATCGGCGGCCTTATCGCTACGAGCGATCTCTTCCAGGCAACCTTAGGATGGACATATTTCAATTATACTTACTATTGCGAAAGTAACTTTGTCTGTTTTGGTTCCCGGTGGAATTTAATAGGGCTACATACATTACAGGGTAGACATAGAGCCCGCTTGACGGCAATAGGCTCGCCCCCTAATACGTGGGACCAAAAATTATAGTTGGCGATATATGTGAGTGTTAATACGCATTTGCCTACCCCTTCGGGGATTTACAGGCGTGAATATAATATATGTATGTAACTCTGTCTATAACGCTTTCACACCAAAAACGACTAAACCAATTTTGATGAAATTTGGTACAGATCCATCGTTGTATTAGGTCCCACGTAATAGGGGGTGAGCCTATTGCCGTATTCCGGGCACTATTGTTGACTCGAGCCATGTATCTGAGGCTGAGTCTGGGCTGTATATATCTGTTATATTACATATTAGTGGGATAAAGGATGCTCCATGAGAGGAAAGGAAAGGAAAGTCCCTTCTGAGTGGTCGTTTCACCCAGTGAACGCAGGAGGTGCGGGTTCGATCCCCGCTCAGTGCAAATATTTGTGTTCATGAAATATGAGTATTTGCATTGGTCTGATCGTGCCTCGGAGAGCACGTTAAGCCGTCGGTCCCGGTTGCCATAAGAACATCTATGGCAGTCGTTACGGGTAGTTGGAGCCCTAAAAAAAACAACGGTCTAGCTGCAAAGCTTCGATATCGCCTAATGTTACCATTGGGTTGTGGAGGTCAGATGGCAATCGCTTCACGGAAAAGTATCGAGGTCCAGCCAAATCCGTAGCTAAGACTGGTAAAGCGGACCCCAGACTCCGAGCTGAAAGCTTCGGATGCGACTGGGAATAGGCTATTTGACAACATTAAAAATATACTACAAATTATGGTTATCCTATTAGAAAATAACGTTAAAAGACCTACGAGACTACAATTTACTCTCAAATATGTGTATTTTATGAGAATTTCAATTATAAAAATGTTATATTTTGATGATTTATTGTCTATGGCAAAAACGCTCGTGATTGGTCAGAGCTCCGGGTGACGTCATTCCTACAAAATATCTCCAGTTGTATGAGCTATTATTGTTTGTTTCGGTGTTATTATTTGCTTTTTCCTTGATTATCACGAGTTTTATGGACATATTTTTTGTGTGATTAAGCTCGAAATGTATACAAATTTTGTGCGAGCTGATGATAACAGCAACTTACAATGACGTCAATACTCACACGCATCGCCATTTTGATTAAATATAGCGTTTTTCGCGCACTTTTGAAAATTTATCATTGATTTTTAACATAATACATTGTTTTTTTACAGAAATATTAATTTGATATGTTTATACTGTAATAAGCAATCATTTAAAGTGGTTTTGAACATTAGTCAAATAGCCTATTAACGCTAGGATGAGGGCTGTACCCACTTGTTGCCACTCGCGGTCTAGCTCGGCCTTCTCGCTCTTGTCCTTGGTTTTCCTGGTCTTGCGTCCGTCCTGCGTCTTCACGCCGTACTGGAAGGCGGCCTTGGGCAGCGCCTCCTTGCTGCTCATGTAGGCAGAATACTCTTCCTGGGTATCGAAGTCCCATCGACCTAGTGGACAGGTACAGTATAAAAATGTGTTATATCGATTTTTGAAAGGAAAAAGAACTGACTTCGGGCGGGACCCGAACCCGCGATCTTGACGGTGGAGACATCTATCGAAATCGATAGGAGTTTCGGTAGATGTCTCCACAGTCGCCCCTAAGACGGTAGTATTTTTTTTTATATTGGACACGTTGTAATGTATTAATATCATTACATGTTCTAATAGTGTGAACTGCATCCGCGGCATTGTTTATTTAGTGATTTTTCCACTCGTTTCAGAAATAGTATCTAGTTTTTGAACGAATATTTTTATGATGTTGGTCAATTTTTGTTTCGCGATTGGCAACACCCGAGAAGGTACTTGGCTTTTCTATTCTGTGATGGCGTCGTTAAGACGTTCACTATTTAAAATTAAGATTTTTGGAGGATAAAATGATAATTCCTTAATTATTTGTATTCGCGTAGTGTGGTCGCTGCTGTGCCGAACCTCAGATGACGTATTTCATGTTTTTGGTAAGCTCTGTTTCGATCATTGCATTTTCGCCACCGCGTGTTTTTTCGACATTTTGGTAAAAGTATTTTATGATTGTTCTAGACTGTTTGGTTCGCGTCGGCGATGACCTCGCGTCGATCCATTTTGGCGTTTCGGTGAGTATTCTCGTAAATTCCCATTAAAAATACTCCAATTGGTTAAGAATATTTTTGCTAACCAATTTATTCTTTTTCTTAGGGCCGCGCGATAGAGGGCTCGTTTTTCATCGGTTATCATCGCTTCATCGTTTTCATCGTTTCTCGTTGCCGTGTTCCCCGGATTTTTCTTATATTTTGGTATCTTACTGGCCGGTAACATGTGCAGATTATAACCTCACTTTACTAAAGTAATGTAAACTATTAGGTATCTTGGATATATTTGGACTCGGATGCAGATGAGCTATATATATAGAATCACTAGAAACCATTTGTTATTCTCTTTATTTTGGCATGGTGCCGTTTTGCACCATGAGTAGTAGGTAGACAAGCCTAGGTGAATAATGGTCACCCCCGGCTCTGAGATTAGAAGCTAATGTTCTATCCTATTTAACTATCCGAATTTATTTCCTGGGTATCCCCCAGGTGGCGCCCGAATTAGAATAAGTATTATCTGGAGAATGAATTAAAACTTCAATATTTCTTATTAATTTTTTTATTTGCATTTAAATTCCCTACACATACACTAAATACATTACAACGTCAATTTGACTTCGCCTCGCTTGATGGTAAGTTGAAGGCAAAGTCTCTGAAAAGAGGGTCACCTAATGGTGACCCTCTTTTCAGAGACTTACGTACCATGTTACAATGGTGGCACTCAGCTTGACGGCCTCATCAGATGCTTTTTCACGCCCCGCTTAAGGGACCCGGGACTGTAGGAGGAGGGAAACACGTGAACTGGTAAGGAATTCCAAGACTTTATGCCTGGTGCGGCAGAAGAAGGAGTCACCGAACTGCTTGGTTCCTGATGGGTAAAGGATTAAGGGAAAGATCGCGGATTCGAGTCCCACCCGAAGTCTATTCTTTTTCCTTTCAAAAATCGATTTGAAAAGTTAGCATAAATGCTTCAAAATTTCATTTAATGTGTATATAATATCATTTGCCGCGTGTTCCCGGCAGAGTAGAGATTGGGCTACCCCATCTCCTCCCATATAGTGTCGTACAAGGCGACTAAAGGCGGCCACCCACTAGCAGTTTATCGAACGACAACCGGATGATATCGGTCTGTCAGTTCATCGCAATAGCCCACACACTTACAGTTTTTTATACGATTTTGGACTGTGTAGTGACCTATTTTTAATTTCACTTACATTACACAAACACAATATTTATAACATACGTTTCTTTGTTGACACTGTAATGACAATTACTGACATACATTACTGACGTTAATGACATTCGTGGAAACTAGTCATTTCAGTCAAGCGTTTCGTTCTCATAGCTGGCTACGAAATGTATTGTTCGGTTCTGATGGAATTTCCGTCTTTAATAATTTAATAATTATAAGATTTAAATGTATCAGTATGTCATAAATTCAGCTAGAATTAAAGATTAGCTTTAGTGGATTTTTTTGTGTTAAATTCCTGAGAGCATTCCTCTACTTTGTCTATGATTGCATTTCTGATATTTTTGTTTGTGGTAATCATAGAGGAATGAAACACTCTGGTTTTGGTTTAGCAGCCATTAGGGTCGTTTAAGATGGCTCTGGGATTTTATTTTTAACAAACAGTTTTTTTTGTGCCCGGACAAGTGATCCGGGATCATCTGCTCGATCCCGCATCCCTGAAATGTGGGGAGCGTCATATTTCCTACGTTGGAGGATGTCGATCACGAACCACGCCGGCATTTTCATGCCAGCGTGCTAGTCGAAGCTCGACCACAACCCGCAGGCTGGGTAGATGGGGACTATCCATGTCGGATCCGTGTGGCAGGGTTCGACGACGCCGAGGGTTGCTTTCTCCACCCCTTTTCTGCCATGGGAGCCTGAGGCTCTCTCTTCATTGAGCACGAGGTGTGCGCTGAGAGGCTGGCGCACGTCACGCGGCGCGCCCGCGCAAGCTGACGTTGGAGGATTACGTACCCTGAAGTAACGCTTTCGCCAGGGTACAGTTCTGCGCTCACGTGAGTTACGTTTTTCATCTGTACACGTGTCGTGCGTGATCGCGTCGCGAGTGTCTCAAGTGCGGACTTACGTTTCGCGTCTAGCTATTGTTAGTTTACTTTTAAGCCTTAATCTTAAAGCTATATCTAAAAGCATTGTAAATTCTCATGGATTATACAAATTGTGCATGAAATCATACCAGCGTTTCATTGTCAATTCCCAAAGCAAACCAGATGCTGTTAATCATACGAGGTCCTTGAAATAATAGGCTGATGTCGTCTCCGAGAGACTATCCAGGTAACCTTATCTTTATCTTCCTCTAAAACATTGTAACAACACCACAACTCCCTTCAAACTCTGTTCTTGGGCTGGGTGCCATCTGACCAGTGTCTCCAACTGCACCGTAATTACGGTAGATCTACCGTATTTCTTACAAATCTGTCACCTACTGTAGACATGTCATTACGGTACTAAAATCTACCGTAATTTCATCTGTCGAATTTTTCAATACATTTAAAAAAAAAATTACTTTATATGTAATGGATTTACTTTTACACCACTGTCGCTTAGGCTTAAAAGTCCAGTACCCGTGGCGGTTAAATTAATTTCAAAAAACTACAGTCGCTAATAGTAGTGATAGTTTATTTATGCATGCTACCAAATTACGAAGTTACTAAATATGACGGATAATGTAATATTTGCATGTTGTTTTAATACTGCCAAGTTACTGCAATCGGAGTTTAGGGACAAAGACAGTCAAAAATAAATGTTTCGATTTAAAAATAAATGATTAAAAACTAAATAATAGACTACTGCTGGTGGTTTATTACCCTTCATTTTTCATTCTTTTTATGATTTGCAAATGGATACCGCCTACTATCTAGCTTGTTTGGGTCTTTACAGTTTACAGCCGCAGTCGGGTATTTCAATTTTTAATCATTATATTTTATTTTATACTTTTAGTTATACTTAAATATTTTTTTGTAATACCTATCCTTCTAATTTCCTTAATTTTGATCCCCTTTTCTAATATATAAAATTCTTCTGTCACGGGGTGCGTAATCGAACTCCTCCGAAACGGCTCGACCGATTTTGATGAAATTTTTTGTGCTTATCCGGTATCTATGAGAATCGGCCAACATCTATTTTTCATCCCCCTAAGTGATAAGGGTGCAGCGGGAACGGGATTTGAATACCACGCGGGCCGAAAATATGGCGGTACGAAGTTCGCCGGGGCAGCTATATCATATAAGAATGACAAAAAAAAATTCATAACATTATATTTCAGTGCCAAAAATTCAACATTTTATGACATTCAGGAGATGAATACCTTTCTGTTGTACCTATAATTTTTAAAAACTAACTAACTACCTAACTATTTTCGAGTTTATTTGTAAAAATGGTCGTAATAAAACCACCGTATTTTTACCGTAATTAACATTTAGTGTCTGCCGTAATTTTCTAGAGTTTACCGTATTTTTAGGTTAGAAACACCGTAATTTTGATTGTGACAGTTGGAGACACTGCATCTGACCTCCCAAACCCATGAACAGAGTCTTTTTTTTTTAATATTTTTTTTTATACGTTACAATTGGCGCCCGAATGCTTTAAAATACCATTAATTTAGCCTTTTATTCCTGGTTTGTTTCGGTGAATTTTTGACAATTTAACTTTGTAATTTTTTTGGTAAATTGTTTGATGTTGAAAACATTTCAAACATGTTTTGTTGGCATAATATAAGCTACATTGATAGCATAATGCACAGAATCTTGATAGTAACTTCTACTTACTGACTTGGAATACTTAAATTTTTCATTGTTTTGTTTTGAACTTTGTCGATGAAACTGTACAAAATGTACTTATTTCAATGCATATTTGTTACTCTAAGCATAATCACTATGTATTTAAAGCATTGATAATTGATTTTACATTATAAAATAAGGTTAAAACTTAAAATCTTTGTTATTGTTGAAAAATATGTCAACCCATACTTATCCTTAAATTCTTTGTAACTGGTATTTTGGTGAACAGGCAGTATACACAACTTGATCTTCGGATCACCTTTTTTGTTTGTTTGAATTTTATTCAGCAACGTTTAGGGTTACTGTTGGCCACAGTAACCAACAGTGTGCTTCATCGCTTTTGTGTGTTCACACTTTTTTATACTATAGCCTTCAAATGGTTCATACATTGGAGACTAATAGTCCTTTTTGTGCAAACTGCTTGCTCACTGTTATGTTACTTTATTGTTATATTTCCTTATTTTGTGTAACTAACTACTTTGGCATATATAACTTGTGTATTATGTTAATTTTTTGACGGTGCCTGAACAGTGAACACATTCTGGTCTCCGGACCGGGTTTGTTTTTTTGAGTTGTATGGATTTTCATCCTACAACTACTTTTTTTGGACTTGTTGATCCGGACTCAACAGTCACCGGGTTGTACAGCATCCCATAAGCCTGTACACACCTTTTTTGTTACATGCTATAGTCTTCATTCTTTAAATATATGTTGACTAATAGTATCTTTGTGCCCACTGTTCATTCACTAATTCATTTTATATGAATATTTTTTAGATAGTACACACCTTTTTGGTAACATTATTAAAAATGTTCCATTGATTATACTTATGTTCCAAGTCCATGTTCCATGTCTTAGTATGAACGTTCCTATCAGAACTTAACTTTATTATTTCAACATTTTAGTTAAATTTTTGTAAACAAAATTTTTTTGACAAGCAACGCTTAACATATACATTTGTTAGTTTGTTTACAACTTATTTCTCTTGACCTAGTAGTCACATTTAAATTTTTTTTTAATTTTGTACACACTCACTTACTTTTTGCTACTTACACCCACCCATCACTCGCTCATCCTTATGACTAACACCTATGTCATATTTTTATTACATTTATTTATGTATATAGCCTGTGCTTGGTATATATATTCCATTGATGAATACTATCATGTACATTGCTACCTACCTTTTTTCTTTGACATTGAAATCTTCATGAATGGTGCTCGGTCTATAGCAACCAGCGCACCACATTCACTTGATGATCTTCAGTGTACATTTAGGCACACAATATCTTATGCCTTAAATGAACTTGCAGATATTTTTCATGGTGTAGTCTTTCTCGGCTAAACAATTATTAAGGTTGGTCAAATTAATTTTATTGGCAAACCATTTGATGTTGTTTACCTATTGAATGACAATAACACATGTAGGAGAGTATCATATCAAGGACATTATTTTTACACCTTTTGGTGCATCTTAGTGTTAGTAGATATTTGTGTATGTGTTTGTACCTACTTGCTATTAGTTTGACATATTAAAATTTTGTCTAACTCTAAATTGTAATGGTACCTGCATATATGTAGATGTTCATTAGCATCATCTTTTTGTTAGTCTGTCTTTAACTTTTGTCATAGTACAAGATATTAAGTTTCAAAGATAGAATTTTTTTTTCAAACTTGAAAATTTTTATTTTTCAATTTTGTTTCTTTTATGTTTGGCTTGTGTAACTACACATTTTTGGGATTCTAAATCCGTTTGCCTGACCAATTTTGGTTCAGTATTTTCGCCAAACCAATTGAAATTAAGTTTCAATTTTTTCACAAAGTTTGAAAATTTTTATTTTCAAGTTTGTTTCTTTTTTGTTTGGCGGGTGTAATTACACCATCATGGGATTCTAAATCCGTTTGCCTGACCAATTTTGGTTCAGTATTTTCGCCAAACCAATTGAAATTAAGTTTCAATTGACCTGTGATTTTTCATCACTTTGCTATTTTTTTTTTACAATTTCTTAATTGATTTTGTATCCAAGGCTTACGTCTATTTAGGAAACACTACAGTTTTCTACCATTTCCGGTATCAAAACGATTAGTTAAAAGTTGTTTTCATTTGATTTTTTAGGACTTTGTCTTGAAAAATATTTTCCTTTACCTGTTCTTCTTATCGGATGTTGTCTGATAGGAGGTCCAGATCCCAACGGGCTCGCAACCTGTTGTGGACTTGTAGATATTACTCTACCTTAGTTTATTTAAAGTACTCTTTGGTCTGATCAACCAATGCAGTCACTTATTATTTAAGTCTAGCATGGTTTAGTATGTTAGTTAGTATTCTGTTAGAATAGGAATATCTTCATTTATTACAAACAAACTGCAATAACAGTTAGTTTTTCCTAGTTTTTTCTTACTTAAGTAAAAACTTTTTACTAAGTTAAAAAGTTTTTATCGGTTACCCCGGCTGTCTCGGATAACCGGGTTATCCTCTTCTCGGAAGGGGGGTATTGTAGTGACCTATTTTTAATTTCACTTACATTACACAAACACAATATTTATAACATACGTTTCTTTGTTGACACTGTAATGACAATTACTGACATACATTACTGACGTTAATGACATTCGTGGAAACTAGTCATTTCAGTCAAGCGTTTCGTTCTCATAGCTGGCTACGAAATGTATTGTTCGGTTCTGATGGAATTTCCGTCTTTAATAATTTAATAATTATAAGATTTAAATGTATCAGTATGTCATAAATTCAGCTAGAATTAAAGATTAGCTTTAGTGGATTTTTTTGTGTTAAATTCCTGAGAGCATTCCTCTACTTTGTCTATGATTGCATTTCTGATATTTTTGTTTGTGGTAATCATAGAGGAATGAAACACTCTGGTTTTGGTTTAGCAGCCATTAGGGTCGTTTAAGATGGCTCTGGGATTTTATTTTTAACAAACAGTTTTTTTTGTGCCCGGACAAGTGATCCGGGATCATCTGCTCGATCCCGCATCCCTGAAATGTGGGGAGCGTCATATTTCCTACGTTGGAGGATGTCGATCACGAACCACGCCGGCATTTTCATGCCAGCGTGCTAGTCGAAGCTCGACCACAACCCGCAGGCTGGGTAGATGGGGACTATCCATGTCGGATCCGTGTGGCAGGGTTCGACGACGCCGAGGGTTGCTTTCTCCACCCCTTTTCTGCCATGGGAGCCTGAGGCTCTCTCTTCATTGAGCACGAGGTGTGCGCTGAGAGGCTGGCGCACGTCACGCGGCGCGCCCGCGCAAGCTGACGTTGGAGGATTACGTACCCTGAAGTAACGCTTTCGCCAGGGTACAGTTCTGCGCTCACGTGAGTTACGTTTTTCATCTGTACACGTGTCGTGCGTGATCGCGTCGCGAGTGTCTCAAGTGCGGACTTACGTTTCGCGTCTAGCTATTGTTAGTTTACTTTTAAGCCTTAATCTTAAAGCTATATCTAAAAGCATTGTAAATTCTCATGGATTATACAAATTGTGCATGAAATCATACCAGCGTTTCATTGTCAATTCCCAAAGCAAACCAGATGCTGTTAATCATACGAGGTCCTTGAAATAATAGGCTGATGTCGTCTCCGAGAGACTATCCAGGTAACCTTATCTTTATCTTCCTCTAAAACATTGTAACAACACAACAACAACCTTCCAACTCTGTTCTTGGGCTGGGTGCCATCTGACCTCCCAAACCCATGAACGGAGTCTCTCTTTTTTTAATATTTTTTTTTATACGTTACAACTGACGGCTAATATGTGTGTGGCCGCTTGACCATTTCGGTCAGCAAATACAGTTAAAAGCCGGACAGTCTATGGCAGCCGGCATTTTATACGTAATAACATCAGACTAAAAGAATAAAATAATGTTATTATTTTAGTCTGAGATAATAAAATTATGATGACATTGATGACATAAGGACTGCAGGCCGCCGGACAGGCGAAAAACTGCAGGCGGACTGTAAGTGGGTGGCCGCCTTAAGGGATACGCCTATATCTCCGGACGATTAAACAGAGGTGAATTAACACCCACATTTGGCCAATTGTTGTTATTACAACAATTGGACCTATTGGTCCCACGTAACAGGGGATAAGCCTATTGCCGTATTCCGGGCACTATTGTCGACTCGAGCCATGCATGGCTAAACAGCCCTACTATAGTAAAGCCCGACCAGTAAAATAAAAAACCTCGCCATATTGCGGTAAACTATTGGAACTAATTTCTTCATATGGTAACAATCTATACAATGTCATTATGGTCATCTGTCAGTGTGGTGTCAATTGTGCGTGTTGTTGAGTTTGAGAGCGCTACAAAACTACAAAACTATAGTAATATGCCGAAAACTATTAAAAGCCAGTTAAGAAAAGTAATTTATAATATAACAAAGTATTTGTCGGATAAAAAGTAGGAAGGATTGGACTCTGTTCCTCTAAATAACATCACGGACCTTGTTGTCAACATGACGGGTAGGACATCATAGAGTACGTGCAACTGAAATTGGCCTAATCTACTGATTTTACTGTGACTAATTATTATTCACATTTTTAGGTATATCCCGATCTTCTGTAATAAAAATACGAAGAGAAGGTCAAACGTCAAATGTATTTTCTACGCCTAAGAAAAATAAGCCTAACGCAAAAAAGAAAATCATGCTCGATTATTTTGATCTCTGTGCTGTTAGGCATAAAATACAAGAATTTTATGCAGTCCGAAAAACAATATCGCGTGGTCCCTGTTCTATACATGATGTAACTGTATGTCTAACTTGTATTTACCATTCCAAGCAGTAAACTATTATACGGATACTACTGTGTTGTGATTTGTGCCCAGTCCTTGTAACCAGTATAACACGCCGCGTCTATTTTTCTATTTTAACCAGAAAATTTAACAGAGAAAAACTTAACTTTTTAACAGAGAAAAAAAAAAAACATTTTAGTGAAAGTTTTGTATATTAAACACGTACTACAAATTCTTTCTTTTTCTTTTCTTTCTATATTAATTCGTTTGTAATATTGGACACGATCTTTTTTGTATCGAAACTTAAGAACAAAGCAACTTAATGAAATTAAAAAAAAGAAGTCTATAACTCACTTTTGTGAATAATAGCAATGAAAAACATGACAGCCTCCGTGGCGTAGCGGTAGTGAACGCGGCCGCTACGCAGGAGGCGCGGGTTCGATCCCCGCTCAGTGCAAATATTTGTGTGCATTAAATATGGGTATTTGCATTGGTCTGGTCGTGCCTCGGAGAGCACGTTAAGCCGTCGGTCCCGGTTGCCATAAGGACATCTATGGCAGTCGTTACGGGTAGTTGGTGCCCTAAAAAGTCCAAAAACAACGGTCTAGCTGCAAAGCTTCGATATCGCCTAATGTTAACATTGGGTCGTGGAGGTCAGGTGGCAATCGCTTCACGGAAAATATCGAGGTCTAGCCAAATCTGTAGCTATGACTGGTAAAAGCGGACCCCAGACTCCAAGCTGAAAGCTTCGGATGCGACTGGGAATAACGCTAGGAGGAAGAAGAAGCAATGAAAAAGTCACAGTTTTATATTAGGTGTCATTCCGTGCTTAATTGCGGGGAAATAAAAGCCTGTTCATAAGCAAGTGTGTTGAAAAATATTGGCATTTTACATGTGTATCACTATACTTGGTGTTGTCATAATCATAGATGTTTTTGGCGCCCCCAGTACGGGTTTTTTATTTTATTGGTCGGACTTTATATCCATACTAATATTATAAATGCGTAAGTAACTCTGTCTGTATGTCTGTCTGTTACGCTTTCACGCCTAAACCACTGAACCGATTTTGATGAAATTTGGAATAGGGGTAGATTAGACCTTGAGAAAGGACATAGGCTATGTTTGGTCGCGATAACCGACATCCACGCGGGCGGAGCCGCGGGCAAAGGCTAGTATCAAATAAATAGCGATAGAATCCGCAAAAATGTGGTTTTATTTCAATTTTCCTCAAATTTCAATTACATACCCGAAGGGGTAGGCAGAGGTCAGAGGTTTTGTCAGCTATGATTTTCGGTTCCTCAAACTCCCCGTCAAATTTACCGAATCATCACTACATATTATAAAACAAAGTCGCTGTAGCTGTCTGTCCGTCCCTATGTATGTTTAAATCTTCAAAACTACGAAACGGATTTTGAAGCGGTTTTTTTTAATAGATAGAGTGATTCAAGAGGAAGGTTTATATGTATAATACATGCATAATATTGTAGAGAAACACTGATAAATTAAGAGATAATACCACGCGGGCGGAAAATATGGCGGTACGAAGTTCGCCGGGTCAGCTAGTAATAAATAAAATTTATCAATCTTACCAATAGGTCCCTTCTTGTTCCCAGCATCCATCTTGGTGTAGTCCACCTCATCATCAGAGTCGTCGATGGCGTCGTCCATCTCTCGCAGCCCCGGGTAGCATTCAGCGTACCCCTGTGGCTCAGCGGCCAGGCGGGACAGCAAGGCCGCCGAGCGACGGGTTCGATCCTCGGTACGTCTTGGGCCGGACACTTCCACTGAAAAGAGAGAATATTAAATAAGTAAATATTCTAGGATAGACACAGCGCCATTTAGATATGATTCTAGAAGCAATATTATGTTTATCTGCATTCTAGAACCTTTATTACAATCTATCTACACTAATATTATAAAGAGGAAAGATTTGTACCTATTTTTGTATGTTTGTAATGAATAGGCTCCGGAACTACTGTACCGATTTCAATAATTCTTTCACCTATAGAAAGCTACACTATCTGGGAGTAACATAGGCTATATAACATCACGCTACTACTAAAGGGAGCGGAGCAGTGAGCATAAATGTCAATAAATCGGGCAGATTTCCATACATTAAAGTTGGGCCGGAATCCGAATTCCACGCGGGCGGAGCCGCGGGCAACAGCTATCTTTAATATCTTTGTTACATATCATCACATGTATAATAAAGATGAATCGGATCGAATGCGTCGGATGGATGGGTGCGACCGCATCCGAGGCCTTCACTTCAAAGTCGGGGATCCGCTTAACTATGATGTGGCTTGATTGTTTTCTTCAATCAATTTGTCTACCGCAGTCCACTGCTGGACATAGGCCTCTCCCAATGTAAGGAGACTTTGGCCTACTGTTATAACCCGCGCCACGTATCTTGGACCTAAAATGTGCTCAAAATGTGCCCTATACGTGCAGTACACATCCCTTGGGTGTGTTTTGAGGATAGCACGGGATGCTACTGCGGTAGACGGACTCAAATTCACCAAGCATAGACTATTACAAAGCAATCCGCGGGCGCCAGAGCCTCGTATGTCTTACGATTTAGGTCCAAGATACGTGGCGCGGGTTATACCATGCTTCCCCGACGGCTTGCTGAAGGGTATTTCGAGGTTTCCTTCTCTAAATTCTCCTAGATAAATTACACCCCTGGCAATTAGATTAACGCCGCACCCCGAGTCGGCGTGCGGCGTTAGAGCGTTTTCCCGTTGTCCGATATCCGATATCAATGTCGGACGACGACGATAGTCGACTTCCGATACAGTGCTGTTTTCACACATATCCGATAAAATCGGTCTGATTGTCATTTTTTAGTGCAAGCAATTTTCGACCTTATTGACATGACATAGTATCGATTTTTTTTTCATATTCGTGATGAGCGTTATCTATTAACGCAAAAAGACACGTAATTAAGAAAATGTCATTAAGGTCGAAAGTCGCTTGCAGTCGCTGTTTTAGTCTCTGTGAAACTTGTAGTTGGTTTGAGTCATATTCAATGATCCGATATCGGGCAACTACAGCGGTGTCGGCTCCGATACCCGATATTGGGCCGGACAATGTGAAAGACAGGATACGAAATACGAAAGACATCCTCCCGATATCGGATCAGCGTTTGTCACCGATTTCGGATATCGGACAATGTAAATAAGTAAATATCTTACATCAATTTTAAATTCGTAAAGAATTGACATGTTCAACGATATCAATTTGTAACTTTGTGCATATAATTAATTGACATCTTGGAATCTAATCAAAAACTATCTAAATTTGACATAAATAAATTATAATATATATCTGCCTTATTTTGAAGAATTTTAAATTTGAAACTGACATTAAATTAAATTCTCTAAATTATGACATGAACTGGTTGAATTCCCTAAATTTAAATGGTAGTTGGTCATTAAATAAGAACTGTCTGACTATATATATAGAATAAGGAATTTGTATTTAATGCATGTTATTTTGTATGCCTATCGGCGGCACATAGTATGTACCATAAGCAGCCTGTAAACATCTATAGCAACCTGTGTTCACGAAATAAATAAATGAATGAATGAATGAATGAATGAATGAATGTGAAAACGCTCTTAGTCGGTGGTGGGTACGTACGCTCGTCCTTGTCGTGGTCGGCGGGCTTGTCGAAGTAGGCGAGTTGTCGCGGGCGCTCGTCGCGTCGCTCGCGCCGCTCGCCCGCGCTGTACTCGCCGATCTCGCCGTAGATGGACTCGTCGGCGCGACCCTTGTCCGTCGGTTTGTCCTGGAGGAACGCTTGTTATATAGGGAGGAAGCTTTCGAGTACATTAATAGTAGTGTCTACTCTCATACTGATAGGTAAACATTATAAAAATCAAAACAATACTTTAATGACAGTTTCTGTCATTTTACACAAATTATATTAATTACTAGCTGTCCCGGCGAACTTCGTACCGCCATATTTTTCCCGTTCCCGCTGCACCTATAAACCTTCCCTGGACACCCACGAATATTTCAAGACTAAAATGAGCCAAATCGGTTCGTGCGTTCTAGAGTTATAGCGTCAGGAAGGAAAACCCGACTTATTTTTATATGTATAGTAGATTTCATGAATCTTGTACGAAACTGCGCATAATTTGGTCATAAAACACTCGTGTCATACTATAAAGAACTCGCCTACGGCTCTAAATTCACACTCGTATTTTAAGAACCCTTATTATGCAACAGTTTCATAATAGTATAACAGATACATTGAGCGCCAAAATCCATTTGCTGATCGCGCATGCGTGTTGCGCCGCGTCCACAAACTATGTAGAAAATATTCAGCTGAAGTTATATCGTAATGGGAAAAAGTTACATTATGATACAGTTAATAGCTATATCATAATATAACGTTTAAAATTAATCTTGATATTCTGTGCGTAAAAACCGTCAAGTAGTGTTTTTAATTTTATATGTTTATATTTTAGTATGAGACTAAATACTTTTTATAAAGAGGTAAAGTTTTTGAATTTGTGACGTTGTAGGGGGAATATCTGGATCACAGGACCAGAAGTCCACGCGGTCGGAACCGCGGGCAACAAGTAATGGACTACATGTTTATTGTTTTGTGTACTGTATGTATAAAAACGATTACAATTCGGTAGTAACTATCACTACTTTCTATCTACTATCAAAGGTTGCCTGGAAGAAATCGCTATTAGCGATAAGGCCGCCCATTGTGCATTATATGTAAATATGGTTAAATTTTTATCTTATAATACTTTTATGGTGTACAATAAAGAATATCTTATCTTATCTTATCTTTCTCTACAAAAAAGGCAGTAACTCACCTTAGTCTTTTTCAACTTCCTATGTCTTCCATGTCTCAAATACGAGAATATCTGTGCCAGTTTATCCAACACGAGTAGACTGGCACTGCTGGCAGAAGACCTGGCGTCAGGCGCCGGCACGTCCGCCTTACTCCTCGTGAGGGTCGTGGGGATGTCACTGTCAGCCCCACCTTCCTCGTCCAGGTCTACCACGTAGGCCATCCGGCCGGCCGCAAACATCTCGTTGCGGGGGACTTTTTTGCTTCTAGGGGGGTGAAAGTGAGGGTTCAGATTTAGTGTCGGTAGCTTAGTGGTTAAGGAGTCGGCCTTACGATCGAGAGGTCCCGGGTTCGAATCCTGGACACTACCGACGTGAACCCACTCCTAACACAAGCAATTTAGCTTAGCTGGAGGGGTTAGTGGGAATATTAGTAATTTCGATTGCTAATATTCTTTAAAAAAAAAAGTGTAGGTTTTTATTAGAACCTAGATTATGCGGTTCTCAGTTATAAGGATTTGTGATTGTCTGGACTAGTAATCGCGACAAAATGTTTACGTATAAAAATATTCAAAATCCCGAATGACAAAATCCCGAATGTACGAAATACCGAAAAACGATATACCAAATTTCAAAATCTCGAAGTTTAGAATCCCGAAAATTAGATTTTGATTTTGATAATTGCATTATACGAGTACATATTGCCAATAACATATGCCTACATCATATTAATAATTTCTTAATAAACATTGATTTTTGGTGATAGGAATTTGTTATTTTTTTAATTAAACACAATATTATGGACGCCATACAATGTATCCACAAAACAGCTTTTCTTATTCTTCATAAATCGACTATTCGGATTTTCGATTATTCGGATATTCGATTATTCCAATGCCTAACAACAACCATTGGTCTAGTTAATTGAGGTTCTACTGTAAAACTACATGGACTGGCAAACTTCGTGAATAAACGTCAAAAAGCGATGTGCGCGCACTAATTCCGCAAATGCCTAGTGTCTTTAGTAACTTTTAATAAGTTCAGTAAAAGGTTCACTTACTTCTGTTCCTGTATCATATCGTATATATTCTTCGCCATTGCCGTCTCGAATTGCATCTCCTCTTCCTGAAAATGGGTAAAAGTTCACAAAATTTGACATTTGGCATATTGGAACTCTTTCTTTCTTGAACTGAGATTTTCTCACCACCTTTGGTTGACTGGTAGAGGAAGCCTGTGGCGTTACGTCCGTTTATGTACCTACTTGTGGATGAACTTTGATAGGACACGACGGTATTTCCGTACCAATCGAGCAGTCTGACTAGGGAAATACCTCGGCCCTACAGAATACCGCGGCTAAATAACCTGTGTGTTCCCAATGGTGAGTAGGGTAGCCGGAGCTCATTGGAGAGGTTTTGTGCTGTCGGTGGGCAGACCAAAGGCTTGTCCTACTTATCATTTGCGCTGACGGCACAGAATCTCTGTTCTTATAGGGTCGACAGCACGAGTATGACTCCCCTGGTGTTGCACTCGTCCATAGGCCACGGTAACCACTTGCAAATATATCGTGCATACAAATATTTGTAGTGAACGGGGATCAAACCCGTACCTCCCGCATAGCGTTCACTTCCACCACGCCACAAAGGCTTCACCAAATAACGTAACGACTATATCAGTATCCCGATAGGAGCTGCGAGCAACAACAAGTGATTAAAGAACTCACCACGGGTGCTTCCTTCTTCTCCTTGACGACAGGGGGCGCAGGCTCCACAGGCTCGACAGGCAACGACACCAGCCGCTCCATCTCAGCCTCCTGTTCTTGCTCACGGGTTTGGATTTCTGAACGAACCTGGAAATCAGGGGAATCTTTTATTTTCTAAGGAAATACCCTATCAGATTTTGTTTTTGGATTTTTATCTTTACAGATATGACAACCCCATCTTACCCTATAACAGTATATATCTTCAATCAATTAGCCTATTGTAGTCCACTGCTGGACATAGGCCTCTCCAAATGTACGCCGTTGGGGGGTCTATCATTGTGCCGTCTGTCCATATACTCGTAGGAGGGTTTTTAGCTTACCATTGCCACACTGACAAAGGGTTTTCTCGAGTTTTCCTTCTCTCAGGTTGTTCTGAACAGAACTGCCTGTATACTTGTATGTCCCTAAGTGATATGGTATCACGGACTGGTATCTGCAACTCCACGTCAAGGCGCGGTTTTTGCGATAGCAGGCAATTATTCGATCCACCCCAGATCAGTAAAGAATGCCAGAAGACTGTTTACGTTGCTGGTGATCTTTCGGAGTGTACCTGTATCTTCGAAGTACTTAGCCTTGTATGTAATGTAAGTGATATAGAAGAACTTACCTTTTGCAACAATGCATAGTCGAGACCCTTCACCAAGTGAGTGTGCTCCATATCACCTCCAAGGTACTTAGATTCCTGAAATGTTACCAATTTAGGTTGAATATTTGTTTGAGGCAATATTATTACATCTATACTATTATATAATTGTAAAGTGGTCGTGTCTGTACATTGGAGATATTAAAAAAAAAAATACTCTGGTTATGTTATGTTAACGATACTGGACACGAAAATATTTTTTATGAATTTCATGTCTGTTTGTCTGTTTGTCTGTTTGTCCGCGATGGACGCAAAAACTACTGGATGGATTTTGATGCGGTTTTTTTTGTTAGAAAGGGCTTACTCAGACTTAAAATCTTACGTTTGTTTGATCGCAATCGGTTGAGTAGAACCGAAGATATGAGCAAAGGTCGCGTTAACCGAGATGCACGCGGGCGGAGCCGCGGGCGGAAGGCTAGTATTTGTATAATAAGACTTATTTCATGTCTACACCACTACACCAATTTTGATAAAATTTGGTACAGAGATAGACTAGTACTTGGGGAAGGACATAGGGGGGTATATATGGGATGGGGGACATATGGAGTCCATAGGGGATGGAAGACCATGCCATGGGCAACAGGCAGGTTTCCTATGAACATAAAAAATTTGATACCAACCTGAATCAGCTGTCTCCTTCTCTCTTTGGCATCCATTCCTGACTTGAGATCTGGTGCTACAGCTCTGCAATAATACATTCAAACTCGGAGTGAGATTAGAATTCCACTCAGGTGAAGCAACGGATATCATCTAGTACTAAATAATAATCATTGATCTCTTACCTGTATGCACTACTTGTGTTGCTAGTAGGATCTGCAGGCCCTAGTTCATTCATACCATCTCTTCTTTCTCTAGCTCTATCTCTGTACTTCTCCGCTAGTTCCGCCAGCTTATTGTCTTCTTGTTTCTTTAAAGCTGCATAATAAGACTTCTTTTTTCTACGTAACTCACTTTTGTTCTCAGCCGGAGGTGGCATGGATCTGAAATTCATGTAATAATACAAATATTATATAAAGTAAAAAGCCTTCTTATTCCAAGTTTTTGCTGTTCCACCAGAATCCTCTCATGAGGTCCAGGCCACTTCCAGGGACTGCCATTCTTCTCTGTTTAGGTCATGTAATAATAATAATAGTTAAATGAACAAAGACAGTTGTCATATACAAACTAGAGTTTATTAGCAAGCCAGCATTACAATATTCTACATACATCTGCTCAAGTCTCCAGTCGTGAAGTATGAAAATTTCAGAAGAGAAGCCAGTGGAAATAAATTTTATTTTAACATGGGTTTGCTTTTCACAGTAAGTCAGCAGGAATCGAGTTACAGGGACCCTTTGCCACTACAAGTCTTCAAGGTTGGCTGAGAGGTGTGTGGTCTGCAATGTCTACTCGGCTTGCATACTTATTAGTGCTATTAACTCAGCTCTCGATTTTCCAAGATGCCCAAACCATCTCTTCAACATTCTCTTTCAGTTTACTGTATGTCCGTACACAATATTCTGTTAAATTGGAATCCGTCACGTTATGTCTAGCAACAACTAGAGTAAACTGTTTGAACAATGTAATACAATAAAAATCAAAGCATATCTTACCCAGAATTGGCCATGGCCTCGCGAACTGAGCCCACAGGATGAGCTCCCCCTGAGGGCGTAGCCCTAGGGGTCATCAGTAACTTCCTGAAGTCGTCATTTGTGAGCCTTTGAGAACCAGGCGTGTTTTCTACGCTGTTGTCATCCATTTTGCTGTACTTTTATACGCCTACGGCTAAAGAAACTTGCATATGCCCACACCGCAAGACAATATCATTAAATTAATAGGTATATAGTGATCCAGAATTTCTTAAATGTAAAATAAAGAATTAGCTATAAGCGCTACGCTAGGCCCATAAAATATGGTGCAGGTGCATTGGCATTGGCCGAATTTGACAATAAATAATGGCTTGACTTTGACAGCAATAAATAAGACATTCTCGTGTTCTCTGCTTGTTCTCTGCTATTATAAATTTATGGTTCTCTGTGGACATCATAGACTTAGGGGTCCATTACACGCTCATGCAAACCATGGTTTTGCCATCAAACACCGCCATGATTGACAACTAACCTATCGTCTAAAGCGGGCATTACACGCTCATGCAAACCATGGTTTTGCCATCAAACACCGCGGGACACCGCCATGATTGACAACTAACCTATCGTCTAAAGCCCGCTACAGACCTTCCAATTCGGTCGGGTCCAACCATCCGACAGCCGACGCCAACCAACCACCATTGCTTCCAGACGTTCCGACGGTCGGCCATCCAACCGTATTTCACCATCTCCCTCTGTTTTAGGCAAATTGCTGTGGAGTGGGCGAGATAGCAACAGACGTCCCGACGGTCGGCCATCCAACCGTATTTCACCATCTCCCTCTGTTTTAAGCAAATTGCTGTGGAGTGGGCGAGATAGCAACAGACGTTCCGACGGTCGGGTCCAACCATCCGACAGTGTTGCCAACTTAGTGGATTTTCCACTAAACAGAAATTAATAATATAATAAAATGGATCTCTGCCTTTTCGCCGAAACTTGTTTGGCCGATTATCACTTGCCAACTAACGTTTCGCAGAATTTTATTTCGCATAATAATCATTTGCCAACTTGTGATATAATTTTGTTTTTATTACCCAACCTCACAGTTGCCAATTTTACGTTTGGTCTTCCTTTTAGAATGACACTTTTCAAAATGCCAACTTTCAAGTAGCTAATGTTTTAATTTGCGGAAAGCTGTGATTCCGTAGCCGACCGCATACGACAACTGCCGACGCACGCAGCACATGCGCGTAATTCATTGCGGTTTCTCAATGGTGGCCTTTATCCGTACCGGAGTTTGACAAGTAATGGTAACGGCATGCGTCGGCAGTTGTCGTATGCGGTCGGCTGCGGAATCATACCTTAATATTTCGAAAAAAAAAATTGGAAAGCTGCAATCCTGAGTCTTCGATCAAATTTTGAAGAAATTTATTTACAAGGATGCCTTTTTTATTTGAGGCAAATTATATACAAGTTGTTATTATTATTTAATTTGTTTTTCACTCGTGCATTGTTGGTCGCAGTTCTAACCTAACCGATAGAGCATATTTAAATGCCATGTGTAGTGAAATAAAAGCGATTTAGTTCCGGCACTTCGCCGGCCGCTGCCGCGGCACGCTCGCTTGGCTCGCACGGCTCGGGCATTGTTTATCAGCATACTAACCTAACCTAACCTAGCATGTGAAATTGTTTTTTTATATATTTCCGTTAACGGTTAACCCCTCCAGCTAAGCTAAATTACTTGAAGTGGGTTCACGTCGATAGTGTAATGGCCAAGATTCGAACTCGGGCGCGCGGAACCACTTCATCGTAAGTCTGACTCAAGAGTAATAGTAATAATATAGGACCGACTATGGTACCGATTCCATAACCACTAAGCTACCGACGGCGACGCTTCAATTTAGAAAAGCATAAAATAAAAAAATAAAAATTTAAAAAACCCCCGACCCAAAAAAACCTATAAAAAGTAAAATAATAACCATTACATTATGACCTACCCAAGGTATTAACCCTTTTCTCATTTGTCTCATCGGGGGACCGCTAAGTACCTTGGTGTGCCCTATTACCCCCGAGCGACGGTCAGACGGCGGTCCCCCGACGAGACAAATTAAAGAAGGGTTAAAACCTTGGGTAGGTCATAATGTAATAGTTATAATTTTACATTTTATAGGTTCTTTTTGGGTCGGGGGTTTTTTAAATTTATTTTTTTTTATTTTATGCGCGATTATACGCGACCAACAATGCACGAGTGAAAAACAAATTAAATAATAATAACAACTCGTATATAATTTGCCTCAAATAAAAAAGGCATCCTTGTAAATAAATTTCTTCAAAATTTGATCGAAGACTCAGGATTGCAGCTTTCCAATTTTTTTTTTCGAAATATTAAGGTATGATTCCGCAGCCGACCGCATACGACAACTGCCGACGCATGCCGTTACCATTACTTGTCAAACTCCGGTACGGATAAAGGCCACCATTGAGAAACCGCAATGAATTACGCGCATGTGCTGCGTGCGTCGGCAGTTGTCGTATGCGGTCGGCTACGGAATCACAGCTTTCCGCAAACTAAAACATTCGCTACTTGAAAGCTGGCATTTTGAAAAGTGTCATTCTAAAAGGAAGACCAAACGTAAAATTGGCAACTGTGAGGTTGGGTAATAAAAACAAAATTATATCACAAGTTGGCAAATGATTATTATGCGAAATAAAATTCTGCGAAACGTTAGTTGGCAAGTGATAATCGGCCAAACAAGTTTCGGCGAAAAGGCAGAGATCCATTTTATTATATTATTAATTTCTGTTTAGTGGAAAATCCACTAAGTTGGCAACACTGTCGGATGGTTGGACCCGACCGTCGGAACGTCTGTTGCTATCTCGCCCACTCCACAGCAATTTGCTTAAAACAGAGGGAGATGGTGAAATACGGTTGGATGGCCGACCGTCGGGACGTCTGTTGCTATCTCGCCCACTCCACAGCAATTTGCCTAAAACAGAGGGAGATGGTGAAATACGGTTGGATGGCCGACCGTCGGAACGTCTGGAAGCAATGGTGGTTGGTTGGCGTCGGCTGTCGGATGGTTGGACCCGACCGAATTGGAAGGTCTGTAGCGGGCTTAATGCGCTGACCGACGTTTGCATGACGAAATTTGGATATTTTGACCAAAAACCATCAAACATGATTTTTTTTTTTGGAATATGTTTGGCTTTGGCTTTTACCCCTTTGAGCTATGTCCATTTGAAAATAACACGAGAAGTCACAATTCCCTGTAATATTTCACTTTCATAATCTTGTGCGCCTTTTCTAAGACGTTAAGTCTAAAAATACACCATTTTTACAAATAAAAACTCGAGCTCACACTAATTTAGGAAAATAAAATATTCAATTCAATTAAATTTTTTAGTGTGGCAAGAGGATTGACGATTATCCGAAAATTTTGATTTTTTTCCATCAAACATGACTTTTTTTTTTTGAAAATTTTTGGCTTGGTTTCAAAGACCTTTGAGCCATGTCTTCATTTGATATTTTATTATCTTATTTCGGTGTTGGATGACGATAAGGATGAGGATGATGAGTTGATGATGATGATGATGACGGTGATGATGATTGCTGCCTTAGTAAAGTGGTGGAAACTTTACTAAAGGCTTCTTACGGAGATTTAAAACCAACACGAGAAGTCACAATTCACCTTAATATTTCACTTTCCTACTCTTGTGCGCGTTTCCTAAAGACGTTATGTCTAAAAATCCACCATTTTTACACTTAAAAATTGGAACTCACACTAATTTCGGAAAATAAAATAAAACCGCTATGTTTCCTTCAACGTGTTCGCACCAATACTCACTTTTGAGTGAACATGTAATGCAGTGTTGCCAACATAGTGGATTTTCTAACAAATATGGTGGTTTCTAATCTCGAAATATTGCTTTTAGTGGCTGGTGGATTTATCTAGAGGTTTAGTAAAATTAAATTTCATCTATACTATATACATTACAGGCTGCTGCCCGCGGCTCCGCCCACGTGGATGTCGGTTAACGCGATCAAACATAGGCTATATATTATATTCTTTCCCTTTATCAAAATCGGTTCTGTGGTTTAGGCATGAAAGCGTACCAGATAGACAGACAGACAGACAGAGTTACTTTCGCATTTATAATATAATATTTAAAGAGATAATGTTTGTGAGTTCGTGACATTGTATTAGTTAGAATTATTGATATTTCTGTTAACCCCTCCAGCTAAACTAAATTGACAACATTTCAAATTTCTAAAGTCATGAAAATAAAATTACCGTTTCTTGAGTTTTCTTTTCTGATTCCAAAACTGATTTTTTCATATTTTTTTTGGACTTATTTTTGGAGAAAATAAATAAAAACAAAAAATGGGGCTGTGACGTCATTCATACGGCTCGATATGGTTGTTATCCTTGCCCAGTCTGTTTCATGATTAAAAAAATGTTGGGCTGTGGTCAGATGCATGTCAGATGTCAGTGTTTGACATTGACAAGTTGTCACTTGTCAATTCTCACATGATTCTCATATGATTCTCATCTACAAAAACAACATTTCACTTACAACCTTTGTTAATATTTTGTTATTATAGATTGCATTTGTAATTGAATTTAATCGTAACACAAAATGAATCCCAGCGAAGAGTACGTACCAATGAAGGAACCAAAATATTGCTTTGTTCCAACATGCAAAAACAATTCCCAAAAAGATAAAAACACGATGTTTTTTGTAGTACCTAGTTCGGCTAAATACGAGTGGTGTAAATCTCTGGGTGTTGGATGTCCCAAACGAGCGCTTTATATATGTGAAACACATCTTAATGTGAGTATTACCTGTATTACTATAACTTCATAGGTACAATGTTATTTTGTTAGTTGTTACTCATACATTCATTCTGTTGTGATGAAACGAATAATAAGACGATACAATACCTACATATTATACCCCAACTTAGTTCTCAGTTAGAAAACAAAAACGAAATAGTCATTGCAAGACATGCCAACTATACCGAGGGGCTTTTTTTAATGAATGGCTGTGCTTTTAGCATCAATATGCAGTTGGTTGTAGATATTGTTATGTTACTTACTTCTATTATTAGTAGGTAATAGGAATAGTTTGACCTACCATGTCCTTATTAGCACGGGCATTGTAGTCTTAGCTGAAAGTATAACCCCAAGGTGTAAGGCAACCCCGTCAATGAGACTGACCAAAGATAAAACTACATAAAGTAAAACCATCTCTATTTTATTGTACTATGCCTATAACTATAAGCTGACTAAGTTTTAACTCGATTTTATTAACAGTAGGTACACAGCAGCTTATAAAATATGAATAAATTCACAGTTTTCTAGTTTTTATATGCATACCAGATGTATAAATCCATTGCATTACTACCTTAACCCTACTGTCTCTATTAATAATAATTTGAAGTGTAAATTATTTGTTACAGTTGAAAGAAGATGTTGAAA
Organism: Eilema depressum; assembly: GCA_914767945.1. Lineage (NCBI taxonomy): Eukaryota > Metazoa > Arthropoda > Insecta > Lepidoptera > Erebidae > Eilema > Eilema depressum. The sequence goes on from OU612032.1 coordinate 17,173,486, forward strand.
ATTATTTATATTGGACCACTATGAAGGCTAGGCCTAAGCTAAGGTCTTCATTACCAGCTTCTCTAGTACAACACACAAGTGGACCTGAGCCTAGTACATCATCATCTTCATCTTCATCTTTTCCTGTGAAAATGGATAAGGGGACGGATTATGAAAATCCTAACATATGCAATAAAGCCGTTCAAGTAAAACCCAAGACAGCAGACAGAACTACATATTGTTGTATTTCTAATTACAAAAAGGATAAGTCTAATGTAGAAGATGCATTTATTAATGAAATTATACCCGATGAAGAAGCTTTACCTTCAACACAAGGAAGTACTACAACTGTTACCTCTGCGGATATGTCAGAACCATCTGAAATGTTTGAAGTAGAGAAACACAAGACCACAAATAAAAGTTTTATGTTAGATTTAATAGCACGCAGGCCACAAGATTACATAGGATTGACAAAAACCTATTATTGGGTAATTAGCTTTTTAGAGTCCAAGTTGGAAGGAGTAAAGGCCAACGATATAATCATAACATTATATAAAATAAAAAATAATATTCCTTTTAACCAAATATCTGATATGTTTGGCATATCTCTCACCACATTGTGGAGATTATTTTACAAAACTTTATGTGCGCTGGCTAAGTTTTTCAATCAATTAATTTTTTGTCCTACATTATTAACTGTTAAAAAGAATTTACCATCTTGTTTTAGAACAAATAAGGAGTACACAAATATTTACTGTATCATTGATTGTTTCGAGATTGAAATAGAAAAACCAGCAGATCCTATTAATCAGTCTCTAACATGGTCGCAATATAAAAATGCCAATACATTAAAGTATTTAGTGGCTACCACACCTGATGGTTTTATTAATTTTGTGTCAGCTGGCTTTGGTGGCCGTATTTCAGACGTTAGACTAGTGGAAGTTAGTGGTTTTTTAGATGTGTTGCAGTCTGGTTGTACGGTATTGGCAGACAGAGGGTTTAAGCACATTGAATCCATACTCAGTACAAAAAATATAAAGCTTTTGCGGCCTCCTAGTGTCGCAAAAGATATTAAATTGACAAAACAAGACGCTATCAAAAGCAAAGTGATTGCAAGTCTACGTATCCATGTGGAAAGAGTAATAAGAAGAATAAGGTTATTTAAAATGTTAAAACCACATGCTGTTATTAATAACAAGTTAATACAACATACGGATGAGATAGTTATTATTGCATGTGGTTTAATAAATTTACAAAATTCGATTATAAGTAATGAATAAAAAACTTAATAAAATCTTATGTATTTTTATTTCGCACTATCTAAAATTGTTTGATATATATAATTTTCCCAAAAGTCTTCAGCAGAAATTAATAATTTCTTGACGTAGTCTTCATCATAATGCACCCAGTATTTGTGTAACAACTTTGACTGCTCAAAAGTAGGGTCAGCTATACAAAAGAGGCCTTTTAACTTATTTGCACCATGCATTTGGACCATAATTTGAGCATTAAATTTTTCTTGCAGTTGTCCATCTTTTACATAGTTTTTCAATGATCTTTCACTTATGGGACATTTCACCTCCACAACAAAATCATCGGTAATACCGTCAGGGGACACACCTATGATGGGTGATATTAAAATCAATCCAGTTCTCTCTATGCTGCCAAACTCACTTTCAAGCTCTTTAAGCACTCTTTGTTCCAAAAGCTTGCCTCTTTTAATCGCACATGTCTCAGGCACTTTGTATCCTCCCAAAATACTCTGAACTAAAGCGCCATTAGGTGTTTTACAATGAACAGCTTCATATATTTTGGAACCAGTCACTCTTCCTTGACGCATAGCATGCCATAACTTTGAATTTGCTTGTTCCTTCGTTTGTGTGGCAATTTCATTTATTATTGCAGTAGTCACAATATTTTTTGCAAATAACTTAAATCCAGAACAAGTTAAATTATTCTTAGTTTCAACTATATATTTTAACATTAAATTGAAAATGGTGAGATCTTGTAAATTAGGCTTATTAAGATCTTGGCTTTGTCTTAAAATAAGGCCTTTACACATGTTTTGCTGCGTACATTCTGCTAAGAACATGGACAACGAAGGGACATTCACATTAGTAGGTCTGGTCTTTTTTGGTATGCCCATGTTCTTAGCCATAACATGCTTCTTGTCACTTATAGCCCCAGCTAACTTTGGTTTATTCCAGTAACAAATAGTGGATGTAACTGACGGTTCATCGGAACGCTTAATGAGCCACATAGCGAAACAGATGGCATGTTTGCATCCACCTGCAGATGACGCACAGTCTTTGCACTCCACTTTGACGATTTTATTTAAAGTTTCGTCAATAGTAGCCATCACAATGTACAACTTCCCCTTAATTTTGTGTTCGGGTGTTACTCGGCACTTAACGTTACACAATGTCGCTTCTCGCTGAACTTCTACGTAACCTACCGCGGTATCAACGTAAGCTTCACGTGATGCCAACAACGCCTTAGCACTTCGAGTTTCCGCAACATTATAACAGTCGCTTTCGTGCATGTACTCCAATAACATCAAATAATCTACTTTAGGTAGATTTCTGCTGTCTGCAATACGATAACCCTCGGAAACTTTCATGGTTCAAGAAATTAAGCAGAAAATAAACAGATAGAATAAGTCTGTGAGTAAAATTAGCAAATATGTATTTGTTTGTTTTTGTTATGATTATGATTTTTTTTTTTTTTTTTTCTTCTATGGCGATCCCAATAATTCCGCCAACAACTCAGTTTTTATACTGATCAAAATAACGTGTGAAAGTACAAGTGTAAAATTATCCATACAAACAGTGAATTTGGAAAAGCGGCCAAAAGGTTTATAGTGTGTTGAAGTACCTGAAAAGAAGAGACATCATTAAAGCAAACAAAGTGTTATGTGGTAGAGCAAACGAACACAGTTTTACAAGTTAATATTGTTAAGATCTATAAAGTGACATAACATATAAATTAGTGGGGAGTTGACATACGTCAGGAGGGTGTTAATGTTGGCAGGGAGAGGGACATCATTTGGGGGTAGGAGGTCGTACAGGGAACCATTCATCCTAGTACACGAAAAAAACATGTGATCAGCTGTTCCTTCGTCCAAACCACACTCACAAAGAGAGCTATCCCTAATCCTTATCTTCGACAAAAAAACATTTGTACAGACATGGCCTAAACGAAGACGACAAATAACCGAAGTTGCCCTCTTAGAAGCTTTGCGGAATTTAAAAAACCAAGGTTTGCAAGGGATGCCGTTTTGGATTGAAGCATAATGTCTTCCCTTAGTAGAGCTGGACTGGGACCAATGCCCATTCCACTGAGATGTAATACATATTTTGGCGAGAGAAAGTAAGTCCTGAGAGAAGGCTCTGAATTGTTCACGAGATCCACTAGTCGAAGCAGTCCTGGCTAGAGAGTCAACCATTGAATTGCCTAAGATTCCACTGTGACCTGGAATCCATACCAAAGAGACCATAAGGCCCCTATTGTGGCACCTAAAAAGTGAGTGCTTGATTTGGAAAATTAAGGGTGATCTGGATTTAGAGGCGAATTGGTTGGCTAAGACGGCCAGTAAGCAACTCCTGGAATCTGTAAAAATAACTGATTTGTTGATATTATGGGACTCTATATATAGCAATGCCTCAAGAATGGCTATAGCTTCACCAGTAAAAATGGTGTTAATGTTGGGAGATTTGAAAGATAAAATAATGTTATAATAGGGAATCCAAACAGCAGATCCAACACAGGAGCTATCCGACAACTTAGAGGAGTCTGTGTATATGGTTATGGAATCCTGCCATTTTCGGCTGATTAGCCGTTGTAGCATCCCTTCAGCATCCACTGACTGTTTACTAATGCCAGAGTCTAAAACAATATCTGGAGAGAAAATTATTGATTCAAATGGAACATCAAATAAGGGATTAAATTTGGATTGGAAACAGGGGAAAGGAAGGCGAACATAATTGACGAAAGAATTGAATAGACGGGGATGATCTTTATGAGACCAATAACCCCCAGGAGAGATATATTCAGACAGAGAATGTAGTTTAGGTATCAAAGGGTGGAAGGCAAGTTGGGAAGTCTTATACAGGTATCTATCGGAGAGGTATTGCCTTCTCAAAAACAAAGGAGGATCTACACACTCAACCTGCAGAGCATTTATTGGTGAGGACCTCATGGCACCCAGAATTATGCGGAGGCATTTTGACTGAATCCTGTCTAGTGAATTAAGGGATGCTTTGTTACAGGGTTCCAGAAGAAAGGATCCATAATCCAGATGACTTCGAATCAAAGCATTATACAGCAGTTTCTGGCAATAGGGATGAGCTCCCCACCAGACACCGCCCACGGATCGTATGATATTTTTTTTTTTTTCACACTTCTCTACGGTATAATTTATATGCTCTTTCCCTGACAACTTGGAGTCTAAAATCATGCCTAAAAATTTTACATTTTCTTTAACAGGAAAGATTTGGTTTTCACAAGAGATCACACAATCGGGAATGGATCGGCGACGGCTGAAGACAACAACCGTGCTTTTCGAAATTGATAGAGATAATCCATGATCTGCAAGCCAAATTTGAAGATAGTAAATCGCAGAGTTTAATTTTGACACCGCATCCGACATTTGCTCCGTGGACACATACAGAGCTAGATCATCTGCATATTGCAGGATGTTGCAAAAAGAAGTAACGGAGACATCTAAATCAGCTGTGTATATGCTGTAGAGAAGAGGGCTCAAGACAGAGCCCTGAGGGAGACCTTTCCAAATGATTCTAGGGGGGAGGATAGCATTTTGGTATTTAATTTGAATATTCCTACCAGAGAGGAAATTCGAAACAAAGTTTACAATCTTCTCTGGGACACTCAGCTTAAGCAACTTTTGCCTGAGCACAGGAAGAAGAACATTGTCATATGCGGATGCTATGTCCAAAAATAAACCAACACAGAAATTATTTTTGGACATAGCTATCCGAGCATCAGTAGTGAAGATGGAAAGGCTATCGGTAGTGCCTAAACCCCTGCGGAACCCAAACTGTGTTTTAGAAAGTAGTCCCTGACTTTCCACGAACCATTCCAAACGATTCTTAATCAGATGCTCTAATATCTTAGCCATTGTGCAAGATAGAGCAATAGGGCGATAACTGGAGGCATCTTCAGAGGGTTTGCCGGGTTTCAAAATAGGGAGGACAATTTGGGATTTCCATTCCTCTGGAGAGATACCAGAGCCAAAAATAAGATTTAGGATACTTAAGAAAAAATTTTTAGCAGATAAGCTACTCTGAACAATGAAGGAGTATGGAATGCCATCTACCCCAGGTGAAGAGTCCTTTAGTGGATCTAAGACAGCTAGAAGTTCGTTAAGAGTGAAAGGGGCATCAAAGTGATGACTGGAATGGGGAGAGGAGTGGTGAATAATACACTCAGCAGAGGTAGGTACAGATGGGGGAGCCAATTTCTGCGCGAACTCCTGGATCCAGACAGAAGAGTCATTTGAGGCAATGTGGTTGGATGATATGGAGTATTTAAATTTTCTAATATTTTTCCATACTATCGACGATCGGGTACGCGGGGATAAATTCTCACAAAACCTACGCCAACCATCACGTTTTTTCTGAGAAAGAAGTCTGGTTGTTTCAGCAGCCACCCTTTGATAATCCAAGTAATTAGACCGGGACATTTCTCTCGTATATGCTTTTTCAGCATCCTTTCTCCTTTTGCATGCATCCGTACAGGATTGATCCCACCAAGGCAGGGAAGGTAGGTTATTCCTTGGAGACTTCTTGAGTGGAAATGACTTGTCAGCAGCGATCAGAAGAGCACTCTTGAAATGGGAATATACAGAATGGTAGTTACTAGGGTCAGGAGTTGGCAATAGCTCTATCTCACGATCCAGCCAATTAGAATATACTTCCCAATCTACTCTTGACAGGTTGTATTTTAGCAGAGGATTGAATGTAGGGTTTTGTATTTGGCTGGTAATTGTGGAGACGCAAATGGGGAAGTGATCACTACCATGGGAGTTTCCTAGGACCTGCCACAAAAGACATGAAGAAAGAGAAGGAGGGCACAGAGACAGATCAACAGCAGAAGGACCTGGGTGAGACAAAGTTGGTCTGCGAGTAGCACTGCCGTTATTCAGAATGCAGAGGTTTAAAGAATCCAAATGATCAAGGAATAAAGAAGATAGGTCATCACATTGGTATGATCCCCAAGAAGTATGGTGGATGTTGAAATCACCCAAAATGACGACAGGAGGAGGGATAGAAGATATTATGGTAGTAAGGTCTGAAAGTATGGAAGGATCAGGGTAAGGAATGTAAACAGAAAGGAAAGAAATGTTCATTGACCTAACGCCAACAATGTGGAATGAGTCACTGTGAGGAGGGATAGGAATTTGAGTGAATATAATACTTCTGGACACCAACATAGTGGATCCAGCATGTCCGTCATTCCTGTCATCCCGAAAGCAGGCGAACCCAGACACCCTAAAACGGGAGTTGGGCTTAAGCCAGGCTTCCTGAATGGCAACAATGAGCGGCTTATATTTATTAATTAAGTGTATTAATTCGTTCTTTTTATTATGGATACTCCTACAGTTCCATTGAAGGAGGGGAGGGAATTTGACTAGTAAGAGATAGTAGCTGAGAAAGTTTATGTTTATATTTGTCTGGCAGCTCAGAATCACTAAACCTAGTAAGCATATTAATGAGGGTGGAGAGAAGAAGGTCAAGGAGATTATCATTAGAAGGAGAATGTGATTGCTCACCTAAGAGAGTGGAGCCGTTAGGCATGGAAGAAGGAGGAGATTGAGTTAAGAGATTATGAGCCTGTCTGTTATAGCCAGGACTCGAAGCTGGATTGTACTGTCTTTGTGGAGAAGAGACTGTTTTTCTATAAGATTGTGACTGGCCTTGAGAGAAGGGTGAGGGAAGTTGATGGGAACTGAGGGAGGGGAATTGTTGGGAACTAGGCTGGGAAATATGCAAATTTGGAGATAGTGACTGTCTAGTAGTGTCCGCAAAGGACTTTCTAACATGAGGGAATCTGGCAGAAGCCTCCATGTAAGAAACATTCTCTTGGGACATGGTAATTTTGATGGATTTCTGTCTGGAATGTTCAGGGCAGGAAGAATCTTTAGCAGAATGGGGACCTGAGCAAAATAGGCAAGTGGGGGTTGAGGTTGAACAAGTTGAACCCTCATGGGCCTGACTACACAAGAAGCACCTCGGAGACGATCTGCATTGAGAAGTAACATGACCGAATCTGCAGCACTTATAACACTGGATAGTTGGAAGGACATAAATTTCAACGGGCAAAGAGTTATGGAAGCAATAAACATGCGGAGGCAGTCTCTGACCAGTGAAAGTAACCACTATGGTTTGCGTAGGCACGTATGTGGTGTTATTGCCGCTAGTAACTCGTCTGTTTAATCTTCTGGCCTTCATAACGGATCCAAAGCCAGGCGGAACCTCAATGGACTGGACCACCTCCTCCAATGTCCATTCCACCGGCACCTGTCTTATTATTCCCATACGGGAGCAAGCAAAAGAGGGAATTGATGTGGCATATTTAGCCCTAAGTAGTGCGGGATGGGTTAAGAAATTATTTGCATCCGTGGACGACTTAAACTCTACGGAACCTCTATTCCTGCCAACTCGCTTTACGCCGCCAAGTACAATGTTTTTAATGTTGTTTCGAGAAAGAAAATGGCCAAATTTAATTGCACTAAAAACTGATCCTGATGATGAATCACCGACGTCTCTTGTGACATGTACTAAAAATGGGCCAGTGTCCGAATCTGAATACGTAGTAGGCTTATCAGCGTGATCCGGGTGGATGTAAGTCGTTTGGACGGAGGGAGCAGATTCAGATGGATTTAGTATGGTTTTTTTTGCTGCACCGGAATCTCCCTGTTGATCATTCGGGCGCTTTTTGGAGGAAGATCGACTTAGGAGCAACCTCAGACGTTCTTCATCCCCTCCAGGATCGGGAGGATGGTTATCCATCCTCTTTGTAAGTATTAATTTTAGGACTTACCCAGAAAATATAATCAAACTAAGCACACAGAAACAATACAAAAGCAATAAAGTACTTCAACAACACAGTATTATCACTATTATCAGTTTTTTTCTCTTTCGGAATTGACGAGCACTTGTGGCAAGCACGATGTCACCGATCCAAAAAAAACTATGATTATGATAAATAATGAAATGTCAAAACTGACGTTAAGCTGACTTGACTTGATATAATATTTTTTTGAACGTAGCAAAGGCAACTAACCTATTCAGCCGTATGAATGACGTCACATTGCACTTACGTCTTTTTGAAATAATATGATATTCAAAGTTAAAAAGTTGAATGAAAATCAATATATTGAGGAAAAATAAAAAATACGGGTCTCGTAATTTTAGATTTACTTTCAATTGCGTTAATAATATAATCATGCTGAAATTTTGAAATGTTGTCAATTGCTTGGAGTGGGTTCACGCCGGTAGTGCAATGGCCAGGATTCGAACACAGGACCACTCGATCGTAAGGCCGACTCAAAGAGTCATCATCATCTGCATATAGACGTATTCTCCTGATTGCATCCGTGGCTAAGATGACCTCGAAGCTCAGGGTCTGCCTTCCGGCTCTTCCTCTTCCACTTCGCACGATCTTGGGCGTCCATGGTAGTGAGTCCATTTGCATGCATGTCACCCTTCATGACGTCAAGCCAGGACTTCTTTGGCCTACCCCTTTTACCTGGACCCGGCTGGGGCACCATTGCCAAGCATCTGTTCCCCACGTAACCTGGCGGTTGCCGCAAGACGTGGCCACACCAGTGAAGGCGGTTCTCTTGCATTTTATCCGCGATGCCACGGACATGGAGGCTGCCGCGGATGCGAGAGTTCCGTACCCGATCTTTACGCGTGACGCCGCACATCCACCGTAACATTTTCATCTCCGTGACACGCAGCTCTTGGGGGATGTCCATTAATCACGTGATGTTTTTTTGTAGCAATTTTCTAACCCTCCTACCCCCATGGTGATACGTGGTGAGGTTTAAGACCTAACCCCTAGCCAAAATCACGTGTTTTTATTATTTAATGCTAGAAAACTAAGAATCGTGACAAAAATCACGAGATAAAAGAAAATATAAATACACGTGATATCTCAATATACCCCTCCCTCCCCCCTGGTGATATTTCGTGATCTTTTTCTGAACCCCCCCCCCCCCCCCCTGTTGAACATCACGTGATTAATGGACAGGCCCTTGCTTGTGTCGCTCGAGCAGCGGCCACGCCTCACAACCGTGCAAGAGGACAGGCCTAATAATCGTCTTATAGACCTGCCCCTTCAACCTGACTGGCATTTTGAGATCACAAGTGACGCCAGTCATTTCTCGCCACTTGGCCCACGCGGCAGCAATGCGTGCCTTGACGTCGTGGTCGATCTCACCGGTCACATGAAGTACAGATCCCAGGTACTTAACCTGGTCCGTGCGCTCGACCAAATCATCGCCTATGCGGACGGGTGTGGGATCTGTGGAGTTTAACGCTAAGTATTCTGTCTTCGCTACATTTAGCTTCAGACCGCCGTTCTCAAGCGCTTCTTTCCACCCTTTCACGCGTCACAATTATCTGCTCCTGTCCGTCTTCATCAGTGCAATATCATCAGCATACATGAGCAACCACGGAGGCTGCTCATGTGAGTTTCTAATGCTGTCCGCCAAAATATCTAATACCACGCTGAACAGGTAAGGACTAAGGACGGATCCTTGGTGTACCCTGACGGTGATGGGGAAGGCTTTTGAGTTACCAACAGCAGTCCGAACCACGGAACCGGAATCGTAGTACATGTCTCGGATGGTGTCTATGTAAGTCTCTGTAACTCCCTTGGCCCGCAGTGCCCACCAAATCACCGCGCGAGGAACTCAGTCGAAGGCCTTCTGCATGTCTAAGAACAAGCAGTGCAGGGGCGTGTTCTTCGCCCTGTATTTCCCCACCACAATCCTTAGGGCGAACACTGGGTCCATGGTCCCGTGCCCGGGTCGGAACACGTACTGATACTCCGAGGTTATCAAAACACGCATCTTTCATGCGAAAATAATTTTCATAATCTTTATCCTCCTTCGATTGCCGTATATCAGCCAACAAGTTTAAATGGCTGTACAAATTCCTTTTTAATAGCCAGTCTTTTGCTCAGCACTTTCTTTTTTACACGTTTATTACTTAAAATGCCAAACAAAATTCCTATGCACGCTTTTCGCTTATGAATATCCATAATATATCATAGTTAGTTATTTTGTCATGAACAATACTCCCGGTGATGTTTTTGGTGTGATTTTTCGTCTGTGGATTTTTCCGATGTTTTACTTTACTCTATGGTAGGGATGGCGATTAATCGAAAAATCGATTTTCGAGTCAAAAAAATTGATTTTTTAAATCGATACGTAGTACTGAATCGATTCAGTGGATCGATACATCATCCTTTAAAATCGACATTCGATTTTTTCTGTTTTGGTATTAGTATAAATTAGTTGAAGGTGCTCGCATTCCGAGAGTGCTGCCGGTTAATTACTCAAAAACTCGCGAGATGGCTGTGAGTTTAGTCTACTTCGCGTCACTTCTCTTCAATAAAAAAAGTTACGTTTATAATCTTTGACTTTTTGTGTGTCTGTTTGGGAATTTCATAAGTTGCTATTAGCAACCGAAATTACTAATAATGTATTCCCGTTAACCCCTCCAACTAAGCTAAATTGCTTGTGCTAGGAGTCGGTTCACGTTGGTAGTGTAATGGCCAGGATTCGAACCCGGGACCTCTCGATCGTAAGGCCGACTCCTTAACCACTAAGCTACCGACTTGCACAGGAAAGTCAAGGCTTAAATGAAGATTCCAAACATTATTTAGCGCAGGTCGTTGTGCACCTAAAGTATGATCCTATACTTTACTGGTAACAACAAAAAAAACTCTATTTATCACCACGTTCACTCAATAGCCATGCGTATCATATAAGTAGCGTGGGATCATCTGCTCCTTGTGAGCGCCTTTTTTCAATTTGCCGAACGCATCGCAAGTGATGAGCGGAACCGCTTGGATCCCAGTAGACTTCACAGACTGTTTTTAAAAAGTTTAGATATGCATACAGAACTATAAGCTAAATTAACTATCTATTTGCTATAAATTTTGAAAATAAATGTCTTGTATTCTACCTGATCTGATACTTTGATATAATAATAATATGGTAAACCGGAAATATAGCTGAATATTCTTAAGACTTCTGCGTATCCCTTCAAAGAACTCAGGCGTAATGTTATGATGCGTAATGGCAGAAACATTGCAATAATATGCGAATGCAGCAATCGCGGCTGATTTCCTGGTACTTTTTGAAGAGTTCCTTGGTCTAATCTCGGAAACCCATCATCAGATCTTTACGAAATTTAAATGGGACTATTTCGGAATAATCTACTTACGAACAGAAAAAGAATTTTCAAAATCCGTCTAGAATTGGCTTCACAATCGCGTAACAAACATACAAAAAAAAATTGTGTACGAATTAAGAACCTCCTTTTTTGTAGTCGGTTAAAAAAGATCGATTTTCTGGAAATCGATCTATTAGACCTCGATTTTTTTGTGGATCGATACATCAGGCCACGATTCGAATCGATTTTAAAAATTGATTATTTTCGGCAAGAATCGCCATCCCTCCCTACTCTATGGTGTGTTTGATGGTTTCTGATTGAACGTGTAATGTCGATAGAAAACCATCATGCAAACGTAATTCATGTTTGGTTGTTTGATGGTTTCCTGCATGACGTTTGCATGAGCGTGTAATGGACCCCTAATGCGCTGACCGACGTTTGCATGACGAAATTTGGATATTTTGACCAAAAACCATCAAACATGACTTTTTTTTTTGGAATATTTTTGGCTTTGGCTTTTACCCCTTTGAGCTATGTCCATTTGAAAATAACACGAGAAGTCACAATTCACTGTAATATTTCACTTTCATAATCTTGTACGCCTTTTCTAAGACGTTAAGTCTAAAAATACACCATTTTTACACATAAAAACTCGAGCTCACACTAATTTAGGAAAATAAAATATTCAATTCAATTAAATTTTTTGGTGTGGCAAGAGGATTGACGATTATCCGAAAATTTTGATTTTTTTCCATCAAACATGACTTTTTTTTTTTGAAAATTTTTGGCTTGGTTACAAAGACCTTTGAGCCATGTCTTCATTTGATATTTTATTATCTTATTTCGGTGTTGGATGACGATAAGGATGAGGATGATGAGTTGATGATGATGATGATGACGGTGATGATGATTGCTGCCTTAGTAAAGTGGTGGAAACTTTACTAAAGGCTTCTTACGGAGATTTAAAACCAACACGAGAAGTCACAATTCACCTTAATATTTCACTTTCCTACTCTTGTGCGCGTTTCCTAAAGACGTTATGTCTAAAAATCCACCATTTTTACACTTAAAAATTGGAACTCACACTAATTTCGGAAAATAAAATAAAACCGCTATGTTTCCTTCAACGTGTTCGCACCAAAACTCACTTTTGAGTGAACATGTAATGCAGTGTTGCCAACATAGTGGATTTTCTAACAAATATGGTGGTTTCTAATCTCGAAAATATTGCTTTTAGTGGCTGGTGGATTTATCTAGAGGTTTAGTAAAATTAAATTTCATCTATACTATATCTGTATATAGTATAGATGAAATGAGATGAGATGAGATGTATTAGTATGTAGTAGTATGAGATGCCGCGGGCAGCAGCCTGTAATGTTACAGGCTGCTGCCCGCGGCTCCGCCCACGTGGATGTCGGTTAACGCGATCAAACACAGGCTATAATTATATCCTTTCCCTTTATCAAAATCGGTTCTGTGGTTTAGGCATGAAAGCGTACCAGATAGACCGACAGACAGACAGAGTTACTTTCGCATTTATAATATTAGTATGGCTATGGATTAATATGGATATTTAAAGAGATAATGTTTGTGAGTTCGTGACATTGTATTAGTTTGAATTATTGATATTTCTGTTAACCCCTCCAGCTAAACTAAATTGCTTGGAGTGGGTTCACGCCGCCGGTCGGTAGTGCAATGGCCAGGATCCGAACCCGGGACCACTCGATCGTAAGGCCGACTCAAAGAGTCATCATCATCTGCATATAGACGTATTCTCCTGATTGCATCCGTGGCTAAGATGACCTCGAAGCTCAGGGTCCGCCTTCCGGCTCTTCCTCTTCCACTTCGCACGATCTTGGGCGTCCATGGTAGTGAGTCCATTTGCATGCATGTCACCCTTCATGACGTCAAGCCAGGACTTCTTTGGCCTACCCCTTTTACCTGGGCCCGGCTGGGGCACCATTGCCAAGCATCTGTTCCCCACGTAACCTGACGGTTGCCGCAAGACGTGGCCACACCAGTGAAGGCGGTTCTCTTGCATTTTATCCGCGATGCCACGGACATGGAGGCTGCCGCGGATGCGAGAGTTCCGTACCCGATCTTTACGTGTGACGCCGCACATCCACCGTAACATTTTCATCTCCGTGACACGCAGCTCTTGGGGGATGTCCATTAATCACGTGATGTTTTTTGTAGCAATTTTCTAACCCTCCTACCCCCATGGTGATACGTGGTGAGGTTTAAGACCTAACCCCTAGCCAAAATCACGTGTTTTTATTATTTAATGCTAGAAAACTAAGAATCGTGACAAAAATCACGAGATAAAAGAAAATATAAATACACGTGATATCTCAATATACCCCTCCCTCCCCCCTGGTGATATTTCGTGATCTTTTTCTGAACCCCCCCCCCCCCCCTGTTGAACCTCACGTGATTAATGGACAGGCCCTTGCTTGTGTCGCTCGAGCAGCGGCCACGCCTCACAACCATGCAAGAGGACAGGCCTAATGATCGTATTATAGACCTGCCCCTTCAACCTGACTGGCATTTTGAGATCACAAGTGACGCCAGTCATTTCTCGCCACTTGGCCCACGCGGCAGCAATGCGTGCCTTGACGTCGTGGTCGATCTCACCGGTCACATGAAGTACAGATCCCAGGTACTTAACCTGGTCCGTGCGCTCGACCAAATCATCGCCTATGCGGACGGGTGTGGGATCTGTGGAGTTTAACGCTAAGTATTCTGTCTTCGCTACATTTAGCTTCAGACCGCCGTTCTCAAGCGCTTCTTTCCACCCTTTCACGCGTCACAATTATCTGCTCCTGTCCGTCTTCATCAGTGCAATATCATCAGCATACATGAGCAACCACGGAGGCTGCTCATGTGAGTTTCTAATGCTGTCCGCCAAAATATCTAATACCACGCTGAACAGGTAAGGACTAAGGACGGATCCTTGGTGTACCCTGACGGTGATGGGGAAGGCTTTTGAGTTACCAACAGCAGTCCGAACCACGGAACCGGAATCGTAGTACATGTCTCGGATGGTGTCTATGTAAGTCTCTGTAACTCCCTTGGCCCGCAGTGCCCACCAAATCACCGCGCGAGGAACTCAGTCGAAGGCCTTCTGCATGTCTAAGAACAAGCAGTGCAGGGGCGTGTTCTTCGCCCTGTATTTCCCCGCCACAATCCTTAGGGCGAACACTGGGTCCATGGTCCCGTGCCCGGGACGGAACACGTACTGATACTCCGAGGTTATCAAAACACGCATCTTTCATGCGAAAATAATTTTCATAATCTTTATCCTCCTTCGATTGCCGTATATCAGCCAACAAGTTTAAATGGCTGTACAAATTCCTTTTTAATAGCCAGTCTTTTGCTCAGCACTTTCTTTTTACACGTTTATTACTTAAAATGCCAAACAAAATTCCTATGCACGCTTTTCGCTTATGAATATCCATAATATATCATAGTTAGTTATTTTGTCATGAACAATACTCCCGATGATGTTTTTGGTGTGATTTTTCGTCTGTGGATTTTTCCGATGTTTTACTTTACTCTATGGTAGGGATGGCGATTAATCGAAAAATCGATTTTCGAGTCAAAAAAATTGATTTTTTAAATCGATACGTAGTACTGAATCGATTCAGTGGATCGATACATCATCCTTTAAAATCGACATTCGATTTTTTCTGTTTTGGTATTAGTATAAATTAGTTGAAGGTGCTCGCATTCCGAGAGTGCTGCTGGTTAATTACTCAAAAACTCGCGAGATGGCTGTGAGTTTAGTCTACTTCGCGTCACTTCTCTTCAATAAAAAAAAGGTACGTTTATAATCTTTGACTTTTTGTGTGTCTGTTTGGGAATTTCATAAGTTGCTATTAGCAACCGAAATTACTAATATGTATTCCCGTTCACCCCTCCAACTAAGCTAAATTGCTTGTGCTAGGAGTCGGTTCACGTCGGTAGTGTAATGGCCAGGATTCGAACCCGGGACCTCTCGATCGTAAGGCCGACTCCTTAACCACTAAGCTACCGACTTGCACAGGAAAGTCAAGGCTTAAATGAAGATTCCAAACATTATTTAGCGCAGGTTGTTGTGCACCTAAAGTATGATCCTATACTTTACTGGTAACAACAAAAAAAACTCTATTTATCACCACGTTCACTCAATAGCCATGCGTATCATATAAGTAGCGTGGGATCATCTGCTCCTTGTGAGCGCCTTTTTTCAATTTGTCGAACGCATCGCAAGTGATGAGCGGAACCGCTTGGATCCCAGTAGACTTCACAGACTGTTTTTAAAAAGTTTAGATATGCATACAGAACTAAAAGTAAATTAACTATCTATTTGCTATGAATTTTGAAAATAAATGTCTTGTATTCTACCTGATCTGATACTTTGATATATGGTAAACCGGAAATATAGCTGAATATTCTAAAGACTTCTGCGTATCCCTTCAAAGAACTCAGGCGTAATGTTATGATGCGTAATGGCAGAAACATTGCAATAATATGCGAATGCAGCAATCGCGGCTGATTTCCTGGTACTTTTTGAAGAGTTCCTTGGTCTAATCTCGGAAACCCATCATCAGATCTTTACGAAATTTAAATGGGACTATTTCGGAATAATCTACTTACGAACAGAAAAAGAATTTTCAAAATCCGTCTAGAATTGGCTTCACAATCGCGTAACAAACATACAAAAAAAAATAGTGTACGAATTAAGAACCTCCTTTTTTGTAGTCGGTTAAAAAAGATCGATTTCCTGGAAATCGATCTTTTAGACCTCGATTTTTTTGTGGATCGATTCATCAAGCCACGATTCGAATCGATTTAAAATATTGATATTTTTCGGCAAGCATCGCCATCCCTACTCTATGGTGTGTTTGATGGTTTCTGATTGAACGTGTAATGTCGATATAAAACCATCATGCAAACGTCATGCAGGAAACCATCAAACAGCCAAACATGAATTACGTTTGCATGATGGTTTTATATCGACATTACACGTTCAAACAGAAACCATCAAACACACCATAGAGTAGGGATGGCGATTCTTGCCGAAAAATATCAAATTTTAAAATCGATTCGAATCGTGGCCTGATGAATCGATCCACAAAAAAATCGAGGTCTAAAAGATCGATTTCCAGAAAATCGATCTTTTTTAACCGACTACAAAAAAGGAGGTTCTTAATTCGTACACTATTTTTTTTGTATGTTTGTTACGCGATTGTGAAGTCAATTCTAGACGGATTTTGAAAATTCTTTTTCTGTTCGTAAGTAGATTATTCCGAAATAGTCCCATTTAAATTTCGTAAAGATCTGATTATGTGTTTCCGAGATTAGACCAAGGAACTCTTCAAAAAGTACCAGGAATTCAGCCGCGATTGCTGCATTCGCATATTATTGCAATGTTTCTGCCATTACGCATCATAACATCACGCCTGAGTTCTTTGAAGGGATACGCAGAAGTCTTCAGAATATTCAGCTATATTTCCGGTTTACCATATACCAAAGTATCAGATCAGGTAGAATACAAGACATTTATTTTCAAAATCTATAGCAAACAGATAGTTAATTTAGCTTAAAGTTCTTTATGCATATCTAAACTTTTTGAAAACAGTCTGTGAAGTCTACTGGGATCCAAGCGGTTCCGCTCATCACTTGCGATGCGTTCGGCAAATTGAAAAAAGGCGCTCACAAGGAACAGATGATCCTACGCTACTTATATGATACGCATGGCTATTGAGTGAACGTGGTGATAAATAGAGTTTTTTTGTTGTTACCAGTAAAGTATAGGATCATACTTTAGGTGCACAACGACCTGCGCTAAATAATGTTTGGAATCTTCATTTAAGCCTTGACTTTCCTGTGCAAGTCGGTAGCTTAGTGGTTAAGGAGTCGGCCTTACGATCGAGAGGTCCCGGGTTCGAATCCTGGCCATTACACTACCGACGTGAACCCACTCCTAGCACAAGCAATTTAGCTTAGTTGGAGGGGTTCGGTTGCTAATAGCAACTTATGAAATTCCCAAACAGACACACAAAAAGTCAAAGATTATAAACGTAACTTTTTTTTATTGAAGAGAAGTGACGCGAAGTAGACTAAACTCACAGCCATCTCGCGAGTTTTTGAGTAATTAACCGGCAGCACTCTTGGAATGCGAGCACCTTCAACTAATTTATACTAATACCAAAACAGAAAAAATCAAAATGTCGATTTTAAAGGATGATGTATCGATTCAGTACTACGTCTCGATGTAAAAAATCGATTTTTTTTACTCGAAAAATCGATTTTTCGTTTAATCCATCTCAGATACTCCCTACCATAGAGTAAAGTAATACATCGGAAAAATCCACAGACGAAAAATCACACCAAAAACATCACCGGGAGTACAAAAAAAAAACGTACACGTGTTCATGACAAAATAACTAACTATAATATATTATGGATATTCATAAGCGAAAAGCGTGCATAGGAATTTTGTTTGGCATTCTAAGTAATAAACGTGTAAAAGAAAGCGCTAGGCAAAAGACTGGCTATTAAAAAGGAATTTGTACAGCCATTTAAACTTGTTGGCTGATATACGGCAATCGAAGGAGGATAAAGATTATGAAAATTATTTTCACATGAAAGATGCATGTTTTGATAACCTCGGAGTATCAGTACGTGTTCCGTCCTGGGCACGGGACCATGGACCCAGTGTTCGCCCTAAGGATTGTGGCGGGGAAATGCAGGGCGAAGAACACGCCCCTGCACTGCCTGTTCTTAGACATGCAGAAGGCCTTCGACTGAGTTCCTCGCGCGGTGATTTGGTGGGCACTGCGGGCCAAGGGAGTTCCAGAGACTTACATAGACACCGTCCGAGACATGTACTACGATTCCGGTTCCGTGGTTCGGACTGCTGTTGGTGACTCAAAAGCCTTCCCCATCCCTATCACCGTCGGGGTACACCAAGGATCCGTCCTTAGTCCTTACCTATTAAGCGTGGTATTAGACGTTTTGTCGGACAGCATCAGAAACTCACATGAGCAGCCTCCGTGGTTGCTCACGTATGCTGATGACATTGCGCTGATGGACGCGCACAGGAGCAGATTATTGCGACGCGTGAAAGGGTGGAAAGAAGCGCTTGAGAACGGCGGTCTGAAGCTAAATGTAGCGAAGACAGAATACTTAGCGTTAAACTCCACAGATCCCACACCCGTCCGCATAGGCGATGATTTGGTCGAGCGCACGGACCAGGTTAAGTACCTGGGATCTGTACTTCATGTGACCGGTGAGATCGACCACGACGTCAAGGCACGCATTGCTGCCGCGTGGGCCAAGTGGCGAGAAATGACTGGCGTCACTTGTGATCTCAAAATGCCAGTCAGGTTGAAGGGGCAGGTCTATAAGACGTTGTGAGGCGTGGCCGCTGCTCGAGCGACACAAGCAAGGGCCTGTCCATTAATCACGTGAGGTTCAACAGGGGGGGGGGGGGGGGGTTCAGAAAAGATCACGAAATATCACCAGGGGGGAGGGAGAGGGAGGGGTATATTGAGATATCACGTGTATTTAATTTTTCTTATAACTCGTGATTTTTGTCACGATTCTTAGTTTTCTAGCATTAAATAATAAAAACACGTGATTTTGGCTAGGGGTTAGGTCTTAAACCTCACCACGTATCACCATGGGGGTAGGGGGGTTAGAAAATTGCTACAAAAAAACATCACGTGTTTAATGGACAGCCCCCAAGAGCTGCGTGTCACGGAGATGAAAATGTTGCGGTGGATGTGCGGCGTCACGCGTAAAGATCGGGTACGGAACTCTCGCATCCGCGGCAGCCTCCATGTCCGTGACATCGTGGATAAAATGCAAGAGAACCGCCTTCACTGGTGCGGCCACGTCTTGCGGCAACCACCAGGTTATGTGGGGAACAAATGCTTGGCAATGGTGCCCCCACCGGGCCCAGGTAAAAGGGGTAGGCCAAAGAAGTCCTGGCTTGACGTCGTGAAGGGTGAGCCGGAAGGCGGACCCTGAGCTTCGAGGTCATCTTGGCCACGGATGCAATCAGGAGAATACGTCTATGTGTAGATGATGATGACTCTTTGAGTCGGCCTTACGATCGAGTGGTCCCGGGTTCGGATCCTGGCCATTGCACTACCGACCGGCGCGAGCCCACTCCAAGCAATTTAGTTTAGCTGGAGGGGTTAACAGAAATATTATTAATTAATACAATGTCACAAACTCACAAACATTATCTCTTTAAATATCCATATTAATCCATAGCCATACTAATATTATAAATGCGAAAGTAACTCTGTCTGTCTGTCTATATGGTACGCTTTCATGCCTAAACCACAGAACCGATTTTGATAAAGGGAAAGGATATAATATATAGCCTATGTTTGATCGCGTTAACCGAAATCCACGTGGGCGGAGCCGCGGGCAGCAGCCTGTAATGTATTTAATATAGATGAAATTTAATTTTACTAAACCTCTAGATAAATCCACCAGCCACTAAAAGCAATATTTCGAGATTAGAAACCACCATATTTGGTGGAAAATCCACTATGTTGGCAACACTGCATTACATGTTCACTCAAAAGTGAGTTTTGGTGCGAACACGTTGAAGGAAACATAGCGGTTTTATTTTATTTTCCGAAATTAGTGTGAGTTCCAATTTTTAAGTGTAAAAATGGTGGATTTTTAGACATAACGTCTTTAGGAAACGCGCACAAGAGTAGGAAAGTGAAATATTAAGGTGAATTGTGACTTCTCGTGTTGGTTTTAAATCTCCGTAAGAAGCCTTTAGTAAAGTTTCCACCACTTTACTAAGGCAGCAATCATCATCACCGTCATCATCATCATCATCAACTCATCATCCTCATCCTTATCGTCATCCAACACCGAAATAAGATAATAAAATATCAAATGAAGACATGGCTCAAAGGTCTTTGTAACCAAGCCAAAAATTTTCAAAAAAAAAAGTCATGTTTGATGGAAAAAAATCAAAATTTTCGGATAATCGTCAATCCTCTTGCCACACCAAAAAATTTAATTGAATTGAATATTTTATTTTCCTAAATTAGTGTGAGCTCGAGTTTTTATGTGTAAAAATGGTGTATTTTTAGACTTAACGTCTTAGAAAAGGCGCACAAGATTATGAAAGTGAAATATTACAGTGAATTGTGACTTCTCGTGTTATTTTCAAATGGACATAGCTCAAAGGGGTAAAAGCCAAAGCCAAAAATATTCCAAAAAAAAAAGTCATGTTTGATGGTTTTTGGTCAAAATATCCAAATTTCGTCATGCAAACGTCGGTCAGCGCATTAGACGATAGGTTAGTTGTCAGTCATGGCGGTGTTTGATGGCAAAACCATGGTTTGTATGAGCGTGTAATGGACCCCTAATGTCGATAGAAAACCATCATGCAAACGTAATTCATGTTTGGTTGTTTGATGGTTTCCTGCATGACGTTTGCATGAGCGTGTAATGGACCCCTTATGTCGATAGAAAACCATCATGCAAACGTAATTCATGTTTGGTTGTTTGATGGTTTCCTGCATGACGTTTGCATGAGCGTGTAATGGACCCCTTAGATACTAGTTCTTCATCCTAGATAGGGTCAGTGTTTCCACTTAAGATTTTTGTTTTACCCCAGATTTTTCAGAAGTTCGCCCTAAAATACCCTAATGTTTTTTAAAGAATCCTTAAATTAGGGCGTAACATAATAATAAAATATCAATTCGTCGTAATATTTATACCTTTGCATTTATTAATTAAAATAGGGACAAATCTCAATATACACTCACATTTAAATCTTAATCTTAATCATTCACTTGCCGAAGCTTTTTTCTTTGCGTATTGCTGTGACTCTTATAACTTGAGATGAAGAAGGTAATTGGTCATCCATTTTTAAGTTTCAACACTAATAATAAACAATGAGAGCCTAAGATTGAAATATCGTGATCACTGCTGCACAAGTGCACACAATAAAAACAAAATATTCTTTGTAATAAACCACTAACTTCCAATGTCATAAATAAACACGATTATAACACGAAACATAAATGTAGACTGAAATTTGTCGGATTATATTCGATTATACTCTATACGATATCGGGGAATTCCCTTTCATAAATTATTAAAATCATAGAATATACAGGGTTACCATCTCAAGTTCAATTTTACCCCAAATTTCCCTAAATCCCTACTGAAATAAAAACGCCCTAAGCCATACATAAAATTGGTGATTCTACCCTAAAAAAGGGCGAAATCCCTAAAAGTGGAAACACTGCATACGTCCCCGTACGCCGGGACATGTCCCCGTTTGAGGCCTGGTGTCCCGGCGTCCCGGCCAATAAGCAAATTGTCCCGGTGAAACATTTTTAGTATTATATTAGAGAGCTGGACTTGGTTGATAAACAGTAATATACCTACAATAAACGCGACTAAGTAGCTAGGCTATTAATACGTAGATAGAACGACGAAAGCGCTGATATTTTTCCATACATAAATATGTTAATGAGTAATAAAGACCCCGGGGCCAATGATTTTACGAGAAAAACGCGATGAAGGACAGATGGCGCTCATACTTCCAACGACATGCTGAATAAGCAGCAAGAAGTGCATCCACCAGACCTCTTTCCGAAACAAGGACTAGTGCCACCGATAACGCCTGCAGAAGTACAGACTCGGCCTCGACGAAATCCCCATCGAGGCTTGGAAGGCAATGGGTGCATTGGGTGCTCGTGGTGTGAGCATTCTACACGTCTGTATAACCGCGTACTTCTCACCGTGAGATCCTGAGCCAGTGGAGACTGAGCTTCATTACGCCAGTATTCAAAGGCAAGGGATCGGTGCAGGAGTGTGGTAGTAACCGCGGTATAAAGATCGATAATCGACTCCCGGATCCGACAGGAGAGTACACTCTCGGAGTGTCAGTATGGGTTTCGTCCCGGGCACGGGATCATTGATCCGGTGTTCTCCCTAAGGATTGTGGTGGGGAAATACAGGGCGAAGAACACGCCCCTGCACTGCCTATTCTTAGACATGCAGAAGGCCTTCGACTGTGTTCCTCGCACGGTGATCTGGTGGGTACTGTGGGCTAAGGGAGTTATAGAGACCTACATTGACACCATCCAAGATAATATATGTATCATGATTCTGGTTCCGTGGTTCGGAGTGCTTTTGGTGACTCCAAAGCCTTCCCCATCACCATCGGAGTACACCAAGGATCCGTCCTTAGTCCTTACTTGTTCAGCTCGGTATTAGACGTCTTGTTGGATAGTTGCTCATGTATACTGATGATATTGCGCTGAAGGACGCGGACAGGAGCAGATTGGTGCAACACGTGAAAGTGTGGAAGGAAGCGCTTGAGAACGATGGTATGAAGCTAAATGTAGCGATGGCAGATAGTTTAGCGTTAAACTCGACACACTTCACACCGGTCCGCATAGGCGATGATTCGGTTTAAGTACGTGGGATCTGTACTTCATGTTACCAGTGTAATCGACTACGACATCAGTGCACGCATTGCTTCCGCGTGGGCCAGGTGGTGAGAAATGACTGGCGTTACGGGTGATGGGTGATACGGCAGGTCTTTAGGACGATCATTAAGCCTGTCCTCTTACATGGTTGTGAGAGCAAGAGCGTAAGCACGTAAGAGCTGCATGTCACGGAGATAAAAATGCTGCGTGAGGAACTCTTGCAGCCGCGGCAGCCTTCATGTCCATGACATCGCAGATAAAATGCAAGAAAGCCGCCTTCGCTGGTGCGGCCACGTCTTGCGGCAACCGCCAGGATACGTGGGTAGCAAATGCCTGACAATGGCGCCCCCGCCGGGTCCAGGTAGAAGGGATAGGCCCAAGAAGTCCTGGCTTGACGTCGTGGAGAGTGATATGCGTGCAAATGGTCTCACTACCATGGACGCCCAAGATCGTGTCAAGTAGAGGAGGAAGAGCCGGAAGGCGGACCCTGAGCTCCGGGATCATCTTGGCCAGGGATGCAATCGGGAGAAAGCGTCTACATGAAGATGATGTATAACTTAATGTTGATTTCGTGAAAATATTTTGTACAATTATCAGAAGTAAATTCTGATAATTTTTCGCCTTTCAGAAAACATAGGAAGCCCGGGTCGCTGCCCGCTTGTTTAACGCTTGTTTAATGGCAGTGTTAAAAGTTGTTGTCATAAAAGTTCCTATTTTTCTACCTTTACTAATTTTTCTTCAAATGTCCCGGTCTGGGTCCCCACACTTATGGCAACCCCTAGATACTAGTGGACATTCAGTTTTTTTTTTAATCATAAATAGGAATATCGAGATTTTTAGTCCTCATAAATCACTATGTTATTATTTTATCTTCTTCTATAATATTATGTATAAAAAATATAAAAATGAATCCCTAAATGTGTTGCTAAGCGCAAATCTCGAGAACGGCTGAACCGATTTCGTTAATTCTTTTTTTAGAATATTCCTTGAAGTACGGGGATGGTTCATACGGAGAGAATAATTTGAAAAAAAAGGATTGACTGTTAGGCGGTACGAAATCCGCGGGGTCAGCTAGTTTAATATAAAAATGAATCCCTTATGGGCCTTATGTGTTGCTATGCGCAAATCTCGAGAACGGCTGAGCCGATTTCGCTAATTTTTTTTTAGATTATTCCTTGAAGTTTGAGGATGGTTCTAACGGAGAGAAAAATTAAAAAAAAAAAGTACCATTAAAAGTCTTTTCAATCGTACGTTAAGTATATACTCTAAGTACGTTATTGTAGTTTTTATCGACATCGATTACAGTAAGTAACTAATAGCGGTTCACATTCACAACCCTAGTCATTCCATGTCTACGGTGTCTATGTACGGGTTTGTTGCGCCAAAGACAATTGGGAAATGGCTAATAAGATATTCAATCAAATCAAATTATGTACTGCTTCTTTATTAATTTACCGTCTAATCAGTGGTTAGTGGTATAGGAACACTTCAGAAAAGTTATTTTTATTTTGTATCATGATTTTATACGATTATGGTAGTTATGTTATAAATACTTACATAAATAAGTAACTAAACTATTCATTAGTACATTTTGTACAACCTTACGTTAATTTTATATGACTTGTATGTACGTTTCAAGATAAAAGTACAAACATTTTGAAAACAATTCAAAATGGGAAACAAGTGCAACAAGCAACGATCTGAATCTGAGGCCTTAAGAGAGCGGTAAGTTATAAGAAGCATTTTAATAACTTAAATAAAATCGTACGTTTGTTTGATCGCAACCCGCATATGTATATCTTGCTTGACCCCAATCGCGCAAACCCCAATATAAAACGCGTATTGCGATTTTTCGGTATCTTTTGATGATAATGCAACCCGGCAACCGAACCGAGACCGAAACGGAAACACTCAGACCCTTCAAAATAGTCATATTCATGCGTATAAATATTGGTACTAAGCGAGACACGCCTCCTGCGTAGCATACGAGTTCACTACCACTGCCTTAAACTAGCAGGAAAAATTGTGTATTATACCTATCTACTACAGGCTTTTTGTATGTCTAAACAATTTTTTCCAGTATCGGGATATGCCCAGCTGAAGTGAATCGTCGACTGAAAGAACAGAGGAAGGTTTACGAAAAAAAATGCCAAGAGTATGTGGCAAAAGCGCGCCAGAACACTGGAACTGCGGTTACTGCACAAGCTGAAACTACACTCGCGCCGCAAGATGTAGAAACTGCGCAGGAAGCATTCCTGTGGTGTATAAAACTGCCCGCACAGAACACACAGGCAGCGCAGACCAAGCACACTACGCAGAACGCACAAGCTACTCAGAGTGCACATTCTAGACAGAGCACCCAGGCCATGCATTATATTTCTTTTCCTGTGCAAAATGCACAGAGGATGCTTTACACACAATCTGCAGAGAATGCACATGCCACACAGGCTGCGATTCGAGCACAGATCCCGGATCTACAGGCCATACAGAGTTCTTTAGAACATGTTCGGAATGCGTTTCATATGCAGATAACAAATAATGTACCGCCCACAAAAAGTGCACAGACTGCACATCCCATACCAAATGCAAAAGCTGCACAAACCGCGCACCATCTAGAGCCCACAAATGCACAGAGGAAGCTTAACGTACAATCTGCAGAGATTGCACATGCCAAACAGTCTGCGATTCGAGCACAGATTCCAGATCCACAGGCTACTCAGAGTTCCTTAGAACAACTTCCGAATGCGCTTCATGTGCAGACCACAAATAATGTACCTGCCACACAAAGTGCACAGACTGCACATCCCATACCAAATGTAAAAGCTGCACAAACCGCGTACAATCTACAGTCCACGCTTCATGCACATACCACCAAGAATATGCTTACCGCACAGGAAACACAAGTCGCACACAATGTAAAGACCCCACAGAGTTCACACGAACACCTATTTACACATAAACACAGCACACACTGCACATTCACAGAATCTGCACAGATTGCACCCATGCAAAAAACAGTTGCGCTTCAAATGCAGCCCAAAAAGAATTCACTTGCCGTGCAGAATAAACAGATCGCCCAAAAATTACTGATCCCGCAGACATCACAAGCTCCGCTAAATGAACCAACCATGCAGAATGCACAGACACACGAAAAGCCCAACATGACCCAGAAGGTACCACTGACAAACCTGCCACATTCTCTGGTCATATATAATTCTAATTGGAACTCCAGAGATGAAGCTTTGCGGTAAGCACCAATGCACCAATTTTTATTTTATTTTGTAGACACTTGAGTGTCAATAGAACATTTTCTACAGTATTTACCGTACTTTCCCTCCACGTACGGTCGAAAACTTCAACCCCTGTAGGTATTTAGTAGTATGTACCTACAGGGTTGGAGTTTAAGAAAGAAAAACTTAAAGAAAAACTATAATATAGTACCTAGTCCTAGTCTATATATCATAGTTTTTCGTAAAGTTTTTCTCTTCAAAAGTTACTTGACCAAAGTAGTAGGTAGATAATCTTACTTGCAACTAAAAATGTTAAGTACTTAACTGTGTTTGTGAGATCTGTTGTTCGTCAGTAGTAATCCCTTTTCCAAGATATGCCCCCCCCTTCCTCCCTTCCCCCCTTTTGATATCTAAAAATAAAATTGCATCCTCTCTTATGCCCGCTACAGACGCTCCAATTCGGTCGGGTCCAACCATCCGACAGCCGACGAAGCAACCAACCACCATTGCTTCCAGACGTTCCGACGGTCGGCCATCCAACCGTATTTCACCATCTCCCTCTGTTTTAGGCAAATTGCTGTGGAGTGGGCGAGATATAACCCGCGCCACGTATCTTGGACCTAAAATGTGCTCAAAATGTGCCCTGTACGCGCAGTACACATTTCTTGGGTGTCTTTTGAGGATAGTACGGGGTGCTACTGTGGTGGACGAACTCAAATTCACCAAGCATAGACAATTACAAAGTAATCCGCGGGCGCCAGAGCCTCGTATGTCTTACGATTTAGGTCCAAGATACGTGGCGCAGGTTATAGCAACAGACGTCCCGACGGTCGGCCATCCAACCGTATTTCACCATCTCCCTCTGTTTTAAGCAAATTGCTGTGGAGTGGGCGAGATAGCAACAGACGTTCCGACGGTCGGCCATCCAACCGTCGTCAGTGTTGCCGTTTCGGGAAAAATAAACCTTACCAAAATGTCACTAGATTGTAAGGAATAAAATAAAAAAATTAAAATTAAAATTTAAAAAACCCCCGACCCAAAAAAACCTATAAAAAGTAAAATAATAACTATTACATTATAACCTACCCAAGGTATTAACCCTTTTCTCATTTGTCTCATCGGGGGACCGCTAAGTACCTTGGTGTGCCCTATTACCCCCGAGCGACGGTCAGACGGCGGTCCCCCGACGAGGCAAATTAAAGAAGGGTTAAAACCTTGGGTAGGTCATAATGTAATAGTTATTATTTTACATTTTATAGGTTCTTTTTGGGTCGGGGTTTTTTTAAATTTAATTTTTTTTATTTTATGCTTTTCTAAATTGAAGCGTCGCCGTCGGTAGCTTAGTGGTTATGGAGTCGGTACCATAGTCGGTCCTATATTATTACTATTACTCTTGAGTCAGACTTACGATGAAGTGGTCCCGCCCGCCCGAGTTCGAATCTTGGCCATTACACTATCGACGTGAACCCACTTCAAGTAATTTAGCTTAGCTGGAGGGGTTAACCGTTAACGGAAATATATATATAAAAACAATTTTACATGCTAGGTTAGGTTAGTATGCTGATAAACAATGGCCGAGCCGTGCGAGCCAAACGAGCGTGCCGCGGCAGCGGCCGGCGAAGTGCCGGAACTAAATCGCTTTTATTTCACTACACATGGCATTTAAATATGCTACATCGGTTAGGTTAGAACTGCGACCAACAATGCACGAGTGAAAAACAAATTAAATAATAATAACAACTTGTATATAATTTGCCTCAAATAAAAAAGGCATCCTTGTAAATAAATTTCTTCAAAATTTGATCGAAGACTCAGGATTGCAGCTTTCCAATTTTTTTTTTCGAAATATTAAGGTATGATTCCGCAGCCGACCGCATACGACAACTGCCGACGCATGCCGTTACCATTACTTGTCAAACTCCGGTACGGATAAAGGCCACCATTGAGAAACCGCAATGAATTACGCGCATGTGCTGCGTGCGTCGGCAGTTGTCGTATGCGGTCGGTTACGGAATCACAGCTTTCCGCAAACTAAAACATTCGCTACTTGAAAGTTGACATTTTGAAAAGTGTCATTCTAAAAGGAAGACCAAACGTAAAATTGGCAACTGTGAGGTTGGGTAATAAAAACAAAATTATATCACAAGTTGGCAAATGATTATTATGCGAAATAAATTTTCGGCGAAAAGGCAGAGATCCATTTTATTATATTATTAATTTCTGTTTAGTGGAAAATCCACTAAGTTGGCAACACTGACGACGGTTGGATGGCCGACCGTCGGAACGTCTGTTGCTATCTCGCCCACTCCACAGCAATTTGCTTAAAACAGAGGGAGATGGTGAAATACGGTTGGATGGCCGACCGTCGGGACGTCTGTTGCTATCTCGCCCACTCCACAGCAATTTGCCTAAAACAGAGGGAGATGGTGAAATACGGTTGGATGGCCGACCGTCGGAACGTCTGGAAGCAATGGTGGTTGGTTGTGTCGGCTGTCGGATGGTTGGACCCGACCGAATTGGAGCGTCTGTAGCGGGCTTTAAACCACAGGGGGGCCCCGTTCAACATATAGAAATTCTAGTTATACAAATATGAGGCAAACATGAATTGAACCTTGATTATATCACTTTGTCTCTTTTTTTCCAATATACAGTTGTGTCTGCTAAAAAGAGACAAAAAATTTAAGTTATTGCTCACTTGGGAAAATGAGTATGAGAATTTGACAGCGTGCCGACGGTGCCAACATTTATGAATGATTTGCGCCAACATTATGAATGATTTGCGACAGCCATTGTTGAATTTTTCTAGAACATACTACTACAAGCATAATAGTGATGTACTCCAATATAAGATTTGACGACGAAACTATTCTTCTTTACAAAAATGTACTCTTTTGAAGAAATACGAATTGACAAAATTGTAATGTCTTCTGTTTTTCCGTATTAGAACTGGGCAATTGTGGTATTGTTAGAAACGTCTTGATCATCCGCTGGTTATAGGCAATATGACGTGTGAATGACTCTCTGAAACTCTGACTATAATGAAAAAAAACTTGAGATATATAGACCGTGTTTGGTATGAAATTAAAGGGCTCAATTAGCACATTAAATTAAAAACATGTAGGTATACATTATTAGGTGTTGCTTGCACCAAAATAATACAAATAAAAATCAAGTTTCAAACTAAAATCCGACTACTGCAAATCACGCTCTAAGAAGTATTAAGCAAGAAAATATCAAGAATAGCCGTGGTCGTATACCATTTACTCTAATAAAACAATACATTCTAGAGATTCGTGATTTTGCAGTAGTCGGGTTTTAGTTTTAAAGTTATGGTTAGTACACTTTAACAGGTAGTATAGAAAGATATCGACAAATGTTACGATAATAGAAGGTAATCCCTAGCATAGTAACCGTCGGCAAACGTTCATTCATAAAAATGGAACGTAGGTAATACACGCTAATTCTGTAGGTATAACCTATCTGTTCTATTATAAATTTATGCTTTAAACACACGTAGCCACAGATAACATAATACGTTGCCATGTTAACTACCTAGTCAATACTATATTATAAATTTATTATTTTACTATAAATTCAAATTGTTTATTCCCAGAAATCACAACAACACAAAGCACCAATGGAACTGTTCTACATGCGAAATGAGATTTGGCCTGGAAATTTACGAATGCAATGATCATCATAGTTCCTGCAATGACTGCAAAGAAGAGGGCAGGGCATGTGGCATCTGTGGTAGGGCCATTTCTACCCTGAAGAATTCAGCTACTCAGATTTTTTTTAACTTTAACGATAGGACCAAATCACCATGTCCTTACAGCATCGAAGGCTGCATATTGAGCTTTAGAGAGTCAGAAATGGGTGCCCATATACAGGAGTGTCCCTATCAAGAACTGCCATGCCCCACTGAGTGTCCCTCAATACTTCGATTAAAACAACTATCTTCACATTTTAAAGCCGTGCACCCAAAACAAAGTTTCATCAAAGTTGGCACCGAAGTCCAACTCCGGGATATTAATAAAAACAGCTGGAATGTGTACCTAGTGCCTGTTGATAAAATACGTATTTTATTCTATGTAATAGTGTCGACATCGAACCACAAGATTTACATGACAGTTCAAATCGTAAGCACAAAATACAGTGCATTGAAATGGTGTTATGAGATTCACGTTTACAACCCCAATGAAGGTAGAAGCTTTAAATTTGTCGACAACTGCAGTTCGTATTTTGAGCCCGTGGCTAATATAGTTAAAGAGGGTAAATGCTGCGTGATACCTCAGGCATATGCATCTAATTTAGCTAGAGAAGGAGTATTAACTTATAAGTTTTTTATAAAGAAGAGTTTTGGTGAAAATTGAAAGGAGATTTGAAGTTTTTGTAAAAGGTGTATTTCTTTAATATAAGAGAACAGTTTAATTTTATTATAATCGAAATATATCAT
The DNA here is from genome assembly GCA_914767945.1 of Eilema depressum. Taxonomy (NCBI): domain Eukaryota; kingdom Metazoa; phylum Arthropoda; class Insecta; order Lepidoptera; family Erebidae; genus Eilema; species Eilema depressum. The sequence continues at coordinate 17,204,051 of OU612032.1, forward strand.
TCTATATTATGTTCTGATTAGGTATTAAAATAGACATAGAAAAATATCTGTAGTTTTTAAATAATATTACGTCGGCTAATCGTTATTTGTATACCTAGTCTACACTTATAACGTTTTATACACACCTAATCAAATCAATGTCACATTATTTTTGAGGAATGCTTAAACCGTAAAGGTAAATAGGTAGGTATAGGCACATTTTATGGTTCATTACTTAAACTTTTCTTGATTTTCCATTATCCATTATTTTCGTTCTACAAATTATATAATTTGTAGAACGAAAATAATGGATAATGGAAAATCAAGAAATATCCATTATTTTCGTTCTACAAATTATATAATTTGTAGAACGAAAATAATGGATAATGGAAAATCAAGAAAAGTTTAAGTAATGAACCATAAAATGTGCATGTGCCTATACCTACCTATTTACCTTTACGGTTTAAGCATTCCTCAAAAATAATGTGACATTGATTTGATTAGGTGTGTAGTTTTTTACCTTACTAACCATTGATATAAATTGTTACCTACCTACTTAATTTACTAACTTTTAAGCTGCGAGTGTCAAAAGAAATGGCAAAATAATTATCGACCGCGCCTACGTCATAACAAACGTACGTCATTATTATTATACGAGTATGTAGTACTATTGCCTGTTGCCACTTTCCCTGCAGTAATTCCTGCAGACAACCCTCTATACATTTGACAGTGACAACCATAATTCCTATTTTTGCAATTTCACAGAAATGTTGGTCCTATTTTTGCCATTTCACGAGAATGTAGGTTTTACTGTACACAGTGGTGACATGGTGATGATGGCCAGAAATCACCACTGTGCCGTCTACCATAGCCATTGTATATTTGTCACTAGCTTCCGCCCACGGCTTCGCCCGCGTGGTGTGTTGACCGGGATAAAAAGTAGCCTATATGTTAATCCAGGGTATAACCTATATACAAACCAAATTTCAACCAAATCGCTCCCGCCGTTTATGCGTGAAAGAGTAACAAACATCCACACATCCACACATCCATTCTCACAAACTTTCATATTTATAATATTAGTAGGATTTTTTTTATTTTGACCAGGCCCTCGATACTGCTAAAGCACAACCACTGTCACACCACAGAGACTACAAAAAATGGCATTAAATTTTAGACCTTATTTCAATAGAGTTACAGTAGAAAATAAAATGAAAAAAGTTTCGTGCATCTTTCATTCGCTCTACACAAAACCATTTAATTTTAAACTTTAACTGCATTACTTTAAAGGTTAAAATCAAATGGAATTAGCTCGCAGTCTCTGTGGTGTGACAGTGGTTGTGCCTTAGCAGAATCGAGACCCAGTAATGCAATGAGCAGTTTTCCAGTAGGTATTTATAGCGTTCCTGAAGACAAGCTAGATGGCGCAGCCGACACTTTTGGTAAGTAGAGTGTGGTCTCACATCTAGTGTTACCTAATTTATGGAAAAAATGTTCTTCGGTTTTGTAATGATTTACTTTACATAGGTAAATGTTTTGACATTTTTTTTGGTAAAATTATTTTAAATATAATATTATTTTAAACTACAGACAGTGACGCGAAAAGAATTAAGCGTTTTATCATATTTTATCTATTGTAATATGGGTAAATGAAATTAAACTTTGGCAACATCGCACAAATAAACCACAGAGTACATTAAAATTACCAAAAGCTATGCTAGCGCCATCTCTTGATGATTTAAAAATCAACTGATTATTATACCTACTGGAAAACTGCTCATTCTGTCAGCGCACAACGACGAGCACAACGCGACGTTGAGACAGCCTTGATATAGACTGTCATTGGTCGATCTCCAGTGACGTCACCCAGTCCGACCAATGGCAATATCTATCAAGGTTGTTACAACGTTGTGCACTTGTGCTCGCCGTTGTGCGGTTGCATACTCCATTTGTTTAGGTACAAACGTAAACAATCGAACCACTAGTTATTCAGTTATCTAGCCTAGTTTATTTGTTTAGTAGGTGTTTTTTATAAAAAGTCGCTATAATATTGTTTACCGTTTGTTAAGTATAGGTACCTACCTAACACACGGGAAAGGCGATATCTAAAGCTGGGTCCATATTTGTAGCATTTCTGTGTATCGTATCTCCTTCGCGTGGCCTCAACGCGTATCATAATCGCTAGTTTGGACGCAAGATGATACCCGTTAACAATACACGCCGTATCTTGCTTGATACACGTATCAAGATACGCGAGGTGTCGATATACAGCATTTAGTATGGACGCGTTTTCTTAAGAAATACCTACGCCAAAATGATACGAAATGTACAAAATGAGCGTCCATATTTATGATACAAAAATACTCGATACGATACGACTGATCGTGATACGTCAAGGTGCTACAAATGTAGACCCAGCCTATGGACCCAGCTTACTAGACCTTTTCCTATAAAGCTACAAATGAGGTGTAAGCTGTATGTACCTATACTTATTTTCTTTGTCCTGTATACGCAATAAGGTACATACCAAATAAGTATATAAGTAAGTTAATATTGTTTCTATTTTACTTTTAATATTGCTGATTGATTATTTTATTTGTTTTTTAATAAATATGTATTACCATTCATCGAGATAGTGCTTTGTTTTGTTTATACCTATTTGAATAATGACCTCGTGTTGTGTTCCCGGCGGTGAGTAGGGTAGCCAGAGCTCACTGGAGATGTTTTGTGCTGTCACTGGGAAGACCAAAGGCTTGACCTACCTTGTCTTACAGGGTCAGCAGCACGAGTGTGACTCCCCTGGTGTTGCACTCGTCCATAGGCTACGGACGCTACGGTAAACACTTTCCATCAGTGGGATAAAAATATACATACATACAATCACGCCTTTATCCCCGGAGGGTTAGGCAGAGGTGAATTAACACCCACATTTCACCAATCATTGTATTAGGTCCCACGTACCTAATAGGGGGTGAGCCTATTGCCGTTTTCCGGGCACTAGTGTTGGCTCGAGCAATGTATAAGTTGAGTCTGGACTGTATATATCTGTCTGATGTGCGACTAAGGGATAGGGCTGTTATCCCTTAGTCGCCTTGTACGACACCGCATGGGAGGAGATGAGGTGGCCCAAATTCTACTCTGCCGCCGGGAACCCCGTGGACAAAAACAATCTAACAATTAGGTACTTACCCTAAATTAAATTTGTGTATCGATCACATGAGTAGATTATTAGGTAGTATCGATCGCCAATTCGCCTTATCGTTCAGATTACATTGACAAGATAAATAATGCGGTTATTACTTCGCGCAGTTGATCAAAGGACGATGAAGCTAAGTGTATTGTTATAATCTGATTTTAATGAAGAACTTTATTTGAATCGTTATGGCTCAAAATAGTATTAGAAAACAAAACTCACGCTCGCGTACGACTAACACTCAGTTGAACAGACTGACATTAAGGTAAGTTAAAGCAAACAAACTCATAATATATTTATATTGCCCCCCGGCATCGGGTACAGGGACCAAGCTACCGGTGGTTAGGGCTTTAGAAGGAGGTATCTCCTCACAATACGTGCCGCGTCGAGAAATACCGCCTTCTGCGTCAAGTCCTTGATACAGTTGCCTAACAAGAGCCTCTTTAGGTGGTCGAGGTGCTTAGCAATCAGCCCATGGGCCGATATGACTATCGGGGATTGCCCCGATAGTCATATCGGCATATCGGATTCGGCAATCATTGGATTGCCGAATCAACATTCCGCATGTCAACAACCTCAAAAGCCAGATCCAAAAATTTCATTTGTTTTGTGTCTTTTTCGGCTTTCATGATAAGTTTGGGGTTTTATTATACCTATTTAAATTTATCATCATCATCCTCCGCGCGTTCTTCCTGGGGCCCTAGACAAAGAGACATTCTATTGATGGAATCGCGCTGAAGCGAACCATTTTTAAGGTTTTATCAATGGATTTCGGGACATTGCGGTGGTTGTGGTGGTGTGGTGGTGGTTATAGTAATAAGTTAAATAATATATTTCGAGTTACAAAGACTCAAATTTCATTAAAAAAAAATAGTTATATTAATGATTTATGTCAATTTCACACTACAATCCGCTTACTCTTACTACATTAAATAAAAGGATACTTAATTAAGCTTACATATTTAGCTAAATTTGAAATATTTATACATAGAGAAGTTAAAGGGATATATTTATTAATCCCCCCTATAAAACGAATATCTTGTATTATCTCTTAAAGCTAAATATTCTTAAAATTCTTATTATTAAACCTAATTGTCTTAAAGTGATAAAGCAATATTTTTTTTTAAATCATATTCATAATATTAGCTCTTAGATATAAATATTGTTAAACCAGATAATAGTAATATTTTTTTTAAAAGTATTAATCCTACTTCCTACTACTTAATATTATAAATGTGAAAGTTTGTGAGAATGGATGTGTGGATGTGTGGATGTTTGTTACTCTTTCACGCATAAACGGCTGGACCGATTTGGTTGAAATTTGGTATGTATATAGGTTATACCCTGGATTAACATATAGGCTATATATCAGCGATGAACGGGATCAGAATTCCACGCGGGCGGAGCCGCGGGCAACAGCTAGTTAAGCCATATAGGTAAGTCAAACAAATTTTGTTTGACTTACCTATATGGCTTTTACGGGAGCGGCAGCCCTCTGCCTCGTCCATCAATCCGCAGGATTGCAAGACGGTTTTTAATTTGATTGAGCAACCGAGAGAAGAAGAGTCAACCAAGGTGCGAGAGATATAATTTTCCTAGCTATCTCACCTCCGAGCCTCCGAACCAAAGACGGCGTACTGCACTGCAATTCACTAAGCGAGCACAACGATGCGAGGCGCAACGTAGATTGTCATTGGTCAGATTGTATCACGTCATTGGGAATCGACCAATGACAGTGTCTATCGCGCACATCGTTGCGACTCGCATCGTTGTCGCATCGTTGTGCATGTTAGTGAATTGCACAGCTGTTTTAGTCGGTTCGAGTCTGACATAACCACCCTCGTTGAATCTGACGGGGTGTATCCGAGGAGATAAAAAAGGTCACTATAAAAAGGGTAGCTTTAATTTATGTAGGTAGGTACTTATCTATGGCTAAATCCACATAAATGTATCATCTCTTGTCTAGTCGCTTTTACACATTCCTGTATTTAATGGGACGAACTAAAACTCACTTTATCAATATCTACTGTTTTCTTGACAGCTTGGAAGCTCTGCACGTGGGTTTAAATGACCCTACACCTGGTCTTGGGTCCAGCAGCTCATCAGGGACGGCGGCGGCGTGCAGTATAACTGTGAGGAATAAGAATTCCAGCCTCATTTTAAACATACAGACAGAAAGGTATTATTCAATCAATCAATCAGCTGAATTAGCCTATTGCAGTGTGCTGCTGGACATAGGCCTCTCCTAATATGCGCCACGTTTGCCGGTCCTCCGCCTTCCGTGGGTATTATTACCTACAGTTAATAAAATCGGCCAAGTGCGAGTCGGACTCGCCCATGAAGGGTTCCGTAGTAGCAAAGGCGAAAATTGCGGTTTATGACGTACTGAAAAAAAACTACTGACTGGATCTCGTTCGAACCAATTTTTAGTGGAAGATTGTATGGCAATTTACATCATATATATTTTTTTAGATTTATCATTCTCTTATTTTAGAAGTTAGAGGGGGGAGGGGGGGACACGCATTTTTCCACTTTGGAAGTGTCTCTCGCGCAAACTATTCAGTTTAGAAAAAAAATATTTTAGAAACCTCAATAGCATTTTTAAAGACCTATCTATAGATACCACACACGTATGAGTTTTGAAAAAAATTTTGAGTTTCAGTTCTAAGTATGGGGACCCCCATTTAATGCTTTTTATTTATTTTTGTGTGAAATTCTTAATGCGGTTCACAGAATACATCTTCTTACCAAGTTTCAACAGCATAGGCCTTATAGTTTCGGAGAAAAGTGGCTGTGACATACGGACGGACAGACAGACAGACAGACAGACAGACAGACGGACAGACATGACGAATCTATAAGGGTTCCGTTTTTTGCCATTTGGCTTCGGAACCCTAAAAATGACAAAATGTTAATACTTTTTTTTTTTTTTTATCTTTATTGAAAGGCTTAATCACACTAGGCGATTATGTCGCCTTAATTAAGTAACAATAAACAAACAAAATCAAAACAATGAACACATGAACTTATACTATGACAATATTTAAGTTATACACCACAAAAGTCATTGGCACCGGTTGATCGATGGTAATAGCAGCTAATTTTATTTAAGTAAAGGAATCAGCATTTTATAAAGTGTTTTGCACCGATTTGATAAGGGATAGGCCAACAAAACATTACACTCTCCAGTGACCGGATGCGTCCCAATTTCCAGGTGTTGTCTTACAAATTCAGTGCGCACACACTCCATCAGAGTGTGGTAGACATCTTCCGGGACACCGCAGAGCACACAGTTTGGGGAGTCTACTTTGCGCATTAAAAAGGCAAATTTGTTCGTTGGTATGTGTCCAGATCGCAGTCGCATGGCTAGAACTAATTCTTGTCTATTCAAGACGTTATTGTCAATCCACGGAGTTTTAAAAGGGTGTGGTTGGATGGTTTTATACCATATGCCTGTAACAGTGTTGCCATCTCACTTCGATTACTATCGCCTAGCCAAATCACAGTGCCTCTTACAATGGAGGGAGTACTTTGATGAAAGATCAAAAGAAAAAATGTTAATACTTCACACGAGCTAAGTAAATGTTGAGAATGATTATCGGGTATTTTCCGCTGGTGTGGCATGCATTCGGGGAATACCCGATTGTACCTAAGTAAAAGATCTTCAAGCGATCTAAGCTTTCAACTTGATAGATAGGCAGGCACTTAACTGAATAAGTAAGTACCTACATCTGTTGGTAAAGTTAACGGCATATATCTTGACCCCAGTTTTTTTAATCTTTTGAGGATAGCACGCGTTGCTACGGCGTCCGAGGAACTCGATTCCACTAATTACTTGTCTAGCTGCAAAGCTTCCATATCGCCTAATGTTAACATTGGGTTGTGGAGGTCAGATGACAATCGCTTCACGGAAAATATCGAGGTCTAGCCAAATCTGTAGTTAAAACTGGTAAAGCGGACCCCAGACTCCGAGCTGAAAGCTTCGGATGCGACTGGGAATTAACGCTAAGAAGAAGAGGAAGAAGACCTGTCCTATAGAGATTATGTCAAACCAATCCACGCGCGCCAAGATCTCGTTTCTCTCATTAGGTACTTGGAGTCAAGATATATGTCGTTGATCGTCACTTAGCTGGAGCCTTCCAGCGTCAATAAGTTCGCGTGAAGTCGAGGATTCATTGACAGAATTTTTCAATTCGAACCACAGTTCCTACAATTAGCACCTTCTAACACTCTTCAGCTTTGTAACATTAGCATAGTCACATATTTTATTATTTTAGCTCAGAAAACCAAAGAAACTCTCGTCATGATGCGAAGCGTGGTCAGCATGGGGCTGGTCGCAACAGATACCAACAGAGCGCCAACCAGCTTCCTCACTCGAACAGAGCTGCACCAGAAAGACAGATTGATTCTTATAAAGGACAAACACAGAGGTACTATTTTATACTGTTGACTGATGGCACTTGGTGGACCTTGCTACAAATACTGAATAAACCACTAAACTTGTAGTTTTCCACACTATTGTGTGTCAAAAGTCTGTTATTATTCATTATTCTAAGAATAGAGAAATGCCGTGAGGCGAAACCGGTTAATTAATAAAATATGTTTCCTTCTTCCTACAGTCTCGTGTCCTTTAAGCGGGGCATGAAAAAGTATCTGATGAAGCCAAGTTGAAGGTCACCATTGTAACATTGTAGGTGGCTGTAATGGTGTGGTGACACTGTCCTGAGACTTTGCCATAAACTCACAGAAAGTAGTTTAATCAGTACTAGTTGTTCCCAGTCCAATAGCTAGGTACTTACCACTAGCTTGAAGGCTTTTGACCCTGGACGTCCTATAAAATATTATGAAACCGTTAATTTACTTACTTAATTTTTTTTTGCAGATACCAGCAACAGGCGCCAATTGCTCACACGAGCAGAGGTCGCTCCAACAACGGAAGGTACGTATGCTTTTTTTACCCGAATGGTGTAATGGAATGGTGGAATATGGTTCTCCATAAAGCGTTTTCTATGCTCTCAAATCAATCAATCAATTAGCCTATCTAATTGCAGTCCACTGCTGGACATAGGCCTCCCCCAATGTGCGCCACGTTTGCCGATCCTCCGCCTTCCGCATCCAGTCCGTCCCAGCCACCTTTCGCAGGTCGTCGGTCCATCTGGCTAGGGGATGTCCTAGCCTCCGTTTTCCTACGCGCGGTCTCCACTCTAGGACTCGTTTGCTCCAACGGAGCTCTATGCTCTAAATATTCCGATTATCCTAATTGGCAACCATTGCTGTATACTTATAGGTATACGAAAAAATGCCATACATTTTTAGTCTTTATTGCTATGGAAAAAGAGTTTTTACATTGTCTCATTCACTTTACAAGATGCCATTTAACTTTAGACTTTAGCCACATATCCATAAAGTCTAAAATAAAATGGCATTTATTGCATTGTCTATGATATAACAGCAGTTAACAGTAGCCGAATCAGGATCCTGTATCATTGTTCCTTGATTGATTCCTTTCCATATTTTGTCCTTTAACAAACTCCTTGAAATCTTTTTTTATTTGCAGTTCTCGCCACAAGAATGCTGACGAGTTGAACTGTTCAACTTGCAAAAATCCATTTGGTTCCCTTGAAATCTACCAATGCGGCAGAGGACACGGCTCATGCTACACATGCATGAAGTACGGCAAGCCATGCGGCACTTGCAGGACTGAAATTACTCCCATGAGGAATTTCGCCGTCGAGGAATACTTCTCAGAGAAATTAGGACGATGTCCACGCAGTATTTACGGCTGCACACATACCAGGAAACTGTCCAAAATGCACGATCATGTTAAAGAGTGTGTATTTGGACCATTGAAGTGTCCTTCTCATGATTGTTACTATGAAATGCCACTAAAAGAATTAGTTGGTCACTTTGATGTTTGGCATTTGGAACAGCGTTTGAAAACCGTTGGTTCTGAGCTAAAACTTAGTCACCCTTTTGCCCCCTGTCAAAATGTTTACCTAATACAAATCGGTGATTTATATTTCTTGTTTCGGGTACTGGTATCGACAGAAGACAGCAGGATTTATATGAGAGCTCAGTTAATAGGCTCAAAGGTTGAAGCTTCGAAGTGGTTGTATGAAATCCACGTCTATAATAAGAATGAAAGTCGTCGAAAATTTACTTCCAGTGATGTTTGCATCTCGTTTGCAGATACTGAGAGTGAGAGACAGGGTAAATGCTGTACGCTAACTTGTGCATACGCTTCTACTTTTGTGCACAACGGTGTAATAACTTATAAGTTTTTCATTAAAAAAATTGTTTAAACATAACCTTAAAATTTTATTTCTTAAAATCAAAGTGTTAAAAATTGAGGCAGTCCTCTATCCATTTTCGCTGCTTCTCCTTTGCCTTCATTAAATGCAGGCGCGGTCCGAGGGGGGGGGGGGCATTACAGGGGACATGACCTCCCCAAAACCATGCACGTCATATTGAAAAGACCCAGTACGAGGGGAGGGGGGGGTTAAATTTCTTAAGGAATTTCCGAAGTGACACCCCCCCCTCCCCCCGAAAACTTCAAGCTGCGACCGGCCCTGATTAAATGTTGAAGTGCGCAGGAGTGCGTTCGGAGTTTTTTTGGTTATTCCCCGAATGCACTCCTGCAATGCAATTCTGTCAGCGCACAACGTTGCGACAACCTTGACAGAGATTGTCGCAACGTTGTGCTCATCGTTTCATTAATCATTGATCGGACTGAGTGACGTCACTGGAGATTGACGAATGACATTAAGGCTGTCGCAACATTGTGCCCATCGTTGTGCGCTTACAGAATTGCATTGCTGCAGTGCAATTCTGTAAGCGCACGTGTCATGACATGACTCATGAGTTGAACTTATGACGCATGATGCAGGGTGTACCCAATAGCTACAAAATAAGCCATGTCGGCTAAAGCTACGACCAAGCTACGACTACGAGGATCGTGAGTGTCATCGAATTTTAAATTGGAAATCATCATCACTACATACATATTATAAACAAAGTCGCTGTCGCTGTCTGTCCGTTCCAATGTATGCTTAAATCTTCAAAACTACGCAACGGATTTTGAAGCGGTTTTTTTAATAGATAAAGTGATTCAAGAGGAAGGTTTAAATTACAAGGTTTAATACATGCATGATATTGTATAGAAACACTGATAAATCGGGATCAGAATACCACGCGGGCGGAAAATATGGCGGTACAAGGTTCCGGAGGTTCGCCGGGTCAGCTAGTATTTAATATAACTGAAAATTCACATCGTCTCAACGAAGAACACATTTGGTTTATAATTCCATGCTCAGCCTGATGCATGGCTCGAGTCAACAATGTGCCCGGAATACAATGATTGGTGCAATGTGGGTGTTAATTCACCTTTGCCTAACCCTCCGGGGATAACGGCGTCTATGTTGTATGTATGTATTCCATACAAGCCAACGGTTCAAGAATGGCAGTTAATTATAAAAGGTCAACACACATTAAACAGAAATGAAACAAATTAAATACATTTTTACAATCTTTATTAATACTTTATATACTTAAACAGGGAATATGTTGTCTTTTTCGGCCACATCCTGTAGTCAACTTATTATAATATGTAATACAAATTACCGTCTTATCGTTAAACAAGTATACATGTTTTGCCATATTGAATTGCCAGTGGTAAACCCTTGACCTGGCAACACTTATGGTCCATAAGTGCTCTATAGTCTATTACAAACTTAGATCTATTAACAAAAAGGCTTAAAATTAATAATAATAATCTGACCAAAATGAACCTGACCAAAGTTTAACATTTTCTAGTCAAATTAGGTAAATTGACAAAGGTTTAATAGGTAACTATATTATTACTTCCTTCCTTTCACGACTGATTCTAAAAAAATCACCTCTAGGTTCGTCATAAATAGCTCTCTTCACAAAACTAATGCGTTACACATCAACAACATTCTAGTGGGACCCTCAAGAGTTCCCCTTCCACAGCATGTTGGCACCGTTTTACTGGTTTATTAATCGCAATTTTTTTGGTTGGCTACTTTGCCTGTCAAGCGACCACTAATTCTAGACCAATCTGATTGTGCTACAGCATCTCACTACTAATAAAATGACTTAAATCTATCAGTAATAATGAACTTGACAAAATGTATAAATTTAACATTTTCTAGTCAAGTTAAATTGTCAAAATTCCCAAGCTGATTCCTAACAAAATCAGCTCTATATTCGTCATCAATAGTTTTTTTATAAAAATCTTATAAAATGGTCCATTTGTTGGATTCGACATTACATTCTCCAATAAAGAATATCTAACAGTATATTATTATACAAACTTAGATCTATCAACAAAATGGCTATAATGTAGTTGTATGTAACGCTAATATAATGGTCTGTTACTGTCAGAATCGGAGATTCGATATTACATTCTCCAATAAACAATATCAAGACATATCGATAACACACTTGTACTTTTCCACGATATTTATTATTGAACCTTACCGGTTTCGCCTTACGGCATTCTCAAAGGTTTACGTTGACAGTTGTAATATAACAGGGTGCTAAGTCTATGTTGCTCACTAGGATCAGATGTATTGGTCTCACATAAAATAGTCACTCTCCTCAAAGTCATAAAGTTATATGAAAGAAAAGGCAAAAGATAATAATAAGTTCTTCATAATCCTATTGAAATTCATTAAGTTTATAGAAAGTTAATACACCTCTGCCTACCCCTTCGGAGATTTACAGGCGTGAGTATATGTAGGTATAGAAAGACAAATTAAAGAAAAGAATAGTTAAACAGTCAAGAATCAGTTAAACAGTCAAGAATCAGTTATACAGTCAAGAATCAGTTAAACAGCCAAGAATCAGTTATACAGTCAAGAATCAGTTAAACAGTTGTTAGCGACGACGCCTATGTAATGTAAATATAGTATGTAAGAAATAGTAATAAGGTTTATTTTACTTTTCGATATTCCGAGAGCACGTGGTTTTTACTACACGTGGAGTGCACGCGGTTTTATTACTGCACGTGGTTTTTACTACACGTGGAGTGCACGCGGTTTTTATTACTGCACGTGGTTTTTACTCTCTCGGGGAGTCGGACCTCTTCCTGCGTCCTAAATGTTAGCGACGACGCCTATGTAATGTAAATATAGTATGTAAGAAATAGTAATAAGGTTTATCTAAAAGAATTTTGTAACTAGGAAATAAAGAGTGCGAATGAGACTCCATTCATTGCCGCTTGGCGGCGCCACCTTCGCGGTAACACACCGCAAAGCTTTTGTAATTTTTAGGCTTATTTTTGTATTTAGATATAGGAATTTATGTTATTTCATTTAGATAAAACCTTAGCTATAAGTTAAAATTGTTAAAATAGAATTCGAGAGGGAAAACATAAGATAGGAAAATAAACAAAGCCTCTGATTGGCTGGAGCAAATGTAGGCAGAAATAGAAGGGCTCTGATTGGTCGGAGTACCCTATAAATACCGGCTGTTTTGCCTCCCGAATTCAGTCCGGAACCAGCAGCCCTAGTGAACACATCTAATAAAGAAAAGTCAGAAATCACTAGTTGGAAGTTTCACTTACTGGAAAGATCCCTCAAGAGTACAGTACCCGTCTGCAGGTCAGAAAGCCGCAAGAGAAAAGTCAAGCGTTCCTGGTTCTACGCTCCGCATCGGCATCTTCATCCACCCGCCAGCATCGTGACCTACCTACCCTATACTACAGTCCATTCGCCGCCCGACGGAAGCAGAAAGCTGCGGTTAAAAAGTCTATAGGCCGCCATATAGTTACCTATTGGCCGTCTACCTTATTCTGTTTCTGTCGTGAGCAACATTTTTGGTCCTTCGAGCCGGATTGGGTCAAGAATTGAAGAAAAGAAGATGCCAACCACAAGAGCAGGATCAGAACAATCGAAGACTTCAGAAGAAACCACCTCGTCGGACTGGAGCATGAATACGCCGAGTGAAGCGAGCACCGCCACGACGAGCACCGGTTCATCAACCACGGGTACTGCGGGGTCCGCAAGTACAGTAAGCAGGAAGAAGCCAGTTCCGCTGATTCAGAAGCAAGCAAGACTACAATCCTTCGATGGGTCAAGATTGGAGTCTGCACAAGGGGAGCCGACTCGCACGGCGCCTCCGCCCAGCATCATTGAAGAGGAATTTGAAGATTCTGAGGAGCAGAGTACCATCACAGCCAGCCATACAACGTTGCAAGACAGTCAGCGAAGTGTCACTTCACGTCGGGACGAAGCAAGCGCACCGACATCGAAGTATGAAGACTGTCTGCAGCGGCCTCACCCTAAGAAGTCGACCCGCAACACGGACACACCGTCCCGCTCGTCGCATAGGAAGAGAGCAGAAGTGCAAGCGAAGATGGCGTTGGCACTACGGGAGCTCGAGCTAGCCGAGGCGCGGTCCAAGGTAGCTCGTGCTAAGCTGGAACTCATCGCCGCAGAATCAGAAGAAGAAGATGCTGGAGGAGAGTCGTACGAAATAACCCAAGTTGAAAAATGGGTCGTCGAGACAGGGGTCGGGTCCACCGAAGAAAGAAAGTCTTCTGAACGTGAAGAAAAGAAGAGCGACATCCAGGAGTTAGCTCAAGCTATTAAAGAGCTTTCTCAGAAGTCGCATGAAACAATGTCATCGAAGATGGTCGAACTCCCTCACTTCAACGGTTCCTGTGAAGAATGGTTGGCGTTCAAGAGGACCTTCGAAGACACAGCTGCCTCGTTCTCAAATATACAGAACATGGCACGCTTCAGAAGAGCGATCCAGGGAAGAGCAAAGGAAGCCGTCCAGAGCCTACTGTTCACCGCTGAAGATCCCTACGAAGTACTCAAGGCGCTGGAATCAAGATTCGGAAGACCTGGGGCACTAGCACTAGCGGAATTAGAGAAGATCAAGAGCCTACCTAAAGTCGCTGAAAACCCAAGCGACATCTGTACGTTTGCAAGTAAAATCAAGAACGCCGTTCAAACGATCAAAGCCTTGAAGAAGCCGCAGTACCTCAGCTCTCCTGAAACATTGAAAGCTATCACTGAGAAGATGCCTCCAGCTATGAAATTCAGATGGTTCGCCTACCATAGAAGCCGAAGGGAGGAAGATTTACAAGAGCTACTACTCATTGAAGAATTTTTGGAAGTAGAAGCCGACATGTGCGGTGACTTTGCCCCAATTGAAGAGCCTTCAGATCAGAAGAGGGGTACAAGAAGACCCGTGCATACGATTCAAGAAGAGTCTTCACATGAAACTGAACGAGAGAAGTTCAAGAAGAGTTGTCCCATATGTCAAGAAGAGCATTTCCTGATAGAATGCAAGAAGCTGAAAGAAGCAAACATTGATGAAAAATGGGAAATAGTGAAGAAAGCTAGAACCTGCTTCAAGTGTCTACGGTTCCAGCATTCAAGAAACAACTGTAAAGCTCCGAACTGCAAGAAATGTGGAAGATTGCATCACACTATCTTACACTCCGACAAGCCGCCGAAACCATTTGAGAAGAAAGAAGAAAGAAGCTCATCAGAAGGAAAGGTCGCCTCCATCCACAACACCATCGGTGAAGAAAAAGCATACCTGAAGATCGTGCCAGTCGACGTCTACGGGCCGAGAGGACAAGCTCGGGTGCTAGCGTTGCTGGATGAAGGCTCAACCATCACGCTTCTAGACCAGGCGGTGGCAGAGAAGATTGGAGCTGAGGGCAAGAAAGAAACACTGACTATTGAAACAGTCGGTACGAAGATCGTCAAGGGCTCCCAGAAGATCCAACTGAAGATCAAAGGTGCCTTCAGAAGAGACAAGAAGAACATCACTGCGAGAACCATCGACGATCTCAACCTGTCAGAACAAAGAATAGAGAAGGACACTATTACCAGCTGCCAGCATTTAAAGAAGATTGAAGATCAACTTCTCTACACAACCGAGAAACCGAAGATGTTGATAGGTCAAGACAACTGGGGTCTTATCGTCACAAGAAAACTGAAGAAAGGAAGACCATCAGAGCCCGTAGCCTCACTCACTAGTCTAGGGTGGGTGCTACATGGGTGTGAAAAGGGTTCCAGCGCTGCGGTACACTTCATCCACTACGGTAGAGGCAAGACACCAGATGAAGCCATGGAAGACGTCATCCGAGAGCATTTCCAACTAGAATCACTTGGGATTCAGAACAAGCTGCCAACGAACGACAGCGACAGAAGAGCCCTGGAGATCCTCGAGAAGACAACGAAGCAACTTCCCAGCGGTCAGTTCGAGACAGGCCTACTGTGGAGAAGCGAAGACGAGTCCTTGCCTAACAACTACAATCAAGCTCTACGACGCTTGGTGAACGTAGAGAAGAAACTAGATCGAGACAGCGAGGTCAAGCAGTCCTACGAGAAGCAGATCAAGAACCTCATTGAAAAGGGTTATGCAGAGAAGGCTTCAGACGTCGTCAGTGAAGGTAGAACCTTCTATCTACCTCACTTCGCCGTGATTCACCCGATCAAGAAGAAACCAAGAATAGTCTTCGATGCAGCTGCCAAGCACGATGGGAAGAGCCTCAACGACGTGCTGCTACCAGGCCCAGATCTACTGCAGTCGTGTTTTGGGGTGCTGCTGCGCTTCAGAGAAGGTCCAGTGGCAATCATGGCTGACATTCAAGACATGTCTCTTCGTATCAAGATTAGAGAAGAGGATCGGGACAGTCTTCGGTTCCTGTGGCGAGGTGAGAAGAGGACAGGCAAGCCAGAAGAATATCGTATGACGTCAGTCATCTTTGGAGCAGCGTCATCACCGGCGACAGCAATATACGTCATGAACAAGAACGCAGAAGACTTCAAAGAGACTCGACCCGAAGCAGTGAAAGCCATCAGCCGAAATCACTACATGGACGACTATCTCCAGAGCTTCGAGTCTACACAAGAAGCAAAGAAGATAGCCGAGCAAGTAAAAGAAATCCATGCAAAAGCAAGCTTTCATCTCAAGGGCTGGGCCAGTAACTACGCGACTGCATTGCCTGACATTGAAGAAGCAAATAAAGAAGATTCACTGCCACTCGCAAAAGAAGAGAAGACTCTGGGTTTAAGATGGTTGGTGAAAGAAGACGCGTTAGCCTTCAACATTGGGCTACGCAACACGCCAGAAGAGCTGCTGAATGGGCAACGGACTCCGACCAAGAGAGAAGTCACGAGCGCCGTTATGTCTACATTCGACCCATTGGGATTCGCCGCGCCAGTATTAATACAGGGAAAGAAATTAATTCAAGAAATCTGGCGTACTAAGACGGACTGGGACGAAACTATCAATGAGAAACAAGAAGCAGCCTGGCGAAGATACCTAGAAGATGTATCGACATTAACAAGTTTGAAGATCCCGAGGTGCATCTCACCGTGCAGTCGAAGCGGACAGCTGCATACATTCACCGACGCAAGTGAAGAGGCCTATGCAGCAGTCGTCTATTGGAGGACAACAGAGCCCGGGGGACGAGTTCACCTTTCGATGATCGCCGGCAGAGCCAGAGTCGCGCCTACGAAGCCAGTGTCTATCCCAAGGCTTGAATTACAAGCGGCCTTGCTTGGTAGTAGGCTAGCGGCGTCGATCGTAGAAGAGATGGAGCTCGAAGTACTGAAGACGACCTACTGGACCGACTCCAGCACTGTACTGCAATGGATCAACTCAGAACCTAGAAAATTCAAGACGTTCGTGGCAAACCGACTGGCAGAGATAGAAGAGAAAACGAAACCTGAAGAATGGAGATGGGTGCCTACCAAGCAAAACCCAGCTGATGACGCCACGAGAGGTGTCCCAGCTGAGTTCGACGGCAACGCCAGGTGGTTCCAGGGCCCGTCATTTCTCCGCCAGCCAGAAGAAGAATGGCCACGCCGTGACTTCAAGCGAGGGGGTGCGCTGCTAGAAGAGAAAAATGAAGTTAAAGCAATGGCAACGAAAGCAACAGACAATCTACTCGACCTGGAGCGTTTCTCAAGCTGGGAGCGACTGCTGCGAACTACTGCGAGAGTCATCGCCTTCGTCAGCCGCCTGAAGACCCGCAAGGCAATCACCGCCGCCGCCCGAGAGAAGGACGAGCCCTGGAAGCCACAGAAGAGAGCCAAGCCCAGTAAGCTTCAAGTCTCCGCCAGCGCGAACAAGCAGCCATACGTACCTCTAGATGAAGAACACTTGAAGAAAGCAGAAAAATTATTGTTGAAGATAAGTCAAGCCGACAGCTTCTCGGCTGACTTAAGAAGTTTGAAGGCTAAGAAACCATTAGAAAATGCAAGTCGAATAAAGAAAATTGACGTCTACGTGAGTGAAGACGACATCATGAAACTAAGAAGCCGAAAAAACAAGTTTCAAGATGAAGGCGAAAGAAAAATGAATCCTGTTGTGCTAGATGGAAGGCACAAAATCACGCGCCTTCTCATCGAACACTATCATAAGAAGTTCCTGCATGCAAACAACGCGACGGTCATGAACGAGATTCGTCAGAAGTATTGGGTCCTCGGCTTGAGAACAACACTGAAAGCCATATCTCACGGCTGTCAGTGGTGCAAGACAAGAAAAGGTACGCCGGGGATACCACCAGCGGGAGACTTACCAAGAGAGCGCCTTCAGCATCATCAGTTCCCGTTCACCAATGCCGCCGTCGATTACTTCGGGCCAATGCACGTCACCGTGGGGAGAAGAAGAGAGAAGCGCTGGGGGGCACTATTCACTTGCCTCACCACCAGAGCTGTACATCTCGAGTTAGTGCCATCACTAAGCACTAGCTCTATGATTATGGCACTCCGACGGATGGCAGCAAGAAGAGGAACTCCGAAGACAATCTTCAGCGACAACGGTACGAACTTCGTCGGGGCGAACAAGGAGCTGCAGCAAGCCGCACAAGAAAGAGGGATCACCTGGAAGTTCATCCCTCCTGGTTGTCCGAACATGGGAGGTGCCTGGGAGAGACTCGTGAGGTCAGTCAAGACAGCGTTGGCAGCGGTCCTGGAAGAAAAGTCGCCGCCAGAAGAAGTGCTTCACACGCTTCTAACCGAGGTGGAGCACACCGTCAACTCAAGACCCCTCACCCCCGTCAGCATGGACCCCACCGAAGAAGAAAGTTTGACCCCCAACCACTTCCTGTTGGGTAGGTCATGCGGCATGTCAGCACCCGGCGAGTTCAACGACACCGAGTTAATAGGACGACCCAGCTGGAAGACTACGCAACGGCTCGCGGACCACTTCTGGAAGAGATGGATCAAAGAGTACTTACCCCTCTTGATGCCTCGAAAGCTAGAGGGTAAGGAAACGAACGATCCGAAGATAGGCGACATCGTGCTCATAGTCGACGCGACGCTGCCAAGAAATTCGTGGCCCCGAGGCGAGGTCGTCAAGGCGAATCCAGGACCAGACGGAAGAACCAGGATATTGGACGTGCGGACTTCAGGTGGAGTACTCCGTCGGCCGACACGTCGAGTCATCGTGCTGGTACCTGCTACATCGTCGCTGCCCGAGGATGCAGTGCTACGCACCGTGGGGGAGAATGTTAGCGACGACGCCTATGTAATGTAAATATAGTATGTAAGAAATAGTAATAAGGTTTATTTTACTTTTCGATATTCCGAGAGCACGTGGTTTTTACTACACGTGGAGTGCACGCGGTTTTATTACTGCACGTGGTTTTTACTACACGTGGAGTGCACGCGGTTTTTATTACTGCACGTGGTTTTTACTCTCTCGGGGAGTCGGACCTCTTCCTGCGTCCTAAATGTTAGCGACGACGCCTATGTAATGTAAATATAGTATGTAAGAAATAGTAATAAGGTTTATCTAAAAGAATTTTGTAACTAGGAAATAAAGAGTGCGAATGAGACTCCATTCATTGCCGCTTGGCGGCGCCACCTTCGCGGTAACACACCGCAAAGCTTTTGTAATTTTTAGGCTTATTTTTGTATTTAGATATAGGAATTTATGTTATTTCATTTAGATAAAACCTTAGCTATAAGTTAAAATTGTTAAAATAGAATTCGAGAGGGAAAACATAAGATAGGAAAATAAACAAAGCCTCTGATTGGCTGGAGCAAATGTAGGCAGAAATAGAAGGGCTCTGATTGGTCGGAGTACCCTATAAATACCGGCTGTTTTGCCTCCCGAATTCAGTCCGGAACCAGCAGCCCTAGTGAACACATCTAATAAAGAAAAGTCAGAAATCACTAGTTGGAAGTTTCACTTACTGGAAAGATCCCTCAAGAGTACAGTACCCGTCTGCAGGTCAGAAAGCCGCAAGAGAAAAGTCAAGCGTTCCTGGTTCTACGCTCCGCATCGGCATCTTCATCCACCCGCCAGCATCGTGACCTACCTACCCTATACTACAGTCCATTCGCCGCCCGACGGAAGCAGAAAGCTGCGGTTAAAAAGTCTATAGGCCGCCATATAGTTACCTATTGGCCGTCTACCTTATTCTGTTTCTGTCGTGAGCAACAACAGTCAAGAATCAGTTAAACAGTCAAGAATCAGTTAAACAGTCAAGAATCAGTTAAACAGTCAAGAATCAGTTAAACAGTCAATCTCAACCTTTGAGAATGCCGTAAGGCGAAACCGATTAGGTTCAATAATAAATATCGTGGAAAAGTGCAAGTGTGTTATCAATATGTGTAACAACTTACAAGTTCCACCAAGTGCCATGAATCAACAGTTTAAATAATATCTAATAGCCTTTACGAACTTAGATTCATAACAAAATGTCTAAAATGTAATAGTATAATAATATCTAACGTTAAGTCTTGACAATAACAATTTTCGGTTAAATTAAATTGTCAATTATAAGGTAGACAAATATTTTATTTTCTTCCTTTCCCGCGCTGATTCTTGACAAAATCACCTCTAGCTTTGTTATCAATAGTTTTCTTTATAAAAATCTTGTAAGTCAAAGCACCATTATGCACAAATGTCGAAGCGTATTGTACAGGTAGCACCGAGCATTTATTCTCTTTGAATATATCAGTCAAAGGCTCAACATACGAAGTACAGGTGTCAGTAAACATATATTTTCTACGAGCCTCATTTTTGTTGTAAACGTGAATTTCGTACGACCATTTCAAAGCACTGAATTTAGTGCCGATCAGTTGTACAGTCATGTATATCTTGCCATTGGGCTCCGACACCTTAACATGGAACAAGAAATTAAAGTTACCAATGACCACGAGATAGATATTCTCACTGTTGTTAGAAATATTAGGCAGTCGAAGTTCTGAATCTATTTTAGCCATTCGTTGCTGAGGATGCAATGCGTCAAAATGTACCGATAATTGCCTCAATGACCCTTTCCAGCCACATCCAAGAGGGCACTGCATCTCTTTAAAGGGACACTCTTTAGCATGAATGTCCAATTCTGATATTTTAATAAACAATTGGCAGCCGTCGTCGTTGTGTGGACAATGTACTTTTTTCTCTGAGATATACTCTTCTAAGGCAAAGTTTCTCATGGTAGTAATTTGGTTCCCGCAGATGCCACACTGCCGGTTAGACCCCTTGCATGTGTTGCAAGAGCTGTGTCCTCTGTTGCATTGGTAGATTTGTAGGGTATATATTTTTTTGCACGTGGGGCATTTAATTTCTGAGTCAATCGCGTTGTTGTTGCTACGAGACCTGCAAATTAAGATAAACTATTCACGAACTTGCTACAATAATACTAGACACCGATTTTGCTAATTGAGTAATTGTCAACCACTGTCATATTGCTGCTAAAGTCTAAAAAATAATGGTATTTTGGTGTGAATGAAAAAATGTAATTAACTACTTTCATTTCATTTTGCTCTTTAAGTCAATGTCAATAAAGTCTAAAATTTAATGGCATTTTGCAATGGCAGTAGTTGACAATTAGCAAAATCAACATCCAGGTCTTGGCAGTCGACTGTGTTCACAATAAAACGGTTATTTAGATAGTCTAACATTCTGATTCTGAGTAAGAGAACTGGGGGCCGACCACAACCGTTTACAAAACAGTCTTATTGCCGGAGAGTTTTGTGTCAAACTTAAAGTAATCTTGTTTATATCCGTACCACAACAGTACATTTTACATGCCATGTATTCCTGCTTAGCGCTTTTGTGACGTCACTTTAGTTTTAGTTCACTCAATCGGTACCATGACGAGATTTTAAAGCAGTATTTGTTTTTAACAATAATGTTCATATGTCAAATTTAGCAATTTTGAAAATTCGCTTTTTGGCGACCGATCTATTATTATTTTGTAAAATACTATTCGAAAAATAATTTTCCTTACCCAAAAAGCAAGGAAACCGTGTTTATTTATGTAAACATGTAGAATACATTGTGTAGCTAACGAATTTAGTACCGTTTTTTCGTGTTTTGCGGATACCCCCTTGTCTAGCCAGCGAGACCGTTATGTCGCACTCAAACCGACTAAAACCACACGCGGTCTCGTCAAGGTGGATCAATAAGGCATTTGCGTCACCCACGCTATGCTCCGGCTTATAACTAGCTCCCTCGAATGTGGAAACCAAGGTTTTCCGTCATGTCACTACTTTTGTTAGGGTGGCAGGCGTTAATCCCAGGCCCGCGTTCACAGGGGACGGAGGTCATTGAGCTAACTCCCACGCCTAAGTCACCTCTACTGCACCGAATGCATTCAGCGGGCTCGGCAGATGGAATAGTCTTAAGATTCTCCCAAACCCGTTCCGTCGTCTGCTTCTCGAGCATTGGGTGCATTCTCGTAGAAGAAGGCAGCAATAGACTATGAGCTCACACTTCGTACCATAACTGTGAGCATGGCGCGCAATGAGAGGACTAGTACCCCGAGATATGCCTATAAATGCATATCTCGGGGTAAATATAAATAAATTGTAGAAAAGAACTCACACACACACTTCGTTATTTAGCAAACAAATAGTATTTTAAAAATAAAGTACCTAACAATATATTTTTCTTCAAAGTAAAAACTTCTTGTAAAAGAACTTTTTTATGAAAATATTTATTCTTTTAAAAAGAAATCACTGACATTAGGTATCTAGGGCTTGACTCCAGAGAAGATTTTCGAATCCGGTGATTTTCCTCCGGTTATAGTAAGCCTTTGGAATTTCACCGGAGATGATCCGGTAACGCCGAAGTTAAATTTAAATGTAAAAATAACCACTTTCATGAATATTTTAATTACTTATTTGAAACAATGCGTTACTATTGTTATCATAATCACCTTATTAGGAAAATGTAACACCCAAAAAAATGGCAAAGTCCGTAATTTTTAAGTGTACTGTTCGCGCGATACTTTAGAGGTCTTCTTATAGGCATATATAAATAAAAGAAGGAATGAACGGGCACAAATTTACTATTAATTAATTACATTACTTCACTTCGCGCGATCCTTCAGTGGACTGTGTACGGGTTCTAACTACTTTTCTCTGCTGCTTGCGGCCGCGCTCTCGCTCTCTCTCTCTCTCTCCTACACCGACGCCGCGTTCTCTCTCTCTCCTTGCTACATGTACCGGCAAACTCGCGTTCATGCTGGCCGAAGGTGCCGTGTGCAGCGCGATCGTTTTTTGCTGGCCTGCGGTCCATTCTTCTTCACCTACTGTTCAGCACATTGATTGTCGTGCACATTCTCCCGCCGTCGCTGACCCGGTTACGTCTGCGAACTCCGTTGGTAGTACGACGATCTTCCTCGTTGGCCGACGCAAGATGTTGCCTCCGCTAGTGATGACATCTACTACACGAACCTCGCCGTCAGCACCTGGGTAGACTCGACTGACTCGCCCGCGCGGCCATGTGTTGCGGGGTAGGTTAGAGTCGCAGATGATGACTACGTCACCGACCTTCGGGGCAACGCCGCTGCTACTGGACTCCCGCCGGTGTTGCAGTAGGGGCAGGTACTCCTTCACCCACCTCCTCCAGAAGATGTCAGCCAGGGCTTGAGCTCGCTTCCATTGTTGGCGAGTCGACACGTCGTCAGCTGAGAAGTGTCCGGGTGGGGGCACGTGACAGTTGGGACCGATGAGAATGTGATTTGGGGTCAATGCCTCGGGGTCACGGGGGTCGACCGAGACATGGGTGAGGGGCCTCGAGTTTACGATGTTCTCGACTTCGGTTAGTAAGGTCAAGAGCGTCTCGTCGTTAGGATGTTTTTCTATCATGGTGACTCGTAGGGCTTCTTTAACGGCCTTCACCATGCGCTCCCATGCCCCTCCCATGAAGGGGGCCGATGGTGGTATGTACCTCCACGCGATGTGATGACTCGTAACCTCTTGTTGTAGTGCGTCGCGCGCAGCCTCTGCTAGCTCCTTTTCGGCCGCCTTGAAGCACGTAGCATTGTCGCTCCAAACCTCTTTGGGGCAACCTCGCCGCGCGATAAATCGTCTTAGGGCCGACACTGCTGAGTCGGCGCTGAGTGAGTGTACGACCTCGAGGTGTATGGCTCGAGAGGTCATACACGTGAACAGCGCGCCGTACCTCTTCTCTCGATGGCGCGCCACGGTGACTTCGATGGGGCCGAAGTAGTCTAGACCTGTGAATGAGAAAGGGCGTGTATTATGGGCTAGGCGGGCGGCCGGTAGGTTACCGGTCGTGGGTGTCGCCGGCTTCGCTTTTCTTATACGGCAGAATATACATCTCTTTATCTCGCTTTTCACTGCCGGTCGAATCTTCGTGATCCATAGACGCTGTCTGAGTTCATTGACTGTTATCTCCGTCCCGCCGTGATGTAGTTTTTCGTGTACGTGCTTAATATAGAGGCGTGTGTAGGGATGCTTCCCGTCGAGTACCACTGGATCTGACGTGTCTTCTCCTATCGCCTTCGCAGCTGATATCCGACCTTTCACTCGCAGTGTACCACAGTCATCTATGTACACACTCACATATGTCAGACGGTTGTCTCGAACGTTCGTTTCACCTCTTGTCAAACGTTGTATCTCACTCGCGAAACTGTCTCGTTGACTGGCGTTGATACACAGCTGTTCGGCACGAATTAAATATTCACTCGGTATGTTTAGGTAGCACTGTCTACTTTGTTTGACTGCATTATCTTTGTTAAGTTTAGGTATTGGGATAGTCTTTTTGTTACGCCAGTCGGGATCTTGCTTTTCTATTTTTCGGGTTCGTTTGCGGGCAGCCATGGCCTTGACCTTGTTTCGGCGACACAGGGCAATGAACTGTAGTACTCGAGCCGTCGTTCTTATCAAGCGCGTCCATTTCGAGTATTTTTCTATACGTAGTATGTCGCTTGTACTGTGCGTTTTCTGTGAAGCTGACGTGTGACATGTTTCTCGCTCCTCACCTGTGTCGTAGCGAATGGTTTTTTCTTCTATCGGCCACTCTGACTCGGGCTGCTGAAGGAATGTAGGGCCAGTGTACCATCGGTGGGTGACCCCGAAGCCTTCGGGGGTCGCACGTGTCGCGTCGTCTGCCACGTTGAGTCGAGTAGGTAGCCACCGCCATTCATTTTTCTTAGTGGATTCTTCTATCTCAGCGAGACGGTGAGCGATGAAGGGCTTGTACACGCGGGGTTCTGACCTTATCCAAGTTAGTGCAGTTCGTGAGTCACACCAATAGATTTTGTTTGTTACCTCATATTCGTGTTCTTCCAACACAGTCTGGGCCAGGCGGGCCCCCAGTAGGGCGGCTTGAAGCTCGAGTCTTGGTATGGATACGGGTTTTAATGGGGTTACTCGGCTCTTGGCGGCTGCTAGGGATACTGTTGTGGCGCCATCTGCGTGTTGTGTGCGCCAATACACGGCTGCGGCGTACGCCTCCTCGCTCGCGTCTACGAACGTGTGTAGTTGATGCGAGATGACTGATGACTTGTTTTGAACATAACAACGGGGTATCCTCAGCTGTTCTACTTCGTTGAGTTGAGTGAACCACTTGTTCCATCGCTCTCGGAGTTCTTCGGGCAGTGGGTCGTCCCACTCTGTCTTGTAGCGCCAGGTGTCTTGAAAGATACGTTTACCTGGGGTCGTTATCGGTGAGATGAGGCCTAATGGGTCGAATAAGGCCATGATCACACTGAGGGCTTCTCTCTTTGTAGGCGGTCGCGTTCTTGATTTCACTTCTTGAGATATTTTCAAGTTGCTCGCGTTAAAGCCAAGGTGATCCTCGTTGACGTGCCAAAGTAGACCTAATGTTTTTTCTGTCTCTTGCCCGCCGAGTGTTACTGTCGTACTGTTATCAAGTGGTGTTGACAAACCTTGTAAGATAGTTTTTTCGTTTGAAGTCCATCCGTCTAGCACGAAGCCCGCCTTTTTGTGTATCATGTCGACGGTCTGTGTAGTGTCTCGCGCAGCTGTGACGGTGGGAAAGCTTTGTAAGTAGTCATCCATGTAGTGATTCTTTTGTATGGCTTTTACGGCCTCCGGGTGTGTCTCGAGATAGTCTCTCGCGTTTCTATTCTTGATGTAGAGTGCTGTGCAAGGGGATGACGTAGCTCCGAATATTACAGACGTCATACGATATTCGTTTGGTTGGCCCGTGCGTTGTTGACCTCTCCACAAGAAGCGTAGTGCGTCCCGGTCTTCTTTTCTTATTTTTACTTGCATAAACATTTCTTTTATGTCGGCGCTGACGGCATACGGGTGTTGGCGGAATCTCATAATAACGCCCGGTAGAGACTGCAGTAGGTCAGGGCCGGAGTGCAACATATCGTTCAGACACATACCTTTTGATTTTGCAGCGGCGTCGTGAACTAGACGCGGCGGCTTGTGCGGCTTGGCGGGGTTGATGACCGGAAAATGAGGTAGGTACCAAGTTTTCCCTGTAGGTGGTGGTGTAGGAGCTGGTTCTGCGTAGCCTGACTTGAATAGGTTTTCCATCCGTTCTTCATACTTTTGTTTCAGATCTTCATCCCTATCGAGTCTTCGTTCGAGCGTAAGCAGACGTCTCTCGGCTTCTACGTAGTTATTTGGTATGTTTACACTTTCATTTTTCCACAGTAAGCCGGTCTCGAATCTCCCGTCTGGCAGCCGGCGGCTTGTGTTTTCTAGTATTTGCATAGCTTGATGCTCGGGATCTTGTCGCGGCTTCCTAGGTTCGATGCCTAGCGATTCGAGCTTGAAATAATTTTTAACTGTGTCCTCAATTGTGTTGTTTTCGTGTTGTTGTAGCTTACCGCAAAATGATACTGTTGCAGTCGTCGCGCCGGTGCAGCCGTGGAGCACCCACCCGAGGTAGGTGAGTGAAGCTACTGGCTGGTCGCGGTGCCCGGTGCGCAGCTGACGGGTCACTATGAGATGCCAATTGTCTTGTCCTAATAACACTTTCGGTGAAGCATTTTCGTATATCACTTTATCACGTATGTCTATTAAATGTTCACAGTCACTTAAATGTTCTTCGTACACGGTGTCGGGTGTGAAACGGAGTCGTTCCATGGTGCGCGCGGTCACGTCATGCTCGTCCTCGGCGTATTTACCTTTGATGAGTAAACTGACTGTCTTACTTGTGTGTTTCATGTCACTGTTCACGCCTTGAATCCATATTTCTTTGCTAGGTCCGTCTGCTCCGATAATGTCTGCTACTGTTTCGTCAATGAGCGTGATGGTACTTCCCTCATCCAATAACGCGAACGTGTCAATGCTGCCACGGGGTCCTTTTAGTGTCACTGGTGCTATCTTCAGGTAAGCCTTTCGTTTGTTGCTGAGGGGGTTTGCTGCTATCGTCAGCTCGGCCGCCGAGGTTGTGATTGCGTCATTAGTTACCTCGCTCGCCGAGGCGTACTCTCCCGGTGGCTTATCGTGATGCAGGAGGTTGTGATGTTTCATGGGGCAGCTGTTCTTACCGCACCTGGGCGCTTTACAGGTGATGCGTCGGTGTTTGCCTTGTAGACAGCGATAACAGATATTATATTTCTTGGCGGCCTCCCATCTCGCATTTGTATCTAACGCGATGAACTGTTTGCACTCAAATAACTTGTGATCATGTTTACACTGTGGACACGTATCTTCTGCTGTCTTCTTATTTACAGAAAGTGTTTGTTCTACTCTTCTTGTCTTTTGGGATCGGTACCCGTGTCCTCTATTTTCTTCTCGGGGCGTGGCTTCTGGCAACGCGTAGGAGCTGCACTTGTCTGCTTCTTCTGATAAAAACATCGATATTTTCTTAAGCTCGGGTATATCTTCATTTTTCTTAGCCGAGAAGTTGTACCAGTTGTTTCTTATTATAGGTGTAAGCTTCTCGATAATAATCCTACTCATTTCCGGGCTATGTAAGTAGTGCGGCTTTTTCAATGCTTCTACGGTTCCTACCATGTTGGCTATTTTTCCCGCGAAGACGCATAAATCTCTTGCGTTATCAGTTAGCTTATGAAGGGTCTTGAGTCTCTCCATCTCAGCGTGAATGAGGGCCTCCGGCCGGCCAAACCGTCTTTCTAGAGCCTTGATTATAGTTTCAGGGTCTGGTTGGCTCAATAGTAGGCACTCGACTGCCTCTTTGGCAATCCCACGTAGACTTCTTCTTATTCTTGCAATATTTTCATTTTTTGTAAAATATATACTCGATTCTTCGTATGTGGTTTTAAAGGCGAGCCACTCCGTGCTGCTCCCACTGAAGAATGGCAGCTCTTGCATGTACTTCGGTGGCTCCCTGGTGCTTCTCATCGCTTGAGACAACGCGGCGGCTAACGTAGACACGTCAATTACGGGATTTTTCACCCAGGCACTTTCTCTTGATTTTTCGTTCACTTTACAGTCACTTTTTTCCACTTCTTTTTCACTTGGCTTACCTTTTGTATGGTCGTCGCCTGTGGATCCTATGTTGTCTTGACTTACGAGTGTTTGCGGCGCCTCAGTGTCTCTTTGTAGCCACGTACCTATGCGAACCGATGCCAGGTCATCCCCGGACTCGTCTTCACTCGTACTATTTTCTTGCAACTGTAGTAGGCGAAGCCGTTGTACCTCAGCTTCTGCTCGTATTTGTTCTATTTTCAGCTCTGCCAGACGCTGCTTAACCTCTAATTCTTTTTTCTTTCTTGAGTTGGTGGAGCGGCGTGACTTCGGTGGCCGCACGGTGCGCTGCGAGCTATGCTCCCCATTATTTTCAGCGCTGCTACGGGTCGGCGTCTCCTCAGCCGGCCTGAAGCCATCCGTGGTCGTAGTTCGTTCCGTGGCCTCTTGGGAACCGCTGCGCGTAGTGGGGTCCTGGGCCTCTTCGGTGGCCCCCTGGTCAGCTCCCTGGGCAGCAGGTTCCTCTCCCTGTCGGCGTGTCACTACCATTTCCGAATTTTTCTTATTTCCTGGCTTCAAATTCCTAAATTCGGCTCCGGAAGGACCATTAAATGTACGCGCGATACTTTAGAGGTCTTCTTATAGGCATATATAAATAAAAGAAGGAATGAACGGGCACAAATTTACTATTAATTAATTACATTACTTCACTTCGCGCGATCCTTCAGTGGACTGTGTACGGGTTCTAACTACTTTTCTCTGCTGCTTGCGGCCGCGCTCTCGCTCTCTCTCTCTCTCTCCTACACCGACGCCGCGTTCTCTCTCTCTCCTTGCTACATGTACCGGCAAACTCGCGTTCATGCTGGCCGAAGGTGCCGTGTGCAGCGCGATCGTTTTTTGCTGGCCTGCGGTCCATTCTTCTTCACCTACTGTTCAGCACATTGATTGTCGTGCACATGTACCAAGGTACGAATTCAAACAAAAATATATAAGAAGTATTTAATTAAATCTACTTTAATGATCATTGCACCAATAAATTCAAGTTACTAACTACTTATTAATAAATGTAGAAATATCTATCAATATGTCGATAAAATAAGACATATAATAAAATATCTTCGTCGATAAAATCGTATCGAGATCGAATCTATGTATGTAACAAAATATTATAATTGTATTGAATGAAAGAAAGACAAATATTTAACTTTAGGTAAGTAAAATGTCCGGAGGTTTTGAAAAAGAAAACCGGTTATTCGCAAAATCTATTAACGCCGGCAGAGCGCCGACTTTTCTGTCTCCCAAGCACATCCCTAACATTGTACGATTCATTAATCGTAATGCAGGGAATAGACAACTATTCTATATCGTTCATTCATTTCCGGTTATAGGCAGGAACAATAATGTAAGGTCATGGTACGAATAGGAGTAAGGTTATTTTTGAGCTTTTATTCAAGGAAAAGTAAGAATGCGTGTGAAAGAGACGGTGCTATACGTACTCTATAGCGCCATCTCTCTCACACACCCTGGCGAAATATTTATGTAATTTGTAAAACTTTTTTGAAGAAATACTTACCTTTTTTAAATAACTGGCAGGATATCAATTTGAAAACCATAAAAAGAAGAAAAATATCGAACAGAAAATAATATAAGTATAACAGAAAATGAGAATGTCAGGGAAACTGCCGTCCGTACAGAAGCGGGACACGATGATCACGCCTGAATTTTTGGCACCGCGAAAAATATCTACCTACTTATTTGCTAACGCTGGTTCCCCGTGGACTTAAATAGCGCCACCCCATCTCTTCCTCTCGGCGTCATAAAGGGCGACTAAGATATTGAGCTAATCGGGTTCTCCATCTAATCAGACAGTAAACATGTAGCCCAAGATATAGAGCCCGCTTGACGGCAATAGGCATTCCCATTATACCATACTATACACCCACCTATTACTAAAAAGATGTTTGGTAGCAATTGCAAATCTTAAACCGAATGAACATTAATCGGTCCCGCCTACTATAAAACTTGCTTCAAACTTTTCAGTGCGCCTCCCACTGTCTGAGGCCAGATGGGAATACAGTAGGCCCACACCTGAGGGGGCCCTTTCGATGGACGTGGGTCAGCCGGAGCGTATTATGCCATAGTCAATCTCACCCTCGGTAATTAATGGCGTGCGGTTATAGTCGGTTCGAATTCGACATAACCAAAATGTCGGGTTTTTATTTTATTAATAAAAAACTCGGATCATTTTATTATGAATTCATTATTCTCAGGGCAAGGTTTGTGTGATGTTTCTTTTTTTAAAAGTCTGCTTGTACCGCACCAGGGCGAAGTCAAGGCGCGCAGCTAGTTTTGTATATTGTTATTATAAGAAGATAGTTGCCATGGTAATCAATGTCACTTAGATGACGTTATAATATTCATGCGCACTGCGGCTCTGTCACATCAACCGCCTTGAGACCATGCTTGACAGTCAAATGACAATGGTATTTTAGATCCCTGTTTTCTCGTGGTCCCAGGATTTTGTACCATTAATGGGACCACGAGGGAGGATTGGCTTCTTAAGGTGGGTCTACTCTAGAAGAGCCGAGTACGAGCGGAGCACGAGCCGAGTCAAAATTCTTGTACTTATAGTGTGGTAGCTTAGCTGAGGTACCTGAGGCAGCTATCTACTACCTCATCATCACATTTTTTTGTCTAAAACTGCAATTTAAAACTGCAATTCCGATACAATGCTAGCATAGGCTCCTGCTCGACTCGTCTAGCGTAGACCCACCTTGATCGAACGCAATTAATGAATTAGCCTATTGCAGCCCACTGCTAGACATAGCCTATCCTAATAAATAAATAAATATAGTAGGACATTCTACACAACGCTATCTAGTGCGTGCGCCACGTCTGCCGAACCTCTACTTCCCGCATCAAGTCTGTCCCAGCCATCTTTTTTTTAGGTCCCAGTCGACCTGGTTAGGGCACGTCCCACCTTCCTTCTTGCGGTCTCCACTCTAGGGCTCATCTACTCCAACGGCCATCAGTCCTTCGACAGATGTGGCCAGTCCAATGCCTCTTCAACTTGCTTAATCTGTGAGCTATGTCGGTAACATTGCCGCCGATATAATAGGTACCTCTAATGAGCCTGATGCTTAGGAACACATTCTGGGAGGGCACTAGTTGCGCATACATAGTTGGTCCATGAGGAAAACCTGATTTATACTGAGCGGTAATCGAAACTGCGGCTGGATCACAGCGGACGTTACTGTAGGTACTTGTCGGTATATAGTAGTACTTACGGTAATTATTGGTTTAAAAAATCTTGATACATATAATCACGCATGCACACGGATAAAAGGAGGGTAAGGCATAGGCATAGGTAGGTGAATTAACACCCATATTTCACCAATTCGGTCAGGCTCACTAGACTATTGCCGTATTCCGGGTACTATTGTTGATTCGAGCCATGGATCTGAGACTAAGTCATAGGTGTATAACTGTCTGATGTTAAACAGGGTATACCGCCGTTTGCCCGAATTTTATTTACCCTAATATCATTAGCCATAATAGTCAACAGCCATAATATTAACAGACATAATATTCATTTGCCCTACTCTTATTTGCTATATTAATCACGTGCTAGAATCTTTGTTTCCCATAAAATCACTTACCATAACATCATTTGTCAGAATCATTGTAAGCCCTAATTATCACATGCCATAATTATCACATGCCATAATTATCACATGCCCTAACTATCACATGCCATAATTTTCACATGCCATAATTATCACATGTCATAATTATCATATCGTCTATGAAGTACCAATACCTCCTATGTATTGAGAACCTAATTTTACACAGGAAGAAAAAAACTGTTTAAAAAAAAGGTTTTATTTATTTTTTTCATCTATTGATGGTAAAATACTTTTCAATGCATTACCTTTTTATGACTTACGAAGGGATGTGATTATGATTATGTTTTATAAGGATTTAGTCAGTTAGGAGATATTGATTCTAGAACTTGAATATTCCCATTAATGTTAGGAGTTATTTCTTGTAAATAAAACCCAATACATACTTAAAGGATGTTTATTTAAAACTCGGTGTCTCCACCAGTTCTAATTGGAGGCGATGATAGCTCCCTATTCCCAGCGCAGTTGATAGAACACGTTCCACCGCAGATGACTGTACCTCGGTCGCCTAATGGCGCCTAGCGTGGATGACGACGACGTGCCCGAGGTCTTTTGGGTAGAACTAGAGCTGGCGGTGCAATGCTCAAGACCAAGAAGTAAGAAAACCGCTTCGGGGCCCGACGGCACTCCAGGACGAGAATGAGTCCTTGCTCTACTCGAAGATGCTATCGAGCCCTAACTGACAGAGCTTCTCAGCGCATGTTTGTAGCAGAGCCAGTTTCCTCATTTGTGGAAGACGGGGCAACTGGTCCACTTCCGAAAAGGCAGTCTCTCATCGGGCACCTCTCCAGAGTGGGGTCGGAGCTGGCGGATGGCCAATATGGGTTCAGCCAGAGGTGCTTCACTCTAGATGCCAATGATAGCACGTGAGCGCATTAGGGCTCTGGTCTTCACCAACTTTCGTCCCGGGCAACCGCATCGAAGGATGCGAGGTAATGTTACCAGTGTCCTTGGACATCGCTAACGCGTTTTACACCTTGCCCTGGACTTGCTAGGGAGGCGCTCGTGTACCACGAAGTGCCTTTCTATCTTCGCCGCATAGTCGGGGCGTATCTGACGGAAAGAGCTCTACCCAACAGTCGGTGTCAAATATCCTGCGGTATTCCGTAGGGACCGGTCTTGGGGAAACACCTGTCGCTCAAGAAATCGAGCCCGCGAAGCTCCAGGTCCGCCAGGACATCATGGTGGAGTGGACAGAAAGACTTGAAACACATTGTGTTTTTGACGGTAAACCCCATCAAAGAGGACTGGCTAGAAAGGCGACTCGGGAGCCTGCCGTACCGGCATACAGGTGATCTCCGGGAGAGGGAGTTTCGTGGACCACCTGTTTCGGATTAGGAAGGAGTCAACGTCTGTGTATCGTCACTGTGATGCGAGCGAGGTATCAGGGCTACACACGGTGGTGGGGTGCCCGATGTGAAAAGCGCTGACACGGGCCCTTAGAGAATGTTCGCTGCAGACTGAACAACAAAAACTCAAAAACTACATTGAGAGTATCATCAAAACAGCCTCGCTTAAACTCGGCGTCCTGAACAAAGTGAGACGTTTTTTCACGCCAGAGCAGCGGTGTCTTCCATACAAGTCACAAATTGGCTCTTGCGTGAAATACTAGGTACTCGCATCTCTGGGATGGCTCCGCAAAATACTTACTAGATGCTATCGACAGGCGGCAGCATTATTGGGAATCCTGAAGTCATCAACACCCATGGGCCATTGTAGATGCGTAGAGAATGTAGAGATGTAGCATCCTTGGCGGTATTTACCCCCCCCCCCCCCCCCGCTCTGCGAGGAATTTAGGAACGACAAAAAAGCGGACAGGGGCGGCATTTTCAGTATTTGCCCCGCCTAAAAAAAATTGAAGATCCGGGGCTGATAGTAAGTATCTTTTATCTGCGCCTTTTTTAAGTTAGGCATATTAGTCGCGCAGGTACTTTCCCGCCATATGCCAATATCATATTAGGCACAGAACTGGTGCAATTCGGCGATCGTGTGAAGTTAATCAGTCCAATGCAGAGCGCGTCCGAGTGTAGCTGGTTGTCAGTGCAGTTAGGAGATATTTCCATAAAATACATACGAACGAATGAATTCCGTAACTTAGTAGATATTTTCACGTAGCTCTAGAAGCTTTTTGGTAAAGAAATGTTGGATAGGAGTAAATGCAATTCATGCGAATATGAGTTTTATGTCTGTTGTAATAAAAAAGTAATTTTGGACCAAAATGTCAGTTAGGAGGTATTGGTACTTCATCGACGATATGCCATAACATCAACTGCCATCGACATTGTGTAACAGTGACAGTGTGTAACGGTTATATCAGGTGAAACTGCATGCAATCGGGACTTTAGGGCACCCCGACTCGGATAGGTTAGGTTAGAAGGGGATGGCGGGGTCGTTTGAGCGAGCGAAGCGAGCGAATAGACCCCGCTATCCCCTTCGTGGTTATTTTTTTATAAACCACCCAGAAGTAGTTTGGTTAGGTGCCATTTGAGTTAGGTTAGAACTGTGACCATTAACCCATCCACCCATCACACCCATCGACATCGACAGCAAGAAAGAGCAAGAAGATATATATTATGTCTAATAATCATTATGGCGTTTAAATATTATATCTAATAATCATTATGGCGTATAAATATTATGTCTAATAATCATTATGGCGTTTAAATATTATGTCTAATAATTATTATGGCAAATAAAAATATGTAAAACAATACGTATGGCACTCGTATGTTATGGTATCTAAGTTTCGGGCAATTAAAAGTATGTCATATGTCTTTTAGGTCAAACAAAACATTCGGGCAAATGAAATTCGGGTAAATGAAATTCGGGAATATGATGATTATGGCATATAATCTTCGGTTAAACAATAGACAACCGTTAAACAGCCTCGACTGAAACAAACTAGATAAGTATTTAAAACAAATAAAAGTCAATTATATTTGTGAAATAGTTAATTTTGTGTCTGGATTCTGGTTCCTGGAACCGCTGTACTCTTGAATATGGCGCGCATGAATATGGCATGCAAGTTATTATTTGTGCGTAGTTGTTCCCTCGGCTTGCTCGGCTCTCGACTCTGAATGAATCGGACTTCTTTAATCATATTGATAACTTCGAATCAGTTGCATATCAAAAATGGTAACGCAATCAACACCTAGAACAAAATAACTATGTTACATTATATATTTACCAAAGCAATAATGGTTATTCACACATTACAATTCTTAAGTGTGTACTTAATGTATGATAAATATGGGCTTACCCTTGGCTTACCTTTGGTCTCTTCAGAGAACTATAGGTATTTTCATTAGTGTGGTCTCTATTCATCATTCCTCTGTAGGAGTCTGTTTCGCTTATGAACCAGCATCATACAATGGAAGGAGTCTCATTCCTCTCATAACTGCATACGACTCGATTTCGTGAATGGGCATTAGAATTATCAGCTTTTGGAAGCTGATAATATCCTCATTATCCTCGAATATATTTTTTTCTATAATATTTTCTTTGTATTGTAACGATTGACTTTTTGAAGAATGTCATATTTGACGTTGAATGAACTAAAATATCAAAATCGATGGTGACGTCACAAAACTGCTGGGTTAAACTGACATTATTGCAATACTGTTTTAAGAGGTTGTGGTACCAAAACACGAAATAAGACTGAATAAGTCCTGCTTTAAGAGGTGGTGGTTGGGCCCCTGAACAGAAAATGTTTTATAGGACCCGGTAAAGTCCCCAAATGGTAAGCTGAAGGGGAAGTTGGGAGTCACCAATGCAGATACAAATTATGCTACAAATACAAATTATGGCCCTCAATTTGACAGCTGTTAAATCCTACTAATAATTTAAATAGTGAAATTTTATTTGAGTGGATGGATGGACGCAAAAACTGCTGAACGGACCTGGCAGAAATTTGGCTCAGAGATAGATTTATAGGTCTGTGGTTCGCGAGAAAGAGAACCCGTATTTATAGCTGGACTCTAAATACTTTTTGTATGAAGTGCCAGGCTCACAGAAACTTTAAGGAACTTTATAGAACACAGATTGTTTTATGGTTATAGGAACGGGATCAGTATTTTACGTGGACAGAGTTACGGGTATCAGCAAGTAAGTTTATATATTACTTAACAGAAAATTATTCATACCTGCTTGCAGAGCGATCTCTATTCGATGTACTTGGTACAGGAGGGCGCGTGCTATAATAAAAAACATTAAAAATAATTTAGATTCCGACTGGCATTGTGAAAGTGAACAAAACATGATTCATCTTCCTTCTTTGTACGTCAAAATTGACAATATTAATATGATCGTTATGTGATTGAGATTTTTTTATATATTGAGATTTTTTTATATAGGACGTAAATATGACTTCACTTCGCCTACCATCAGGCGCTTATTATACGGGAAAGTTTTATTTAAGAGCAGAATACCATTGAATTTTGGACTTTAGAGTTATGTCTTTAAAGTCTACAATTAAACGGCATCTTGTAGATTAAATTAAAAAATGACTATACTATAATAGACTCTTTTTCATTTCATTTTGGACCTTAGCTCATGCCAATAAAGTCTTAAATTTAATAGCAATTTTTTAGTGTCTGTAGTATGCGTTACAGTAAATGACAATTAGCAGAAATAGGGGTCTTGAATGACGTGTCGGTCTATGGCCTTCGCCTAACCAGACCTGATGATCAGCTGACGCCAAGTCGGTCTATGGCCTTCGCCTAACCAGACTCGGCGATCAGCTGATTGTAGACCGAACGCGAGTAGCAGCTGATTGGTGATCAGCTGAGGGGTCACTGACCCGAGAGGTAGGTACTGATCAGCTGACCCGTAAGGTAGGGATCAGCTGAGGGGTCACTGACCCGTGAGGTAGGTACTGCCCTAGTAGGTAGCTATGCCAGCTGGCTGATGCCTCTAGACCGGCTGGGTTCAAGAAGTGAACCCTGTCCGTTGCTAGAGAGCTCTGTCTGTTTGGACCGGAGTGTTACCGTAGCCAAAGTGAAAGCCAGAGCATGGAACTGATTATTTTATTGAGCAAAAGGGGCTACTAATATATAATAATTTGTCTTACAATGTCCATACAATTAAGCGAGCTTACAAACTATCTACACCAATCACAGTTTAGCATTCTATTTACATAAGGAATCTTAAAAGCTATTATATACAATGCAGTTCACAAATACGCCGTGTGGGGCGCTTATCTTTCGCTATAAATATAAACTGGGTGCGCAGAGGTGCCAGCTATAAATATACGAAGACCGTGTGACGCGCCGCACTCGACGAGACTCTTCACTGCGTACGGACGTGTTTGGGGCTCCGCATTTCGGCACTGCTGTTATCG
The DNA here is from genome assembly GCA_914767945.1 of Eilema depressum. Lineage (NCBI taxonomy): Eukaryota > Metazoa > Arthropoda > Insecta > Lepidoptera > Erebidae > Eilema > Eilema depressum. Next base: position 17,240,864 of record OU612032.1, read on the forward strand.
TATGATAATGTTGATCTTGTAGGTAAAGTAAGTAAGTAGGTATTATGTATGTTCCTACATTACCCCCCTCTAAGAAAAACGTACGTTTGGTTTTACTAATCTTCCTGTACGAGTCATATAGGGGTCTTGCTGATTGTTACTCACATTTGTAGATTTCTCGGAATTTGCAGTCGCCGAGTTCTTAGCATTGGATGCACTCAATGTCGTAGGTTCCTGACGTCATCGTTTCAGTGAGTTGGCGAACGAATTCTGCGTCATCAATGTTTGGCTTGGTAGGCACAAAGAAATCCGACGGAATTCGAATTGTAGACCCATAAGTCATTAGTGCGGGACTTACAGATGTGTCTTGACATAGTGCTGTGCGTAGTCCTAGTAGTACTGTAGGTAATTCCTCACTCCAGTTGGTACCTGCTGATCTGGCCATCAGCGAAGCTTTCAAACATCTGTGTCTTCTTTCTAGGAATCCGTTTGCTTGTGGGTGGAATGGAGTTGTGCGTATACGATTAATGCCTAGTCGTTGCATTAGTGTGCGAAATAATGATGATTCGAACTGTCTGCCTTGATCAGTTGTGATTCGTAGGGGACAACCGAATCGTGAGATCCATCCGTCGTATACTGCCTTCGTTACTGTTTCAGCGGTGATGTCACGAGTAGGTATAGCTTCAATCCATTTCGTGCATCGATCTATCATTGCGACTATGTATCGATATTCGTTTGATATGCATAAAGGTCCGACGATGTCCAGGTGTACGTGTTCGAAACGCGATGATTCTTGAAACTCACCAAGGGGACTGCTGACGTGTCTTTGAACCTTCGAGCGTTGACAACCAATGCATGATTTTGCCCAGGTGGTTACATCTTTATTCATAGAAGGCCAGAAGAATTTAGATGTGATAAGTTTTCTAGTTGCGCGAACGCCCGGATGACTTAGTTCGTGTTGTGCTTTGAATGCTATTTCACGAAAAGTCACTGGTAGGTATGGTCGAATGTTTGTTGTTGATACTTCACACCATATGGATATCGGTTGTTGACCTCCAGGGAGATTTACGAGAGCGAATGTGAGGTTTGATTGTTGTTTGCAGGCTTCTAATTCGGTGTCATTTTGTTGATCTGTAGCTAATTTGGTGTAGTCGATTGTGTTGTTTAATATTTCGATCTCCGTGATTCGTGATAAGGCGTCAGCGGCTGTGTTGTATTCGCCTTGAATGAATTTGATACTTGTGCAGAATTGACTAATGAAATGAAGTTGTCTTTCTCTTCTTGGCGTGTCACTGTTGTTGGCTGATCTCGTGAGTGCGAAGGTTAGAGGTTTGTGATCAGTATAAATTGTGAGTTCATTACCCTCTATCAGTCGTCGTAAGCTTTTCACAGCGGTATACATAGCTAGTAATTCGCGATCGTATACGCTGTACCTTCGTTGTGTGTCACTCATGTTTTTGGAGAAGAATGCGAGTGGTTTCCATATGCCGTCAACTTTCTGTTGTAGTATCGCGCCGATGCCTGTGTCTGAAGCGTCGGTGAGTAGGCATAGCGGTGCGTTAGGTATCGGATGGGTTAATGAGGTTGCATCGAGAATACTTTGTTGACATAATTGAAATGATTTTTCGGCTTCGGGTGTCCATTGTATGGGTGATTTATCGTTCTTCTTGGCATTGTGTAGGTATTTATTGAGTAGGTGCTGATGGTTAGCTTGATGGGGTAGGCAGCTTCGATAGAAGTTGATCATACCCAGAAATCTTCTTAACTCTTGTACTGTAGTTGGTTTGGGATATTGGAGTATGACTTGAATGCGTTCGTCTGTGGGTTTGATTCCGTCTGATGAAACTTCGTAACCGAGGAATTGGACTTTTTTCTTGCTGAATTCGCACTTATCGATGTTGAGTGTGACGCCATATTGATTTAAGCGCTCGAGCACTCGTTTTACGTTGCGTTTGTGTTCTTCTTCGTTGTCGTCTGAGTATATGAGTAGGTCGTCTATGTAGCAGTAGCATATGTCATCGAGGCCGCGTAGTACTTCGTGCATGAATCTTTGAAATGAAGCACTACTGTTTACTAAACCGAAGGTCATAACTTTGAAGGTAAAGCTTCCGAATGGGGTGGTTATAGCTGTCTTAGGGATGTCTTCTTTTTCGATAGGTATACTGTAATATGCCATTTTCATATCGAGCTTCGAGAATAATACTTTTCCGTGCAGTTGGTAGGTGAAATCTTGTATTCTAGGTATTGGGTATCTGTCGGGGATTGTGACAGCATTTAATCTTCTGTAGTCGCCACATACACGTAAAGAACCATCTTTTTTCTTTACCACGTGCAGTGGACTGGCCCATGGGCTGTTAGCGGGTTCGCATATGCCCATTTCCATTAACTTTTCGAATTCTAATTTGGCAGCTTTGTACTTGTCTGGTGGTAATGGTCGCGGTCGGGAGTATATAGGTGAACCTTTAGTTTCTATTCGGTGAGTGACGCTATGTTTTGCAGTTGACTTGATTGCCATCGGACGTAATATGTCTGGGAATTGCTTCAAGATGTCGTGATATGCGTGATTTTGGTTGATAATATAGACTGATTCTTCTGTGCTCTGTACCTTAATAGTGTTCACGGTGAGGTCTGTGACACTATCGATGAGTTTCTTTTGATGCAAGTCGACTAGTAATTTGTGTTTTACTAGAAAATCTGCGCCTAATATTGAAGTCTTCACATCGGCAACTATGAATGTCCATTTGTAACTTCTACGTAAACCTAAGTTGAGTTCTAATGTACGCTCTCCATAGGTTCGTATTTGTGTGCCGTTTGCAGCAAATAATTTATAATTGTCTTCTATAGGTTGTGAATATTTCTTGTTTCTTGCGGCTAACACTGAAATATCAGCTCCAGTGTCAATAAGGAATTTTTCTTTATTGTTTCTGTCTATTATACATAGGCGGTGGCCTTGGTTAACATCGACGCCCGCCACAGTCGATGTATTGCTTAGTTTTCCTGTTGCTTCGTATTAGTATTTGTATTTGTATTTCTTTTAGCACATGGTTCTTCGCATTTACGAGCATTATTACCGAACTTGAGGTGGTAATAGCATAACCAATCCGGATCGCCTGGCTGTCGACGTGTTGAACGCGAGTGTGAACGCGCCCTTATGTTGCGCCTATCGTCAAAGCGCTCGTTGCTACGTGGCTGGCGATGCGGGTTTTGCGTCGGTCGAAATTGGTTCGAACGTAATTCTGCTACTTCGAGGGATAGTTTCTCTATTTGTTTCGTAATTAAGTCGAGTTGTAGTTTTTCGACTGCAGTAGATGTAGTAGTTGTGGTAGCTTCGTTCTGAGATGGATTTGATACGGGAATCGAAGTAGTGATAGCGGCGGCTGTAGCGGGTTCGAAGTGCTCTATCATCTTGTCAGCCATAGCAGATAGGGTTTCTAGTGATGACTCTGTATTTATTGCTAGTATGCCACGTATTTGAGTAGGTAAATGATTCAACCATATGACTCGGAGTGCTTCGTCGGTTAGTAGCTTCCCACTTAATTCTCTCATTTTTCGTAACAGCTGACTAGGTTTAGAATCGCCAAGTTCTAGGCCACTAAGTAGCTTTTGAAGCTGACGATGATCTGATTCTTGGTATGTCGATATGAGTCTGTCCTTCAATTTGGTGTATTTGCCATTAGCGGGTGGGTTGAGGATGATATCTGCTACTTGTTCTAGATCATTGCAACCTAGCAGTGGCATGACTAGGTTGAATTTTTGTTCTTCACCTATTTTGCTTGCCGCGATGGCCGCTTCGAACTGAGCGAACCATAATCGTGGATTCTGACGCCAGAAAGGTGGTAGGCGTGCGGGAAGAGATATCATGGCGACATCGCTGGCTGGTTTGATATCACTACCTGATGGTAGCGATGGTGGTGCTGTGCCGCCTTCTGTAGACATGATGTCTGTAGGTAGGTACACTAGGTACGACAATCAGCTGTGCGTGCAGTAGTGCGCTGTGATACCGTAGGTACGTAGGTATCAGCTGTTCGGGTCGTCGGGGGTCACCAATGTCGGTCTATGGCCTTCGCCTAACCAGACCTGATGATCAGCTGACGCCAAGTCGGTCTATGGCCTTCGCCTAACCAGACTCGGCGATCAGCTGATTGTAGACCGAACGCGAGTAGCAGCTGATTGGTGATCAGCTGAGGGGTCACTGACCCGAGAGGTAGGTACTGATCAGCTGACCCGTAAGGTAGGGATCAGCTGAGGGGTCACTGACCCGTGAGGTAGGTACTGCCCTAGTAGGTAGCTATGCCAGCTGGCTGATGCCTCTAGACCGGCTGGGTTCAAGAAGTGAACCCTGTCCGTTGCTAGAGAGCTCTGTCTGTTTGGACCGGAGTGTTACCGTAGCCAAAGTGAAAGCCAGAGCATGGAACTGATTATTTTATTGAGCAAAAGGGGCTACTAATATATAATAATTTGTCTTACAATGTCCATACAATTAAGCGAGCTTACAAACTATCTACACCAATCACAGTTTAGCATTCTATTTACATAAGGAATCTTAAAAGCTATTATATACAATGCAGTTCACAAATACGCCGTGTGGGGCGCTTATCTTTCGCTATAAATATAAACTGGGTGCGCAGAGGTGTGCCAGCTATAAATATACGAAGACCGTGTGACGCGCCGCACTCGACGAGACTCTTCACTGCGTACGGACGTGTTTGGGGCTCCGCATTTCGGCACTGCTGTTATCGTATGATAATGTTGATCTTGTAGGTAAAGTAAGTAAGTAGGTATTATGTATGTTCCTACAGACGAATTATGGGATTTGACGCGTTACTTATGACACGTGTTTTGACGTTTATCAACGGATTTCGCTGACGACTGTCAAAATCGCCATATTCATCTTCATCATTCTATTCTACAATACGCCGCCGTCCAATGAATTGCCACTTGTCTAGGGGTGGGGGGAGGGGGTTAGGCATTTGGTGACATTGATTGAAAAGGGCTTACCTCTCAGCCTGTCCACAATGATTAACGAAGACAAACCCTTGAGCTGGGTTCGAATGATTGTTTCTAGCCTGATGCTGAAGACCCAAGTTTGGATACAAGTTGGGAGCAGCTGAAGCATTTTCTCGCATACTCAGTAGTTCCTCCCTCGCATAGCTGTAAGGTGCCGGTTGCCTCTCCAAACTGAATCTAGTGAATAAAATAAAAGGTCAAATTCTGAAAACCGTTCATTCAAATTATTGTTATACTAGCTGACCCCGCGAACTTCGTACCGCCTAACCGTCGGTTCTTTTTTTTTTTTAATTTTTCTCTCCGTAAGAACCATCCTCGTACTTCAAGGAATATTCTAAAAAAAAGAATTAACGAAATCGGTTCAGCCGTTCTCGAGATTTGCGCTTAGCAACACATTTAGGGATTCATTTTTATATTATAGATATTTATTTCTCTTTATAAATTAACCGTATCTTTTAATAATATTTACAATAATTATACTAGGTTATTATAAAAATATAGAAAAAAAAATACAATTACTTACTAGGTATACAAAATATATACAAAACTATGCTATATACAAAAAATTGACCGTAAAGTTAGGCATCTCTTTATTCAATTAAATTAACTTATGAAGTTTTTTTTAAACACATTCTAAAAAAATCTATTTATAAATTTCTGTGTCAACGACGAGCACAACGTTGTAACAGCCTTGATATAGATTGTCATTGGTCGATCTCCAGTGACGTCACCCTGTCCGACCAATGACAATCTATATCAAGGTTGTCGCAACGTTGTGCTCGTCGTTGTGCGCTTACAGAATTACATTGTTGAGACCAAGCTACCGGTGGTTAGGGCTCCAGAGAAAAGATAGGTAGGATAATACCTACCCACTAATATCATTTTAAAAATTTGTGAAGATATTGATGATCAGATGTCCGTTATTTAACCACGCTCTAACGGCTGAACAAATCTGGCGGCAATTTGTAACAGGAATAAATTATAGTCTGGATTAACACATAGGTAAGCCATTGACTATTTATCCCGGCAGTAGGTTTCCATTTGTAGCGGGAACGGTGTCAAAATTTTACGCGGGCGCCAGTTATTAATATTTTGGACATCTTCACAGCAAGCCAGCCTCATCTATAAGCCAGTACATCTGCTAACGGACGAGGCTTTAGTGCACTTTCCTCGTGGGATTGGGAGGCCAGACGACATTCACTCCCATTAAAGCCATATAAGCTAAATCAAAATAAAAAGAAGAAGTGAGCAGACCCTGGGTTTCCAGGACGACAGTCTTGGATGCAAGTGGAAACAACTCTAAAATGATGATGACTGTTAGTATTTTAAACTAACCTTCCGCCCGCGTGCATCTCGGTTAACGCGACCTTTGCTCATATCTTCGGTTCTACTCAACCAATTGCGATCAAACAAACGTAAGATTTTAAGTCTGACCAAGCCCTTTCTAACAAAAAAACCGCATCAAAATCCGTCCAGTAGTTTTTGCGTCCATCGCGAACAAACAGACAAACAGACAGGAAATTAAAAAAAAAAATATTTTCGTGTTCAGTGTCGTTAACATAACATAACCCAAGTATTTTTTTTTTAATATCTCCAATGTACAGACACGACCACTTTACAATTTTATAATAGTATAAGATTCTTACCCTTGAGCAGAATGCGTCATATACGTCGGCTGTGGATTAAAGGCAGGTTGAGGGGGGAACACAGGCTGTGGTGGAAGCGTTGGCAGGATCGGGGCCGGGGGAGCAGATGGCTGCGCCGGCGCCGCAGCTGGTGGCGGACTCCTAGCCATCTGAGCATTTCTTGCGCCTTCAGCACTTGCCTTATCCACGTATTGCTGACATCTCTGCTCGAAAATTCTTCTCTGTTCGTTCAGCATTCGACGCATGTCAGCTTCAGATAACTTCTGCCTGGAAATAACGAGTGATTAGACTTTGGAACACGCTTACTACACCAGAGTCCCATTTGAAACATTCTGAAAATGATATTTTTTGCAATCCAAATCGTAATTTTTTTTTTTTGCAATCTAGATCGTGCAGTCTATACAGTCAGTGCCAAAAGTAATTTGTTTGGATGGATGAATGAACCTATGTGTTTGTCTATTTCACGCAAAAACTACTAAACGGATCTGATAAAATTTGGCACAGAGATAGATTATAGTCTGGAATAACACAAAGGCTTCATCCCGGGAAAGGTTCCTGTGGGTCGCAGTCATGAAAAATCACGGAATAAATATTTCTGTGAGCCTGGTACTTTTTGCATGAAGTACCATTCTCATAGAAACTTCAAGAACCTTCATCTGGAATGCGAAAATGGGATCAGTATTTCACGCGGGCAGACCGCTAACAGCCGCTAACAGCTAGTAAGAAATATAGACTACATAAGACAAAAGCTATTTTTTTTAGTCTGAAATTGGTCATCTAATTGTGATGCTGACTATAGATATGTGTTTATAATAATCGCGGTTTCCATCTTATAACATCTTATAACGCGGTCTCTATTAAATTCAGCCTCCCGTTATGTCGTTCCCTCGTCTTGTTGTATAGAATTTAAAAAAAATCATCTTTTGTTTCAGGTTAGCTATAGAACTTTAATAACATTGTACACTTGTACAGGCGTTACTATAGGCAGCTATAGGTATCGTTTGTATTGTGCTCTCGATAATGTTCCGGCCGCGCTCGCTACTGGCTATGTTATCGAATAAGGCACGTGCACGTATGAGTAATTGCCTCTACTGGTTATGGTATGGCAACAGTCTTTAAAACCGTGAAAATAAAATTGAAATTTCAATAGTCATCTTTGTGTTACAAAAATAGAACTACGTATGTTTTCAAATTTTTTTTTAAAGTACCTATGCTAACTTTTCCTATAGATTTATACTTATACTCCATTCGGTTAGGTAAACTTAACTAAAGGTAAACAATCTTGTGGCGACTTTTTATAAAAACACATATTAAACAAATAAACTAGGCTAAGTAACTGGTTAATTAGTGGTTCAATTTGGTTTTTTAGTCTTTAAAATGAGTTTCTAAACAGAAAAAACATTGATAACGTGAGTTGCCAAATAAATCATATTAAAAAGATATTGTTTATGTTTAGTTAAGTAGAAAATGGAGTATAGATCGAACTCGATACCCCCGATCGATCTATACTCGATCGAGTATAGATCGATCGGGGGTGTTATCCTCATGGATAACACCCCCGTCGGCCACAGGGGGTGCCTATGTGGGACTCGAACGAATAAAATCCGCTGTTTCAGGTCTCAAGGCATTTCCCTCGCATACCAGCTGACCCTAGGCTATCTAGTTAGGGGCTGTCCATTAATCACGTGATGTTTTTCTAGCAATTTTTTAACCCCTCTCTCCCATGATGATGGTGGTGGGGTTTTAGACTACCCCTCCCTCCCCCCTCCCCCGAAGCGAAAATCACGTGTATTTTTTATTTACTTTTCAATGCTAGAAAATGAAGCACCATGATAAAAAATCGCGAGTTATAAGAGAAAACGTACTTCTGCTAGGGTGACTAATGGCAGTACCGTCATACTCAGGCCTGCTCTTCACTATGCTTAGGAGGCATCAGAGGGACAGGTAGAAAGCCTCCAAGCAACCCTCTACAGGGCTGCACTCAAATTGGCCATAGGTGTCTGCATATCCCCTGCATGAGAGAGATGCTGCCGTATACATTGCCAAAAGGTGCACAGCATGAAGATTCCAGACCAAGCACCTCGTCCGAAAATACTGCATAAATACTGTACTTCCAGCTCTTATCTATCTCTGTACCAAATTAGAACGCAGTTGTGGCTAGATAGCATTGTGTGGGTTGTTGTAGACTATATATTTATTTGTCTGAATAATTTATATTATGTATTATAATAGCTATATTATTTATTTATCGTATTTATGTATACACATTTGAAGGTATATGTACCTGTTACATTTAAGTGTTTGTAATCCAATAAAAGAGTACATCAGTCCTTTACTATTACACCAATAACTACCCAATATACAAACTATTTTATTTATTATTCATATCCATCCAAAGGTTGCCTGTCAGATATTGCTTTTTAACCCCCGACAAAAAAGAGGGGTTTTATAGCGATAAGGCCGCCATTTGTACATTACCTAATTATGTTTGCCATTTTATTTAATGTATACTTTTTTTGTTTGAATCTACCAAATATGTACAAAATATTTCATAAAAAATGGTCATGCTGTTTCGGAGGAAATACACAAATACTGTGACACAATAATTTTATATAATTTTCACAGCTAAACCAGAATATTAATATATATGAATTAGTTGTTGGGAGGATTTGTAAGATTTCAGAATAGTTCTTTATCTTTAATTCACAACATAGTAAGTACAGTTTTATTTTCTCAATGGCTTTTGTTAACATTAATTTAGAACTACCCTCCATTCAGTTCCAATATATTATGCTTAAGCTATGAGGATATAAGTATGCAGTATACTTTTAAGATTACATTAACATTGCTAAAGAGGTTTTTTTTACACCACTTAGGTCACAGACAAGTACAAGGCCCATCTGATGGAAAGTGGTTACCGTGGCCTATGGACGAGTGCAACAGCTCATTTCCCTTGCTGACTATAAATTTTTTAAAGTTTATAATTAGATTTTTGCAAATTCAAATGATTCCAAATGAAACAAATTTGCCTAGTTATCAATTTAATGACAGTTTAATAATTTTATGGGAAGACAACAATCATTACCTAATCTAACCATTGACTTATTAATAATGTGTAATAATAATTTAATAGTTGATGATAAGTTTTTTAATATTATTAATGCCAAAGGGGACACTGGATGCTGGTGGTGGGCGGATCATTTACCCCATAACATAAGATCATTGTCCTACACTCACTATTCTTATCTCATTCTGTGTGAAAGGACAACGAACTATTTATAAATGGGTATAATAAACCGAGTATTCAAAGACTTCTAAAAATAACAATTCAAATAAGTAATACTTACTCCTGCTTGTTAGAACTTGAAGATTGCTCGTTACCCATTGTTCAAGAATCAAATTATTCACATACAGTAATAATAAGCCAGTTCAAACACCACAAGTAAAACAGCAAAAGTTATAAAATTATATGAATGATCACTCGGATTGTCCGACAAAGACTGACAGCCAGCCAGGATCTTTCACAGGTCTTTCTTTAGATAAGGTACTGTAATATATATGTTGTATAGTCAGTAATCACTCTTTAATACTAATAATAAATCCTTTGAAGTATGTTAACGACTTTAGAAGTAATACTTTGTGCTAACCTCAGACAGAAATGCCAAAATGCAAATTCTATTTCAAACTTTCCTACTCCAAGGTTTCCAATTCTACCCCTACCATAGACAAAGATAAGGATATGTAACAGTAGCTTAGGCATGTTCGTGGTTAAAACCGATGGATATCGATAATATAGGTGCATTGCATTGAGTATTGTAGAGAATATGGAGAGCAGGTGCGAGAAAGGGGGACAAGGGGGGGGGGGGCATGACCCTCTCCCCCGCAAGTCATGTACCTACGTCAAATCGAAAAGTCTTAAAGGGATTTTCTGAAGGAATTTTTGCATTCAAAAGAATTAGCCCCTCAAAAATAGCCGGCTGCGACCGCGCCTGGTCAGAGCAGAAACCGAGTTCCATGCGCAATCTTTGGATGCAACCGGTACAAACGCTGGGATGAGGATAACATTAATGAGATATTGAGGAAAAAAATTGCTGCCACAATTTATATAGCTAGCTCTCACATAAATAACATCCAATTGTCTAGAAGTAGTAAGAAATAAACATGAAAATGTAATGAACTTTGAACAAATTTTATAAATTGTACCATATAAGATGAAAAGTTATAGGTAGATGTTAGTATTCAATAAACTGAGAAACTTCTCTTTTTTAGTCGGTTTAAATTTTGTTAATATCGATAAAATTATTATTAGCAAGTAAGTATTACATCACTATCAAGTTCATCGACTCGTTTCCTTCTCGGAAAAGCCCTACCATAAACAATAGTTACGTAAACACTTTAACTTTTTGTGTTCCGTTGTACAACAAAAATATTAAAAGCGTTGTATGTAAAAAAATATTTTTCTAACATATTATGTACTGAACTAATGCACAAGGTAATAAAAGATTTAAAATTGTAATCTCTTGTTACTTTCTCAAAAAAATCTTCTTTTATGTTTACAATTTCTAAAACTGCCAAATCATTTTAAAATTTTAAACACGGATTTTGAAATGTTGGATCGTAATAATCATGCATTCAAGATTACTATTTTACATCGTGTGTCACATTTAACAAATATTATTTTCCTATCGACAATGAACTTATTGTAACTAAAATACAATTTTGTTATCAGCATGACTTCTAAATAATTATATGTGAGATAAGTACCTAACCTCTTTGTAGCTAAGCCATGCTTTCTTATGTAAATATAAATATGAAATTGGAATGCATCCATTTTATACTTGACATTGAATTTGACATTGCGATTGCGATTTTAAAACAGTGGAAGGGGTTTGGTTGTGTAAAATTTCATTAAAAATTAATTATTAATTATTTGCAGTGACTTGTTGAGCACCAGACCAGCGCAGCTGTTCACTAACAATGCCGCACTTCAGAATCGAAACTAATTTACCCAGAGACAAAATTCCTAAAGATTTTGTGCTCAAAGCGATACCGGTATTGGCTAAAGCGCTTGGAAAGCCGGAACAGGTGATTTATAAAATATTATTTCGTAAAAATATGATCTTTTTATACTTATATATTTTCGGACAACCACGGGAAAAGTCCAGATGTTGACGCCCAGGGCGAACAGTGTTCGCCGATCGGCCGTGGTGCGAGAGATGATAATGACTATCTCATATGCATGCATGTGAGGACCCAAGACGGTGTGTGGTCTTCGAGTCGGTTCGAGTTCTACATAACCATCCCCGCTCGTTTCGCCTGGAAAATTCCAGAAAATTGCCACACTACAGAAAGAATGGGGCAAACAGCCAGTTTTTAGATGTTTAATAGCACTTTATCTTTCTTAATTCCAGTACTGTGTGGTGTCCGTCATTTCTGACGTGGCAATGAGCTTCGGAGGCACCACGGATCCTTGCGCCATTGCAAACTTGATGTCGATTGGGGCGTTAGGCGTTGAGCAGAACAAGAAACATGCTAAAGTACTTTTTGAGCTCGTTGAACAAGAGCTGGGAATCAAAAATGACAAGTAATTATGGTTTTTTTTGCATTCCTTAGTAGTTGACTAATCTGCTGTATTCTGTATGCTTCTCTGCCATCGAAATGGTATAAAAAAACAACCCACTATAGTCAGATTTTTAATTAGACGATATCCACTGACATTAGCTAATGTCACTTCGTAAAATAATGTTGCTATATTCAGTATTAGTGATGCAACTGATGCATTCAGTTCCCGTTCACTCATATGAAATGAATGGAATGGAATGGAAAGGGGTATCTTTTGTCCGCACTTAGCCTCCTTTTTTGGGCCATTTTGCGTGGAGATATGAAATGAATGATGAGGGATTGTTAATATTTTCTTACTATACAAAAAAGAACTATTTCTATTTTACAATAAAATTGTATTAAAGTGCTCTGTATGTAATGTCTGTTTTTTTACCGGCCTATTTCAAAGCGCGGCGGTAACACTAGTGTCAACACTTGTCAATGCCGCGCGTATTAGTCGCCATTCAGGTAAGGTCATTATATTATTATTAGAACTATCGGGAATAATAATAATGTGAACGACCATGAAAGTTTAAATACCTATAAGGTCATTATAATATAATGACCTTACCTGAAGTCAGTTGCCATTTTGTTTGCTACTTCATACATAATCCAGATAAAATAAAGGTTTCAGCTTGCATATATTCGCATACAGCTGAAAATAGGTGAAGGTCTTAAATATACCATAATTATAGAAATATCGAAAGTCCCCATCGATTGCACTTCTGCATTTTTTTTATTGAAGGTCAAATATACTGGATGCTCGAATTTTTCTCGTAAACAGCAAATATTAGGGTAAAAGTTAGGTTGGACAAAGTTGTAGATCATGAAATTACCTATAAAATTAGTATTCATTTTGTTTTTGTACGGATCACCATTTCAGAAATATCGCGATTTCAAAATTGGAAGAAGTTAAATCTCTTATATACAAGGTTAGTCGTTCCCATAGTATGATTCAACAAACGCAAAGCCTCAACCGCTAGTCATATGAACTTGAAATTTTGGCAGTAGATGCTTTTCATTTTGCGTGTATCCACCAAGAAAGGATTTTTAGAAATTTTGTTACTAAGGGGCTAAAATAGGGAGGAACGGAAATGAATTTCAAGACAAACTTTAATCCCATATTTTACATCCTTAGCAATGAAATTTCAAAAAATTCCTTTCTTAGTGGATACTAGCAACATGATAAGCATCTACTGCCAAAACTTCAAGTACATAGGGCCAGCGGTTCAGGTTCTGCGTTTATGAATCCTACTATGGTGAATGAAATTTCATATAAAATACATAATTGGTTTCTTTCAATTTTTAAATCACGATATCTCCGAAATGGTGATTCGCACAATAAAAAAATTAACATTTTGTAGGTAATTACATGATCTACAACTTTGTCTACCCTAATTTTACGATAGCATTTGTTGTTTACGAGAAAAATGCGAGAATCCGTTATATTTGAGTTTTAACCTCGAAAAAAAATATGCAAGGTTCAAATCGATGGGGACTTTTGATATTTCTTTCATTATGGTGTATTTAAGACTCCCACCAATTTTCAACTCTATGCGAATTCATGTGAGCTTACCATTTAATTTCGTCTGTTTTGATTGGATTCACATTCATCATAATATTGTTCACTTTGTCACAACACTATTTTTATTTCATAAAAAACTTGCAACACAGTAAACGTCAGATAGCTTCGTCTAATTAAAAATCCGACTATAAGATCTTAACTATCCATGCCCACCTCATTATGAATTCATATGTACGCAACATGCTATTCTAGAAGTAACCTAGTCTCTACTCTAATCTTGAAGACATCCCAGTTGTAACTATCCAGAAACAGATTCGGGTAGGACGTTCCACTTCTTGGTAGTACCATCGTATAGTACCTATAAGTAGGATCATATAGTGTGTCCAAAGTGTATGGGTTGAGGGTCGCCGTGCAACTGGTCATTTGATAACAGAAGGTACTTGCAATAATTAGGTATTGCAATTCTAACATACACTCCCTGAAGTGCACCTAATGAAACATAGTCAGCTAGCAATGGCTTCCTTAAAAGCCAAGGTAACAGAGCAGATATCATACTCCCAAATTTTGCATCATATCTAAGTTTTGGATGCAGTTGGAACCCTGTGGTGATAAATGTCGATCTCATTTCCAAAGTGTTTAAGACATTCAACAATCATAAATGACTCTAATTCAATAGTACCATTCATAATGTTATTCTGTACTTGGACAATATTTATCAACTCGCAGCACATATCCATTGTTCGACGTACCTGCGCTGTGAGAGTTATATACTTGAGCATAATAACTTACTATCAATGCTGTAAAGTATTACGTGACTTGCTACTTCAGTTTATTATCTTTTGTTGATATTAGTATAAGTTAAATACTGATAACGGACTGTGGTAAGCCTTAAGCCCGTACCAGACGCTCCAATTCGGTCGGGTCCAACCATCCGACAGCTTCCGCAAGCCGACAAGTGTTGCCGTTTCGGGAAAAATAAAAAAGTCAGTGTTGCCGTTTCGGGAAAAATAAACTTTACCAAAATGTCACTAGATTGTAAGGAATAAAATAAAAAATAATTATTTATTATTATTATATTTTAATTATTTTATTCCTTACAATCTAGTGACATTTTGGTAAAGTTTATTTTTCCCGAAACGGCAACACTGACTTTTTTATTTTTCCCGAAACGGCAACACTTGTCGGCTTGCGGAAGCTGTCGGATGGTTGGACCCGACCGAATTGGAGCGTCTGTAGCGGGCATTAGTAATTTAGGTCGATTGGCTATATAATGATTAGAGAGTCATCCGTAATCCATGCCCAGTGCCTCAAGCACGAAAAACAATTTGTAACTTAAAGGTTTTGAGGAGTGAGGCATTACGATTAGCTGGCTTTACACACAGGTCCACAGAAGGCAGGCTGCCCATTGTAGTACTTTGCGCTCTCAATACCTACATCCCTACTAATATTATAAATGCGAAAGTAACTCTATCTGTCTGTCTGTCTCGCTTTTACGACTAAACCGCTGAACCGATTTTGATGAAATTTGGTATAGGGGTAGATTAGACCTTGAGAAAGGACATAGGCTATGTTTGGTCGCGATAACCGACATCCACGCGGGCGGAGCCGCGGGCAAAAGCTAGTTTACGTTATAAATTCGATCTTGTCGTGTTCATATGGCAACCGGGGCCGACGACGCGACGGCTTAACGTACTTCTTCTGCCTAGCGTTAATTCCCATTCGCATCCGAAGCTTTCACATCGGAGTCTGGGAGTCCCTTAAAAGTCTTAACTGCGGATTTGGCTGGACCTCGACATTTTCCGTGAAGCGACTGCCATCTGACCTCCACAACCCAATGGTTACATTAGGCGATATCGAAGCATTGCAGCTAGACCGTTGTTGTTGGACTTAGGGCTCCAACTACCCGTAACGACTGCCGTAGATGTTCGTATGGCAACCGGGATCGACGGCTTAACGTGCTCTCCGAGGCACGACCAGACCAATGCAAATACCCATATTGCATACAAATATTTGCACTGAGCGGGGATCGAACCCGCGCCTCCTGCGTAGCGGCTGCGTTTACTACCGCTCGCCTCACACCTCACCTCACGCCTCACAGCGACGACAGCCTTCTTAAATAAAGACAGACTACATCTACTCAGTTGCCACTTGAACGCCCAAGATCATGTGAAATGAACGATGAAAAGTCGGAAGGCGGACCTTGAGCTCCGAGTTCATGACCTCGGATGCAATCAGGAAAATACGTCTCCATGATGATGATGATGTTGCCACTTGGTCATTGCCCCATGAGCTGAATATAAGAAATGTCTACTGGATATTAAATCTAGTTTCTTTTGTTCCAGAATGTATATAACATTTGAAGATAATCCCACTGGAAACGTTGGCTTCAAAGGCACCACCTTCCACGCCATCTTTGGATAAACTACTGTTTATATATTTAATCATATTAATTAATCGGCGAATGTGTTTGACTTGGAACGGATTTCATCAATAAAACCGTGGAATATGGTTATTAACTTTTGCTCAAGTTCATTGAGCATGGAGTTCTTCAAGAACGGAATTAGAAGGTTCTTACGGGGTCGGCAACGCGAGTGTGACGCCCCTGGTGTTGCACATGTCCATAGGCCACGGTAACTAATTTCAATAAGGTGGGCCGTGTGCTTGTTGGCCACCTAAATGGTATAAAAAAGTAAACTTAATAAGCCAGTTTAGTTTGCTGTTATCCCAATTATTTTTACTGGTGAAATCCATTATTATTTACAAAAAGCATTTATTATTTAGAAAAACTTTTAATCATGTTCCCTGTGACCCCCCTCCCCCCCAAAGCGTTCGCGCCTGTCGATGTCGCCCGGAGACATGCGGAAATCTGCAAAAACAACAACGCATTTCCAGTGTTGCCGTGTCTGTTGCCCAGGTAACCACGAAAAAAGTTTTCCATTGAGCTCTGAGTCATTCACCGTCGCCGGTTTTATTTATTTTTTGTTATTTAGCTGTTTTAATAAAGTATAAAAATGTAATATATAAAAAAATCAAACAAAAAATGTTATATAATATATAAGCGTAATTAGACTGAATAAATGAATTATAAATATTATATATTATTAACGGTTTTATTTTTAAAATAAGACACTGGTGTTTTTATCAATTTTATTTCATCGACAAAACTAGTGTAGTGATCTGTGATACAGTGACATCGTCAAGCGGGCACAGGCTGTGCATCTAACATCCAATAGACATCAAATTAAAAAAAAAAAGTAATAATATTTTTCTGTTTATAAACTAATTTTACTGTTTTTTTTTATACTTTTGATTGATGGCTCTTGGTGGAACTTGTTGTTACATATATATTGATAACACACTTGTACTTTTCCACGATATTTATTATTGTCCTAACCGCAGGGTTATTAGCTAACTCGCGATAGCAAAACGATAGCAAAATTTGCGCGATAATCGCGCAAAATCGGCGAATTGGTATTACGTAACTCAAAGCCCAAACGAAAGCAAAACAATCGACCGTGCTGCCTCTACCTTACAATAGGAGAACTAAAAAGTGTATTTTATCGCAGTTATCGCGAAATTTCCTTGGTGAGTTACAAATTTGGTATTACGTATCACATTTGATAGCAAGCGATCAGCGAAAGAGGCGCGATAAGCAGTGTTGCCCCTTTAGCGACTTTTTCCCTAGATTTCTTGTATTATAAGCTGAAATTAGAAAGAAAATTAACATTTTTTTTCGCTATTGAACTTGGTTTGACTACAACTTTCACACAGATACTAAAACAGCGACTGCAAGCGATTTTCGACCTTAATGACATTTTCCTAATTACGTGTCTTTTTGCGCTTATAGATGACACTGATTACGAATATAAGAAAAAAAACTCGATTCTATGTCATGTCATTAAGGTCGAAAATTGCTTGCACTACGTTTTTTAAGGTTTTTTATCCCTAGCATCCTTAACTAGTTCTGTCGGTCGGTCCCGACCACCCGACCGTGTAGAACCCCCTTTATGTTAAGTGATTGGTCAATCACGGCGTGATTGATGGTTAAACTGACAGCAAAACCTACCGTGTAATGGACCCCTTAGGAACATTGTTTTCCATTGAGGCAACATAGTTCCTCTTATCGCTACCTTTTCGCGTTTGGCGCTAGTATCGTAGCAAAAAGTACATTCTTGGCGATCTGATCGCAAAGCCTTACGTAATACCAATTTTTTTGATGTATGTACCACGATCCATCGCGCAGTAATCTCGTTCTTACTGCTCATCGCTCGCTGGTCGCGAAAAGTTAGCTAATAAGCCAGCCGGTTTCTCCTTACGGCATTCTCAAAGGTTTACATTGCCGGTTGGTGGTGTACATAACCGTAACTAGTTAGCGAGTTTTTATAAAAAGTCGCTACAAGATTTTTTCCCTCTAGTAAGTACCTAACCGAATGGAGTATAAGTTTTTTCATTTGAAACTTAAAACTGTTTAGT